>CM030906.1:18671539-19871539 GCA_018136845.1 Heterotis niloticus
TCTCTCTCTCTCTCTCTCTCTCTCTCTCTCTCTCTCTCTCTCTCTCTGTGTGTGTGTGTGTGTGTGTGTGTGTGTGTGTGTGTGTGTGTGTGTGTGTGTGTGTGTGTGTGTGTGTGTGTGTGTGTGAGAAAGAGACTTCTTAACTGTCTGCAGACCTTACCTGAAACTAGACTGGGGGGGAAAAAAGGGCACAGCTCAGTATTTCCTGCAATGGTAGAGTTAGGGAGTTATAAAAATACTGTCTTAGTTTTTATACCTCCTGAGCTCTGAAATAACTATAACATTAATATTACAGTGACACTGTCTTTATTTATGAACCTTGAAAAAATTACAATTAGTTTTTAATTCAGATTAAAATTTCAGCCTGCATAACTCTGGGGTACTTGGAGGATGAGAATGACTGGACTGAATGAACAGTGGTGCTCAGTTAATTTAGCATGAATTTGATTTTAATTGGAGTAAAGATCAGCATACAGTCTGGCACACCAGGAAATAAGATTGACCCCCAGGAACAGAGGTAAGGACTCTGGAGACCTGCTAAAGTTGACTCTTCATTCCATGCCCCCCTTTGTCCTTGTGTGGTCAGATCCAGAGAGGGATACAGAAGTGTCCCTGGCTCTGGTTCCGTCCGAACTCCGTGGATATGGCTTGTGGGCTCAGGAGACACCTACTGTCCCGCTCCTCTTCCTGTGGGTCTCCAACGCTCTGGCACAGGTTACCCAACGGGAGCTGTCAGCTCTTTGCCCTGTTGACCAGCCAGGTGGGGCTTGTTACTGCACAAACAGGACCTTTCAAAACCTTCAGTTAACTTTTTGCACTATTTTTGTGTTTACGTTTAAGCTTAATGTTACTTAAACGATAATTGTTTTGCAGTGTTGGCAGCACACTACAGAACAGTGATATAAGGAAATGGGGCTCAAAAAACACAGATTGGGGATTGTTTGCCCACTAAAGTTACGCAGAATACTGGTACAGTGGTGGAGATCTTGAGTCATATGAGGGAGGAACAGCAAAATCATTTACTCTCAAAGTGCTCATTGAGTGCTCACAAATTTCCATTAAATTGTTAACCAGATTAAAAATGTTGTATGGTTTGTGACATATTCCTATACAGGACAGGCCAGTCCATTCATTCTGTTAAAGCTGACTGATGCATTGAGCAGCCTGCAGGAGGTGCTGCTGGCCTCAATGATGGACATGATGGGTCTGCGCAGTGGCAGGTTGGGATTGAGGCAGCCTCTCTCTTGGGAGAAAGCCAAGGCCCTAATGCAAGGTACTGGCTCAGATTCGAGACTTCTTGCTCTCCTGAGGGGAGACACGTCTTTTACTTCAGACCCATCAGACCACAAAAATGAAAGCGGACAGGTCAGTAGGGACTGACTGGTGCATCAGTGTCTTTCTGTTAAATATGCAATAGTCAGGCAGTCCTGAGATATGCAAGTGAGTGACAGTTTGACTCTGGTGTAACCAGGAGGATCACACTGCGGTCAAAATAGACAGAACCAGGAGCTCTGCTCCGACCGTTGTGGACCTTGGTCCCTCAAACAGGTGAGTCTTCAAACACAGTATTTTGCAACTGTTTTTGTTTGTATTCCTTCTTATATGTCGTATGTATTTGTATGCCAATTTTACTAATGTTCTGGTTTTGTTCCACAGTTCAAACACATGTTTTAGGTAAACTGATAACAATACATTTTCCTTATTGTGTGTGAACACCCTACAATAGACTGAGCTTTTGTCCAGAGTGTGTCCTCTGCTTCATGCACTGAGCTTTGGGACCAGGCTCCCAAGCACCACAACCTTGCATTGGACCAGAGGTTACTTATGATGATGGATGGATATTAAAAATCCTGAAGTCAGTTGAAAAAGCAAATCAGCTTTTGTGAAAATTTAGATATCACATTCAATTCTTCTTTCCTTCAGGCTCATTCTGTTCCCCCCACCTCCTTTGAAAGGAGGAATTGCTGTGACAACAGAAGACCTGCAGTGTCTGAACAATGGTGAATTCTTGAATGATGTCATCATCGACTTCTACCTCAAGTTAGTTCTGCAGATCATAGAACCATTGTATCAAATTTTTATACTCCTTAAAGGTCCAGTTTTAATGCTTCTGGTGGAGATACTTTTTTTTTTTTTTTTTTTCCTCCTACACTAAGAGCACTGGCACTCAACATGGACTTTTGCTGTTGTAACCCATTCCAAACAAAGTCCAATAATTGAGGTGCTCTGAGGTGACGTTCTGCACACCAGTGTTGAATTTGTGATTTGTGTGTAAAATGCCTGGTTTTGGTACACCCCTGAAATAGGTGCATATACAGGCATAGTCCAACCTTGACTGTGCTTTTTTTAGATCAGGGATATACATTAATGCCCTATAGTCTCTTTATATTCTTTTGACGATGATGATAGAAGTGATCTGTAGAAACTTACTTTGAACTTTGACCTTGCCCTATGAACTATACTCTGCTACACAGGTACCTTATGCTGGAGAAGGCACCGAAAGCAGTAGTGGAGAAGTCTCATGTCTTCAGCAGCTTCTTCTACAAGCAGCTCACCCGCAAGGATGTCCCTGGGGAGAAAGTGTCCAGCGTCTCGTATGTAGCTCAGGGCCCTCCCCCCATACTGTATGTTTTCCAAGGCCATTTTCAAACAGTACAGTGGTCATTTGGATAATCAAGGTTGCGGGCTTGAAGTGGAGGAGAAGCAGTAGCTTTGGTGGATCACAGAACACGCATCAGCAGATTTTATCTAGAATGCAGCTGACAATTTAAAAATTAGAAATTTTTAAAGTTTATGTTCTTATCACAGAACATTTGTGAACAGTAACTTGATGGCAACAGAAACTTTTGATATGATTATATATCATTTCAGCAATCTGCCTATCTTCACTAAATGCGAACAATGTTGAGAACATAAGTTTGCTCTGCGACTCTTCAGCCCTTGTTTGCAGTGTTTGGTGATGTTTTTCCATCTCTCCTAAGAGCTAAGAACAGGCGCCACCAGAGAGTGAGGACTTGGACTCGGAATGTGGACATTTTCAATAAAGATTACCTCTTCGTACCCGTCAATCATGAGTAAGTTATGTAGATTCACGCAGCCAAACTCGTATGCAAAATCTAATGAAGAAACTAAAATGTTCTAACTCTCTAAACTCTTCACAGGTCACATGTTTGAGAATTAATTTGAACCTAAAGTGAAAATTAAGCTTTAAAACTATAAAACAAACTTAGGCTACTCTGAAGTAGTTTAGGTTGATGGTGCCAAATTTACATTCTGAAATGGTAGTGTTGTCATATGGTATGTTTATAATTTGTTGACCCACATGTCTGTTATGAAGTTTTTTTTTTTTTTTTTTTTTAAATCATATGTTACAAATATGAAAGAAAGGAAATTGGGATAGCTGTGTTTTTTCTTTAAGCTGTGCTCTGTGTCTTTACCAGGGCTCACTGGTATCTGGTGGTGATCTGCTTCCCCTGGCTTGAGGACCCCCTGTATGAGGAATGGGGAAGCTCAGCCACTGCAGACAACTGTAGGGCGAAGAAGAATTCTGATTCTCTGGCTCTTGAGGGCAGAAGCTGGAGTAGCAGTTCTAAAACTACTACATATTTCAAAAGAGCATGCCAACACAGAGTGCTTGGTAAATAATCAATTTTACTATAATAATGTTCCTGTTTTCCTGTGACTGTATAAACATGCCCAATGGAAATCTGTTTGCATTGTTAATTGGAATTAAGTGTCATTAGAACAGTTTTGCTGCCAGGAACAGTGAGATCTTCCAAAACACATGTGATCTGAATTAGAACCCAAGTGGTGCAGTTACAAGAAGGTCCACATTTAATGTGGAACAGAACTAGTGCAAGTTTTAGCGCAGAAGTGGGGGAGGTGGCATCCGGGAGCCAGACCAATGGGTTGGTCTCATTGCTTTAACGGACTAAGCTCTTAAAAGATGCAGTCTTGTAGTTTCAAAGTTGGGTTTCATCCTCTTATCAAAATGGGCCAAAGCGCAACAGTCTACAGTCTTTTTCCCCCTCTCTGTCTGAATGAATTAGTTAAAAGGAGGACATGATGTATGCTTTGCTGCATAGCTTTAATGTTTTATGTGCTGTTTTCATAAAATTCTATGAACACTAGGTTTTTCTTGTTGGGACAGTCATGTTCAAAATAGTCCTGGGTTTGTAGATTTAAGTGATGCTCTCTGCAGGTGATGTGAAGAGGACCAGAGACAACTCTGCACACAGTGTGAGGGAGCAGAACAATGTGCCAGTAAGCTTCATAATTCATCTTAATGTAAATACAAAAGGAACAGGAAACCAGAGGCAGCCATTGGAAGAGATAATTCAGGTCTAAGTATTTGGACAATGGTACAATTTTCAGTATTTTGCCTCTGTACACCACCACAGTGCTGATAGAAGTAGCAGGATGAATTCTGAAGTGTCTAGAGCTGTACTATCTACTGAGATTCAGCCAAATGCTGCAAAACTTGACAGGAAGGTGCTTCACACTACAGACAAATATTGACCCAAAACATGTTGGGAAAGCACCATGAGCTTCTCAAGGCTAAGAAATGCAATATTCTTCAATGACCAAGTTAGTCACCTGACCTCAACCGAACTGAACATGCTTTTCACTTACTGAAGACAAAGCTGAAACCAGAAAGACCCATAACCAAGCAGCAACTGAAGACCGCTGCAGCAAAGGCCTGGCAAAGCATCTAAAGGGAAGAAATTCAGCATTTGGTGATGTCCATGGGTTCCCAGACTTCAGATAGTCATTGACTGCAAAGGATGTGTATCCAAGTATTAAAAATAATCCTTATATTTATTATTATTTTAGTTTGTCCAATTACTTTTGAGCATCTGAAAATGGGGGACAATGTATATGAATGGCTGTAATTCCTAAGTGGTTACTGTGATACTTTTGTTAAACCCCTTAAATTAAAGCTGAAAGTCTACACTTCAGTCAAATCTTGATTGCTTTGTTTCAAATTCATTGTGGTTGTGCACAGTGGCAAAATACTGAAAATCGTGTCATTGTCCAAATCCTTATGGACCTGACTGTATTTCCAATTCTAGCACATGGCATTGTTATTCTACAAAAGAACAGTAAAGTTGCAGATAAAAGCTTATGTGACCAAAGCTCTTATTTCCCTTTCTTGTATAGGAGTGTACGCAGCTTGGCTGCTGCAGAGAAACTGTGTGCAAGAGGTACGTGCCCAGCTCTGCAGCCCCTCTCGCTGTAATGAATAGCAGAGAAGCGAGCACAGTACTTCACTTGTAATTTACATTAGTAGTTTCCCTCCTGAAAGTACCCCTGGCTTCACTTTTATCAGATTCCCTTTGCTGTGTTTACTTGTGTGTTAAGCCTGTGTTTCCAAATCTCCGAATGGTTTGTGCCAGTTCTTTCTTTTTTTAAATCTTTTTTTGATATTAAGAGAATCCTTGAAATTTGATAGTGACAGTATGGAAGTTTGGCTGCTGGACAGAGAGCGGTTTTTGAGGATTCCTGTTTCTGGGTGCCAGTTACCAGGGATGTAAGGGAAGTAGAAAGAAATCTTTCCTCTTGTGATGCTCTCTGTCACAGAAATATGCCCTGCTCTTCCAGGCCCTGTATCCTCATCATGAACTCTCTGAAGCTGTCCACACATGAGAAGATCTTCTGGCTCTTGCGTGAGTAAGTAATCATCTTGCTGTCTTATAGTGGGTTTGGGGTATTTTAGTTTGGCTTTTGCATGTGCGAATAGAGTTGCACTATTATGTTTGACATTTTTTAGCTTATGCTTTTCAGGCAATTTTGTGAGACTTAGCCATTTAGTACCCCTTGTGTTTTGATGTGGAGAAAAGTTGGATGTGTGTACTGAGGACCAGTTTGTGTAACCTGCTCCACAGGTACTTGCAGGTGGAGTGGGAGGTGCGGAAGGGTTCCTCACGAGACTTTACTGCGGAGAATATGAAGGGCTCCCATTGCCATGTCCCTCTGCAGGACAACAGCAGCGATTGTGGAGTTTACCTTTTGCAGTATGCTGAGAGCTTCTTACAGGTACCCCCTATACATAGCAACAGTGCTTTGCTCTAAAGCAGAGATGCTTATGTATGGCAAGATCTTTGTTACCAAAGCAAGCCCCCAACACAGTCAGTGCTCATTCTTTGCTGCCTCGTCTCTCCAGAATCCAGTTGTGCACTTTGACCTGCCACTGCACCTGGAACACTGGTTTCCACGGCAGCAGGTACGGAGGAAACGGGAAGAAATCCGGGAGCTGGTGCTGCAACTTTACAGGAAGCAGAAGGCTGGATCCTGAGCTGGACAAGAAGCAGCACACATCCTGTTGTTTATTATATAAATGTATTTTTTCAATTAATTTAGCCGTTTAATGCTATGTTTTTGATGTTGTGATGGAAATATTCAGGGATATTTGTAGCATAGTAGTTAGAACTGTTGCCTTGCAGTCTGAAGGCTCAAGTAGGACCCGCCTCCCTGCTGCACTACCTTCATCACTGGATCAGTACAATAAGAATAATAAGAATGCCCTGCTGTGTAAATGGGTCAGTCATTGTAAGTAATTAATTGTACAAGAATAGCATTGCAACTGGCAAAGGTTATTTAATGTAAGGGATGGAAAGCTAATTTATATTTATTTGTGCATGAAAAAATGTTTCTATAATTACCGAAACTTTGGTTTTCCTTTCCTCCTGACTCTTACTTAAGCTGGCTTATTCTTGTTAGATAACTTGCTTCAGTGTAAATGTACATTTATTTTAAAAATACAACAGGTTGTATTTTACTGAAGCGTTTTTGTTTGTCTGCAGTGTAGACAATGTAACTAGTAATACTTAAGTTGGGCTGTAAGATTTATTTTCCATTTTTTGAAAATGAATGTGAACATTTACATGGAGTAGAATAAGTATATAGGTTTTATTCTGAAATGTTTAATTTTTCAGTCTACAGTAGCTATGACACTGTTAAGGACTGCTTAAGGTAGAAACATTAGTATTAGCTGAAAAGTGCAACACTGAGTGGTTCGGAAACATGCAATTTGGATTTGTTCTGTATTTTTTAGTTACACCACTGTCATAGAAAAGAATTTTAAGAAATTCAGTGAAAACAGTTTGGTACTAATATACACAATGAGATCAGTAAGTCAAGTTTTTTTGGGTCAGCAGTGAAAGTACTGTAGTCTTTTACAGTCATTTGTGGGCTTTATGCAGGCTGTAGGTTTGTTAAAAGCACTTGTATGCAAATTTTAGCTGCATGTTCTAGAGAGTTCTATAGCGTTTGGGTAGCCTGTGTATGAGTGCAGACAATAGCCACTAATGCAGATGTGTTTGTTTCTGAATGTAACCAGATGCTTTGCCTTATGAGAGGGTTTCGTAAAGATTCCAGAAAGGTTTCCTAAATGCCACCAAGACTCCCTGCCTCCCCATTCCTGCCCCAGGCGACTTGGCCTTTCTCCTGCTGTGTCAGGAGTAAAGTACTGAGGATCAGCAGTGTGTGTTTGCACCACAAGCTGTAATGAAGTGGAGAAACTGCACAGAAATTAGAATGGATAATAGTTTCTAGTGCAGGTTTAATTTTTAAATTTCACCTGTTTTGTTAAAGATGTCAAACTATTTTTTTTTTTGGTAGTAATTTTTTAATTAATGTAATACTTATGGGACATTTATATCTGAGACTTGCAGTATATATTTATACAGGTGGTTATTTTTACTGGAGTAGATGAGGTTAAGTAAAGTGTTCAGAGGTGCTGCAACAGGAAGGGCTGCTTGAACCAGGAATCTTCAGGTTACAAGTCAGTGTACACCCCAATGCCTACTGTCTAACACTATTTGTGTCTGGGATCACACCCATCGTGTAAGTTGCTGAAGGTCAAAGATGTTCAGCTTCACAGTAATGTATTAGTTACTGCATGTAAAATCTCAGGAGAAGTAAGAAGAGACACGAGTTCTTACAAAATTACAGTTTTTTTCCTTGAGTCCTTTTTTTCCCCATGTATTGCTTTAATTGTTTTCTTTATCAAATTTTCTCATATTTTGGACCAAAATATAATATAAATAAAAGATTGACCCAATAAAGTGCTCTGAAAATTATATATGTGTGTTACCTTTTAATACAGTCTCCCTGCATTCCATCTTTAAATGACTGAGATGTGTGTATTGTTGGTAGTTTTGTTACGGCTTGGTGTCAGGTCAGGCCGCAAGAAAGCGTTTGGTCAGAGTTGGCAGCGAAGGGCATCCACCTGAGCTGGAAACCCACCAGTGGAGCTGAATCAGAAGGTGACCGGGGGCATCCAAATGTATACGTGAAACTCTGAGGTCTCAGGGAATTTGGGGAAGAGATTTGCAGTTTGCAGATTTTTTTGTCAACAAGTAATGGAATGGACCTTCTGACAAAGTGCCTGTTCCGCATGGACCTCTGGGTTATCCATAAGGCTCTTGAACTGCGTTAAGAGGATTACATCTCTTTACATCCATAAGAATGTGCTTTTCATTCAAAGCTGCCACTAGATATTTTATAGTATTTTCCCCCCTGTTTCTTAAATGCTTGTTAAAATGCAGTGGACCAGATGAGTCTTTCAGACCTCTGAGAGACCCAAGTGTCAGAAGAAGAGTAGCTGTAGTCATAAGTTAAAATGAAACTACCTATTGTTCAGAATTACTGGACAATCCACATGGAAAGTTGATAGAAATCTCAAGAGTACCAAAAGATATTCTCTACTTCTGCATTATACATGTAGTGGAAATATTAGGTCTGCTGTTGAATTTGGCTTCCATATATGTGATGCAAAAATTTCTTTTGTTGCATTTTAACCAAAATGGGCACCCTGCCCCCAATTTACATGGTGCCACACAACTGAGTTTGCTCATGAGAGCAGAGGTGAGAGGTGGACTGCTTGATTAAATTTATTTCCCATTTCTGGAAAGTACGAAAAAGACCTTTCTTTCCCGTGTGCCCCCAGTCCTCAGTGTACCCCGAAAACCTGCCCACACCCTTTGCACAGGGGCGGTCACAGTTGCATCACTCTGAAACTGGTCTTTCCATAAGAGAACCCATCCAGACTGTTGACCAGCCATGCTCCAGCACTCCACGACTGCATTTGTCATTTTTTCCAGGAAACAAATAAATTCTGAGGAGTGTGGAAGAAGGCAGCTCTTTTTCAAACTTCTTATTTTTGTGATTGAATGTTGGAAAATATCTTGCGTGTGTTTGCCTGTCTGCGGGGTGCATTTGTCAATGGAAGGCTCAGATGGATTTTCATTAAGCCTTTGGCCTATGAATAGCTCACTTGGTATTAATAGGACTGTCTATTCACTCAGACAATGGTGCTGCTGTGTGGTAGTCTGGCTGAGCCACAGGGAAAATCATCACGCCACCTTTTGCTGTCCAGAAAATGAGTAGTTCTACATTTATCATTCTATCTACAAGAATTCTGTGGAAATTCTTGCATTCAGTTTCTCTTTTAACTTTAGTAAAAATACGAGGTCCTTAAGCACTATCGTTTGTATTTTTTCCAAATTCTCATTTGGCTTTCACGTCTAACATGTGATTGCCAGCGTATATGCTTCTGTTGTTAAAACCACATTGTTTATGTGTTACCAGCACAGAATACCACGCAGCACTTGCAGGGATCCGAAGCCTGTCAAGGTCTCTGCCGTTTCCCCTTGAGGGTGAACGGAACTGCAAATCGCTGTCAGATCCCATTGTCTCTTAATGAGAAGAGTGGCTGCAACCTGCTTATGCACTAATTGCATTGTGTAAACTGTTTGTACTGCGGTAAAAGTGTTAATGGGTTTTGAAAACCAAAAACTGCCCTCTTCAAAAGCCCTGGGTACCATGCGAACAAATAAAAATTGACTTGAAGTAGTTAGCCTATGCATTAATGGAAAATAATTGAAATGATTTTGAAGGTATTACTACCAAGCCTTAACAGTGATGTTTTTTTGACCTAAGACTTTCTTTTAAATGTTAAGGGAACAGGCCTACCGCTAATTATTACACTATTATATTGTAATATTTCCTTAATGTAATGACCGGCCCAAAAATGATGCATCTTAACTTTTTTCTGTGTTTCTTTAGCTTGGGTATCGATGATTTAAGTGTTTCTGAATGAACCACCCCATGTCTTATGCGACACTGAGCACACTTGCAGTAATGCTAACTTCATGATCAGCTTCTCTGAAGGATTTAGCAAATAGGATTAGAAAAAGAAAATCTTATGACGTCCCATCTGCCTACCTGAGATTGGAACCGTACTCCGCACTGCCGTGTCTTCCTTTCTTGCTCCTGCAGGGCATTTCTTTAAGGCCAAAATAACAATAATAATATTGTCCTTTCATCCTGGGAACTGTATTTTGAGGGAGCGACATAAGTACATACTTGCAAGACCATCGATGTATAAACTCAAATAGAAGATCTTAAATTTGTTCATCCTGTGCTGGATAAAGCAGAAGCTGACTGAAAATGCTGGAACTTTCTTGGAAACATTTCTTGTGCATTGCTGCAGTATTTTGCTTGACAAGACATTCTGGCACAAGTACAGGTATGTATTTCCAACTGAAAGTATGCAGCTTTTACTTCTATATATATATATGCATCCATTGATGTACAGTATTCCTGTTCCTGTTGTTACAGATTTGGTGCATTTGTTTCCCCCAGATGGACAAATTCCTCAGTATACTCATGTTCAAAGTCAAGATGTTGCAGGAAACCCATTGACTGGTGGAAAACACACTCAGACCTCAGTTGTCAAACTGCCGCGCAACGAAAATGGTGCAATTTCGAGAAGAAAACGAAATATCTTGTTTCCCAGTGGAGTCAGACTCTGTGCAAAAGAGACTTTTGAGCAAGCGATTGCAAACCATCTAAGTTACTTCCACCTCCGGGGTAAGAAAATACTTTAATAAATCATGAAAATACTGATTTATTCACATTCATTTATGACGTCTAAAAAGCGAGGTGCTTAAATGTTTTAAGTGTTTAATTTTCTGCATTTGAAGATTATCTCGTATGAAAGAACAAGAAATCAGCTCATGGTGATTGTTGACACAATATTAGTCGAAAAGGGAACCAAAGTGGATGTTGGTTTAACCCACCAGCTATATGTGAGATGTACAGGGAAAAAAAATGCACTGCTTCTAGAGGAGTCCACGTTGTTAGAAAATAAGTCGTTTGGTGAAGTGCTTTGCATGCCAGGTCACGTTTTACAGGAGTGGCCACACTGGGCAGCAGTGACACTAGAGGTCACAATGACAAGTGTTTCAAGTCCAAATCTCTGGGAGCACATGGCTCTTCTCACGTACAGCAGCTTAGAGCACAGCTCAGACCTCGGGGTCAAGCAAACTGCTAAGAGGAAAAAAAAAATTTGGCTTTTGTAGACTAACAGTGGGATTAACATTACTGTAAAAGATATGATAGCTCCAACACACAGGGAAATCATATTTCTAGCATTAGAGCCTTTGCTAGAGGTTTAAATAGGTTAGAAATTTATAAATAAAATGCTGTTTTGTCACCGCTTACTTAAATTGGGATATTATGCATTTGGTCAGTTATGCTGGGGGTCTCAGCCAGAAATTCATTTTACAAAATTTCCATCAGAATAAAATGAAGGAAATCTCTCAGCTAGGAAGCTGGTTTCAGAACCGCGGACCCGCTGAGGATACCTCAGTCCTTTTGTAACTTTTAGTGGAACCCAGCTCCGCCAAAATATTCGGTCTGTTGGCTTGTGTCTACCCACCTGCTGTTATTCAAGATGGTTACGCCAGTAAGTTTTGCATAAGTTCCAAATACAGCATGTTGTAAAGCTGATCTACAGAGGCAAGTAGAGATATTTTTCTTCGTAACCAAACAAGTTAAATGCTGTGCGCGTTTGTGCCTTGACTTGCTTGTCGTCATTCCTCAGTGTGCCAGGAGACTGTGTGGGAGGCTTTTAAGATCTTCTGGGACCGTCTACCGCAGCAGGATGAATACCAGAGCTGGTTAACTATGTGCCAGGAAGGCACTGCCAGCATTTTTGAGATTGGCGCCCACTTTAGCCAGTCAGAGGAGCATCAGTTGCTGGTGCACAATGTGAGTAGAACAGCATCTTCCATTGGCTTTCAGAGTAATAACACACACAGTATAAATAAATACTGAAATGTGAAACATTCTGGTTTTGTCCAAAATAGCAAGACTTCTGGCTGTTTAAGGATATGAAAGGATTGAGCTGATTTTGTTGCTGCTTCTTCTATTTATGTTCACAATCTGAATTGTGCCTTTCTGTTTTTTTAGAGAATGTCACTGACTGAGAAAAACAGGTGCGTTTACTACTTATTGAATTGAAAATTGCACAATAAAATAGTGAAAAGCTTGTACTAGTGCATAAGCTTGAAAACCCCAGTGTGTTTACTTGTCCTCAGATGTATGCATACACTTATGGTACTGTTTTTTCTCTCACCCATTCCTGTGCCAACAACCTCAGTGAACCCACCAACCCCTGGATGCACCTGTGCAGGTATGGTTAACCCCAGCTAGCGGTCCTCTTTTCCATGCTCCCTACCATCCCTCCATCTCCTTAGCAACCACTTTTTTGTGGTCTGCAAGGCTTTTGAAAATGGCTCTCTTGTGCTATAAGGTGTTGAGAATCCCTATGCAGTAATGGCATGTGTGCTTTTGTGACATTTATAAATATTTCCAAGATGTAATGATTGTCCTGCACTGTGTGAAAGCCTTAAATCACACGGCATCTTATTTTTCAGCTCAAATATGGCAATTTCACCTTCCAGGCAGGATGCAGCTACAACCCAGAAAGGTCTGTCTGGTGAAAAACCCTGTGGCAGTGCACCAGCATGTCAGTAGATCTGGGTGATCTTGCACCTTCAGACAGTGATGTAGTACAAAACCAACATAACAGCCAATCCACCAAGCAGGCTAACACGCTTGATCAAGCTCATACAGCAGCAAATGTACATTTCACAAAGGTCCATAAAATTTACTAATTGGGAATAGCTATTGGACTTTAACTTACTTTCAGGGAGCATAATTTATTACAACATATTTTTGAATTTTAAGCATTTGTCTACAGAATGCAATTGTATCCTCTTGCAGCATTTTGCACATGACAGTAACCTGTTCTTATGCTACTTTCAAAGAAACACAAAACAAATGAATGAGAAAATAGCGTATGTTTAAATGTTGTGCCGTTAGGTTCTGACTTTTGATATTTCTGACTTCTCTGTTTTATCCTCTTCACTAGCAGTTGAGATGATCAGTACCCTTACGTCTGAGATTGACTTGGAGAATGTTTCTGTGGAGATTCTCAGTGAGGCTTCCATGGAGCCCACGGTGGAGTTTCCCAGGAAGACTACGGTGGAACCCACAATGATGATCCCTGCAGAAATCTCAGTAGATTCTCCTGCTGCACCCACTGTAGAGGTCATAAGGGAGTTCTCTTTGGAGGTTCCTATGGAAGGAACTGTAGAAGGTCCACTGGAGGCCACTGCAGAAGTTTCCAGAGAAGTCACTGCAGGGAATATACCTGTTACCACCTTGCCAACCAGTCTTGGGGCAACAACTATAGAATCAGCAGCTACTTCAGACAGTGTCAGCAAGGCTGAGAATGCTGTGGTAAGTGGGACAGACATGGATTTATAATGGAGATATTTTAACACATTATTGAAGTCTGGTGATGATAGTGTAGCCCAGTCACAAAGGATCAGCCAAATAACATACTTCCAAAAGCATGCTGGGCAATTTAATGTGGGCTGGTGTCCAAAACTACTGATATCATTCATAAAACACCACAGCTTTATTTGTTTCAGTGCCTTATTCATCTCATCCTCAGTAGTGTTCACCTATCTGTTTCCATCCTTCTATGTTCAGATCACAAATGAAATTGATATGGAGAACGGCGTGTTGCCAACTGAGCAACTGCAGGGACGTGTTTTGGAGCTCAGCATTCATCTGAAGGGAGAGATCTACAGTGAAGCCCTGAAGTATCCTTCAAGCCCCCAGTACCAGAGCCTAGCCCAGCAATTCATAGAAAAGGTGAGCATGTTCTTCAGGTCCTTCTTACTTCTCACTTTCATGCATTGATTTCAGCTTTCTGTTAAGTTCTCTGAAATGCACAGTTAGAGCTTAACTACAAAGACGTGGCCCTTAAGAAATTTGGCAGATTTTCAGACAAATTCTCTCTTTTAATCTGTTTTGTAACAAATGCTCTTTTTTGTGTCAAAAATCTGTACAATTTGACAAGAATCTTGCCAGTATTATGCCCTATGAAACAAGGAAGTGAATTTTACCCTAAGACCCCAGTGCCATGAAAGCACCGTGACCCAACTTTCCACAACATCTGTGTGAGCAGGGGTCTGAAAACTTTATTATTGGCCAGAAACCAAATTTATACTGCTTACAGTTTCTGGCTTGCGGAGATTTTATATGAGAGTTCCACATCTGGGAGTTAGCAAGGCATAAGCATGTAACGTTAATTAAAATGAGGCACTGCGATCAGGTTGGGTTGTTGGGAACAAAGAAGGTCGCGCCAGGGCTGGAGAATTGGCATGAGCAGAGCCCAGCAAACATAGACTTGTGATGAGGTTAGTTGGATTTTTTACTTGGATTTCCACACACCTGTGGTCTCACACTATTTATGTTAGTGGTTTTATGAGGCCTTTGGCCATAAGTCAAACTCCATGCCAAGAACTGTTGTTCCATCTGATGGTTTGCACTCCCATGTGCACTGAGAGCTGGGGAAATGCTACTCTATAGGGAACACTTTGTCACTCCCACTGAGCAGAGAAATGGTTCCTTCAGTTTGTCCCTGAACTTTGGATAAATTGTTTGAGCAAATTCCAAAGGTAATAGTAGACTCTGGAACACCAAACATAAATTTTGAGGTGATTTGAATGTGACGAATTGCATTTGTACACTTTAAATTTTACTTCCTTCTGCACTGCTTGCAGATTGAAGATGCTTTTGAAGGGCTGCCTGGCTTTAAGAGTGTCTATGTGCTTGAGTTCAGGTAAGCTTTGAATGTTGCATTTTGCTGAAAGAAAAATCATAAAGCATATTCATATTTCATTAAAAATGGAAATCTGTTTGTTTTATACTAATTTTGATATTTTCAAAAATTTTTATAGGGAACACATGGATTCTAAAGGGTGAGTATTTACTCAAATGAAGCTGGGCTTCCATCTTAGTCAAAGCACTTTAAGAGTGTGCAGTACTTTTTGAAGGGCTGTGTGTCAGGTCAGGTATTCCCCCGAATGTCTCTGCTGTTTTCATTTTAACGGAATTATAGTGGCCAACCATCCCTTTCTGCAAATGGGATGAAGGCCTGCGTACAACGTGACCCACTGCTGGGCTGCCCAGGACTGGATTAAGTGGTGGGGTTTACGGCCACACCGATTTTCTCTTTCGTCAACCTTTGGCACAGCTGGGCGCTTCTCACGGCTAATCGCCAGCTTTCAGGCAAACCGTTCCCCATCTGAATGCACTTTGCAAGATTACTGAGGCCTTTAAAGTCCACGTGTGCCTTCAGGCTATTTGAACCGCATGCTGGGTTGGGTAAACACTGCAAATGCGCTGTGTTTTACTGAGGGAAAGGTCCAGCACCAAAAGTAAAAAAATATTCTGGTTATAAACTCTGAGATTTATTTTGGTGGTTAAATAATTTATGCAAAATCAAATCATTAGAGCCTGCGTGCAGTTTTTGGAGATGAAACAGAAAACTTTGTCATTATTTCCACGAGATAGCAAATGAACTTTCTGGTCTAATAGTTCCCACAAGAGTACAGGCTGGATATTTGGAATCAGTGCATTGGCCTGATGATTTGTCTCCCTCTGAAAATAATGCTGGAGGAGCCCTCAGCCATGTCTTTGCCTACACCTCTTCTGTGTATATCTTGCAAAGGCCCAGCACTGTGGTGGTCCATTATGCTGTGACACTGGAGGCTGATGCTGGGGGCATCAGTAATGACACATTGGATCACATCAACCTGCAGTCCAACACGGTGGAGGGGTTGTACCCAAGGTCAGAGGAGCGACCCACTGTGGTTTTCACCATCACTGACCTCTGGAGCTACATCATCGAAGCCCTGCACAAGGAGAACCTCACTGGGAACACCACACTGACTGTGGACCCGGACTCACTGCGGCTGGAAGATGGTAGGAGAACATTAGCACAGCTGTGATCTCATGTAAAGGTTCAGTGGAAAGCCAAACCAGTCCTCTGTAGGACTGTAGTAGCTGTGAAAGTGTCTTTGTGCAACAAAGTACGTATTTGAGTATTTGCGTTTCCAAGAAGAGACGTGCTTGAACCTTGAATACAACAGGGTGGTCATTATTTTTCTTTGCATTCCCTGGCTAACATGCATTTGTTTCCATGCAGAAGAAGTAGGAACACATCCAAAAAGCTGTTTTTGGGAAAGTGAAAAAGTGTGCTTCAAGTGTGCTTTAGGTCTTATTACTCTCCTGTATGGTGTAATAGTTATTATTGCCAAAACTCACCTTAGGGTTAAGACAGTATCTCTTATTTTCAGTATGGCTACTGGAATTTGCACTGAATTATATCATTTCACAAGCTGTAAACGTTATAATACTGTGCACCTAACACCAAGTACTGATTTGACCTCATGCATCTTCTCAATCTTTACAGTGGAAAGTCTAATAACATCCATGCCTGAGGCCACCAGAGATGACCTAGTGAGTAGCAACTTATGTGATTGTCTTCCAGACTAGACTAGAACTTCCACTGCCACACGATCAGCTGTACCACTACAGATGTGACCTGGGTTAATACACATTCTCGCATGTCTGTGAGGATCAAATTGTAAACCTGACTCTTATACGTATAAGGATCATATTGTATTTATTTGTATTTAAATAACACAGTAATCCCTCAGTGCCAGAATCTAATCCTTCCCTGCAAATGTGATGGATACCGAATGACCAGTTTCCATTATTTTAAATGGGGAAGAAATAAATGTATTTATATTTGGATAATAAGGAGGATCCGGTGGTCAGACAGCTGTGATTTTTAAGTGAAGGTCTCTTGAAAATTACACCATATTGTTATACATGAAGTTGTTCCCTCACTCACTCATTCATTCGATTTCAATATAATAGTCAAACTTCACGGGCTTGAAATAATGGAACTTGGAAAAATTTCATGATAAATCAGATTTGAAGCTACTGACAAATCAGGACTACTGGCCTATCAGTGTCAACAGTCGGTGTGCACATTTTAAATTCTTTATTCTAATTCTTTTCATGTCTTTGCGTAGTCAGGGGTGACATTCAAACCATATGGCAGATACTGTAAATGTTTTGTATTTTAAATACATTAGTAATTGTACTTAAATTGAATATGCATTTATTTCCTCATGCTTGATGCTATGTGCAATGTGCACGTGTCACCGTGGATTGCCTCTTAATTTAAGTGATGTGGTTTGTGTTCCTTCCCAAGTCAATTTCTATATCTTGTTGACTAGGTACAGATAATCTAAGGATCACCAGGATCCTTTTTCCAATAATCCACAGCTATTTTCAGACACATTAAAAACATTGCACTATTTCTTTCTCTGTGATCTAAAGATTTACACCAGCACTGCTTGCTGTGTCATCATGCTGCCATAAAATGTCCATTTACTGATTTTGATTTAAAATTACGATACAAAAATAAATTTGTGCATTTAATACATTCTTACATTGTTCAGGTGCTTTCTTTACACTCCCAGTTACCTAGTGTCTTAATAACCAAATATTTTGCTTCCATCTATTGCAGGACAATGTGCTTGCTGCCGAAATACCCCCAGATGAGTTTAAACCAGAACCTGACTTCCACAACATTTCCACCAGCAGCTTTGGCAAGGATGACTTTCTGCCTGGATCTCTCCCTCCCTTGGACCCCTGGAAAGGGAGCCAAGGTGTAGGGGCAGGTGAGAATGATGTAATGGTTATGGAGCAAAGTCCCACTGTGTCTTCCATGAAGTTTAACAATGGGACATCTGACATCAGTGAGAAGACTTCCTCAAGACCCGACTTCACTGCTCTTGAGCCAAAGTCTGATGGTGAGTACCTCTGTGCCCTTCATATCACAAACTGTACTCTATACCGTTGACTAAAAATCCACACTAAATGCTTCTTCAAGTATACATTTATAAGTATAAATATTGGAAAAATAACTATTTTTAATGAGTTGTGAATAATAGCTTTATGTTTTTTTTGGTAGGTGATGCAGACGTAGAAGCTGAGGAGTTCCTTGTCAAAATACCAACTAGTAACCCAGAGAAAGAAACCATAGTTCGTGAACTGGGTTTTCCTTCTTCGGTACCCCCAACTACACCTCAGTTGACCCCAGGGGATGCTGTTACTGCCAGTAACTCAGCTGAAGAAGTGGTTAATCCTGTTTCCATTTCTGAGATTACTATTCCAGCTGAACCACCATTTAATATGGAGTTAGAGATGCTCCTGGATGACGTGCTGGACATAGAGTCGGGATCTGCCATCTCTGGAGATTACCAACGTCCTGAATTCTTTCCACTTTGGCCTACGGTACCTGTAGGTGAGGCTGGAGATCCTGAGACTGAGCCCATTGGATATGATTCCTCACTTTTTCCAAAAATGGTACAAGCATCAGAGGTTCCTGTAGCTTTTTCCTCTAAATCTCCAGATGAGCCCAAGTTTGAGACTCGTGCATCAACAAATTATGATGAGTCGGTGCATACGGTGGCTGTAACTACAGAAAAGAAGCAAAAAGTAGATCAGTCAGTAGAAGAGCTGTTTTTGGACAGAGTTTTGGTGACGCAGGACATTAGTACCTACCACCAGTACACAACCACTGAAGAAGCCCCTGTGTTCTGGACTTTAGAAACTCTAACAGTGGAGCTGTCCATACAGACCACTGAGGCCTCTGGGATATATGGTGACTACTACATAAGTGAACCTTCCACCATGATCACGCCAATGACTGACTACCTCTTCGTACATAATGATGCTTCAGCTGAAACACCTATCACGGAGAGCCCAACAACAAGTGCAGAAATGGAGGAAAACAACACTGTGGGAAGATCCTTTGATAGCAGTGACACTGCTGTTAAGGCACTGCCAACTTCTGTGGACAGACTTACCGCTATACCACCCACTCAAAGTAAATTTAACACTGAACCGTTTATCCCCTCCGAAGGGGGTTTAGCTGAGGGTGGAATTCTACTAGGTAGTGTGACAACACAAGGGACACTTTTAAAAGAGTCTTTTAGCCTTGCATCACCAACGCCACTCTTCCCTGAGAAAGAGTCTCCTTCCAGACATCTCTATGATGTCACACCTGATGAAGAAGCGACTTCTAATTTGTCTACACAGGAGCCATTGTCTTCTCTGGAAACAACTATGACTCCTGAAGAAGAGCACAATTCACCTGGAACTATTCCGGTGTCTTATCCAACCCCCAGCATTGTTCTTGAAGATGCTCACACCACCGTTCCTCCATTTGATGAACTAATTATTATACCAACTAAGAATTCTGAGGTGTTAACAAATGTTGGATCAGACTCAGATGGCAGCATCACTGTAGGAGGTTCTTCTAATATACTTGACAGCATGCTGAGTGAAAAGTCAACTACTGTACCAGCTGAAGAAATCCTACTACTTCCAGTGGGTCTTGCAACTACAGAACCTATTACAAAGGAACCTGCCATTAAGCCAGTTGTCGCTGGTGATTCTGACATTGATTTGATCCTGGATGCAAACTTTGAGCAGGTTACTCTACATGGACCAAAAAATCCAACTGATGAAGCAGACCTTGATCAGCTAGTTATTGATGATGTGACAGAATCTCAGCTGCCCTCAACACCTGTTTCTCATGATGGTGAGGTCCAGATCTTGAAGAAAGTGGAGGGTAAAGAGCCCAAGAGAGATACTGCTATGGAGATCACCAAAGAAGATTTAACCGAGGATGGCATTTTCATAGTTGCTGTGATGAAAACTGAGCCATCATTCACACAGCACTTGAGTCCTGCCCCCCCCACTTCATTCTCGTCTAAAAAAGAAGCATCTTTCACGCAGGTCTCTGTATCTAAGGAAGAAAATGTTTCAGATTTCATCCCACCAGCAACAGAAATGACGTTCTCCAGTGAACTTGAAGGAACTGTATCTGGTGATGTCCCTACTGGTTTCTCTGATGATGTCGGCAGCACCGTGACCGAGTTTGCTCACACAAACCTAGATAGCTTTTCTCAGCCAACCTTTGGACCTGGGAATTTAGCAGACCTTCCAAACACAGGATCAGACTTGGATGATAGTTTTGCAAAAACAGGTGCTACTATTTACAGGTCAGAATCTACTATCACAACAAATAAGGGGGTCCTATTGTTTCCAGTCAGTTTTGCAACTTCAGCATCCACTACAGATGGACCTGCCCTCAAACCAATAGTGCCTGATTTGTCTGGCTTTGATTTGAACTTGGACAGCCTGGCACCGACAACAAACACAGATGTTGAGTTCACTGTGGAGAAACCAGCCACTAAAATTAGCACAGGTACTGTTGGAGAGAATCATGAGAAGATCCAGGATATAGAAGAAGCTGGGATTGCAGATCCCTTTACAACAGCAGCTGCTGTTCTGGACACTTCTGTAGGAGATTTAGCCAAGGATGAACATCTACTAGCTAATGTGGCAAGCCAGCCATTAGTCACAGAATCCTTTAGTCCTGTAATTCCACTCTCTCCTGTAAAGGAGTCTCCTTTCACTGAAATACCCAGTGTTGTGTTTGAGGAAGAGGAGACGCATGTATTGTCCCCATCAACAACGGAGCTGCCAATGCTTTTTTCATATTTACCTGAACGTGCCACACCTACTGAAATTCAACCCTCTTTGATTCTGGAAACTGAGGCAACCCAAGACAAGGGGTCACTGAGCACATCATCAGATGTGTCGCAGTTAAACACAAACAAGGAAAACTTGGATAGCTTGGACAAGGCAGAAACTGACATTAACTACACTAACGTTCCTCCATTTTATCAGCCAACCTTCAGACCAACAGAGAACTTGATTAGCTCAGCAAAACCATCAATAGAGGAAGGAGTCAGCTTCGGTATTACGGTAGCTCCTACTGTTACAGAACCTACCTTACCCAACATGCCAGAGGATTACTTTGACTATGAGAACACAAAAGCAGAGATCCAAAACTATGGGCTAGACTCTAACAATGTCACTGACTCAGACCTATTTGAAATCATCCATTACGGAACAACACAGGGAGAAGAGGATGGCAGTATGTACCCTTCTATTGTTGCTCATGGAACGGATATAGGCAGCGTTGCTATGCCAACAAACCGCGGCCGGGCCTTAATAGTTTTTTTCAGCCTTAGAGTCACCAACATGGTTTTCTCCGATGACCTCTTCAACAAAAGCTCACCTGAGTACAAGGCACTGGAGCAGAGGTTTTTGGAACTGGTAATTTATTATTTTTCTACCCCCGAATCCTTAACAAATAACTATTTGAGTGCAGAACTGCGTTACCCCTCCCTCACTCACTCACTACTGTTAACTGCTTCTCCAAGTATGGGTCATAGTGGTCTGGAACTCATTCCAGAAGTACAGAGTTCTAGTCTACTCTGTCTTTTGACAGCATAGGACTGACTGTCCTGATATTCCTTTGTACTGTCTATATATCTGGTATTAATACCTTGGTAAAATATTCTTTAAATAAAATGTCAAGCATTTACTGTATCATTGTTTTGGGTTTCAATGTGTTGGCTCTGAACAGTAATACTTTTGCCTTTGCTTTTTGCAGCTTGTCCCTTATTTGCAGTCAAATCTCAGCAACTTTCAGAACCTTGAAATCCTCAACTTCAGGAATGGAAGTATTGTGGTCAACAGTAGGATGAAGTTTGCTAAGCCGGTACCCCGTGGTGTTACCAATGCAGTGTACCTCATTCTGGAGGAGTTCTGCAACACGGCCTACCAAACCATGAACCTTGCCATTGACAAGTACTCTCTGGATGTGGAATCAGGTGAAGACTGAACTTCAATGTACAACAGTCAAGTGTACCATCATATGGATTAATTCAGTCAAATGTGTATAAAGTTATGTAACATTTTGTCAGGGACATTTTGTGAGGACCATTGCAAGTTTGATGGTTTTCATATTTGGTATATCAGAAGGCAAGAGTGTTGTTACTAGGAGACAGGAATCCAAATGACCAAGTGACCCAGTATAGCTGACCTCCAGAGACTTGCATGGTTGGTCTATATTACACCTTGCAAAAATAAGACGGATGATTCATGTTCATGTTTATATTCCATGACTGCTGCCGATGGGATTATCTGTGATAATCTGTCTGAGCCTGTGACACAGTCACAAACAGGGCCATCCTTCTCCTGAAACATTTGCTATGGGGAGCCACTTCATATGAATTCCTGCTGCAACATCCAGAATTTTTCTAAACAGCATATAACACCAAATCCTTATCTTATGGGTGGAAGATTCAGATCAAAGGTCAGCTTGCTTTACCACACTTACTGAGTTTAAGTTGTTTATCTGTCTATTACTGTAACTGTGTATACACTCAGAATGCAGGGTTGAGAATGAAAGCAAAAGCGGGGACAGTGGGATGACGAGTGATGTCCGCCGTAGTGTAAGCTGTGTTTCTCTCTGCATATATGTGTTCCAGGTGACCAGGCAGACCCCTGCAAGTTCCAGGCCTGCAATGAGTTTTCTCAGTGCCTGGTGAACCCGTGGTCCGGCGAAGCTGAATGTGTCTGCAATGCGGGATACTTCAGCGTGGATGGTTTGCCATGTCAGAGCATCTGTGAGCTGCAGCAGGACTTCTGTCTGAATGATGGGAAGTGTGACATCATTCCTGGGCAGGGGGCCATCTGCAGGTCAGTTGAGCTTTTACATCACAGAATAAGGAAGAAGGATTCTAAATCCACCTTCATGTGTGTCTTTGTAACTCATTTTGCCTTTGTAGGGAAAATACTTCAAAAAGCAACATATTATTATTACTACTATTATTATTATTATTATTATTATTATTATTATTATTATTATTATTGGCATTTTAGGTGTGAAATAACTCAATCAGATAAACTAACATAGAGAGGCACCCCACACCAGCCCACTGTAATACACTAGGGTGGGTGGCCACTAGTACAAAAAGTGTATTTGAACACTGCCTACTTTTCCAACTTTATCATAATTTATTTTGCCCTTGCTTTTTTGAGCCACTTTTATACATGAAGTATATATGTTCTGCTGTTCAGCACTCTTGTGTTAATGCTGAGAATTAAAACCCAATAACTAATATGAAAACTACAATTTTGAGTATGCTGATAAATCTACAAAGATGTTCATGCTTACCCTGAGATTTAGTCTGCCTTTCTCCCCTGCTCTTTATATTGTTGCTACGAATACTGGTTAAGACACATGGATGTCTGATCCTCATTTAGACCCTATCAATAGGTTAAGGTGACCATATTAAAGAAATAACACTGGAAAATTGTACTATACAATTATTTAACAAAATTAAACAGTAATGCAATTTTCTTAGTTGGAAAAAGTGAGAAAACCCCTGGATTCTGCCTGTTTAGCAGAAATAATTGCATGTAAGACTTTTCTGAAACTGTCTGTCAGTTTCTTAGATCATCTGGGATGGATTTTGGACCACTCTTCAGCACAGAACAGTTTCAACCATGTGGCTTTCTTCCATACCCAGCTTTGTTCAAGTACTCTCACAACAATTCATTTCAATGTAACTCTAGACTTATTTTGGCCAAAACTCTCCTTTAATTTTTCTGATACATTCAGCCGTGAATTAGTTTGACTGTTTCAGATCATTCTGTTTCGAAAACCCATTTTTGATTGATCTTCATTTTTCCTGACAGATGGTCTCACATTTCAGCATATTATGCTCTGATGTAAAGCAGCCACAAATCATATTATTGTCACCCACCTTTTTATAGTTAGTAAGAGGTTCTTAAGATGAAATTAAGTCTTTTTTAGTTTGTGCCAAACATGATGCTGGCTTTGAAGCCAAATAATTCCACCGTTGATACATCTACCCAGACTACATTCATCCTGATGTCATGTTCTAAACCCAGGTGGTCTAACATTCTTCAGACATATTTTTAGGGTTATTTTTTAAATCTGTTTATGAAGACCAAATCTGCTCAGTATCTTTTTTTTGTTGTTGACTTGAGTATACTGGCTTTGATTGTGGCAAGAAATTCCTCTAGATCAGCTAAGGTGAACCTGGAGTTTTTGGAGAAGTTTTTGATATCTACCTATCAGTGTGATTCTCATTTCTTCCCATTTGTAAATTGTAATTCGCAAAGTAGATGCATGTGCTTGCAAGTCCTTTGAAATGGTTTTGTGTCCTGTTACAGACATGCTGGTGTCAACAGTCTTTTTTTCAGCTTATTGGAGACTTGTCTTGGTGCTGGAGGCTGCAGTGTAAATCTGTGTGCTGGACTGAGACCCTTTGTCTTCTGCAGGTGTCGAGTTGGGGAGAACTGGTGGTTCCGGGGGGAGCACTGTGAGGAGTACGTATCGGAGCCGCTCGTGGTGGGCATCGCCATAGCCTCAGTGGCTGGGTTCCTGCTTGTTGCTTCCGGCATCATCTTCTTCCTGGCAAGGACTCTGCGCGATCAGTACGACAAAGACGAGACAGAGGATCCGGTACGGTAAGAAACCAAACAATCTGGTGCTGAGTTATGTGGCATTCTGTGGACTCTGAAGGGAAATTCAATTTTGTCCTCAGCTGTATTGATCAAAGCACGAGTTCTGTATACTCAAAGGGTGAATTGAACAGGCGATTGCTCTGGATAGATATGTTAACAGTGTAGTTATTTGGATTCAAATTTGGCACAAACCAATCCTTCCTTTGAACTTAAGGATCTCTCACCAACTATAAAAATTTGGGTGAGAGTAATATGATTTATGGCTGCTTCATACTAGACTGAAATGTGAGGCCTTCTGTTTAAAAGAGAAAATAAAGATGAATCAAAAATGGGTCTTTGAGAAAATGATCTGAAAAAGTCAAGCCAATTCATAACTGCATGTGTCAGAAAAACCAAAGGAGAGCTTTGTCCAAAAAAGGTTTACACTGAAGTGAATTGAACAAGGCTGGGTTTGGTGGGGAAAACAAAACATGCCCTGTGGTCACATTCCATTGTCCCCTGGCCCCTCGGTTACTCTGGAGTCATAGATACAGTCATATCCTAACTACCTTTCTCTGTTATGGTGTCCTCAGGCGCGGCGACAGCCTGCCATCCATGGACAAAGCCACCAAGTACAATCCCATGTATGAGAGCGATGCCACCACCGGTTACAACCATTACTACCGACGCTACCCGGAGGCTCCTTGCGTCAGCAGCGCCAGCGCAGAGGCGTCATCAGACTTCAGCAGCGAGGAGATTCGCCACATCTACGAGAACAGCGAGCTTACCAAAGAGGTTTGCGGTCATCTTGCAGCTCCTCAGCATGGTAGCTTTTTGAAACTCATCAAACTGGTGGGAGACATCTTGACGTTTAAGGTTAAAGGCAGCATTACGTAGTTTCCTGTGTTGCCTTGCGTGCTGTGCACAGTGCCGCTGGGATTGGACACATGTCAGGTAGAGCAGCCCTTAATCAGTAACAGTGCAGTTCTTCCTATCGATCACGTTTGATCCTGACTCCACATCTGAGGTCGAAAGTTTGTACAGGTGGTTACGGTTTTATTCTCATGAGATCCTGCTGTGGGTGTTCATGTTGTTTTTGATCTTGTCCAAAGGCTGCTCTTATGGCCTCAGTTACGTAATCACTGGTCTGTCTCTCTCCCTGGCCCCTTCCCATATGCAGGAAATCCAGGATCGGATTCGGATAATTGAGCTGTATGCCAAAGACCGGCAGTTTGCTGACTTTGTGCGGCAGCACCAAGTGTAAGTGCAACTATTATTATACAGTATGTTAGTTTACCAATGAGCCCGACTGCCACGCTTGAGCTCCCCCGAGATTATGTCGTCTGGTTAGGGATGAACCTCTGTTACAGGTCAGAACCCATTTGTATCTTTGCCCTGGGTATGGTGCCATCTTCACCTTTGCACCTTTCAGGCAGCCTATTTGGCGATGTCAAATTGTGTACTGTTGTGCTGGAGGGCAAATGAGGCCTGAAAAAAAAAAAAAAAGAGGATGTTGCAGCTTAGCACTTCTTTTCTAACCTGTCTCGGCACTTTAATAAGGACCCAGTGAAGCTCACCTGAAGATCCCCTGTGGAATGCTATAATAATCACCAACAGAGACCTGCACTTCCTTTCTGACCACCACCATGATTTAACATGCTGGTCCTAAGAGTCCGAAACTCCTATTATCATTTTTTGCAAAATTGGTTTTGTATTTGAGGGAAAAACAGCTATTGCTAGACCAAGAGATGATTTTTTTGTTTTGCTGAAAGTCCATTGAAGAATAAGATGGGAACATTAGCATTGTGACTGCATTCTGGTGATCAAATGTGCACCCATAACACAAGGTAAATACAATCAGACAGAAATATGAGTGTGATTCTGGAAACAGTTTTCCACCGTAACCTCACCAGTGCTGTTCTCCTAGCCAGTTTATCAAAGTGCCTGTCTTTGTCTTAAAAAATAGGGTGTTGGACATCCGACGAGAGAGTTCCTCCACGTAGACCTCCAAGAAACAGTAGCTGTGAACAGTAAGGTACTTTGTTTCTTCTCCAACTTTCAGCCAGGGTGTGACTGGGCCTCATCCCTTCTTCATTAACTTTGTAGTGTTATTTTTGGGATTTCAACATTGATCCTTATGACTTGTTTCTAGAAAGGGCAGATGATTAAAGTACAACATTTATTGCTTATTTTATGACCCATGTTTTGCTGATTTTTGGAAGATGGCCTTGGTGTTTATAGACTAGATGGAGCAAAGATATAGGATAAATAAATACTGGCTGCTGGATATGTTGTCAGGAGACAATATCCAGTTTCATATTTCCGATTCCCCTTTCTGTAGTTGTTAGCTCTTACAAATTTGTTTCCTTTTGTAGACATTTGCCTTCATGAAGAAAAAGAAAGAAGCGGAAGCAGTCCATTAAGTCACTGTGGGACTCAGTGATTTTGCAGACCTGCTGTTTGCAAACGTTCATGTTTTTTATCGGTTCTGGTTTCATGGCTGATTTTGCCATTTCTGTTTGGGTGACGCTGCTGGTTGGTCATTTGTTTCATTACAGTTTTACTTGGATGTTTTTTTTTTTGCCTCGGCCTGTAGACCCTTGCATCCTTCCCAGCTCTGGATATCTTTTTGGCATGCACTTATTTGGATACGAGGACGCAAAGGCTCACCTAACTCTGAATGCGGAGAAAATGCTTCTTTGCCTGTGCCTTCTTCCTGGTCAGAAAGATTTGCTGGAGGAAATAGCGTAAAGTGGCCATATTCTTGCACCCTCTTTGCTGGGGCATCTTCCACCTGCAAGAAAAGACAGGAATGGAATTGGCCCCGGTAGTTTCCTCAGACATCAGTTTGGTTCGTTTCAGCTCAAACTGCAGTCAGTGAGAATGTGTTTGTGGGGCTATGCTGTCTCAAAGAAATAATTCTCTGCAATTTTGTCATGCAGATCTGCTGGCTGGTGGGCGCCATGTGTCTGCATACACTGTGAGGTTTAGTATGAGATGAGTGAAACCCGGTTGTCCTTTGCATGTGGATTCGGTACTTTTAAACCTGAAGGATAACAATGCAACCTCCAGTGTGAAATCTTAGCATGTTTGTCTGCAGTCTTCTGACACAACCTTGTATTGAAGACATTATTCATTAGACAAGATGTTTCCAATGTACATTCCACGCAGCATATAGAAACAAACCAACCATTGAAGGATAAAGCTGAAACGAGCAAGACTTTGATAACTGCTGAGGTCCACTGCTGGATATTATGGCATTGGGTGACTTTGGTGCTGCTATCTATTCTGGGAGATATGAGTTTCTGTCCATCAGTGTCAATTTTCAGGACTGTGGATCCAGAAACACTACAGAAGTCACTGGGATGACAGGAAGCATTTATATGAATCAATTTCTATTCGATGTTTATAAAAAATGTATCTGCTGTTTTGGAGCTTCCATGGACTCTTGTCAGTCTGGAGTAGGGCTGTGATAGCAAGGTTGGATTTAAATGTACAGTATATACATGGGAGTTTGTACTTAGAAATTTGAAAGTTCTCTAATGTAAAATATTTTGAAAATGTATAGCAGAAAATGCAATGTTTTTCCATCTTTCTACTTTTGTACTGGGCATGATTTAAGAATGCAAGAACTTGGTCTTAAGAACTCGGTGAGTTTATTTTTCATGTTTCTTATGTGACCGACCAATGTCATGTTTAACTCAAGCATGGCGCTTTTTTATGTGGATGTAAAGTTTGGCATAATAGTGCATGTGGAATCCCAATGTTTGTCTTTCAAATGAATGTATTTTGCAGTTATTTTTGTAGCATTAACTTATGAATGTTTTGCTTCTTTGCAAACACCTAAACAGAATAAAAAATTGTTGAAAATAAGTTTTAGGTAGGTCGCTTCAGACAGGAACATGCAATGTAGTTCAATACTCGCTAACATATCTGTATTTTTTTTTTAAATAAAGCTTTGACATTTTTACACAATGAGATGATTTCACATGAGAAATTCTTTCCTGCCCTTTTTTTTTCTGTAGATCACTTGTAGAAGTCTGAAGCCTGAGTATTGCTTTGAAGTGTCTGGATGCTGTAAGAGGAACTGTTTTGCATTACGTAAAAGATATTTTAACTGATCTATTCTGAAGTTTGATTTGCTTTGCCAAAAGTAATTAGCCAGAGTCAAGATTAGCAAGCAAGGATTAAACAGCAGGCTTCCCAAAAGGCCTGTGGAGTATCTGCAATGCTCCAGTAAAGATGTCCATCACAGCTTCAGCCTTCTGTGTTATTAATAATGTTGCCCAAGAACACATGGATTATCAAATTTAATTAATTTTGTTCCACATTAGCAACAAGGTTATTGCTATTTCTGTTTTTCCTGACTTGGTGTGGCATGAGATTGTATTTGCAGCACTTTTTGTTTTACTTTGTTCAGCACTGCAGTGTAGTAGTTTCCTCTTCCTCTGGTTCCCTTGGTGCAAAGGGACAGTCATAAACTGGCAGGAGGAAATATTTATAACTGTTTAATAAAGACTAATGTTTTTTTTTAACAAGTTGTCCAAAGAGCAGGTATGGAACTTGCTCAGTTGTTCACACACCACGAAATATACACAACTCTGACAGCACAAACACTTTATGGAAAGACTAAGCTGCACAGTTATTATGCCACTTAGGCTGAAAGAAAGAGGCAGCTTGTGACAGAATTGTTGGGGAGATTTTTACCTGGTAAAGCTAACACGGAAGGTGGAAATGTAATATTTTTATGTGCATTGCATGGTCATTTGCTCAGTTTATCAGTGACTTCCAAGAACTGCAGGTATAATCGCTTTTATCACCTCTTACACACAGACATTAAGAAAGGAACAAATTCCCAACCAGGGGAACTTGAGCAGCTGTGTTCTCTCATGCTTGTCTGCTGAGTGAAAAGCCGACAAATGATATCAAACATGATGCTCAGGGGCCATTCTGAGCGCCACAACACTGCCCGCATCACAGTTTACACAAGGAAACACTTACAAACAATCTGTATGTGTACAAATGTGTGCACTCGTTTGGTAGGAGAAAACTTCACCCTGGCTTCTGCAGACAAAAACCTTCAACATCTGGAATTCAGTTTTAATTTAACATTCGCTGCTTCTGCTCCAAGTAGCTTGACATATATCATGCTGATGTTTTCATATTTACAACCATACCTCACATAATAGGGTTAATTTGTTCTCGTGGGAATTGTGAAGATTTTAAATGACCATTATTTCTTTTTTAAATGCATGAAAAATATCTGTCCACCCATCCATTAACCTTAGCCACCTTTTTTAGGGTTGAGGCAGTAGAGCCAAAAATATATCACCTAAAATTTATTAAATTAGCAAAATTAAAGAAAGACAAAGATAACAAAATATTTTTCACTCACTCACTCACTCACTCACTCACTCACTCACTCACTATCAGTAATCGCTTATCCTATGGCAGCAGTTGTGGAGATTCCATAATACAAAGACAATTGTTTGTTGAGTTTATTTTTGTACCACATTTGTTTGTTCATTCATTCATTCCTTTATTAATCAACAGTTAAGAAGGGAAGCAGGACGTGTGTATAGTACAGTAGTGGGCTTTTGTTATGTAAGAAATGTGGCAGTGTTAACAAACAGCAAGTGAACATCCATCTCTGTCCAGCATCTGCTTCAACTTCAGTCCCCGAACTGCACTCCTAGTTTGGTAGGGTTTTCAGGCTATTTCACACGATAATATATTACATTTTATTTTCCATGAAAAAGCAGATTGTCACCACTTACGGACATCAGGTGCGTCCTTCTGTGTCACTGCGCTGCCCCGCTTCGTCGCACACACTTATTAACACAGGAAACAGCAAAGAGGGAGCAGTAGGGCAAACCTTGCTATTTGGTCGAACGTTTCTAAAAGTCATAGGCATCTTTCCCAGTCTGAGCAGTTTATCAATGTCCGCAGTCACACCGATAGCCCAGGGTGAGTGGTGATGGATTTGGGATTCGGTGGTGTGATTCTGCACATTCGACCAAAGTATCCTTCAGCAAAATGTCCACAGGTCTGTGCTGAGCCACTAGAGGGCCCTGCATATTTACTTATTTAACACCACTTTATAAACACTAATGATGGCCTTTAAAGAGAATATTTTGGTGTTCCTCCATCTTTATCTCCACCTAAGTGGTGAATAGACTAAAAGTTGCAACATGTGTCTTTCCATGTGAGCATCTGCATTTTCATCTTCGACAATATGGGATATTAGCTCCAGATCAGAGGTTTGGCTGCATTAAGGTTGGCAGGTTGTGATCCTTAAAGGCCAAATGGCCTTTATTTGGACCCCAAATTACCTCCTTTGACCTATCAGATGTAAATCTACAGAATTGCCCAACCCTGGAGGTCACGATCAAAGTAACTGGATGGGATGAGCTTCCAGTAAAGCATCTTTTATTGTCTGCTTCCAACTCTCTGAGGAGCAGGGCTTTCATTTGGAAGAAAAATAAATAAATAAAAGCAAAATTTTCCTAAGTAATAAATTCAGGGTGTTCTTTTTTTAAAAGTCTGGCTTGTCAAGGCCCCCGTGATCCCTCGTCGCTAAACTCATTCCCAGTCTTTCTTCGGCGTGTGTCTAATTCGGAGAGCAATGTGCAGGATGCCGTGTGATAACTCATCTCGCCCGTGCAGGGATCCCTTTCCCCCCCGCGTGTACCGATAATGTGTCGCTGATTCTTGTTTGGAACAAACTCGCCTCGAAGCTCATGATTTCAGCAAGCACCAAGTGAAAAATGGCACATCCCCCCTGAGGCTGCTCTCTGATGGCAGGAAGGCCTCTTTTCAGCAGTTGTGCGGACACTGAGTGTTGAAGTGTGCTGAAGAACTTGTCGCTGTATTTCTAGAACATCAGACCAAATTAACTGTCTGACTGGATGACTCTTTGTTCCAAACTGGGAATTAAATGGAGTGAAGAGAAGAGTCAAGCAAGGATGCCCAAGTGCATTGCCGGTTTTAAGAAGTTAGTCAAGCAGCCATGTTACGAAGTGCAAAAGCAATGTCCTTGTGACCTCATGCAGATTGCAAATGAGAGTTTAAAAACACTGATGCTATTTTATTTATTCAACTGATGCTTTTTTGAAGGATTCACAGCCCAAAAGGGCAGAAAGCTGTCTGTAAAACTTTTTGCCAGTTTTACTGTACATTAGTAGACATGAGGAGGGTGCAAGTTTTCCACCTGCTCACAGTGACAGACTGTACTGAACTGCATAAATTGAACGTTCAGATTTTTTTCCCAAGTGGTGGCCTTAGAATATAAAATAACAAATTATAACTCAATAATCATTCCTCCATTCAGTTTATCCAAAACTCCCTTTTGTCTCGAATTCAAGATTATGGCTGATTTTGGGATTTATCGCCTTCCGTAACCTCCACGCTGCCAACTGCTTCTTTCAGTCACGCACAAGGTTTTTTCAAGGGAAAAATGGAATGATGTGTGATTTTTTTTCCACATTCATATTCAGATGTGTTACACTTCCACGTCTTCGCCACCCTCATCAAACGTGGCTTTGCTTGATGTTATCAGCCATTTGCAAGAACAAAATCGGATCCCTCTTGGTCAGGGGCCCTGGATTGCCCCAGGGCCTCGGCTGTCCTTGTAAGGTGAGCTGTGCACGTGCCGTTTCCATGGGATCCCCCAGATGTTCCAAACTGTGGCTGGTTGCACGGTCCAGACACAAAAAAAATCAGAAGGTTGTGTTGTGCACTCCTCATTATCCCTCAGTCGGGCTGCCTTAAACACATGAGGACATCCATCTCCGAGACAGTTACAGCTCCTTAGGATTTGCAGGACCTGCTTTTTTGGGTGGGACTGTTCATTACTCTTGCAAACTCTCAAATAGAAATGCCATTTTTACAGTTTCCGAAGGTCAGCGTTTGTGACAGTTGGAAAACATTAATCTATCTAGGGGAAGAAGAAAATTGCTCCAGAATTCTTATTTTAGACTCGATTTTGAACAAGAGGCAGTTTAGATTTCCACCCTGAAAGTGTCTGATCACGTTTTTTGGGATTGTCCACTGTGAGTGCGATTTGGCGAGACTGTGGAAAGTCTAAGTCCTATGAAATCACCTATATAAGTTGGTGGTCTTTTGGAAAAGTCATCAGCTGAGGCTGTGGGCTGTAAATGAGACTCCCTCCCCAGTCAATGGTCAGTGTGCAAATGAGGCCTCTGACAGGTTTGCTTTCACAGTTCGGAGCTGTGTTTTTTTGCAAGACGGGCCTCTCTTATTTTTGACATACGTGTATAATTATAGTGGTGCCTTCAAACTTTCCAGGAAAAAGCAGAAAGCCTAGCACTCAAGGCTGGTTTAAGGCAGAAGGTGGAAATACCGCCAGAAGTTCATATCTAAGATACAGATACATCACACAAACTGTGCACTGTAATACAAGAAGACAACGACACTGTGTCATGACTCTCAGGTAATGAAGATGAACATTTCTGCCCCTTCCTACTGCACTCTGAAAATGTAGGAAACTGAGAAATTCAGTAGAGGATGAAGAATTCATGTCAGAATTCTTTAATTGTTCCCAAATCAGCTGTAAAAGGTAGATTCCTTGACCGCTCAGTGCTGCAGCACATCTGTTTATCCATTCTGCAGTGCTGAGTATCTTTTGGCTGTCAGTGACACGGTTTGCCAAATCATCTCTCAAACTGATGCCGGGGAGTTCAGTCCTCCACTTTTCATGTTCCCAAGAGTCCTCTCTCCACAGATCTCTGAGGTGCTTCCTAAGACCGAGGGCCTTCTTGCATGCCATTCATCTCTGGGGCTGCTCCCCGACTGAACATTTTCCATGACCTCCTGCTCAGCGAGGGCCATGACAGTGACAAGCTGTGAACCCAGTAAACACTCCAAGGCAGCTGCGGACAGAGTTCAACGCACAACAAAGTATTTTTGTTTCTTTTCACTTTGCAGGATCAGGTTTCATGCAAGAATGACTGTCATTTGGAGCCCATCCTTCCTTTTTATGGCAGTGTAGTCTGTCGAAAGGCAGAACGCGTTTTCATCCCGCTTCTGTACTAAACTGCACTGAGAATTTATTCAAGCTGGGTGTAAATGTATCCTAATGGTGAAACAAAGTTCAAACAGGGCAAAATTCCTGCTTCATCAGTGCCACCTAAAGGCACGTTGGGCATCTGTTAGCCATTAGCTTCATTATCTATTAGCTTAATTCATGGTATATTTGCTGAGCCCTGCACCATGGAAACTGTCCACTGGCTGGAAGGCAAACAAATTATCTGCATGGCTTCATGAAGAACAGGAAGGACAACAAAGATGCCATCCAAAATCCTCCAGCCTGGACTAAAACTCCCTCTCACTATCTCCAGTCTCACAAAAATATTTATTTATTTATAATAAGTTACAGCTTAAAAATGTGTACCCAAAATGCACTGCCTGAATCAAGAACTTGCCATATCTGAATTTGGATCCAAAAAAACTTCAAAGTGCACCATCGATGCTGCTTTAAATTGCGCATGAGTCCAAACAAGAGGATGTAAGATGCGCTGGGGTCGTATCTTAGCTCTTCATAAGATTGCGTCTCATGCACTCACTGCTCAAAAGTGTTGCACTTTTTTCTTGCTATTATTATTTTTTCCAAGTTATTAATTGAAAATGTCTCCAAAGAAAGTGGAGAGAGTTTGGAAAAATGGATACAAAGTGGGTGGTGATGCAGGACTAACTTACAAAGACATGAGTCCAAGAGATGTGTTTTGAGATGTTTCTAAAATGCTGGAAAGAATCTGGCAGCTCTGAGGGACAGAGGGAAACCATCCAAGCCCAGACCAGGAGCTGTGTAGAACATGATGTGAAGAACTGAGGGATTCATTGTATATTGGAAAAGAGATGTTCGCGGGAGAGAGTTACAGTTGCAATATTTTGTGAGAAGCAGATGGTGACACATTGTTGGTCCAAGGCTTTTACGTAACTGTCTTTGAGAACAAGATGACTGAGCTGCCCAGTGAGATAGAAGCCTCTTGATGGAGGGAAGATCTTCAGGGAGACAAAAGATTTCAATCTTGGAGAAGCTGGCTTGCAGGTGGTAATTGGCTGTCCAGGTGGAGATTTCAGAGAAACATGCTGCACTGTGTGAAGATTTACCTGTGTTAGCTGGGGACAAGCAGGTAGAGCTGAGTGTTGTCTGTATAGCAGTGGTAAGAGAATGTGTGGCAGGTAATGACTAAGCCAAAGGTACAGTAAGTGCTTCAGATAGAGAAGCATAAAGGGCCATGTTCCCAGCACTGGGGAACACCTTCTGAGATTGGTTGCTGTACAGTAATAATGACACTCCTTTGATACCAAACCATTCCCATGGCATCTCTATCCTGATGATGGTTGACTGTGTGAAATGCAGTGGAGATGTTGAAAAGGTCTAGAGAGAAGGACCTGCAGCCGATTTAAGAGCTTCTGAAGTCTCACTGGAGTGGCCAGTCTTCAAACTGTTATCCACTGTAGAAGAGTATTTTTTAAAATATCTGTGTTTCCGTTGAATGGCTCTTTACCCCATGAAATGCTGGGCTCTCAGTCTGAAATTTCTTTATATGCTGGAGTTCTGTGTCTAAACCTGTTTATAAACAAACACCTTTGATGGTCTCAGTCCTCATCAACGTATGTTCTTTGAAGAATCTTGCCAGAGCGTAGGATGGTCCACCTGTATAGATCCCTGTTTTCATTGGTCAGTCTAAAAGATATTTAGTGCTCATTGGTCTGATCTGCTATCAACCAAAAGCTCATGAAGGCTCATAATGGTTTCACAGAGGCAGCCGTCTTAAATCTGCCATTTTGGCAGTGTTCCCTGGTGCAAGATGTTGTTGTTGCTGTTGTTAAGTCTCGTACAATTAAATTGGAATGGCTTGGTGTGTCGTTTCTTGTTTGATAAACTTCTTCCACACCATCAAAGAGATTATTCTATTCAACCAATATGGAAAAATGATTGTAAACAGGCCACAAAAAAGTTTCGAAAAGAAGGGAGACAGATGCTGAAAGGGAAATACAGGGTGCTGGAAGAATTTGCTGGCGATGGCAGCAGTGTATCATGATCAGGTCTAGAAAAAGTCACAGCTTAGGACAAGATGGGGTAGTGATAAGTCAAAATCAGAGCATTTTTACGTTCGATGCTGAAAACAGCTTCTGTCATTTGAGATCAATGTTTTATGGTTGAGACTAATTATTATTCTAAGGCTTGGGACAGAGATTCAATGCAATGTCATCATTCTCATAGCCATAATCATATTTGACTGGCGCACAAGGAATGACAGGTGTTGCTCCTGTAGTTTCCATAGTGTAAGGCATTTTTGTGGTTTTTATTTAATCACGGAGACAAGCGATTTATGTAACCCAAGGTGCCCTGGAGAAGGGGGTGGTTATGTAACATCAGATTCTGATGTTCTGAAAGCCAATACAAACCTTATGGTGGACTATAGAAGCTGGCTCCCCTCAGACCCCCCCAACTCACTCCAAAACCACCAAGCCCAAAAACTTTACAGCTCTCATCCTAAATGATGTCTCTTGGGGAATAGTGAGGGATGTGAGGCCATGCAGCTTAACCTCCCAAAAGATTTAATGTTACGTTTGGTGTCCTCCTGAGGTTTTTGTACACCTTCATGTGGGACCGCAAAGCCACGTAATGCATTTCAGTCAGTCATCCTTGCATATTAGTGGGCTTCATTTTCTGGACGGAGTGATTTTTGGAGTAAGAGCACCGCGAGGTGCAGTGCATTCGTGACAGCAAGCCGTAAAGATACCTGAGATGTCTGATGCAAATCAGGGTTTTTTATAGTTAACAAAAAAGTGCACATTTTGCGAGGAATTGAAATATGGCATTGCGTAACTGGCTTTGAACCGCAGAATGTTGGTCTGGGGCCCTGTCCGAGTCTAATGGATCTTGCAGGCCTTGCTAGGTGGAGCATGCCAGACATGATGGAGCTTCTGAAGACCATAAAGCTGGTCGGCACCGGGAGGAGGAGTGGGGGGCTCCAGAGTGCTAAAGGGAGTTGGAAGGTGTTAGGAACGTCCCCTATCCTGTCCTAGGCCACCGCTGTTAGATACGTGTCCCTGTGTTTCCCAGGGTGCTGTGCAGTAGTGTGAAATTTTACTTTCTAAATAAATACACTTGATTTTTTTTTTTATCACGCACATTTTCTGCTCACACTAAAATGGGAAGTCCAACTGGTGTTCGTTACCAAGCAAAATTCTTAATGGACAGTTTGTCGTTCATGACTTGCGGTATTGGAGAAATTGCACAACCGGGGCTCAGAATGGCTGATCTGTTGCCCTGTGTTTGGTAAATCGTTAATTTATTTAGCATTTTGGCTACTGTTGTTACAGTTAGCAGCTTTGCAGATGTTCACATATAAAGAATATCATTTACAACTCAACGCTGACATAAATTAACCAATTTACTAATATTTGATTTGGCTCAAATGTCAAGACCCGCACGTTATCAGCCGAACAAGTAAAAACAGTATAGAAATGGCAAACTCCACCATTTTTCTCCCCATGAGGAGAAAAATAAAGTTAAAGTCAACTATGGCCACCTTGGTGGAGATGCAAGGCATGAACGTGCATCTTCTGTGTTTCTTTTTTTTAGGGGTCAGAGGTCAGACCTCAGCAAAATGAGAGGAGCTGGACCTCAGCTTGGCTAAGACCATTACACAGCTCTTTAAAAATCAGTTTAAACTTTATATGCAGCATTTCAAAAGCCCTATCTGTCGTGTGTTAGTGTGCCTCCATGCATGTACAAATGTATTAGGTGGGAGTTTAATCACAATTGAGTCAAACTTTTAATACAAGTGAACAGCACAGAAAAATCTGAAATCACATCCAGGCAAACTGAAACCACAAAGAAGCAGAAAGTTTCAGCTGGGTAAATACAAAGGAAGCAAATAACTCCCAAAACTGAGCTGAGACTTAAAACTAAGCCTTGAGATATAAGTGTTGGTTTGTACTTATTATGCTGTGTTTATTGGCTTTGCCCTCCCACGCGCTGAAATGAATACTCTTTCGAAATGTATTGTGATTAATGAAACAAATTCGGCAAAACCTCCAGAGACATTCTTGTGTATAACTGAAGTGTGGCAAAATTGTGGGAATACCATCTGCATGACAGCCGTAAAGACAAAATGCACTTCTCCCAAATGATCAGTTTCAGTAAACTTTTTGAATCGTAGCTGAGAACTTTCAGCTTGCAGTGTCAGGTTCTGCACAACTGCTTTTACTGGCATTAATGAGAAAATGCTGCTATTTAGGCAACTAACTCTCAATATCCAGTTTCAACCTTGCAGCTGTAAATCTTTTTTCTTCTTTAATCAATATTTTAAATATTTAAGCTGTTATATTCATGAATGATTCAAAATTCACAAAACTTTAGCCTTGCATTTTGGCAAGTAAATATCCTTGTAGTCTTAAGATTTTCAGATATTCAGTTATCAGTGCATTTTGTTTGACTATTATTCAATATTACTATGTTGTAGTTAATTCAGTTTTTATGCCAATACAGCAGTGATTTTAAGCGCAGTTAAGGCTACCTGCTGTACAGGATTTCTATCTCTCAGCCCCAGCAGAGGACTCACAGGGGCCGGGAAAAATGTGCACTGATGGTCTTCAGTTGCATGACTGTGTTTCATTCTGAAATATAGAGGAATGGGTCTCGAACCCATGTCCAAACCTCTGAGGTCCATTTATTTCAGTTAACCTTTTTTCCATTATTTATTTCCACTGGCATTTATATTAGTGTTATATTCAAGTTGCTTCCCCATTTATTTATTCTTAAACATGTTTACTTCATTTGGTCCTGACCTGCCTTTTTCCAAGCCATTTCTATCTGAGAATGAAATTAAAGCGAATGTCTTAATATACTTTAAGCTGAATTTATTCTGTCACCTTTAGTAAATAGTTCTGTGGGTATTAGATGCATTTGCAGGTAAATTGCAGTAAGCTGGGCTGTAAATGATAAAAGGGGTAGTGAAAATCCATTTGACCCAAACAAATCCTGTCTGTATACTATTCAAACTCTTTCAGCTGAGATGTTTGTTTTCTTTCCACACGATGAGCTGGTTGACAGAATTCTCTTTAAATCCGAGCATGTCTGATGCTCCTTAGTCAGTGGTTTGTGAAACGGAGCCGCTTAAGGTGAGTGCCAAGGAGCCACATTTCCCGTCTTCGCCACACCTTCTTTCGGTCACTTGTGCATGTTTTCTTCCAATTCCTGCCCTGTGGGAGATTTAAACAGTGCTCAAAGGGAATGTTTTTAAGTCTTCTATCCACCGTTGCACATAGGGAAGGTAATGAGGTCCTCTGTGATGGATTGCCGGCACCACAAGTCCATGGGTTTTTTTAAAAGGTATTTATTTATTTTTAAATGTTATTTCTCCATCGGGAAGAAAGGAATTCCCCTCAGCAATGCCTTTTTGGTCTGGGTGTTCCTCTTCCCCTGTTTTTCCTCTCATAGACCAGGGCTTCACATCCAGGCCCCAGCCAGACACCCCAAGAACAACAATATGATTTTATTTGTTGGGTCGAGCAGTTTAATAGCCAATTAAGCAGAGAGCCGGCTTTGCAGCTCATTCAAGTTTTGCACAAACAGATGCACGTGATGCGCACATCACACGAGAGCGGGATGGATGCGGATTCCTAAACATGCTGTTAAAGTTTCGCGTCAGTGTCCTGTGTTTCCTCAATAGTTAAGGAGCTGATGAAGGTGAAACTTCACTCTTATTTGTGAAGAAACCAGAAACATGGCAATGTAAGGAAATATTCAACTTTTTTACATTTTTCACAATAAACACTGTTTCATTGGCAATGTGATTCACAAGTCCTCTTTAAGGTCATTTAGAAGCACACTTTGTGGTAGAGGCAACACAAATTCTGAAATAAATTTTGCACATTTTTTCCATCTTCCAAAAGCCGAAACAACTTTGCTGGCCTCGCTAGATGTTTGTAAACCTGATATTAGTTGCTCTTAATGGCAAACATCCAGCCATTAGTCACCATTGTCTTCGACAGACATGTGGCTTCCAGATGGCTTTCAGAGCAAAGAACTTATTTTGCTTTATCCTAAAAAAAGACAAAAAGTTATGTATGTAATAAAATGTGTGGTGGAAGAACAAAATCTGTGAGCAATTTAAAAGTTGCCCTATAGGACTGTGGTGCTTTTCTCTGCTCGCACTTTGTTTATGTGCCTTTGGCTGCGTTTCTGCCATTTAAATTTTTCTGTGCTCTGTCCTCATTGCACCCTGAAGGTGACTTCAGGATGTTCAGGTATCTGTGGGTCACCTCCACGGAGCCTGAGTCAGGGTGGCCACAGGTGGCACTAGTGATCATGAGGTGACACCAAACGCCAGACTCGTTGTGATGGTGCAAGAACTTTGAGGAATGATGGACAAGTAACAAACACACATATTGGCCTAATCTTGGGGTCATTGAAATAATATGAGGTGCCTCCTTCTGTCTGACTCTCCCTGTGTGTGTGTGTGCATGTGTGTGACAGAGAGAGAGAGAGAGAGAGACCCATTTTATGGTTTTAAGCAGAGATTTGCAGGTGGCAGAAAGAGTCCAGGTGAAGCTCCTGCTCCAACCCAGGTGCTTTTCCACACCTGAATAAGGGAATAAAGGAAAAAAGCAAGCAAACGCTTAGCTACTTGACCCAAGATCGTTCGCTCTGCTTTGTTTTCTGAGCGCTAAAATAAAAAACTATTCACATCACATGTTGACTGCAGGAGTGACACACCAGCAATAGCAAAGGGAAGGAAAGTGAAAGAAACCGCCAGGGTTTGAGGCTCCCCGCATCCAGGAGTTATAAGCGCTTCTCTCTTTTGCCAGATAATTATATCCTTAAACATGTTGATTCCCTAATTTACATTCAGTTTCTGTCCAGTGGTCATGACAAACATTTGTGCAAACTCAAATTTTGTGCTCAAATGGTATCTGAAATGTTAGCAGTGACTTCACACCACCATTGTGGGTCAAGTCTGGCTTTGTGCTCCAAGAGCTGCCTGGCGGTCAGACGACTGTTATATAACAGAGCAGGGAGACGTTATGGAAAATGAAAATGGCTTTTCAAGATGTTATGGCTCCTTGGCCATTTTTCTGCCGATGGGCTGGGCGTGTACGCCGGTCACCTGTACACAATTAGCACGAGACTCTTTCCCCGTGGGGCCTCGGCGCGCTCAAGATCTCTGCCGCTTCTCTCGGTCCCCTGATGGACATTTTGGTAAATGGACTGACTGGGGCTGGACACACAATGAGCCCAGAGGAAGCTGTGTACCTCATTTATCTTAGCCCCAAAACTAGTGTACATCTGCGTGCGGCACATAGCCTCACGTGCAGGACATTAGGCAACATTCACGCAGCGGCAAAAACAATGGAGTGCAGTGGAAATTTTGCAGAACTGAACAAAAAAGCTTTTACGCTCTGTTATGGGAGCCAAAAATGTGCAGAAGTAAACAGTTTTCTGCAGACTATTCAAGCGGTAACCTCGTGATAAGCCCACAGGTTAAAATATTTGCTTCAGCACTTTATGTTTAGTTAATGTGGAAATGAATATTTTCTGCTGTACAAAATGGAGTTCTGCTTTGTTTGGAATTAATAAAGGTTTCCGGTTGGCATCTGTGGAATTTTGTAGGTGATGGTCAAATAGATTCATTACCTTTAATTGTCATTTGTTTGCCAGCGCACATCCAGTGTTAAAGAATCAATGTCAGGTTCAGTGTTGGGTTTTTCGTTGGTGAAATATGCAGGTGAGGCTCTTGAGAGGGTGTCGTAGCACCTGGGTTTGTTGTTAAGTGCCATGAAGAGGCTTGAGAACTGGGCATGTTGGCTGAAAATATGTCCGTGCGGAGCCCAATGCTAATTCAGAAAAAGGCGAGTCTTTCAGGTTGGACTTCCTTCTCCAGCAACAGTTAAACTCCATGCCACAACCTCGGGCGCCTGGCTGTAGTCGGTACAGGGCTTCTGCTTGATGCTTTGAGGTTGAGTTGTGCACTTATAGATGAGTCACCAAAAGCATCATCATAACCCTGGCCTATACATACAATCCCATAATCACTCCAGAACTTTTACTGTGTCTACACATTTACTGTGGACCCTAACCTCAAGGCAAACGTAGCTGTTTAGTTTCTGCAGTGCACTGACTGGAAAGTTTGTTGACTCTTTATTTATGCCATGGAAGTTCCCCTCAAATGTGACTTGGTCCCTTCTCGAAACGGTGGTAGACTCACCCCATCACAACTGATGTTCTGAGAAATACATCACTGTAAATTTTGTGAAAAAAATGGTCTCCTCCTTCTACATGGTGAGAAATTTACAAATTTGCAGAGGCCCCAGGGGAGGAATTTGGATGAGGCGCAGAATGACTTGTGGCAAATGAGAAATATTATTAATCCTGGAAATTATTTCCAGTATCATACTTGCAGCAACACTTGACCACTACTGGAAGCGATAACCAACAACTCCCAGGTCAACATGGTCCACCATCCTGGCTTTTTGAGGCTCAGTTGTTAACAGTACAGTCAGTCGCTCGGAGCTTGATGTAAAGCTCAGCATCAGTCACTCATGGTTTGTTTAATTCCTCAAAAATACTTTGGTATTTTGTCACACTAAACGTCTGGAAACACAAAAATGATCTGAATGATTTGCACAGAAGATGCTGGAATGTTTTCTCCTGTTGTTTATTGCTGTGTCAAAACCAGTGCTTTGCTTGTTTTCCGCTCCATTTCCTGGACGTCTCTTGCTGATTAAAGCATCCAAAACCCAAGAACGTCCTGATGATCACGGGACGCCGATTTGTGTGCGACTCACTTCAGAGGAGTGACACGTGGAACGGCCGTGTGCGGTTCACCTCTGCATCTGCCCCTTTGTGCCTGACCCTGGGACCAAAAGCTGGCTTCCCCTGATGAAGAACTTTTTCTTGTGGTGCTGAGCGCTGCGTGTCTGGTCCTGATTATGAAGGGAACAAAGTGAGGAGATGCTGAAAACTTTTAAACTGTAATTTGTGATTTTGCTATCGGTTTTTTCACTTTTGCACAGGAGGAATCCAGGTTAAAGATCTCATTCTTCAGCACGGGCCCCCTTGACTGAGGCCATTACACTACGTGACCTGCTGCTGTGCACGTCAGAACATCCCTCTATAAAAGATTCATGCTTCCACATGATCCATAGGTCCACAACCCCCCTTTTTCCTGCTTGAAAGGCACAAAGAGAAACTTTGCTGTTTTTCCACATCGCATTTATTTGTGTTAATCGACCTCAACGGGAGAAGTAGGTGCCGTAGGCGTGTTTTTTTTTTTTCTGACTGCATGCCGAGCTTCTTTCTCTGTAAAAGGCACCATACTGGAGTGCTTCTCTTTGTCCCTTTGCGTCATTTCAGGATGGCCTTGGTTGCTTTTCTGTCCACTGATAATAACAGCATTAATAAAACTCACTAGAAAACGTTTATGAGGACTTCAGCAATGGCCGAGTGAGTTTATGAGAACTTTTATGAGCACAACTTATGGAAAATGTACACTTTCAGCCAGAACTGAACATGGCTCAGCTTGGTCTCTTTCAGGATCCCAGTGAAATGAACTCTTTCTTTCATTTAAGAACTCGAGGCTTTGTTGGTTTTGACATCACGTGCCACCAATCCCAAACCCCAGAAAGATCACATACATCCAGTGGACATCCAGAAGATTTAGAAGACCATTTACACTCCATGGGCTGGACCAGCGTTAATTCTCAGCAGCAATGTTGCTAGCCGAATCATCTTGTCAGGGTTTGTTTGTCACAACACCGCATAGACATCAGGAACCTTGCCATACCCTAAAATATTTGCACTTTTACAGCAGTGCACAATGATGTACGCACCAGCAGATGGTTTGCTTCTGAACAACACACCCACCGTCTGCTTTATATGTTTATTTTCTCGGCTTTCTTTTATCTTCACTTATGTGTCCCTGCTCATGCTCACTTGCTGAGTGTTGTTTGAAAAGAACACTTAATAAAAATAAATTAATTCAAGCTGAATGCCTTTCCTCACCTACGTTCACTCTCCTTGTTCAGGATGCCTTTTGTTTATTTAATATCTCAGTGCCATTTTCTAGAATGTGCCTTTAAAATTGTCCACTGGAATGGATTAATGGCGTTAGGGGTACAGTTTGCAGTCATAGGCTTATGGATTCTATACAGATGGTCCCCAAGTTGCAATGGTCCGACTTACAATTTTTTTGACTTTCCGATGATGCGATAGCGATGCACGTTCAGTAGAAACCATACTTTGAATTTTGAAATTTGATAAATTAGATTTTTTTTCCTGGGCAAGCAATATGTAGTACAATACTCTCTCATGATGCTGGACAGCGGCAGTCTGCTATGTGATCAACCGATACTCTACAGTGTTCTTTGTTGCTAGCATTTTTTGGATGCCCCCCCACCGTATCTAAATTGTGTTTTGTGCAATCATCATGTCCACAAAATGCCCATCTGTGTCTCTTGAAAGCGGCATGAAAGCAGAAAGCTTGTAATGACTTTTAAAGTAGACTAGGCTAGGCTATGATGTTCAGTAGGTGTTATGGTGTGGATGGGTGGAAGCAAACACGAGACACCACTGTAATAATTTAAGTACCATTAAACTCTTTACTGAGTTGTTTCCGACAAAGAGCATTACTGTTAGCTGGGAGCTAGCGCTAAACATTGGTGACTGGGAGTAAACAAAAATGGAAGATGCGGCAAATTCAAAATAAAAAAATACAAGTTCTTAGCAAAACAGTGGTTGCAGGAGAGTTCACAAGGGACAGTGGAAACCGAGCACTGACAGGATGGCCAGGTAGGAATTAAATCCCGTCCACAATTGGTTCCTATTCCAATCAGTCACCCAACCAGTGCTCAGTCTGAAGATGGGGGTGGAGAGACTGCCCACTAAGAAGAAGTCTGGCTAGGAACTAAATCCTGTCCATGATTGGTTCTTACACCAGTCAGTCAGCCAATTAATGTTCAGTCTGAAGATGGGGGTGAAGAGAATGTTTACATTCTGTTGCTGAAGCGGCCACAGGCATGACAGTAGGTTGGGTGTATTAAATCATTTTCGAATTATGATAGGTTTATTGGAACGTAACCACATTGTAAGACGGGGGCCATCTGTTTCTTGGTTTCTTAGATTTGGTTTCTTATCCGGGCCTTTGACTGCTCTTGTGTGCCACACTGGTGCTGCTTTTATTGGCTCTTCTATCTGTTCTCCTCATTTTAGTTATTTGTTTGTCGTTTGGAACAAACAGTTATTATTACAGAGCTGTTGATATCAGATTTCCCTAACTGTCATCCTTCAGATAAACAGCACACTTTAATTTTTAAAGAAATTTCTTCAGATTTTTGTCTTTGTGCTTGGATGAAGCTCATGCAGAACGTGGGGATTAGGGAAAATGTCCACGGTGTCGGCAGGAAGCAAGACATGCTGTTCTTGTACTTTTTCTTCTTGTTGTACATTTACATGGTTAGGAAAGCAAATCTCAGAACTCTTAAGAATTCGTGCTTGCATTATGAATTTGCTTCAGTGCAGGTTGAGCTGAAATTAAGAAACAAAGAATTTGGCACGAGCCTTGTTTTTTTGCCTGTCTTCTTTGAACCATGTATGTGCTTATTTCAGTTTACTGTAAGTTCTTTCTGAAGATGTCTTGAATGACTTCATGCTGAGCCAGGAAGCGGTGACACTGTGGGTATTATTCAACATTTCAGCTGTTGTTTTTAATCATGATTGTTTTATCAATGGGTTCAAGGAGCAGCATAAGAACACACGTCAGGATGTGGGGCAATGTTTTTCAGAATGCTGCGAAATGACATGGTAAATTTCTGTACAGCGTCTGTTTTCCCTCTCTCTGTCTGTCTGTCTGTTTGTACGTAACACTATTTTTCTGCAATTGCTTGGCCACAGATGTTCAGGACTTTTTTCCCCCTTGGTTTCTTTGGGTCTCATTTGGGTTCGGATAAGTTCTCATCCTGGCATCAAACACGTGGCTCTCTGTAGCAGAAATGCCAAATGTCCCGATGTGTAAAACAGTGTGAGTGCCATGCCTGAGGCACACACCCAAAAAGAAGGAAGCAACTCAGTGGGACACTTCCCCACACACAAATGTTCCCAAACACAACCTACGAAACCTTCAACCCATTACCTGTGGGTGTTTTCTGCGTGTTGCAAGCAATGCAACCTTACCGGAATCCAGAAAGTAGTGATTAAATATGGATTATTTGTGTCGTATCTCTTCAAACCGTGTGTCTGTTACCAATAAAGACCCCTGGAAAAAGGGACACTTTGCTTTGGAAAAACTGTAAATAATGTATCATCTGTAGGTTTGTAATTCAGTACAATAAGAAAGGGGTGCTTGAATTATGCTGTTCAGACACATTGTTTATCCAAATTTGATTTTACATCAAAGCATATAATGTCACCTGCTTTTTATTTAGGCTGCATGTTTACCGCATCGCACTTTTTTCGTACTTGTTCCTGGGTGTTGACACAGAAATAATGGACTGCTCGCCATGAGCTGCTAGGGAAGAATAATGGACTTGTGCAAGCTATTCCACAGCAGGCAACCACAAATAAATTATAAGTATTAGGAAATGGAAAGAATCAGATCTTTTTTTTGGCTTCCTAACCTACAACATCCAGATGGTTCAACAAGGGGAACTCACTCGGACGTGTGAGGAAAAGCCGGGGCCACATGGGAAACATCGGTGTGCAGGTTCCAAGGAGCGCAACCTGCTGACCAGAGAAATGCCTCGGGCCCTCTGCTTCAACTGTTGCATTCGCTATGGCCTGCCATCTCCAGTTCATGAGCCACGTTTTCATTTTGTTCATTCAGGCCTTCTTGAGGGCCGCTCTCAAGAAGTTTGTAAATCTCTGCGATGGTGGCCACCTCTGAGGTCTGCCAACAGCGCTAGATGATGCCAGGATGAGAAACTGCACCGAAAGCTATGTGTAAATGGAGCAACCCAAGAGGACTGTTGTTTGAGGTCACTTGCTGGTCACAGGTAATTTACCTTAACTGAGAAGTCCAAGAGAAGAAGACAATTATTAAACCACACCAAGCACCCTCTTTGACCCCCTTTTGTTTTTGCAGAATTTGGAGGACGTATCATCAGGTGCTGGTTTTTGTGGAGCTCAGTCGCTGACCTTCCAGGTGGAGAACACATCACTGCAAGGTATTCGGCCAACAGTTCCCAATAATAACCTGCCCTTCTGTTTTATGTGCATGTGCAGGCCAGGCCATGTGCATCCATCATTCACACAGTTTCAGACAAGCCCATACTAGGTAGCTGCAGAATAGCCATCCATAACCCCGAATGGCACTGGGGTACATCAAAATGGTGGTTTTAGTCTACAGAGGGCTCTTCACTTCAAGAAATGAATGGCGTTCTCTGTGTAAGAGTGTAGATGAATGTGTTGTAAATAAAGTCATTCATAACTTCGACTGCTACCGCAGGTGCAGACACCCGTTCTGTGGTTATGTTATAGCTTAAAGATCTGTGGTGGACACCACTCAGCATGGAGCCATCACGCTGATGGTGTCCCAGAAGAACTCTGGCAGCATTCTGTGCTGGATGTGAAAAATGGAGGGAGGCAAAAAGCAAAGGATTTAAGATGCTGAACATGTCCATCACATTCTTGTGAGAGGATTCGCTTCTGAGAAGTAAAAACAGAGCAGATTCAGAGCAACAGATCAGCTGAGCAGTCTTACGTGGTCCAGCCGAAGGCCTGCTCTGCCACCGGCTGCCTTGCAAGTGGAAATGTTGCTTTTGCACCTGCTTGCGTGTTGTTATGAAAACTCAAAATAAAGAATCTGTGCATTGCACAATCGGGGAAACTCTAGAACATTATTTTGTATTATTCTTTCATAGAAGGAAAGATGTATGGGGCTTCCTTGATGTGTTTTTCATCTGCCTCTTGGCTGCTCCCTTTCACAGTGTTGATGGAAATCTCCAAATAAGCTTGAGGTCTCCATCGTGAGCTCCAGTGTCAAACTGCGATGGTTTTACCACCTGCTGCCTTCAACCGGTGTTAAAATGTTGGCTACATACGTGCCCACACAGTAGATAAACATCAAACTAAAAAGAAACGTAAACACCACGTCACAAGATGTGGAACAGCATTGGGGGAGCACTTTTTTTTATCTAATCCCACCATTTTGACTTGATCTCTGCAAGACAACCATGTTCTTCAGGTACTGTTTGCCTAAATATCAAAGAGCTGGTGAGCAGCCACTTCTGGACCTACTGTATGGCCCTTTGGTGTTGGCATCCCTGAAAGAGGGCAGCAAATATCTTCTCGTTTGCTGCTGGCGGTGTAACCTTGAAATCCACTAGTCCTTCAGCAAGAGTTATGGACCATGGCAAGAGTTCTGTAGCATAATCTGCAGTTTCTGTGATATAAGCACGTTACCTGCAGAGGTGTTTCTCCTCCTGGTCAGTTCCTCTGCTTCTCCTCTCCTTCTTCCGGGACGTAGTGTAGATCTCCTCAGCCTTACCCTCTGAGGCCTGCTGCAAGGGTTGCAGCTCCAGGCTGTCTCTGGCAGGGTGCTAGCTTGCAGAGGTGGCCACACATGTCAGTGAAATGCACACCAGTGTGCTGTGGAGCGTGAAATGGCCTGAATAAATACATTCCAAAATCTCACATTGTACAGACTTCCATTTTAGTCAGAGTTTCCACAGAACTGGGGCTGAGGTGCACTGCTGCAGTTGGTGAATGGGTGCAGGTTTTTCATTTTAAAGATAAAAGTGTGTATTATTGTACTTTGCTGTACAACAATGAAGCTAATTTCTATTTTGTATAATTTAAATTTCTAACTTAACACCCATATTTTACATTATTTTGAACTGTGACTGAGCACCGAATGCATGTGTGAGCCTATTGGACCTTTGTTCCTGTTTTAATCATATGGCTTTGGGCATAGTTGCTGTATGGGGTTACAGTAATCTGATGCTGTAGGTTAGTACTGTGATGCTGGGGGTCAGAGGGTAAAACTTAGCAGCAAAGGCAGAGGACTTTGTGCACTGTCCTGGTCGGAGAGGAGCGCCCCCCATTGTCCACAGCTCTGCACCTGATTTGAAAATGTTCTTGAGTCATGAAGAAAAGTGTGGGGAAATCCAAGGGGTGGTGGTGGTGGGCTGGGAGTTGGGGAGAAGAAAAATTAAACCTCCAGATGCTGTCAGCTTGCAGAGGTGTGACGCCATGAGTCCCTCCCTCTTCTGGTATAGATGCAGGCCGAGCCCTCGACCGACAACAGTCGTGCACGCTGAACCAAACAGGTCCAACAAGTTGTGAGCTGCTGCGTTCGTGAAGCTGTCCAGCGTCCTGCACACACACTCCGGCCACACGCACGCACCATGCTACTGCGAGCTGCTCTCCTGCTCTTTGCTGGGATTGTACTGGTCAGCTGTGTCTCTGCACAAAGAATCAGAGGTAAGTGTGTGTTATTTATTGCAGGAATAGCAAAGAAATCTTTGCACTATTAATTTATTTAAAATGTAAAAAAGTAAAAGAAAACCTGTACGTGTTCTTCAGTATCGTGGAATTAAATATTTTGAGCTTTTTCATGCCTGCAGAATGCAGAACTATAAAGAGGTTCATATGTAGAAGAAGTTGGGTTGTACAAAAGTTGCCCCACGGTTACATCGCCATCACCTCACCTGCGGTCCGCAGGAACGTTCCTGGATGCTCGTAGATGGACCGCATGCAGTTTGCATACAGGCTGCTTCCACATGCCAGGGGAACAATAAAGATTTTTATTTGCTTTTCACTTTTTTGTGTTTTCCTGCAAAGATGCAAAGTGATTGTGGTGTCAGATCAAAATGTAAACATTTTCTGTGTGACATTGTGCTTCAGGTCCAGGTAAATTTCCCTCAACAATAAAAAAAGGTAATTTTGAAATAGCAGTGTTTCTGTTCAGAATGAAGTTAAAAGTACTGACATTGTGGCACCATGAATGCCTTCCTCTTCCTTACGCAAGAGCACAGTTCAGTACTGCACTACAGGGTATTTGAGGTCCATCTTGCTTGGGCTTGGGCAGACAAAAGTGGACTTCTAGAGGCATAAATACAGAACTTTGGAATACAGCAAAGGCACTTTCCTCAGAAATTTCACTGACTTCTGCTTTTGATTATTTTGGCTTCACACATGGCTTAAGCCAACATCTGGAGATCCTGCTTGTTCCAATCATTATTCATATTGCTTTTAAGTAGAAAACATGTCAAAACTTCATCAGAATGCATTGTTAGAGCATGAGGGAAAAGTGTGGTAAATTTCAGTCTCTTGAGTGCACTGCGTGACCTCTGTATCAACCAGACACTTCACATAGTAAAAAAAAAATCCTGCAAATATTCTTCCAGAATTTCTCCTGTGTGAACAGGTGTGTGTGTGTGTGTGTGCGTGTGTGTGTGTGTGTGTGTGCGTGCGTGCGTGTGTGTGTTGAACAAATAATACGATGCTCACCTGGTCTGTCAGACAAAACAGAGAAATGTGAGGGGTGTCATGTGGTTGCGTCCGATATCTGAACCCAAATATCTGGATTGTGTGTAATCTGTTTTCTTGTGTTTAGCACCCCTGTGTTTGGTATCCCAGCATCAGGCCTGGTTTCAATGTAATGCTGTTATTCTTGTGTTTGGCGTCCTAAAGAGGTGTTGAGATTGTTTGACATTCCTCTGTGTGGGATGTGTCTGATGTCCTGCTTTATGGCTGAATTTGATACCCCAGAGTTTGACAGCCCATTAACCGAGCTGTGTTTGGCAGACCACCGCTACGTCTCGACCTGATATACCTGTATTTTGGTTATGTTTGACAGACTTGTTCGGGTTGCGTTGGATAGGTGGACGATCAGGCTGTGTTTGATAGATGGGTGTTTGGAATGTGTTTGACAGCTGCATTTGGGCTGTTTAGATTGACTGGCATTTAGGTTGTGTTTGACGGCCTTGTGATTGGACTCTGACATCTGAATACTTGAGCTGTGCTTACTGAGCCAGTGCTTGGGTTATGTTTGTTGGACCAGTTTTGTTTTTTGGCTTTGCTACGTAAATTGGAGTTTGACCTGTGCTGGTTAATTGTTCTCCTGCTTCTGGTTGTGCTGGAAGGAATTTCACTGCGGTCTGCTGGTATCATTATTGTGCGAAGGATCAGTTAGATTCTGGCTTAGCCACATGCAGTTCCGTGTCCAGCGAGCACCATTTAAATCCAAAGACATGCGCTGCGGTGAGGAGGGGGTCCCTTGAGGAACGGCTGGAAACCCTTCGGGGCAATAAATGCTGCTCAGCCGTCCACTGTTATGCTTGGGATTCTTTCTAATCCCTAGCAGACGTTCCTGTGCGTGTTTTCTCAAATTGAGTTCCGTATATGTTATCAAGACGCGATAAACACTACAAGGAGGACTCTTGTTTTGGTTGGAATCTGTCTCTTTCCTTATCTCCACAATGGGTTTGTTTCCTCTCTTAAACGTTGCAAAGTGATATCATAGCTGAACTCTGCTCACAGATTGCTCAGTATCTCTGATTAGATCATAGCTGCTGGTGGGATGAAACTTTACATCTGACTGTGGAATGGAATGGCGGATCTGTCTGGCAGTAAGTAGCGCCCATCCGCGGCACAGCACCGTGCTTCTTCATTCACGGTTACAGTAGAGGAAATTCTATTTCAGCTACTACATTGCAACCTGGTAAAAAATACTCTCTACTTTGCACCATAAGCTTTTCAACGGGCTCAATAATGGATTCCATGTTGTCTCCAGGAGAAATGCTGCCAAAGCTGTGGGGCTCTGTCTGCTCTCCTGTTGGTTGGGGCGTTCGAGCCCGAGCTGATGTGTAAACTCTGTTGAGCGTGTGGCTTTTCCAAAAGCAGCCCAACTAGTCTGTCATCAGTATTCGCTGCAGAGTATGATGTTGTCCTTTGGAATCAACCTAATAGCTCTGTCCTTTGGAATCAACCTAAGAGCTCTTTGTGTTCTGTGTACCTCCTGAGACTTGGACCTCTTAGCCAGGAATTGTGCAGAATATGATGGCTAGGAGTAAAAGGTTTGGCTTTGGGTCTCTTTCTGTTTCTGACTTATTGCATTTTTCACTCAAATCCTGCAAGACCTACACAAATATTCATCCATTCATCCATTATTCGTAACTGCTTCATCCTTGTCAGGGTCATGATGGTCCACAATGGTCCAGAGCCACTCACAGGGCACCAGGATGTGAACCTGCATTGTCAATGGGACGGCAATCCATTGCTGCTAACTAAACAAGCTCAACACAATTTCTCAGAAACTCACTGGGTTTTCTCCAGATTCTTTGTTTAGAAAGGATGGATCAGCTGGAACATAGGTGCAAGAACCTGCTAGATGGGGTCACTCAAATATCCAGAACTGCTATTGTTTTTCCACCCTCTGGCTCTGGAGTAAACCAGCTCCTTTCAGCTTGAGACAGTTCAGCTGTAAAATCCATGTCTGCAAGAACCAACAAAGAGCTTGCATGGGAATGGGCTCCAGACTGTCACAGCTGAAGATAAGCCCTTTCCTGTAAGCAGCAGGGTGCCAGTAAACTCCGAATAAACTAACAGTGGACTGACTGGATGCTTTCATTGGACATGGTCTGCATGTCAAGAACACGTTGCCTTGCTTGCCAAAATAACTGGGCAAAATAGTCACCCCACCCCTACAACACCAATTTCAAAAGGTAGTGGACATCATTAATCATGGGGTAGTCAGGGTCACTTGCGCATCACACAGTTTGACTTTAATTTACTTCAGTTGTTGAAAAAAAATGTTTACGACACAAAACAGACAAATACAGCGCATACAAGGAAGAGCAACACAACTGGGTTCGGTCACCTCTACCACTTTGATAGAATCAGTAGAGACGTAAGGGCATCTCTTGGTTTATTTGTTGCTTGCAAACTATAAAATCTTGAGATACGTCTGTCATCAATACAAAATTCTCTGTATGTTTTTAACTATTATGATTGCATCAACTGCATGTTGGCTGCAGGGTTGTGTGGTCCAGAACCGATTCTGGTTTACCTGGTGTGGACCAGCTGTGTCATTTTCAACATAAACCTTTACCAGCGAAAATCAAGTTGGTCAAACCAATTCGCAGAGGAAGTCAAAGGGAATTTTGGAAGACCTGAGAAAAGCTCCTGAAGCCTGTCAGTCTGGACAAAGTCACACAACCATTTTTAATGCTCTGGACCTTAACTGAACCACAGAGAGAGAAGGTGTGCAACAGCACTGAATTGGTCAAAAAGAGGCTGTCCTACAAAATCCCTGTATAACTCTCTGACAACCTTCCACCAAATCATGGATGGTGGTAGCAGTGGGATGATTTGGGGGCATTTGCCACCACAGAACCCGATGATGAAACCAGGAATTCATCTTTGCATCCAAAAGATGCAAAGATAAATGCAGCCAACATGCCTTGACAAGACATCTTTGCATCCAAAAATTGGAACTGTTTAAGAAGTCAGTGTCAGAATGGTCAAAAAAACAGACACACAATTTATGGAATGACCTGGTCAAAGCCCTCATCTGAATCAGATTGAGTATTGAGACCTGAAAGTGAGTTCACTGAAGTCCCTATAGTCGACCACAATAGTCAATGTCCTTGGACTGTGGGACGGAACCCAAGTGGACAAGGGGGGAACTTTGCAGAGACTGACAGTCACATCCAGACATGTTTCCCTCAGCCACTTTTCTCCACTGGGCCTTGTTACCAAATGCTAGACGTTTGCCATCATTTCCAAGCAAATGACAATGTCTTCACGAAGTAATGTTGATTTTCACAGATCTCACACTTGCTAAAAAGGTCAGCAGAAAGCAGAACCAGTGGGAACCAGATCAACCACCAGTGTAAATCAGTTCTCCATATTCCACGCCCATTTGTGTGACTGTTTTCAACCTGACACAAGAGAAGCCACGAGAGAAAACTGCAACACACATGTTGGCTGTTTTCATGTGGAAAAAATGCTGAAGAAGAGCCATGTGTTTTCTTTCTTCCCCTCTCCGGTTGTGGCCACATTCGCTCTTTTTGACAGTCCAGTCTTCCCTCAGCAGCAGCCAACCGCTTGGGCCCCTGGAGGTGTCTGTGTCTATCATCTCATCTGAAAGTTGTTATTTTGCCACCAGACACATCCTGCACTAATCCTCTGTTCGGCGCTCCAAGCGTACGATACAGAGAGTCTTCTGGAACCACGATGTGATGATGTTGGAGGCTGATGGAGCCATGCATCCATGTAGGAATTGCATCTTCTGTGATGTTCATTTTTGGTTCTCAGCTCAACCTGAGGAACCACAAATCCATGTGGCAGTAATAAGTGAGAGTCGATGCAGGTGATGAACCCGAACAGAAACGACACCAGGACATGTGAAGCAACTGAAAGTGCAGGAGTGCAGTTCTTGGAACTACATGACAACTTAGTAGATCCCCTGCTGAGCCTTTCAATCATAAACCCGTTCCCCATTAGCATGATACAGAACTGGTGTGGGTGGACCTGCTGAGGTGTGGCATTCGCCCCTGACAGGCGTGATACGATGGAGGGTTAAAATGATTCAGACCAGCAAGCTGTCTGCTGTAGCTCACTGACACAATGGCTTACAGACATCTTGGGTTGCCTGCTTCCACCTGGGATGCAGAATTCTAAATATTTACACAAATGAAAACATTAAATTAAGGAGGGGGTTAACTTGTAACTTCCAAGGTTACAATAAATCAGAAACAACAGCCTTTGTCCTTCAATTTGGAATCCTTATCCATTCAGAGTATTTTTTACTTTTTTGCCCAATACCAAGAAGTGAAAACGAAATGGTGCCTAAGTGCAAAATTGATTGAGTTTACGCTGAGTCGACACCACGTTGTTTTTATTTCTGTTTACTTGTAATTTGATTAAACAGAGGGACGTGTCCAGTATGGCTGGTTCAGAAATCTGCTGACTTGGAACCTGTTTGCATCCTATGGTGTTTAGACAAAATTCTTTAGAGTGGTTTTTAATGCACCGTAAATAGGACACATTAATTGCGTCTCTTAATACCGCAGTACAGAAACATGGAGAATAAGCAAATATGCGCTGACATTTGAAAACCACACATGCTTGTCCAGCTCTTGATTTATTCAACTTTCTGAAAAAAATGAAAGCATCAGCAAAAAAAAAAACATTATTTATAAATGAAAAAAGTACATCTTCCAAATGAGTTTTTCCATGCAAATTGTCATCCTGTTTAACTTAAACTTCCTCCCTCTGTGCAGTGAATATGACAGCTATGACCTCTTTTGCTCGTCACACAGTAAGAAGACAGAATATGAAGGTCCGCATCAATGCCACTGGTGACACCATCATGCTCAAGTTCGTCCGGCCCAATCCTGACGTTAAGCTGGAGGGCTACATCCTGGGATACGGAAGCAGCATGTTCTCCAGACAGTTCATCCAGCTGCCTGAGGATGGGCAGCCATACGAGACGGAGATAGGTGAGATCTTTATGCGTACAATGCCATCGTCCTTAAACTTCTCACCGATTGCTGAGAAAGGAGAGTCCATGTGTAGCAACAATGACAGAGCAAAGCAAAATAGCTAAAAAGTCACACGCTTTTGCTTGTCCACAGAAGGTTAGGACATAACATGATACAGTTAGGTCCATAAATATTTGGACAGAGACAACTTTTTTCTAATTTTGGTTCTGTACATTACCACAATGAATTTTAAATGAAACAACTCAGATGCAGTTGAAGTGCAGACTTTCAGTGGAAAATTCTTGAATGGCCAAGTCAGTCACCTGATCTTAACCCAATTGAGCATGCATTTCACTTGTTGAAGACTAAACTTCGGACAGAAAGGCCCACAAACAAACAGCAACTGAAAGCTGCTGCAGCAAAGGCCCGACAGAGCATTAAAAAGGAGGAAGCCCAGCATCTGGTGATGTCCATGAGTTCAAGACTTCAGGCTGTCATTGCCAGCAAAGGGTTTTCAACCAAGTATTAGAAATGAACATTTTATTTCCAGTTATTTAATTTGTCCAATTACTTTTGAGCCCCTGAAATGAAGGGATTGTGTTAAAAAAATGCTTTAGTTGCCTCACATTTTTATGCAATCTTTTTGGTCAACCCACTGAATTAAAGCTGAAAGTCTGCACTTCAGCTGCATCTGAGTTGCTTCATTTAAAATTCATTGTGGTAATGTACAGAACCAAAATTAGAAAAAAGTTGTCTCTGTCCAAATATTTATGGACCTAACTGTATGTTCTGAGGGATGTCGGATGTCCCAGTTTGGACTTGGGGCCTCCAAATGATCCGTCACTTCTGATCCTGAGCAACAGGAAATGTCCAAAAAGCTCCAGAACCTGGTTAAAAGGGAATGAGGCAAATGGTTTTGGTACTGCTATCCTGCTGTACTTCTATCTGGGCTGTGGCAAGAGAATGCATGTTGTCTCACTTTCCAAGAAACCCTTCAGCAAATGAGACATTTTTAGGAATATGGTGCACCAGTAATCGGTATATTACAATACAACAAACCCCGCACGCCAGACCATTCATGTTTTTAGCATTCTGACAGCTTTGTAATTTAAGGCTTCCCTGCCTTGATCCCAAATTATTCATGAAGATAATTCCCATCAGATAGCGTGAACGTTAGATAAATTAACCTTTTGTCCAAACAGCATACACATTTTACAGCTCTTGGGTCAAGTGACAAACTAAATCTGGCTGTGGAACGGAACCGGGTGAAACCGGCCATGGGCAAATCCCAGTATTACACTGTATTATGGCCCGTTGCCCTTCAGCAAACCCCGGCTTTTGACAGAGAACAGAACACGGCTGGCTTGGACGTTAGTTTTATTGAAAAGATTGACGTCCTCTCCAGGCAGCATACTAAGTTACTAAAGACCGTAACTCATCAACCAAATGAAAAGGAGATTGCATTTCAGAGTAAGCATTTTTTTAATCTGGGAAATTAGGGTGAGAGGACATCTGAGAAGATAAGGCCCATACAGACAGGTATAAGCAGGTGTTTTTACCTTGACTAACTGTGATGTAAGCTGAAAGATTTCATGATCTCAGGGAAAAAATACAACTTTGAATTTTTTTGGTCAAAACCCAAAGGTCTTGGACAATATTCTTAAGACTTTTTAAACAGACGTGCATTTATATGTAAATAGAGACAATTTACCAGGAACTGTTTGTGTAATGTTCACAAACTGTCTGTTGACCAGGGCAACTGAGGACTCTTTTTCTGCTGGAATATCCTCAGTTCATCCTGTGTGTTTTGTTTTGTTTTTTTTCTGTCTGGCAGTTTTCAGTTGCTGTTGGCAGCTGGCAGTCCCAAGTGCCCAATGTTCTAATATTTGGCTCCAAAGATTCTGCATTATTTGTGAATTTTCTTATGTTTTGTAATTTAATTCAGCCCAGTGTGCAAATTGCTTTGCAGCGACAGACGAGTTTGCAGAGGTTTAAATGCCACATTTGTGTTGTTGTCTTCTCTTTGTGTCCTGAGATCACCTGTGCTTCATTTAAAGTCAGATGGCCTTTTTGGACTCTCCACACCCTCATCATCATACTGACTTCATTGGGGCTTTTTTTGCTGTATGCATTCAGATGCCGAGCCCAAGTACTTGGTCGCTGTTCAGCCCATTCCTACAAATGACGTGAAGAAGCAGTGCACAGGTAAACACAGGGTGGCTCCTTTTTAAATGTGGATGACATTGTGACATTTGCCAGCAGGTGGGATACAAAAGGGTAACCTAGGAAGAGCTTAGGAGAGGCCTTAAAATGGGTTAATGATGGGGTCAAGAGTCAGGGATTCAGGTACAATGCTTGTGGGCAAATGGGCTGATAAATCAGATCTCACATGGGCCCTGTGTGAGCTGTTCTGTAGCTGTCATAAAGGTCTGCTTTCACTCTATCATTGGCTAAGATTTGCTTCTTTCCATCTGTATTTCTTTCCATTTTTATGACTTCAGCAAAATCAAATGCTTTGTGACTGCTCAAACATTATCGCTGTTTTTACGTAGGAAAAGTTAACTTGGAGAAGCCCCTCCATTTGGTAATTGGCACAGTGACCCCGACGTCAGTGCTGTTGTCCTGGGGTACCTTACTGAAGACACCTTATGAAGAAAGTGTCATGAGTGATTGTCTGGAGGACGGGTGAGTGATTAAATACGGTCAAAGAAACGTCTGGTAATCGTTTTGCAGTCTGAATAATGTCTTCAACACAAGAGCTTCCATGTCCAAGGAGCTGTCTGGTAGATGCAGTGCATTAAGATGAAGACAAATGGCCACATCATACATTAACCCTCACCCCACACAAGCACGTGTGTAAGGGCAACAAAGTTTGGTGATGCACAGATTTTTTTTTTACTTTCCACTTGATTAGCTTTGCACTAAATACAACCACTTCAATGGTAAAACAGTTTAGTATTCATATAATGTTCATATTACTTTTTACTTTTCCTCTGCTACACTGTTTGACCCGGGCAGCACTGAGGAACTCAGCCAGTAAGTCTATAAAGTGTGAAGCATGGTAAACTCTCAAGGTAATACTTTTCCTAACGTTATTACCTGTCAAAAAGGCACTGCACAGTTACATTTAGCGGTCACTGTTCTCCAAGGAAAAACTGTAATGATTATTAACTGGAATTTAGCAGATGCATTTGTCCAAGGTGACTCACAAACTATAGTGGCTTAATACTGTATATGAACAGAGATTTCGTTTGCCACTTATTGCATAAATTGAATTTGAATAGCAAAACCAGCATTCACATTGGAGCTGTGCTACATTTGTGGAGAAAAACAGATTGGAATTAGAATCCGACGCTACGGAACAACGCCGCTTCACTTTTAGAGACACCGATTTTCTCACTCAAGAAGGGAAAGGGCTGGAAAAGTCACTGGAAAGCTTGACCTCAGCCTGTTCTCAGAGTGTCTCTTATGCCGCTGAACCCAAAAACAAAATGTCAGTTCCTTCTGTTTATTGCCTGGCTACTGCTGCAGGGATTTTTTTAAATCGTTTGAAAAAATATGTGAAAGAGTGAATCATGATCTAAGGACATGGAGCAATGTTTTGATGCTGTATTTGTTATAATAAAAGATGGCAGAGCTTCCCAGCTCCCAGGCTGCAGGTTTAAACTGGGCCTCAGTTCTGAGTTCAGACTTTTTACCAATTGGGTCAAATTATTCTGCAATGGACTGGTGTCCCATCCATATTGGGACCTCATCCTGCTTCTAACTCTTGACACTATTATGACCGTGTTGTGCATCTTTTTTTTGAATGAAACACAGGCATTACACTGTGAGGTACAGAGAAAGGAGCAGGAAGTGGAACTATCAGACCTGCCCAACAAGTGATACAGTTATTGACAACTTGAAACCCAACACCCAGTATGAGTTTGGTGTTCGGCCAAACAAAGAAGGATACATAGGTACTTGGAGCAACCCAGTCACTCACAGGACCACCAAGGAAGGTACAGTAGATCATTCATACTCTTTCCTTTGCATATCAGTATTAGCAAAGTCTCTCCCATTGCCACTGCTCTCCACCTGCCCTGCCCTGCGACATTTTCTAAGGTCCTTCTTTTCGCATGATGTGTTCAAAGTATGCAAGTTGAGGGTGTGTGAGCTTCCACAGAAAACTCGGGTTTGATCTCCTCCAACGCTACTTTTTCTTGGGCAGTCCAATTTTTACACAGTCGTCATTGCCAACAGCATAAGGCAAAGGTTGCCCATTTTCTGCCAATCTCGTTTCTTCACTGCTCGTATCCATATGACGTTACTGAAAACACCACGGCTTGGACAAGGTGAATCCTTGGACGCAAAGATGCATGTGCATGCTTGGAGATCTCCCTGCTGTCTACACCCCTATAACAGCAACAAGGATGTGTAATCTTGCATGTGTGCCCTTCACCCAAACCTCTGCTGCACACACATCCAGACCAAACATGTGGCTTTAATAAATCTTGGTGGAGCATAAAAGTTAGTGAAAAGTTTCATTAGAAAAAATACAGCCCAGCACTGTATTCATTTCTAACAATTATGGTTATATGTGGTAGAAGCGACTTCTGCCAAGGTATATGATGTCCAAGTCTGAACCACCAGCATGAAAGGAGTCTGGCATGAGAAGAGAATTTGAGGCAGAAAGTGAACGGAACAAACATCTAACACACGGTGTGCATGGCATACCTGTCAGTTCCCTCTTGTAAAACTCATAAAAGTTGCTGCTTTTGACCCCTGACAGATTTTTGTTTGCTGTCCTGTTTTATTTTACAGACAAAAGTAACCAGAAACCCTATAAACAGAAGCCAGCGGTAGGTACCTCGCAGCATTGATCCAGACCCCTATAAACCACTTTTATAAGCTCGACAGTGTCTTACTTTGCTCATTTCTACATTTTCACAAGCAAAAGTACAGTTTTTCCTTTTGTTTTGTTGTTCACCAATGGGAGGGGAGCCAAAGGTCGAGAGACACAAGGGAGGTTCGACGTTTACTTTTCTTCATGGTCTTGCCCCTCGTCCCTCTTTGTGTCACAGACACAAATTGTGGCGCCTCAACGAGGTCGGCCGCATGCGGTCAGCAGAGTCGCACATGGTGGCTGCAGCCAGCTTATACTCCTGGCCTCAAAGTGAAGCTGAGTGTGTCGGCGCCACCGTATTTGGCCCTGCATTGGCAGTGGACTGGTGCCATCTCCAGCTCCACAGTTACTACACAGTGCTGTAGCTGTTAAACATCCTGTGCGCCTCCCTCCGCATTCAAGCAGCTGGTGTATTTGCCTGTCCTTTAACGCCTGAATCCAGAGGTTGCACACAGACCCACACTGCTTAACCGGGGAATTCCAGGCAAAGCCGCTGTATTTGGGGAGGATGCTGTCCTTCTAAGAGCTTGGTGCACCACGTTGCTATAGCAACAGTGTGGAACTCCTGCTGAAAAGTCACAAGAAACCTGGCATAACGCAGAAGCGATAAGTTTCTGAGCGAACGTTCACTCCTTTTTCAGAAGCTACACGTTTCTGATCCTCGGACAAACTTCTCTCCTAATGGTAAGAACAAACCTTTAATTATTAAAAAAGTACCAAATACAACAATTTAAGTAAATGTGAAACATTTAACAAGGTTTTCCTACATATGTGGTAGTTTTGCATGTACTTGGGGGCAGATACAGTAAGTGTCTGTGCTGTCTGTATTTTTGTTTCCTGCTCACAATGTTTAATTTATGCCAGAGCAATAGAAAATACAAATGCTAAGGGTAACAGTTTAAGAACAAAAACAGGAAATGGAACAATTCTCATTAGTACGTGGCTCCTTTATGACTTCCAAAAGGGTGGAAAAGACAAGGCCAGCGGGGGCCAGAAACTAACTTTCTGTCTCTTCTCCCAGTCCTGCAGAACCAGACCCAGATGGGACCCAGAGTGACTACCTTAGTCAGTAACCCAGTCTTCCCCAGAGACTCAAAGACGTCTTTCGGTAATTGCCTTTTCACTTCCAGTGCTTTGTTTTGTCAGCGCAGTGCGTTTGTGAAATGGTTCAGCCACCTTTTATTTTAACAACGCAAAAATTCCTGGGTATGTAGGTATGTCAGCCTGTTTTATACTCATTTTCGTTGTCTGTTTTGAACAAGTGCCAGTGTGCTCACAAATATACGTTGCCCAGCGTAGTAATTCTTGTGCGAGTTCACCCTTACAAAGTCTTGAAAATGTATATTATTTTTCTGCAGCGCCACCTGCAACCCACCCAGAAAGCCTCCCAGTCACAAGAACCACTGTGCCTCATTGGCCCCAGTTGTACCTGGGTAACAGAGATACACTTACTGAGTTTGAACCATGCAGCTTTATTAGCAGAATTTCATCGCTTGGCTGCATCTGTTGCACCGCTGTGGGGGGTCCGGGAGCATTAACTGTTGTGGTTGCATGCTGGCATGTCTTGGGTCCAAGAGCCACAGTGATGATCTGAGAGGATCAGTCACCACGGAGATGGTGGGCGACAGAAGAGGGTAACCCCGAGGTGTCGTCACGGAGCATCACCCCAGGGGGAACGCGCATGTTTTTCATTGTTGTTTTTCATTCTGTCTGTCACATGTGCCCACTTGTAGAATTTTGTAGAAATGCCGCTTGTTTATGCTGAGGTCCCATCATCAGTCATGCTTAGCACTGCTTATTTCGCTGTGCCTTTCACTGTGTCCATCAGTGCTTTAACCCCGTAGCTGTGGTTCAGTGTTATGTTGTTTTATTGCTTATTTAATTTGTTTTATTCTCATTTTCTCCAGCAGAATTCAGTGCCTTCCCCCGCTGTGCACGGGTCACGCACACACATTTAATTATCAACCGTTCAGAACCTTTTAGACTGATCCAAAGCAAACAATTTGGTTGAAAAGTTGCGCAAAAAAAGATGCAAAATTTTTATTTATTAACTCAGTATAACTAGCAACTACGATACCAAGAGCCACTCAGGTTTACACAGGGATGCAGTAATGTGACTTAACTGTTAAAGTTTCCTTTTAGATAGCGGTGTTGTTCCAATACGCAGCCTTTGGTCACGACTCTTCCCTCCTCTCGTCCTCATCTTTTGTAGAAGTTTTCGGCCTGAGTAAACAAATTGCACCCGTACTTTTCCTGCCCATCACTACCAGGAAAACATGTAAAATTTTAGTGTTTTCATCTCTAAAGCCTCCAGTCTTCAGCATATGATCCCACCTATAGTGGAATATAGTAATGTAAATACAGTAAAATTTCATATCCATGATCCAAGTAATTGTGTTTAGCTGAGGTTTTTCACCAAAGTGTCTAAGCGTTACAGTTTTTCCTGTTGCTTTGGTACAGTTTCCCTAGTGACAGGAAAGTGTGTCCCCTGTACAACATTAGGTCACCCCATTTCTCAATGTTTTTTTAGAAACTGCAAATATGTTACTACATGTACGCAAATAGTCAAGTACAGTCGTCCTCATTCGACCCATTCATTCGCTGCTTACGTCTTGCTGTTCGCAGTGGATCGTGCAGCTCCTCATCTGAATAATTTAACGCTCAGATCCATGCATCTGTAGCCACTACATCAGCCATCATACAGTTCAGTCAACAGTTACAGTCAGTCAAGCATCCTTTCCATAAAGGATGTCTCATAAAGTAATGAATTGCTTGTTAGGTGAATCCTGGATTTCAGTTATCAAGAAGAATGGTTTGGTGTCCACCAAAGGATGCAGATGGAGATGCTCCCTCCTTGTTCTCCATTTCTGACTCCTAGTGACGAGCTCTTTTTAGCATGGAGGTGGACAATGTATAATCCTTGACTTCATGCCCAGCTGTCCTTGTGAGGTGCAGTGGATGCTGCTAGTGAGAACGTCTCAGCAGACCCTGGTATGAGATGCAGGAGTCCGCACCACAGGAGATTTCTCCCACGTTTTGTTGCGTGAGTGAGAATATCAGGGGTGATGTGAATGACAGTCTGTGGCCAGACAGGATGTCCAGTGAGGTGAAATGGCTGCACATCACAGCACTGCCTTGTTTTGTTGCATTGATACCTTTTTTTATTCAACGGTGCAGTGCGACCGTTTTCTCTTTATGTTTCATATTTTACTGTACTGTACTATTGAACAAGTTACACATACATGTAAGCAGCGTCTCTGGGTGCCGACCTCTACACACTGCAGTGAGGAACCTGGCGATGCTGCAACTGGGCTCTGTGACCCGAACAGAATTCAGTTAGTGAGAAGGCGGGAAAGACTGCAATTCACAATTTTGGGAATAAGGGCCACATCTACACTGACATTCTGACAGCATGGCTGAGCATTTTGACTGTCGTGGTTTAAATGATGATGAAGGCGCTTTTTGAACTGATGGCACGACTTATTTACTGATAGAACTGTTGGCTTTCAAGACACAAGGTAGAGGTTCTGGTTGAGTCAGGGCCTTTTGCAGTGTAACCACAGTGCTGTGCTGCACGATTATGTTTGCCTGTCATTATTGTTGCTGTTATTTTTATTACTTGTCAAAGCATCTGAGAAAAGATGTACGCTACTCATAGTTATTTCCCCATGAACACAGATGGGAATTTTTTACTGAAGCAATTTAGGCCAAGTAGTTTGTTCTAAGACACTACGGCAGGAGAAGAGAGTTTCCAAATTCAGAAGTGGAAGGTCAACACCACTGAGCCACCTGTTACCCCCTTAAAAATAGAGGATTCGCACTCAGAGATGACGGATCCCATTCACGTGCCGGGACTCTGGTTTATTATGCTGTGAATCTCCTTTCGAAATCCATCTTTGCCAACAGCCAATTTCTCTTTTCCTTTCTTGTCCAGGAAGAACAAACACCGCCAGGAACACCTCCTCCAACTTTGCGAGCAGCCGTCCTTCCCTCCCACGCCTCCTGCTCACCAAACCCCTCACTGCAACTACCACCTCTGCAGCTGCACTATTTCCAAGTGAAAACCTAAGGGCACGGCCCCAAGCCCCAAACCCCAACCCTACCCAAAAGTCCTACAGTCCTTCAGGTGAATCCAAGCTTTCAAACCTTATTGCATTTTCCTTTTTTCATACAAACAAAGGATCTGTCTACTGGGCCAGAACTTTGAGGCCTGATCTGAATGAGTACCAAAGAAGCATTAGACTGACTCATGTTCACCGTGTGGTTCCTCCATCTACCTCAGACGCATAACAGCTGTATTTCTCACCCAGCTGTTGGCGACTCATGGGAGGGACTCCTTCTGGACAAACCTGACCCCACCAGCGAGACACTTAAAGATAATAGCTGGGGTAAAAATGGTATCGGCACACTAACCACCGGACCATTTCTGTTCTCACCCAGGCTCCTGCAGTACCACAGTCTTACTTGTCTAACCGCTGTCCTTCATCCATGTTGCTCCATGTATTAATGCCTTTCCCATTTTGTTGAAGATACCCTTCCTGCAGGTGTGATCTATGTCCCATCCCACCATCCCTTACTTTGTCCTCCTTCAGGTTCCCTTGCCCCCCCCAATTCCTCCAAAACCAACCATCCACAACCATCTGTGACCAACTGAAACCTCATTCTACCTGCATGCATCACAGGACTTTGCCCATTCTTCTTTTGTTCTGTGTCAGTGTTCATCCTAGAAGTTACCTTAAAGTTATGAAGTAACCAAAATAAGGCTTGCACTGGACCAAAGGTACACTGAAGTCAGTTTCATTTCCAGTTTCCATTTCCATTTCCATTTCCAAAGCAGGAGTTGTCATAGCTGTAGAGTAAGTCAACTTGCAGCTGAGAGGAAAACAGAACAACTCCCAGCTACAGAGAAAGGGAGAAAAACAAATCCCTTGACATGCCTGCCCACTTCATGGGCCACTCTAATGCAGAGACAGGGAACCAGGTGATGAGAGAAAGAACTCAGAACCATACTTTGGTTGTGGGAATGTAACACCCTGACCCTTAATTGTTAAGCACTGTAGATATTCAGATTGCAGGAGTTCAGTGACAGCAAAAAGGCAACCTCACGCTCCTCCAAGGGAACCATGCTGCTATTCTTTCTGTTCATCCAGGTAAAAACGTGCCGAGAAATGCGACCTCATCTACGGCACGTGTCCCTCCAAGCTCCACTGTCACCTTGGCAGCCAGAAACCTGGCGTCTCCAGACGGGGACATTCTTTTCCCGCCCTCTAACAGCATGAGGCAACATTTCCCACCCAGAGCGACTAATTCTTCCCAGACTATGAAGACAGAAGGGGGTAATGGAATCTTTCTTCCCCTCCAAAGCCTCCCCTCACCCTATTCCTCCCTCCTACCTTTCCCTTTTTGTTCCAAGCAGTGATTCCAGCGCTCAGCGTAAGAAGTCTGTGGTCCCTTTGGCATTTTCAGAGGTCTCATAGAGGGGGTCAGCTAACTGCTTACCATCTCGGAGACCTAAGTTTAGCCATCGGCCATCTTCCGAAAAACCATTGCGTTTTTGAGAGGCGAATGTCCCACATAAGTGTCGGACTCTGTCTCCTTCTCACGCATTGCGTATCAACAGAACGTAGAGCCACCCGTGAAGCTGCCAGTCACAAATTCTAAAATGGGTTTTGCTGTTTCTAGCACTTTTTGTTAGCATTTAAAAGCTTAAACCGTAAAGCTGCTGAAACAACTTAGGACACCACACAGCAAAACACAGCACTGATTTACCAGAAGAAGCACTAACACAACGCCTAATCCGAACGACTGCAAAACTATGCAAAGTTACTTGCTTTCAAATGTTTTGCGCAAGAATTTAGGTGCGGTTCTTTGCTATTTCTTCACCATTTAAATTTTTTTTTCCCATTGCAGATGAAGACGTGGTTTTCATTCGTGTCTCCTTTGACCTTTCAAGTTTTGGTGTTGGGCTTTTGTTTATGTTCTGTACATGACTTGCAGGATTTTCACCTTTTCTCCCCAACAGTTATTGATGAGGAGTATATAGGAGACTCGGATCCCAAAGCTATCGTGTCCTCCATATTTCAGCTGGGTAAAATAATCCTTCACTTCTTTTGTGTCTCTTGCTCATTAACCCATCGTGATAAAGTTCCACCGTTCAGTCTTTGCAGGAGCCCCGTGTTGGTGTCACAGCTCATCTTTGTGGTGTGCTCATGTGTGTCACCCGTCCTGTTCTGGATTAATGTGTTTTGTTTTCCGCTGTTTACACACAAGCTTCTGCAGACGTGTTGTTATGGGCTTAACCAAATCATCGGCAGGAACACAAGCCATTCATCTCAACGCTGAGCGCAAAGAACTGCCAGCGTAAGAACTATCTCGGCCATGAGACAGTTCTTTGCCCTCAGTATTGCGGCTGGTGCTCTACGGCAGAAACTGGCTCAGTTTCAGAAGCCTTCAAGGAGCCCATGGGTTCACTGGAAGCTGATCTACATTGGAGACTGCTCAGTCCTTCTGCCCATCAAGTTCACTGCCATTTAAAAGACTAAAAATCCATTTTATGGGCAAACAAAATACAATTTGCCATTTCCTCTCAAGCAATAAAGATGGCAAGGATTTTTTCTGGTTTTGCTGGGTTTGGGTCCATCACGTAGCTTGGTGAGACTGTATGTGCAGATAGACTGAGAGGTTCTCACCAGCGTTCAGTGAAAGAGCACCAAAAGCATGTGTGCTTGTTTGTCGGTGTTTCCCACAAAGCATGAGCTGTGGTTTTCGTCCTTCGTACTTGTGGTGTCTCCACAGGCTGCCTGAGCACACGTCTGTGTTCTCGCTTTCTTTGTTTTTGTTGTCGGCTCCCATATATCAGTGAAATTCCTAAGTGTTGAATATCACTATGTCTTTTTTCTCAATTCACAGGACACATTTGAAAATAACTCCCCACCAAAAAAAAAAAATCCATTTTGCTGTCATTGTTGCATGTTTTACTTGATGGGCTCCGTTGTTCAGTATTTCAGCAGAGCCTGAAGGTGGATTGCAACCTACTGTCTTGGCAGGGGTGGGGCTTAAAGATGGAAAAAACATCCTCAATGCCAAGGGTCCTATGTGCAACAACTGTACAAATGACCGTAGAGATCCTAAAATTTCCAGCATTATGCAATTTTTACAGGATTATCTTATTTTATTAAACGGATTTGCTGTGCGACTCTGATTCAGCAGAGCACGTCTGCAAACTGCTGTGAAAAAAGCCCAAAATCAACTGGTTTGACTGCACTTCTTTATAAGCTTCTAGAGGACCAGGACTTGGTTTTAACAGCAGAACTTTCCCCACAGCAAACAACTCCTTGTTGGAAGACTTAAAGCCTGAGGTCCAAGATGTTATTGGGCGGTCAGAGCCATCAGTTGGGGATCCATATTATGGTAAAGGCATGAGCAGATGGCCTGTTTTCTGTGCTGCATTCAGTGCTCCATCACTTTGGTCACTGCATGAGTGGTCAAATCCACACTTTAGTTTTAAGTGCTGCCTTTATATGTGATGTCCATCTCTGCCGAAGGCTTTGTTTGGGTCTGTCCCTTGCACTGTGCCGTGTTTCCTTCCCAAATGCACATGTAAATGTTTAAAGCTTTTGTCTCACATTTGAGTTAGAAAGCTTGCTATTGCTTTTGCCGACCCTCCCTGTACAGAGGTTCTCTGTGAGTTCTTTACCTTGCAATGACATCAAGGTTTTTAGGATCTCCAAATTTTTGTTTATGAAATGAAAAATAATAAGCCTGTCACAGTGCTTAAGTGTGCTGAATTAATACCACATAAATATTCATATTAGATGTTAATATCCCACATTTAATGAGAAACTGCATGATTCTCATCGGGTTTTCACCAGGTTAAGCAATGCTGTGATTTTTTCTGCAAATTACAGTTCAATTGTGTTCAACAGCATAAAACATTTCAACCAGCTGCAAATGTCAAGTATTTTACGCTGTGGAAAGACTGAAGGCTGTCTTAAATTAATATAACTTCAGAAGTGACAATGCTGGATATGACATTTGTCACTAAATTAGATCAGAATAACAATAGCAGCATTAAAATTTTTTACTCTGGTAACTTCTTAGATAAGTGAAAAAAAGAGGATCATAAGTGGAACTGTTTGGCTGTACATGAACCGCAGTTTCCCACTGAAACCAACGTCTCTTTATTTTGGCTTTAGTGCCTATTTAAGAAAATAAGTTGGTTTTATTAATGACACATTGATTGATCAGCTGGTGAGGTTACTGTAAGTGGATGGAAAAGTGACTCCTAGTATCTAGATATTTGCAGCAGCAGCAACAACAACAATAATAATACATTTCTGGCCCCAGTAACCATTTATGGGGGGACTCTGTAGCACCCAACTTGACCTCCTTTAAGATTTATTTATGACACACACTGCAGCACTAATCTTTAAGGCATCCTCTTTTGTTCATTGAAAATGTTTCATTGTTCTGGAAAACAGCTCATGCCTTGGTCTTTTCACACTTCTCACTGTGTCAAAGGTTTTCATCTGTTTTTTATCAGGGATGACAAATGCAACAGAAAAACCATTAATCATCACGGTAATTGTGAGTCTAATGATGGCTTTTCCTCTGTTTCCAGGATCTTCTGCTCAGCATCCCTCTGTCCATGTTAACAAGAAACCCAACGTGTATGGAAAGCCTGGGGACAAGGGTAAGGGCGGCAATGTCTATTCAGATGTACATCTGTGTATAAATGTCTATGCATCAAGTTTTTCCACCTTTCATGTTCCTTAAAAGTTAAAAATGTCCATTGCACATCTGACGGAAGGAATATTTCAAGGTTCCTTAAACAACAGACAACAAAACACTGACAAACTACCAAACTGACCAATGAATCCCCATCAGGGAAGGCGACTGACTTGAAGAAAGTGGAAATGGTGTCCATGAAACAACACTTGCCCTTAGCCACACCGAGGCCCACCAAACAACACCGCAAGCACACGACGACGACGACGACGACAGCAACAACGACACAGGTGGCCAATGGTACGAGCGTACAGACAGCAGCCCAACACAAATTTGGCCTGGTGCTTGCTGTGGTGACCACCTGTGTGAGGCAGACATCCAAAAGTGAGGCCTTAGAAGCCGGATCAGGTGGTAGCGTTCACATCAAACCTCTGAGGTGTGAACTAAGCTTAGTGAGAACCCTTTGGACTCACTAACAAGTCATTTATCACAAAGAATGTTTCCAATTACATCGCTGGCACCCAGCTGACCATCACTCACAAGTTGAAACCCACCTTCAGACAACATTTCTACAGTTAAAGTGCACATTTTAACAATGCCATTGTTACACACACCGTCCTGCTGCGAGATGACGCAATTTGGATTGATTTTGGCACGACCACATCATGATCCACAGCCTTCCTTTCTGCCACAGTGACCCAGTTCGACCTTTGGGACAACTCGTCCGTATTTCGCTCTCGCCCAACCTCTGATGTGGACGCGATGGGGAAGAAGCGCTTTGTGGGTAAAGTATTCCTTTTTTACTTTTCCAAGCACTGCACTTCTTCCTTTTCCATTTACTTCGGAAGCCTAAACTTTATATTTAAGCCATCTATATGATTCTGTATCAGGATTCTAGTGCTAAAACCATAATCAGGAGATACTGTGACTTCAGAGCTTCACACCAAAGCTTCCAGAAAGCATTTTTCATTCACAGGGTATCACTTTCCTGTCCCTGATGATTTGATGCATGTTTTGTGAGATCTCATCTGCATAGTTCTCACCTCCTTGCCTCTTGCCTCCCAGCCCCTCACGTGATCTACAAGACAGACAAGAAGCCGGATGAGCCCTGCTCCATCACATCCTCCCTCAGCTACTTTTCTGATGAGGAGGGTGTGGAGCAGAATGTGACAGGTCCTCCCAGGCTGCCCCCCTCCAACCTCACTGTGGTGACTGTTGAAGGCTGCTCCTCCTTCATCATACTGGACTGGAAAAAGACTGACAATGAAACCACAGGTGACAGATGCTTTACTTTACAGTTGTGTAGCAACTATTTACATAAGTTATGTCAGCCCGATTTCACTTGTGAACATCTTGAAATCAACAAGGTGGCTGCTTCTTTTGCAGAGTATGAAGTGATCTCTAGAACAAAAGGCCCAGATGGCGAGGAAATCTCAATACTGACCACAAACCAGACGCACACTGCTGTGGAGAACCTCAAACCGGAAAGCAGGTACTGCAAGAGTCTGATGCCTGCAGTTATGCAAATAGTGGTGGGATGAACAGAGCAGAACCTTTGATTTGGTGGCATTGTGGTGCAGCAGGCAGCTCTGGTGCTGTCCCAGTGCCTGGATGGTGGGACTGGATGCAGGTTTGATCTCTGTTCAGTCTGGGTAGAGTTTACATGTTAGCCCACTGTTTGTGTGGATTTCCTCCCACAGTCCAAAGACTTGTGTTTCAGATCAATTTGTCACAGTAAATTGCTGTGATTTATAAATGAGAGAACGATTTAGCTTGATGGAATTAGCATCGTGTATCCAGCGTTGCAAGTTGTCTGTGACAAAGACTGTGTTTTTTAAATTCTCGGGTTCACCTTCAGAAAACACTAAAACCATGTTAAACATTTTTGGGATCTCTGGAGAAGATTGATTTTTATTTTGGTCTTCTTGGAGTGGGACTGACCATCAGGAGCAAGGTGGAAATGCTGGGGGTGCTGAGCCATCTTGCATGGGGAAGATATTAGACTCCTGGCCATCACCCAAGACTATATGTATGGTTTCTTAATTAGAGACAAGGTGGAGAATAGTGCATCGTCTTCATATCTGAACTTGAAAAGTGTGAGCATCATCTTTGCTTTACCCCGCCTCCACCCCACCATACAGGTACGAGTTCAAAGTGAAACCAAGGAACGAGCTGGGAGAAGGTCCAGCTACGGACCCAGTGTCGTTCAGCACGGAGTCAGGTAACCAACCCTTACGGTTACTCTAGCACCTTGCTGCTAAGTTATCCAAACAGTTACTCTTTCCGAAATGTGTGAAGTTACGTCAGTCTGATTACTCTCAACATGGTTCCTTCAGTGCTGTGGCCTCCACTGCACCTAGACAGTGTTGGACCTTATACTTTTACGTGAGCCATTCCCTCGTCTTCCCTAGGATTCTACCTGTCAAAGTGTGAAAAAGTTCCATAAGAACTTCTCCAATGCAGCCTCTTCACACTCAGTACTTTTTCCAGCATTTCTGACTGCAAACTTAACGTGAAATTAAAATTGCATTACTGACCTTTGTTATTTGTATTTCCCTATTGTGACCCTTAGCGGATCCCAGAGTAAGCGAGAATGTCTCAGGTGAGCATCCAAGGTCATGCTGCCCACAACCTTCCCACCCACCCTAGGCGGCCTGTTCTGATTGACCAGATTAATGGCCAATCTAAGCACTCCTGGTGGAGGTGGAACCTGTACACAGCCAGACTACTGAGGACCGAGCTCCCAATGCTATGAGTTCACTTCTTCCAGACCTGACACCCAGCCAGGCCAAACATTGACAGAAGAAAAGTGAAAGAAAGCTTTCTTACATCACTTTGTCTAGGACAAGCCATTACCACACAGTACATAATTGTCCTGCTGAGGATAGTATGCTATTTTGCTGTCAGTTGCATTTTAGTATTTGATACATCATCGTGTAGTAAGGTAGCTCCTTCTTTACATTTTTGCCTGTAATATTATTCATGGAAACCATATAGAATAAACAGGACTTGTTAGAAAATAATGGCAATAAAAATTAAGAAAATAAAAGTTAGTACAGAACCAGGATTCAAGTACATAAATGTAGTGTTAATGCGAGAGCACTGAAAGGAAGCCAGATGAAGCAAAGCAAAACCTCAGATGATTCATCTCTCCTTCGCTCTCAGTGCTGCCCTTACTGGTGTGAGAGCTTCTTCTCGGGCTGACCCGCCATTTTGTACTCCAATCAGGAAAAGATGCCATCTGGACTCAGTTTCCCTTCAAGTCAGACTCCTACTCGGAGTGCAATGGAAAACAGTATGTGAAGAGGACGTGGTATCGCAAGTTTGTTGGCATCCAGCTCTGCAACTCGCTGAGATACAAAATTTATCTGAGCGACTCCCTCAAAGGTGAGCACCGTCTCTTCCTGCCATGTGTAGAAAAGCCCCCGTGCTCACATTGTGCGCATGTGGCTCAATGTACGCTAAGATATTCTCCCACTCCACAGGAAAGTTCTACAACATCGGCGATCAGACGGGTCATGGTGAGGACCACTGCCAGTTTGTAGACTCCTTCCTTGATGGAAGGACAGGCAACCAACTTCTAGCCGACCAGCTTCCTCCTAGATCAGGTAACGCTACGTTGATGGAATCCCTCAGTATGCAAAGCCCAAATACACCAGTATTAAAAAAAAACAAAAAAACAGTTCCACCATCCACGGACCTTCTGCCATGTATCATCATCAAACCTAGACTGATTTTAATTTACTTCCCACCCACCTCTCATATTTTGCTCTTTTTTCAATCCTTTTTAAGGATACTACCGAGCAGTGCGCCAGGAGCCCGTCAGCTTTGGCCAGATAGGAGGAAACTCACACATCACCTACGTGCCATGGTATGAGTGCGGAATACCCATACCTGGCAAGTGGTAAGCACTGCAGGTGCTCCCTGAATTCACTTTTGAGGAACATCTCACCTGGGGGAACTAAAGTAGGGGGTCTTGCTAGTCCCCCAAACTGGTATTGTCATGCCACCCCTCCACCCTATCCATGTATACGTGGATGTGTACAGAAATTAAACTTCATGGACTTGTGTAACAGGTACTTAGTCACATTATTTATCAAACATTGACAAATGACAAAATGAAATGCAAGACCAAAGTTACTTTGTGAGAATTGTGAGGCGTCAGATGTAGGTAGAATTTAAAAATATGGGGAAGCTGGCTCCCTGTTGCTAACTTGTATATTATTTATCAAAAGGGTGTAATTAAATATTCCTTGAGGTGCTCTGCCAGTGTGGCAGAAAGAGGTGGCTTACGCTACAGTAGCTTCTTCGGAAAAGAATGGACAAATGCAGACTAGCGCAATGGTTCTAAAACAGGCAGGGGAAGCCGCTTCACAGACCAAAAATAAACATTTCTACGTCATTGTGGGACCCTAAGCAGGACAGTGGGAACCTTTATACAAATTTCACCAACCCTAGTGCTCATTAGCTTCAGTCAGCACTCAGTACGAACATGTACCACCAAGGTGGAGACCATCTTGCTCTCTCTCTCTCACACACACACACACACACACACACACACACACACACACACACACACACACAAACCAGGTTTTACAGTTGTAATTTGCACAATTGTGATTTTATACATGGCGTAAAAGGATTCTTTAACACATATCTGGTGGCAACCTACCTTTGAAGTCGCCTTTGAAAAGTGTCTCAAAGGATCTGCCTTCCCATTGTTCACAACACCTGTCCAGGTGTGTCTTTCCCCCGGTACACGGTAGGGGAGTGAAGAAACATGATTTTACGTTGCATCGGGGTTCTATATTTTGTACAGAAATACTCTTGATCAGTTATTACAAACAAATGTTTTGATTACTATTTTAAGGAACATGTGTTAAACTATGTTTTTGCTTTTGACATGTATGATCATTCATTCTGTATATGTATTTTCAATAAAACTTGCTATTTGTCTTTTTTAAACTGTCCTCTTTTTTCATTGTATTTAATTCTACTACTGAAGGAACTAAACTGGATGTCTCTTCAACATTTATGCAATGATTTTAAATTCTTCACAAAAGTTTTATATTTAGACTCAGTCTGTGATGTTTGGAAGGTGTGTGTGCAACTACTCAGTTAAAGACGCACTCTAGTCAACAGCAGCAACCTTTAAAAAGTCAATCTGCTTACAATATAGTGGGTTTCATACAACAATCTAAAATTAAAAATAAAAAATGCAAAACAAATGACCAGCTCAAGAATCCCAGTTCAAAAGTACTTTTTCAGCCAAGTGAAGAATGAAATACTTCACCCTGGGTCTTAATACCTTTATTAACTTTCAATGATAATGTCAACAGTTTGTATGTTTCACCTACATATATTTCAGTATGCAATCAGAATTTAAGCATTAGTAAAAACCAATTTAGAAAGAGAAATAAAATAGCAGCTAGACAAAGAATTAAACATTTCAATATCGTTAGACAGATCCGTACTCTACCTCCAAACTGTGATTTATTACATTTCTATGTAGTGTTTCGAAAGAAAGCTGATTTAACACCATGACATACAACACCAGCATGGCAAAAAGTGATAAAACAAAATTTCTTCCCCCCCCCCAGTCCGTGCATATGCAGTATGCAACTGTTTAAATTGGAAAGTAGTACACAGAAGGCCAATCCACTTCTAACAAGATAATAATATTAAAAAGACAAAGGAAGGAGTTGTATGGTTGGGTGTATAGGAGGATTTACTGGGCATGTCCTATTGACCCGGTCTATCTGCTAATCAATCTCAAGAACAGAGTTGCTCACTGCAAGCGGCTCAATATTTTCTCTTACCGGTACCCTGGGCCTGGCTGGGTATAACCCTGGCTGTATGGCTGACGGTTCCGGGCATAAGGGTTAGCTGCTCCTGTAGATGGGGTAACTGTGGTCCCTGGGGGAGGAGTGTAGCCTGGACGGGGCTGGAAACCAGGGGCTGGCTGGGAGCTGGGGGGTATGTTGTAGCTAGTGGGCTGGGATGCCTGGGAGGTGTAGTTCTGTGGGGGGAAAGTGGCTGGAGGAAACTGCTGGGCGCTCTGAGGCTGAGGCTGCTGCTGGGGCTGAGGCTGCCCTGGAAAAGCTGGTCCCGGGCCTGCAGCCTGGGAAGTTGGAGGGGTATAGTTTTGAAACTGCTGTGGCTGCTGCTGCTGCTGCTGCTGCTGCTGGGGCTGCTGCTGGGGGGTATAACCTGCTGTAAAAATGAAAGGAACACAGAAGGAAAAAGACAATGTCAAATACTATAAAATATCTTGCAATGGTACTGCCGCACATCCTTACACTGTGAGTGGTTTAGTTATGCACCAAGGTACTCTGTTTGCTTTAGAACAAGAAGGTGAGACTCCAGACTGTTGGCATCTTTCAGACAGTTAAAACCAGGTAAGGGCCATTCTCACCTGGGTACTGCACCCCGTACTGCTGTTGGGGGGGGTATCCCCCAGGAGCCTGGTACTGCTGGTACATCTGACCTGGGGGGAGAGGCAGCAATAGAAAAGCATCAGCACTGGAGATGCCAAGTGAGACCTCCGGACAAGCACAATCAGTCCAGGCACCTTTCAACCAGCAATGTGTTTGTTCAAAGGTGATTTAAACAGCTGGACCAGATTACAGCAACCGATGTGAAGTCTCTTGCTCAGAGGCAGAACTGTTTCCCAAGTTGAAAACAATTACTTGGTCCTGTATTCACTATACACCCCCAAAAAAAGAAAGCGGCCAAAAATGGGTCAGCAGCAGTGGCTGCAACTATAAAACACAAGCACCTCAGGAAGACTAAACTGAGCCATTCAACTTAAAATATTTATCTTGAAACATTTTATAACTGATTGGTTTTGGCCCTTCATGAGAACCAGGTCCTAATTTCTGCCCGTAAAAACTTGCTCATGACAATTTGCCTGTAATACTTTGACACACACACCCCAGTAGGAGGTGAAGACAAAAGGGTAAAAGGTTGCCTGTCTCACACACAAACGCAGCATGTCGGATTGCATCCATAATGCCCCCTCCATCCTGCCCTGTTCTCAGGGTCAGTCATTCGTACAATGCAGTCCCTCAAACTTCTCCCTTGGTCCATTTCCCTGTCTGAGGTAATGGCCGTGACACTGTTCTCATAGAGGATTTGTGGTGGGGTGGCATCCATGATCTAAGGGAAGGCACAGGGGACTAGTTCACAGAGTGGCGCAATGTGATCATCATAATTTCCGACAAAAAGCCCGTCAATGTGTGAATCCTAATAGAACGCAGAGGACTCCCTGGAGCATTATCCACTCAGTGACTTGGTTTTTTCCAAAATTACTCCCTTTTGTTTTCCATACAAAACAGGTTACCAAATAAACACTTTTCCACTAGCAGAGCCAAATTGGAATACTCAACCACAACACTGTCATTGCCCCACTGAGATAGGGAAAAAGCCTCAATAACTCAGTTCAATAGCTTTGTAAACAAGTAGTGGAGATTTAAAAAAGAATTTACTAAAAAAAAAAATAAATCACAGTGCAAGCCAGAAAAAACAAACTTCCTGTCACAATGCTTTGCATGTTAACGCTTCTGCACAAAAAATGGTCCCACTCTGCACCTTCTCATGGGTGGCCTCGGCTGAACATCAAACTCAATGGGCAGCTCACAGTACAGCTGCAGTGGGTTGAGCAGTCCTGTCTCTTCAGGGCACCTGCCATGGTTTCAGTCATCGGCAGCAGTCATATCGAGAACTGAAGAGCCTCCTTGAGGCAGTGCTGGCTGAGGCATGGTGCACGTACATTATACCATTACACACTAATCCCAGATCAACCTGATGATGAACAGGTCAAGCCAAGCTCACGCTCAAACCCAACCTCAGCCAAGCAGCTGCAGATCAAATGCTGCTAAAGGAAAAAATAGAAACCTTTTCACATAAAACAAAAAAGTGCTTATGGCACTGTGGTTTATGTTTCCAAGAACAAGCAGGCACAGCAATCAAGTTATCAAGGCCACAGGTACTCCATCCTTATAGAATTTTAAAATTAAAATCTCACCACTTGAGTGAAGAAATGTAAAGATCCCACATGAATGCACTTTCACTAGAATCCACTACTTCTATAGTTTGCTTTGTTTAATGAATTACAAAGCAAATTATATTGACCACACACAATTATTCTGTGAAAATGACATACCAAATACTTCATATTTTCTAGAAACAGGCCACATGATTCTCTCGCTGCAGAGATCTCCTGTAAGGTGGATCTTGCGCACAGGTCAGTTCTGAGCCTCACCGTCTGTCTCACGGTTTCTTTGTTTTTAATCTTAAACTAGAAATATTAATGAAACCGTTTCTCCATCTGCCTTAGAAGAAAACTCATGGAACTTGTGTCCAAAATGAGAAAAGCTGGGATCTAAAAGATGGGGGGAAATTGTTTTACTTTACCCCTCTGGGTAAAACTTACACTCTCCAACGTGATCCATTAAGCACACAGGTTTATTCTGACAGATTATTTTCCACCAAGCTAATGTGAATTATAAATACATTAAGACCCAATAAAATGTTTTAACATGTACTCATAACTTGTCTTACCTTAATGGTGGTAGTACATCACCAGTAGCATTAATATCTACTGGCTGCTCATTTATTGGCAGCTGTGAAAGCCACAACCATAGACACTATAGCCTCCACAAAGTGCCTTTGCAGTGCTTATTTTTGCAGTCTACAGACAGACAATAACAGAACGATGGTGATGACAGAATGACCTCAGAAGATGCCAAAGAGGCATGCAAGCACGCAACTGCTACCCTAGAGAACTAAACTGCTCCTGCCTGTGGACCAGCTGCTCTTGAGGACGTTTTCCTTGGAGCTCAAACAAATAAAATAACCACTGTGCTTCCAAAACACATCACTTAATCGGGACAGATTTTACACTGGAGACCTGCAGCTACCTTGGGCTACGGGCAGAAATTTTAAAGGGTCAAACAGACCGAAGCTGCAGAAAAATTTAGACCCTGATTAGCCCTATGGGGTAGGGGGGCACGTCAATTGGTAATAAAGTGCAGGCAGTCAGAGACAGAGGTGTAAAATCTCAGGAGAACCATTTTTGTCGGTAACCTTAGAAGGCAAACTAGACAGACATGAAGAATATAGGTTTATTCACAGCAGCCACAGAGACCTGCGATGTAAATGAATGCTGCTTGACATCGGACAATGTAAACAGGCATGAAGACAGACTACCACCTGCAGAACTGTCCTTAGATGCCAAATGTCCAAACAAGAACATCAAGATCACAGTAGCTGAACTGCTACAACTGCAAAGACTGTATCAAATACAAAGAGCACTTAAAAACAATTGCAGCCTCAGTGCTGGAAACTTCATTAAACAAAGACATAAAGGAACGCAACAAGGCAAGCCAAAAATCTCAAAGACAGAAGCACATATTCTCAGAATTTTAATTTCCCGGAATTGTGCCCCCCCTTAAATAAGAGGACATGAACTGAATCAGAAGGCAGGAGATGGATGACTGAACCCTGCTGCAAGGCTAAGTTACTGGTTCCTGTCCATTGCTTCTCCAATGATCCTGAATGACAGCTCAGAACCATATTACACGCAAACCAGAGGTGACTCTCAATACCAACTCAGTGTTTCTCATTTTCCAGAGAGAGAAAACACTAAAGAAGTTACATAAGGCTTAAAAGGCCATCTCAAGAGAACACCTAAATGACAACCATCTCTGACAAGAGAATGGTTCCATGTGTTGTTGCTTATATACCCAAGGGTCTATAAGGATTGTGTTACTGAACCAACACTGACACAGTTATAGCTCCTTATAAGACTATATTCAGATGGGAGGCAGCTGAAATGAGTTAGTTATAAAGAGAGAGGTGAACAGCTTTTCAAGCACAAAGCACAACTAAAGGGTTTTAAAAGCTAAAGACTAAAGACAAGAAGTCGCAGAGGAAGCAGGACAGAGGATCAACAAATTGCACCGTCAGGTATCTGAACCACAGAAACCCATCAGTTCAGGTCCCATGCAGACAGTCTGAAAGTTTAAAAAATCCTGTGTGGACACTGCTGGAAACCACTGCCATTAGTAAAACAACCCAACAGCTCTGTCTGTAAAATGAGACAGCTTTCTTGTAATAGTCTTTTGCCACTCAGTTTTCTACTGAAATCTCCCACACGTAGCAGATTTAAACCGTAAATTAGTCTTGTTGCTTAAGGTGAACCTAAGTACTTTATAAAAAAGACCCCAGTGTTTTATTGCACACCAGAATGTATAGTTTTAGGAAAGAAAATGGCTTAAATTTTAAAGGGAAAGCAGCATGAAGACTTCCTGCCACAAATTACTTTTGAATTACGGTTAATTGTGACAACAGAATCGCTAGCAGAATCGGCAAAGATGTTCCTCAGTGTCAGTCTTGCTGTTGGCCACTGCACAGGTCCCTGGCTTTGCCCCTTGCTTTACTTCTTACTGCAGCTGGGAGCACACAGGCAGGCATAGGGAGTGGAGTTTGGAGGTAAAGTGTGTTTTGTGTGACTTGCCAAGTGCAATGGCCAAACCCCTTCTAGAAGCACCTGCTGATGAAAAACACACTTCAATCTCTCAATAAAAAAGTTCTTTACGACCGCAGACGGGGGAAATATCTTTGAGGCACCTTGAACTGAAACCCTTGGAGCTCCATCCACAGTAGTAGCTCCTTCAAGTGGTCTATCTGGGAAAAATTTATGAACAGTAGGATATTTGTGTACATTTTGCAACAATGAGCACACAGGCACTTAAAATAAATTTACCAATATTCACAAACCTTCACCTGCTTTATGAAATTCAAAAGGTATTTATACCGGGACTGCATGCTGAAGTGTCACACCATCTTTTGTATTTCAACACACACTGCTTCCTCAGCTGAGGCTTGGCCTTTTTAGGTTAAATTGCTTCTCCACTCATTTATTTGCCCAACTTTTATACAACTGAAGGACACTGGTTAGAAACCAAGGCAAAATCCACAATGCCTATTTAAGCCAAAGCAAAATTTGTTAAACTGTATAATGAACCTTTTTTATGGTTTAATGTAGATGTATGGTTACTTCATAAAAAGGTAAACACGCTGTATCCATGGCTACAGAATCACCAATGATCACCAAAGCCTGGGGAAAAAAAAAAACGCAATTATCAAAACCAGGCCTCCTTTGGGAATGACCGGACTGTGATGTTCTAGTTTGCACTCTGGGAGAAATAATCAAGTGTACCTCCACACCTCCAGTACTGTACTTCTAGAGAAATGTTTACATAGTAGGTGATAAAAATCAAGATCATAAAACACACTAAAAGGCACTGGAAAGAGCACACTTCCAAGTGAAAACAGCTTTCCGATGCCTTCATCACGCCAAGGCAACATGCGGCTTCACTAAATTTTCCACTTTCCATTCTCCACCATTTCTGGCCAAGTAGCTCCTCCTGTTTGGGGTGCAGTGGAGAGGAGGTGACCTCGGATGCGCCTCTCACATATCACAACTGAAATTTTCGCAGGTTTTGAAATATACAACCTTTTTCTTTAGTCAGTGTCACAGTTCTGCAATGAAAGCACAACCCTTTTAAGTCCCACAGCAATCTTCACAAACAGGAATGCAAAATAAAAAAAAAAATAAATAAAAAAAAAAACACTTTTTAGGATTTTAAAAGGTATGTTAAAAAAAAAGGGGCACTTTTTTGTTTTTTGAAAAAAAGGTTATCCTGTAAAATGCACAAAATACAGTTTTAATACCATCTACCTAAAACTGACTGTGTAAGAAAAACCTCATTATTCAGTTATTTAACGTTCTGACACCAGCCAAGGCCAAGAAGTTTCTCCCCCTTCTCACCCTTTGTGATGGAACAAGGAGGGGTGGGGAATTTTTCTGCATAATTTTGGATCTTTTTCAACTCTCCTTTTTGCACTTGAATGACAAGAACCAGATCCCCTTCCTTCTGGACGACCTGGCATGAGGTAGCAGTCAATATCTTCATGAAGGACTTCAGCCAAGCACATCACTTTTTCCTTGACTCTTCCATTCAAACGAACAAGCTGATAACTTTTTCCTGTTTCAAACACACTCTGTTCATAAATCTGTGAGCAATATCACTGATTCAGTTACAGTAATTTTACATGACCATGTGAAAAATGTAAATCTCTACTCATCTTACAGTAATGTTGATTTTAAAGTTTACCAAAGGAGGGTGGAAGTAAACTGCATTTTATTAACTTAATTTCTTCCTTAAAATTCTGCGCAAATCCAAATCGTGTATGCCAGAAATCATAGTTTACATTATGTTAAATGGGGAAAAATAATATTCTAAACTGCAAAACCCCAAACTTTCCCAAATGTCACTAATACACTTTAAAACACCGAGTAGTACATCCACAGGACGTCGCGCCACTTGGAGACACTCCACAAATGTCAAAATAAAGAGAACATGAGACATCCAAAAGTATGCAGACACCTAAGCATCACCCCATATGTGTTTGTTGAACATCCCATTCCAAACCCATAGGCATTCATATGGAGTTGTTGTCCACTCTTCTGGGGAGGCTTTCTTCCAAATTTTGGGGTACAGCCATGGGAATTTGTGTCATTTAGCCGCAAGCGCATCAGTGAGGTCAGATGAGAAGACCTGGCTTACGGTTGGCATTCCAGTTCAAGTGTTCAGAGGGATTGAAGTCAGGGCTCTGTGAAGGCCACTTAAGTTGTTTCACACCAACCCGGGCAAACTGTGTGTTTATGGAGCTCGCTTTGTGTATGGGGTGGGGGCACAGTCATGCTGGAACAGGAGCTTCCCCAAATTGTGGCCACAAAGTTGCACAGTTGCCTAGAATGTATTTGTACACTATATAGGTGTGGATGAAACAGCTCAGCCCAGTCATTAGAAGGGGGGTCTACATACTTTTGGCTATACTATGCATGTCCCTTACAGGCTGCTATATTGAACATCATAGGCATTTGCATATACTAGGGTTTACCTATACAAAAAAAAAAATGTACATACTGTTAGCCTGTGGTAAATTTTAATAATTTTGCTGAGCATTCAGGTCATTGTTTAGAAATTTCTGTAGTTGCAGCACAAAAAGCTTTGAATAAAAAGGACAGAGCAACAAACTGAAGAAAAAAAACTTACACTGGGTGATGCTCAGAAATATTCCTTTGGCATAGCAAAGTAGCTTTTCCCAAACAATAGGTCCAGGTTCGTGCCAAAATGATGCTGCCCGGCTCTGGCAAGACCTAAAGAGAGTGCTCCCAAATGGTGTAAGGTACCAGATACCCTTACATACATGAGGAACCACACCACAGTTGACAGACTATAGCCAAACAATACAACACCTCTGAAGAACAGCCAAGGCAATGGAAAGATGACATCAGGAGGTAATAATGGGGAATTCCACAAAATTGTAATAAAGGGGGAAATTTTCACTACTTCAGAAGTTCCATAAATCTGACATTAACATCAATTCATTCCTTGCTACATACATCTTAACAGATGAAAATGATGACAGTTGAGACTGTTAGGAACATATATGACCATGTGTTTTAACAACACACTCCACTTGTAATCCAGATATTAGTTTGACTTTGGTACTTTGAGCTATGTGTCACACATACACCACTGAGATGTCAATCAGGGAGAGTGTTTTGGCTGAACAGCTGAAGGGAACTGGTGCTACATCCCTCTGCTGGCTCTTGCAGATGATGCTCATCCATCTGAATCAGTAAAGTTTGAAGGCCAAGGCCTCGTGAACAAGGGAGTAGTGAAACTTGAGCCTGTTCCATGGCCGCCTAGTCTTGGGAGAACCGAGGCAGCTGTGCAATCAGAGCCTGACATGGACTTGCAAGATGTCTGAGAGCATTTCACCTCAAATAGTCAGTAATTACCAACAAAAGAAATAACAATGAAAAAGTATATGGCATGGAAATCATTACAATCAGGATTGGGACACAGTCCCATGGAGACTGGAGCACAATGCTCAAAAACCACCTCTGGCCACAAAAGACAATGGGCTGAGATCTAACGCTACAGTGTCTATATCTGGAATGGAATGTATGGCACTTGAAGTTGGCCATGTGCAGCCAAGGTCCACATCCATCGTTGGTAGGCATATTCTGGACGTAAGACTGTCATTGAAAGTTAAAGTAGGAACATAAAGCAAAGTAGAAAACAACCAGCCCATCGGAGAAAACAAGCTATTGGCTCTTAAAACATGTTTTCCCCATTTACTACTGTAAGCCATAACAGTGTTACTAAATACCTCAGCATACATTAACACAAACCTAAAACTGCTTGCTTACATCTTATACTGCCATCTTTATATATAGCTATATGCTGATGCACAGCAAAAAATTACACAAGATGTAAAATCTAATAGGTTAAACTATATAGAACTGTGAGGAATTTAGGTGTGACAGGACCTGGGAACCGAACTGACAGAACACTTAAGTTGACAACTGACCCCTTTACATCCCTGTTCAAGGCTTTTTAATTTTTTTCTTCAATTTTTACTGCAGATGGGTCTTTTCTTGACAGAGGCCACTGCCTGGTAACAGGTGCAGTGTAATGTGAGAGCCCAGCGAGCCTGCAGCAGGACAAGCCAGTGCTGAAAGGCCGTAAACCTCAATGCCGACAGCTAATGCTAAATGACTCAAGAAACCCAAGGGAATGCCATCTGAGCCAAACTCACCACAAGAGTCAACAGGCAGGATGTTTTTCCCCCACAAATTCAAAATACATGCCTCCACTGCCAAGGGCAGGTCTCCTCTGAGACCCCACAGCAGTGTTGCAAGCATGGAAAGTGGAACCAGGGAACAATGAACACCATTCCTGATCGGATGGTGGTGAGTTACTCAGTTACTGTGTGAGATTCAGAGCATCGTTTTGCAAGATGAGATTACTTACGAGTTACATCATGCTTTATTTTTTGATGCTCCAAACGTTTTCCTAGCTCTCAGTGGGCACCTTTTTCAAAACTCTAACCACTTCTCTCTTATGCCGTCTTATTGCATATTTAATTTGAATAAATCACCAAAATAAAGGACTAAAAAGTAGAAAAAAAATGAACAGGTCTGTCCTCACTTATGACCTCTGTTCTCCTAGTACAAATATTTGGGTGTTTTTCTGCCTGAAACTGAAAAGTGTTATTAAAGAAATGGTCTGAAACACACAGATAAATCGACTGCAAAGCATTGTGCATTGAAACAATTTTCTTCAGTGAGAGGGACTTGGCTCAGGGGAGGACACATTTCACAAGGCCAGCAAATTAAATAACCTCATTTGTCACAGTATTTTAGGAGAACAAATCTTTTTCCCGTGTCATGGCTGCTGGAGAGCATTTAATCTCCATGTGATGAACTGTAAGAGCAACAGTGTCTGACTAGGATAGAAACCCAACTGGACCGAAACAAAGGTCCATTTCACCGATCCCTCTAGAAAATACTTAATGAAAGTGCCCAAGTGGAGCCAGAGGATAATGAGACCAAAAGAACCCTGGATATGATTAAGTTACCAACATGAGGGACGTATCAGATTGAGATCCCCACCTGTTTTTGGAGAGAACGTGCAGCATTTATTATTTTGTGCTCATGTTTTCGATAGTGGATGCCAACCGTTGTACTGATGTTTCAGAAGAGCAAGCCAGTATTCTTCAGAGGTAAGGGGGAGCAAGTGTGACTGATACAGTGCTATTAACTTAATCAAAACTGCATTTTGGCCACCTGCATTGGATTTTAAATGAAGTTGGAAAGAGGTTGCTGAACTGGTGACAACTGCAGGACACTAAAATCAGTGAAGTCCACGTAGAACCATACAGTTAGGTCCATAAATATTTGGACAGAGACAACTTTTTTCCTAATTTTGGTTCTGTACATTACCACAATGAATTTTAAATGAAACAACTCAGATGCAGTTGAAGTGCAGACTATTATACAGAGGGTGCACTGCCTCAAGAATAGAAAGGCTAGATTGGACTTTGCTAAAGAACATCTAAAAAAGCCAGCACAGTTCTGGAAAAACATTCTTTGGACAGATGAAACCAAGATCAACCTCTACCAGAATGATGGCAAGAAAAAAGTATGGAGAAGGCGTGGAACAGCTCATTACCCAAAGCCTTTCAATTCTTGAGGTTTATGAGTGGCTTGCACCTTGCAGTGCACCCTCTGTATTTACTTTCATGCAGTCTTCTCTTTATGGTAGACTTGGATATCGATACGCCTACCCCCGGAGAGTGTTGTTCACTTGGTTGGCTGTTGTGAAGGGGTTTCTCTTCACCATGGAAATGATTCTGCGATCATCCACCACTGCTGTCTTCCGTGGACGTCCAGGTCTTTTTGCGTTGCTGAGTAACCCAGGAGTTTATTAAAGCAAAGAAGTGGAAAATTCTTGAATGGCCAAGTCAGTCACCTGATCTTAACCCAATTGAGCATGCATTTCACTTGTTGAAGACTAAACTTCGGACAGAAAGGCCCACAAACAAACAGCAACTGAAAGCCGCTGCAGTAAAGGCCTGGCAGAGCATTAAAAAGGAGAAAACCCAGCATCTGGTGATGTCTATGAGTTCAAGACTTCAGGCTGTCATTGCCAGCAAAGGGTTTTCAACCAAGTATTAGAAATGAACATTTTATTTCCAGTTATTTAATTTGTCCAATTACTTTTGAGCCCCTGAAATGAAGGGATTGTGTTAAAAAAATGCTTTAGTTGCCTCACATTTTTATGCAATCTTTTTGGTCAACCCACTGAATTAAAGCTGAAAGTCTGCACTTCAGCTGCATCTGAGTTGCTTCATTTAAAATTCATTGTGGTAATGTACAGAACCAAAATTAGAAAAAAGTTGTCTCTGTCCAAATATTTATGGACCTAACTGTATCTTGCCTATTTTAAGTGCAGTCTTCTAAAGAGCCACGTATTTGTAGAATTGCTGTTTGAGCTTGGTCTAATATAGTTTCATCAGGAGATGCATGCACATCAGAAGTTTACCAGCCAAGGATGGCTCAGCAAGTATTCTAGTTTCACTATCATACATTAGGAACGTCTCTGAGGTTCTGACTGGACTGCTGCACCCACATGGTATACATGTGGTTTACAAACCATGTAAAACATTCTGGACTGCACTCAGACTCCAGGCACTATCAGGGACCTCAGGAGTGGAATGGCATTTACAGTAAAAGGTATGGGAACTGTGAGTATCCTTACGTGGACAAACCGGGAGGAAACATTGCACGTAAATGGGTGAACATTGCCTGTACTGGTCATACCTTTGATTGGGAGGGTTCTAATCCCATCTAGCTACAGACAAAATAAGGAGTTTATGGAAGCTTGTTTCTATCGATCAGATTCTTTCAACCAGTATGTGGATTTGGATGGGGTCTACAAGCCAGGGAGGGGTAAGAATTTTGCACAGCAGAGCTTCAAATGAGGTGGACATAATCAAAACAACCGTAAAGCAGAAAAGGTCTACAGCAAAGGCTAGTATCAAACAAGAAAGATTAGTAAAAGGTTAGAAAAGCATGACTGCTCATAAACCAAGAGCTACCTGGTAACCCCTATTGACATCTTTTGGCAAACTGCCCCTTTTTCCTTCACCTACTTTGGACACAGAGATGGTGTGACCACAACTGCTTGCAAAACATTTGCTTGAAAAAGATAATCACACTTTGTTCCAGCCCAGCTTACTACAAGCTTATGCATCTACAGACTTGGCCTACTACAGACAATGAGGCAATAAACCGACTCATACGCAAACTGTTGACCTTACAGAGGTTGATCAATTCTCTACTCAGAGGGTTTAGTAGTTTATAGCACTGTAAAAAGTGCTGGACTGCATCCCTTCTGACCTACAGGCCTGCACAGTGGAACATTTGTTTCCTGGACTCTCTTCATGACGCAGGTAGTTTTTATACTACATGCCCAAATTCCACAGGGCTCACAGAGATTCATTCAGGCATAACATTTCCAGCTGTCAAGCTCATTTGCTAATGAGTTTTCAATTTTCAAATAGCCTTACCATGTTAGGATGAAGTAATAGCAAACAAGTAGTAAAATTATAAAGTAATCTTTAAAAATATTGCCTAAACGTGGAAAAATGACCAAAGCATTACATTCTGCAGAACCAATGGAAAATACAAAAATAATTATTCTTAGTAATGCTTGTCAACAAGATACAAAATGCTGCCATGACACATCTCTCTGCCAAGTCTTCAATAGTTTTTACGAAAAGGATTGAAACCATTTCGGAGACAACCTTTCCAAATTCACCTCAAGTACAGAATTTCCATTGTAGAAAGCTACACCGCACAGGTGTACAAACACCATAGTGGGAGTGCTGGCTTTTCAAAGCACACAGCAGGGGGCTCAAGTTGGACAAGAAACTCGAAAAAAGGAGGATACCACAGCCTTGCACAGGTAAGAAAGGACCACTCAGCCAAAACAACTACTTAACTAGTACCGACTACGTAAGCTGCTGAAAACCAATTTTGTTCTGCTGAAGAAAACAGGATATGAAGTAATGATCAACAGTAATGACAGAAAGGTGAGACACCACTATTGTTTACTCTGCCAAGAAGCGTTTTAAACTAAAAGCTGTATCATCACCCCATTACCAAATGGTGCCAATGGCTAAGCTTCAAGGCAGCAAGCTCACCACAAACTGCAGGCTCTAGAGTGAATGCCACAGAAAAACATAATGATTATATTGACTCACTGGGAGCTATATGAAACTGTACAAAGATATATGACTAATTCAGGAAGAAGGTTACTCATTAATACAGACAGAGAGGGGGAAATAAAATTAAAAATAAATTTTAAAAAAACTGAAATCACGACCACAATAGTGAATCAAAAAGTGCAAATACTTATGTGAAAAGCAAAAACAAACCGCTTTGAGGATCCATGGTGCCAGGGGCAGCCTGCTGGACCCCTGTGTAATGGCTTTGTGGCTGAGGGGGCACACCAGGCTGGTGAGCAGCTGAAGAGGAGGAGGTGATGCTGTCGGGGGTGCCGGAACGTTCCTCAGCAGCACCACTGTGGGGGCCTGAAGTTATACATGAGAAGGTTACAGTACAATCGAGGAATCCCCTGTAGTCTTAAAAGACGCAACAAAACGCCAAGACTACATTAGAGTTGGAGACCCATCCAGTTTGTATTCATGTGTGCATATTAATTGCTAAAAATTTGGGCATTATGGACACACGGACAATGCTTCAAAGTAGTTTGACATGTTGACAACGGATGTTGACAGAAGGCCACCTGCTATACTACAGATATGACAGTTTATAATATAGACCTAACAAATAATCCGTTAGGTCTGCACCAGTACACAGATTTAACCATTTAACTGGTTATAGCTGCCTTCAACAAATACTCCCACACAGCACTGACTTTTTCCTAATAATCAATATGATCACTCCTGTTAGCAACAGCAGGGCACAATCTCTCTCACGTAAATATCTGCAAGTCTACACCGACCATACCTGAGACCTGGTCCTCGGAGAGGCCAAATGCAGAGATCACATTCTTGCTGACCTCATCCTGGTTCTTCAATGGGTCAAAAGCAGACATACTGGCAGCACTGACTGGGACAGCTTGCTTCTGCATGGAATCTGGAGCCACCGCCTTCCCTTCTCCTCCATCTGCTGCTTCTGTACATAAACACAAACACACATGGTTTTCTAAAAAGTAATAAGTGTCATCTGCCTCCAAAGTGTTTATACAGACACTTTAAAAGGAGAGCCCTATGCAGTCAGTGAACATTTGAACAAAGTATGATTTTGTTCTCAGGGAGCACTCATAGGCTTAGCAGAAGCTAACAGACTGGGTAGGGCAGATGGGGGCAATGTGTGCCTACTTGTACTGCCTAACCAACAGCTCAAACATGTCTACCTAAAAATATCATGTTCCCTTCCCCACATGTGGTGACTGTTGCAGATTTAAATACTTAAAAAATAAGTAAAGCGTTCTACTTTTCCATTCTTGCTTGAAATATCACACCTGCTATATTCGAACACCCATAAAGGACCTGCATATTTAAACACAGCTTCTTTCTCCTCCAAAATCCAAGACAAATCCAATGCCCATAGAGGTCTGCTCCTTCCCTGTGCAATCTTTAGTGCAGTGACATGTACAGACTACACTGCACAGTGACATCTGCCCTGCAACGTCATTGCCAACCTATTTTTCTCTCTATTTTCCATATAAGGGCAAAAGTCAACTCTAAGTCATTAAAGTTCAAGGCATCAGAATGTAAGTGGAAGATGCGGGTGTGTGAGAAACCACTCCATTGTATATACTCCAGTGAAGGATGGCACTGCTGCTGTACCATTGTCTGGTGCGCTGGAGGGCAGGCCAGGCTCTGCTGGTGGCTCCAGGCTGTCAAGCAGGCGGTTAACTTTGTTCCTCAGCTCAATAAGCTCACGACGCAGGTACTTCACCTGGCTGGATTCAAGCGGCCGTGGCTCTCCATTGACTACAGAAAAAGAGAGCAATCGACAGATTAGACAAAACAAACCCACAGACAAAGGGCAAGTCTTCAGAAATGTACTTAACTTGAACTGCTCCTGCACAATAAAGTACATGGCTGCATACATGGGTGAAAATTAAGTGTAAACTCAGCAAAAAATAAACCAAAAAGATCCATAGGAGATTAAAAAAAAGAAGAGCTATTTTGAATTGACCAACTATGATGCTTACATAATCTGAAGCACTAATACACATACAAAGCTTCCAAAACAAAGACATCTCAGCATAAGGTGAAACAGAAAATGCCCTTTTCAGGAGGACACTGTGAAAATGACATTGCTGTCAGCTAATCCACCATATTTAACTATTTAATAGTACTGTGACACAAAGCTCTGTTGAAAATATTAAAATAATTATAATAAAAAACATAATAAATAGCAAATAAACAAAACAATTTCAAGACAGATAGTGGGACTTTTCCCCATTAGAACTGTGTGTTTGTTATGACTCTGGTGAAATACACACCCCAGGAAAGGTCAGCTGGAGAAGCTCAGGCATCATTCTGAAATTCTGACTTGTGGAGCTTGTTTTTCCTACAGCTCACGTATTAAAAGATGGCCGTTAGTCTCTATTTAATGCCATCTGACCATAGAGACAACTGCAATTTTGTAGAAATCAGCCATCTATCTTAGTGATTCGATGTGATGGACTTGTTTGCCAAGAAAGTGTACCTTTGAGCCCTGTGATGAGGGATGAGTAAAATACAAACAGTCTAAGCCAAGAATTTCACAAAACACACAGGAATCACTTTCTGTGCTAACAAATAAGAAACATTTATGGAAGAACCTAAATCATAATAAAAGTACAATCATCGTAGCCAGAATCCTAGACACTTTAGAAGATTATTAATGTAAAAATCATTCCAGAAAAAGCAGATTAAGAGAATACCAAGTTTCTGATTTTCAGTTTCAGGAAATACAATAAATGTTTTGTGAAAGTCCCTTTCCTTTAGTTTGCTATGAGTTTAAAATCAGCTGTGTATACCTGAAATATGCAGGATTACAAGCTGCCTTTTCAACTGGTTGCCAGTTCAAGCTGAAAACATCAGTCAGAAAAAAACAAGACAGCAGTTGTGCAATTGCCTGAGGGCTCCAGAAAGTGACTAAAATGATTGCTTTAGCAGTGAATAAGCAAAAGTACCCCTCTTAGTGATATTTTAAAGATTATGTGTTGGTCTTCTTTGCTTCCTGTTTACTGTATGGTGTAAAATGGTTACTTCCCATCACACTGACAATCTAACCCAGTCCCAAAAACTGGTTAATGCAAATTGTGCGTTAGACCATAAAGCTCTGCAAAGAGTGGTCAAGACAGCACAGACCATCACCAGGACCTCCACACCCAGCGCTGCAAGAAGAAGGCACTTAACATCCAAAGGGACAGCAGTCACCCCAGCCACAAACTATTCTCCTTGCTCCCATCCGGAAGATGCTTTAGAAGTGTTCGGACAAGGACGAAAAGGTTCCGGAACAGTTTTTTCCCCCACACCGTAAGACTGCTAAACCACTGACCCCTCCCTGGGCAGTGGGAACAGTCGATCGGGGTCTGTCTGTCTGTCTGTCTGTCTGTATGCCTGTCCCACCCATTGTGGAAACCCATCTGTTTCACAAGCATTTTTCTGGTACTCTTTGTTGTTGTAGGTTTAGTCTGTGGTTGTAGGTTTGGCTACTGTGTCTTCTCCCCCCCTGCCGCCAATCCCCGATGCATATCTTTTTTCCCCCCACATACCTATTCCTATTTATTAACCATTTGTTTACTCTCTTATTTATTATTATTTATTTGTTTTCCTCTCCCGACCATCCTGTACCTTACTTATTTATACTTTACATATTTATGTCCATATTTGTACTACTGAGGATGCCTGGAAACAAAACTTTTCATGGGGACAACACTGCTATGCTGTGTTGTTCACCCATGACAAATAAACCTTTGAATCCTTTGAATTGCAACAGAAATGTAAAATTTGGCAGTATTACATGATTCAAGTAAAGCATATTCCCAAAAACAGCTTAGTGGTAAGCTACTTACAATAATTTTGTGTTACTGTCCTATATAGAATAGAATAGAATAGAATAAACCTTTATTATCCCACAAATGAGAAATTTAGGTGTTACAGAGCTCTATAAAGACATCCTCTTTCTTGTTAATAAAACTTGTGCAATATCAAATGGTAATTTCACAACTTTATTTCCAAATTTCCAACATTGTCCTATGTCAAATTATTTATAATTTCTCTATCAAATATTACTACAACACATTAAACTTCAAGGTCTTCTCTTCAATAATGCAGATGTGCACTGAGATCTTAAGTAATGTAATTGTTCCACTTTTCCTATCACCCACCAAATGCTCTGCAGCTTCTCATCTCATAGAACAGACTGTAGGAGAGCCATCACCCCCACTTTCCATGCACCATTTGAGATTTTCCACAACCCCCCGACCCCCATGAGATGAGGACTCCTGCAAACAGAAATCCAAAAGCTAGACCATCAAGAACACCATTTATTACTCCCCCTTTAACATCTCTAGAGAGTATTAAGCATGACAAGAAAACAGATGTAAACAGTCATGATCCTAATCATTACTAGAGCATGTTATAATTCTCTTGTGCCAACCAACTACTTTTTATGTTGGCAATTGCTAATAAAGCAGAGAACGGTATTCCATTTCTTGCCTGCAGGTATATGAATGTTTTACAGAACAGAACAGATGACTGATTTTTGTACAACCTCCTTTGCAAAACATCCCAGGGACCCTCAAGCAAGGCAACAGCTGTCAAACAATGAAGAGACATCAATTAACTCCAACCACAAAGCCTGATTTTAAGAGATTCCTCCACAGTGATGCCCCCCATTTACTGGAACACAACACAGGCATCATAGGGTGGCCCCCAGTACCAAACAACACAATGAACAGGGTAACATTGAGTAGGGGTATGTATGTACAACTGGGTGCATAATAATTACTACTCGCGTGGCAAGAAAATCACCTCTAACCCCAGGACTCGGGACTAAGCCAAGCCACCGAAGCTGCTAGATGATCATCCCAGCACACTGCTCTCCAGCTCTCCAGAAGAAAAACAGGGAGAGCGGCAGCCATGTCCTGCTCCACTTCTCATTTGTTCCATCACAGCCGTCACTCCACCCACGAGTGCAGAGCCGCTGGAAAGACATCCAGACAAGCACTGAACCTATTCAGGGATGTATGACACAAGCCCACAGGACACCCAAAGAGCCAGGTGGCAAAATTAGCTCCTGGGCTAACAGATTCTTGTCCCAGAATCACAAAGATGTGCCTCCACAGACCCTTCACTTCACAGTTGTTTCTCCACCCCATAATGATTTGTTGTTCACACACTATTCATCACTGCATTTTTCAGAACTTGAACCCAATGGTACTGAAGACCCCATGCCAACCAACCTGGCTGTGAGGGTTGACGTCATGAAGTGTATCCTGTCGTAAAAATTCCTGCTCCAAACCACATTGTCCATGTGCCACACATATGTTTGGCATCTGGAGGAAATGGCTAATTTGGGGGTCTCCTGGTCAAAATGCCATAAAAACCAATAGACAGAGAAAGAAAATTGGTGACTGATAGTCCAAAATGTGTCTACCTATTCTAAACATTGAAATCTAGACCAACTGATATTATACAAGTCAACTCCTTCTCCTATTTCTGTCTTGAACAAAGTGCAAGACCCACCATAAGAAATCTTTTCTAAAAGTTTGAAATCAAAAGCAAAGTTTCACATCTTGAATCCATTAATCTTTCAGATCCTAAGAGGTCTGATGTTAGGCCATGAAAATTGATCCAGAAAAGCAACAGAAGCCCGAAAACGTCAGACATGAGCATGGCTGTTAACACCCACGACCATTCAATCACTCCAGAGACTGCAGCCCAGTAGAGGCCCTTCAGTTATTTTATAACAATTGACAGGCCCCAAAAATTTCATATAAACACTTGCGCATCATTTCAGACAGACAGTACGGTGTCGAATGAGGAGGTCAACACTAATCAAAACCTGGCCAAAGAATCCATATTTTCTCCCTTCCAGAGGTTTGATCTTGTGATAGGGTGGTGCTAGTTCTAGTCACACATGACTCGCATACGCAGACCCACGTGAGGTCATCACTGCAACACGTGCCGGCTTTCTCTGGAAAACTGCGGCTCTGCCAAACTTCCACGGTGGAACAGTTTCCTGAAAAAATATTTCTTTTTCATTCCTACCCTTTCAAAACCTTAAAGTACAGCTGCAGGACTATAAATGAAAGCAGAGCCAAGTGTTGACAGTACAGGAAATGACATCATACTGCTGAGTGGGGGGGGGGGGGCAAGGCTCATCTACATCAAAGCAGACTGTAGAGGTGAGCAAAAATAATTAGGTAATTGACACCAGACAAGCTTCTCAGTCCGAGGTGCTGGTCCAGCTTTAGCTAAATGTATGGAATGCAAATGCACAGTCACATGTACGTGCAGTAGTTGTGCTTGACTACCTGTTTTCCCAATGATCTTTACTGTCGCAAAAATTTTGCACAGCAGTGTAACACAGTATCATATTCACTGTCCTGGATCAGATCCCTGAGGAACCAACTTACACATCTTTGGATCTAGTCCATGCACTTCAGGATCAAAACTGATGCTTGACACCATTACCTGTCATGTATATCTAAATGGAACAACACAAACCACTACTACCAGTATGTGAATCCTTGACTTCCATTTCACATACTGCCAAACTGGACCAGACCACAGAAGGAAGGCCAGAAGATCAAAATATATCAGGAACGACAGTCCATTCCGTAGGTATAAATCCGTCCCCTCTGTCTTTTCTTTCTAGAAGGAAGCCCTTAATTGCACATTATATTACAGTGTCTCCAAAATGGACCCCAGTATGGATAAAGGCAGGAAGAATAAAAATGGAGATACTCCATAAATGCACAGAAACAAAGCAAATGAAACAAGGAACTGTTAAGGATATTTGCCAAGTATGACCCTTAGAGGTTGCCATACTCCAACACTGCAAGACAGCAAGAAATAGGAACAAGCCTCTCGTGCAACACGTGAACTCTGAATTTCTTGCAGATGAATTTCTAGTGCTGTGTTGTGACTCATGACATCTACACAGTCTACTATAGATGGCGTTCAACATTTTCCAACAGCTTCAGGCATGACACCATCATTGTTTGTTTGTAATTCTTATTAATGTAAAGCATTTCTGTTGAGCTATTTTAGATTTACTAACACAATACAGCACAAGTGACAAGTACTAATACTGCTGATAAAAAAGTAATGTAATTAATAAAAAAATGCAGAAACTATCATTTACAAATTATGAACAACTGCAAAAAATGCTCTTGTATTCCACATAAACTGTCCAAATATAGAAAATATTTTTTTCAATCTTTTGCAAGCAAAAAACACTTTCTGCATCCAAAAACAAATAACATTATGAACAGATTTACAGTCCTTACGAAGTTGAGTTCCTGAATATGATACTGTATTTGAATCCATGGAATCAAATGTAATGAACAACAAACTAAAATTAAACTCAGTTGGATACTGTTATCAAATATTTGGAGAAAAAACCAAACAGTTCCACAAAGATCTTGTCTGCTGGAGATATCAAGCCTGAGCTAGAGATACATTCAAAAGGAAACTTTAACCAGCGGAACATACCCAGAGACCCCTGATGCCCAAGCCAAATGCACCTACAGCTACCAGGTGGCCAAACATCTACCACTCATTAGACATCCAGCAAAAACACTCTGGAATGAAAGCAGCATGGGGATGAAGACCTCTCTTTCAGCTTCAGTTTGACAAGAACAGAATATAAAAACAGCATGAAAAGAGATAACTGGAAAACCAGAAGGTGCCCCCCAACTGTGCCAACTGGAGTTCTTTCTATTGGATAACCTGGATCCAGGTGTGGCACCAAGTTTCTCGGAAAGAATGATGTATCTTACTTGTATGGCTCTCTGTAAAACATAGCTTTGCAGGTCAGTATGTCACTTCAATGGTGTGTTGGGGATATAGACTGCAGAGCTACTAAAAATTATTTTCTTGTGAGTTAGATGGAAGTTTTCACTTCTTCCAACTGAAAATAGTTTAGAAGTGGAGCATAAGCACCCCCCACTGGTAAGTTCTGAACTTGCTGGCCTGTAGTGTGTGACTTACCAAACAGCGTCAGTTTGAGTATTCTGCTGCACTGGATGGCAAAGGAGAGGTCAGAACTGTCAAAAATTGTGATGAGGTCATCATCTGCATAAGAAAAGTGTCATTGGAGATAAAGCAAATGACAAACATTTGTCAGTAAAATTACTTAATTATTCTACCCGAGTACAAAAACTCAGAATGCAATATTCAATGTACTCCCTCACAGAAACACATTAAACTATGGTTACTTCACTAGTGAAAGCTCAATATGTACCTACCTTCATCCTTATACTTAATGGTGACCTCGTCGCAGCTCTGCAGCTTGCCCCGGAAGACACGCTGCATCATGAGCACCAGCTCATCATAGGTAATGTCCTCATTGTGGATAGGGATGCGGCGGATGTCGTCGCCTAGCTGGGCCTTGATGATCAGCTTCCCGCTGAGGTCCAGCTGCCCGTTCATGGTGGCCCCCTGGTCAGGCTAAGCGCTTAGCTGGGGGGATGAGTTGGAGGGACTCAGCATAAAGTTCCACTGACCACTACGTCAACTCAGACAAAACACAGATACCACATCCTAGGCACAACAAAAATTCCTAAATGACTACACATGCAGGTCATATAATTTCTTATACAGTATAACTAGCGATGCCCAATGATATAAGAATCTTATTGGCACTGGAAGATATTTGCTCAAATTTACTGGCATGGTATTTAAAACTGGTATTTTATTCATTGTGCTCTGGATGAACAAAATGTTTAGGTGACACTGGCCTACAATGCGAAAACGTCTGCAGTGTGCAAGTTCTTCCAGATATGCCATTTATAACACCTGTTTGACTAATGTCTTGAGCTGGAAGGGCCAAAGTATGAAATTTCAATAACACAAACTTAATTAACTTAATGAGTGTCAACAACAAAAGATTGATCACTGCAGCTTCTAATGTGGTCAACAAATACAAGGCAGAAATGCTCTTGTTAAGAAATGCCAGCTCCTTTTGTGGTACAGAGAAGAACGATGCACTTCTAGAAATTAAGGAAGGCTATTTATTTCTTTATCATTGTATACGTTTTCCCCTTTTCCAATTTTCATCGTTATTTCCCCCCCCCCACCAAAAATAAAGAAGCATTTAAGGCTACAGCCTGCAAAATCATCTACTTAAGGATTAGGTAGCAGCCAAACGTGATTCAGCAGATGCCATTTATTTTAATGACTGTACATGATATGCAAAAGGGAAATATTAAACAAATAAACTATACATTTGTCTGTAATTCTCTTGCAAACAGTCTCATCTTCCTCTATTTTATGTGTTAATCTGCATCAGTAGATAGGAACAGAAATGATCAGAAAATTCCCATAGCAGTAAGCATATCTCAATAGTAATTCTTGATATTTTTGTCCCACCTTTAAGAAGATTTTTACTTCCATGTTTGGTGAGGAGTGACAGAGAAGTAATATGGGCCACTACTGAACAGAAAACAGTAAGAAAGCATCTGGCTATTTAGGAATTAAGTCTGATGGCTTCACCCAATTGTGTTAACAAAAAAAAAAAAAAATCCACTTTAATGTAGATGAGAACTTAAATTCATGTCCACGTCACTGACAGTGTGAAACTAAAGCAGTTCAAGCACATTAGACTTATTGTTATGTCACAGCAAGGAAAAAAAGATCACTGAGGCTGAGGTCAACAAAACCAAAATTACAATTGAGTACATCCCTTTAATGTAGTGCTTATAATGCTGGAAACAGTGACTAACTGTCACTAGTCCTGTTGACACATCACATATATGACTGACACACACACACACACACACACACACAGAACCGATTCACCTGTCCACACACTGCTCTCGGAAATGTTAAGCTGCTATTTGTGGAGTTTAAAGTTCAGCAGTTACAGGTGAGGTGGCATCATATATTCTTAGTTCACTGCAGACCTCCCTAATAAAAACAGATTCATATCAGATCTTTGTGGTATTGGACTGAATAAATGTTTTTTTAATGGATTAAATGTTTTTTGTCATTCTGAATAAATAATAGTTTGAACTGCCATGTTACAGTGCTGAGTTCCAATGCACCTTACAGGACATTCTGTGTTAGATGGTACCTCGAGATGGGGTGTGAAAAAAACTTCTTAGAAAGACTCTGAAAATTTTGAAAGATCGGTGTCACCGAGTGCTTGGATTTATGAACAGCAGCAGTCTGCTGACAAAAGGCATCAACTTGAGGCCCATGAGTCATGGTGTTTCAAGCTGGCATCCTGCTCTGCCAGTTATCAGCCACTGCAGACATGGAACTGTGAAGAAAACAACGTTCAGCCCAACTGCTTTAATCACAATAACCTTAATGTGAAACATCAGTACTGAAGAGTGGGCACCTCCTCTGCACAACATGGAAGCAGATGATGACCATAAGCCTCCACCATCCACACTCATGAGGCTGAGATCCCTGGTTCTGTCTACAAATATGACCAAATGTCAAGGGGCAGAACAACATCACTGAAGCCTGCAGTCCAGCAAATGCAAAACCTCTTCATCCTCTAAGATCAGTGGTCATCCTTCTCTCCCCATCCATGTGTTCAGTTTGTGTCTTGAGATATCTCTTTAGAATACCATTATAATAACCATTATGTTGTGTTCATATAGAGACACCCTGTTGCTTATTGATGGACTGAGCTAGCATCCACACAGCACACACGGTACTGGAAACAATCAAAATCAAATTTATATGGCCAGGCCAACAGGGAATTTGGCTTCGGTTCCCAATGGCTCAGTTTTCATTAGACAAACACCACATTCATGCATACATGCATACAGACAGCAGAGAAATGTTCTCCCTTTAAAAAAAGGCTTAAAATTACAAATCAAATGTACTCCACACAACTGGATGGTCATTTAGGCCACACGTGTTATTTGGGAAGTTGATCCAGCTCAAAAACAGGTCACTTCCCATCTCTTTCCCTGCCAAATTGAGAACCCGTTCAGGGACCCATACAAAAAACGCGGCACGAGCAGGTCTCATTCAGAACATCGACTTCCTGCTAAATAGTGACCTACGCCTTTCTCGCCACAGCCAACGGCACAAAACTCCGCTCTTCCTTATTTAAAACACCCCATGCTTGTACCTGCGTATCACAGAACCTCGTCAGAAAAGCCTGAGGTTACAACGGAGTTGATTCCACGTCTATTTGTAGTTCGGACACAATGACGGGACACTTTACGGTTCGTTCACCGCGAAACCCATACTGCCTGCCCGCTAGTTGAATACATCAGTTCACGCGAGCGGCTAACGACAAGCTAACAGCTACAAGCGAGTGGCCAAATCACCCCCCTTGTACCTGTGGCGGTGGTCCCGGTGGTCGCGATTGTTAAACGGATGCCGAAAGGGTTTTAGTGCACGGCGGCCGCAGGCAGTTCGTGTCACCAGGAAGTTGGTCCTCACGACCTGGACGTGGCACACGACGCTGCGCAGGCGCACTGACGTACACACGCACAGACGTAACACAAGTGCAGCGTTTGGTCTCGCGATGGTCGTCTCTACGGTGAGTCCTGTATTCACACTGCTTTCATGTATAGTTAAATATTTAAATATTTTATGACATACGTATTTTTCTGCAAAGCTTAGTTCTCTTCTGTACAAACTCGAGCACCTTCTAACATATAGTTTTCTCTGCTGCTTTAGTTTTAACGTGTGTGTATCCAGTGTGACGAGCGGTGTCGTTCTAGTAGCATTGAACGCAGATTCTCTTTAAATCCCTTCTTCAAATTTCAAATTTGTGTATCAATTGTATTTATGAAAAATTGGATCTGAAAACGAAGTAACTGCAAGTAGCCACAAGATGGCGGCGTATAACTAATGGATCGAGTAATAAACCATCCACTTTCCCTTTTTTCTTTCATTGGATTATTTTATTAATTGATCTAATTGTTTTCATAAAAATAAAAGTATGAGAATAACAAATATCAGATTATGATTTGAGAAAAAATCATGTTGCTAGAATGATACAGGTAAATCCTGTTTTACACAATTCATTCTTAAAAATGCTGAGCATTTGAAATTGCATATATCAGGATCCTGTTTACATTACTGTAGAGGGGAAGAATAACAGTTTGATCGCAGCCCATCTGAAAACCCCAGACAGCTTTGTCAAATATTGCTAAAACACTTTGCATCACTCTGGGCAACACACACATAGCATCACATAGCACAGTGCAGCACATGCAAGGGGTACCAACCTCATTGCTCACAATAGGGAGAGATGTGGCTTGTTCAGCAATGTGAGCTTTTATAGCTTTGTTATTTTTTATAAACATACATTTTGCTGGATTACATGTTATTTATGACATTAAAATGAAGACACTGCACAAATGTGAGGAAATTAAGCGAACGTGAGACATGAAACTGTAAAAACCTCGGCAAGGTATGTCTCTTACAGGTTGCTGTACTCCACAGTTGTGGTAAGGCAGTATGGTACAGGAACACACTTTGCATGCAACACGGGACCTTTGAATGTCTTGATTTTTTTTTTTTTTTTTTTTTGGTGAATTAGGTTCTGGTGCTGCATTATGGCCCTGCATTTTAGTGGAGCATCTAGGATTTGGTACTAAAGGTTTAGCAGTGTTATAAATCCCATATACTCTGGTTTACCTGTAGTTAAAAGATATTAAACATCCATCCGTCCATTAACATTAACAGATTTGTTCTGGATATTAAACATTATAAGGAAAATATTCATTTGTTTTAGTGTTGGCTTTTAAATTTTTTCCTTTTGCTGGTTTAACAGAAAAGCTGTCATTACCCAAGCATTTGAATGGCCTTCATGTCTGAGTGACCCTCAGTTTAGCTTTTCACCAGTGTGCTATTTGACAAAGCTGCCCACGGCCCCCTTCCTCCTGCTGTACTACTGTGTAATCTGGCAGCCTTTCTCCCTGTGTCAGTGAGACTTACACCACAGATGCTACAAGTAAAACTCTTGTTTTTCTTTTTTTCTTTCTGCATTCCATACAGCTGAATCTGTGTTTGCAGAGATGGTTGCTGCACTTCATGCATGTGTGCTCATCTTGATGCAGTTCAGAGTTTTAGGATGTTTTCCCCTTAATCATAGAAATAATGCAAACAAAAAATATGCTATTAAGATGAATTCACCTTTATTAAAAAAACAACAGCAACAATAACACCAATAATATTAATAGGAATAAAAATATGAAACATCATAATTAAGGTTATAGCACCATTATCAGCCAACTGTGGATAAATGATTTTATTTATTTTTTCCTTAAGGGTCCCCTTGCTACACCCACAGACACAAATCCAGGCAGTAGTCAGTAGTTATACAAATAAATTAGGGACCCACTCAAAGAAACCCACTGGTCTTTTAGTTCTGATAAATCTTCCTGGGACAGGTGTGTATGTTTGTGAATGTGTGTGATGATGGGAGAAAGCAGGGGTCCAGCTCTAACAAAAGTACCCTTTTCCAAAGCAATGTAGAAAAAACCTTTTGTCATATTTCATCCCCTGGATAATACAGTACCAAACAACCATACATTGTGCTTCCCTGCTGCTCAGAGGCTTTGGCAGCTCTTCCTTTATTTTATTTTTCTGATCACAAGAGGTCTTCTTCAAATTTGCTCATCCATTCTATATAGTTTGACATTTGTGCACTGAGAAACATGTGAGGACCACTCTAGATGCCACTTCCAATGCATCATGTAAACCTTAAAAAGATGTACGTATTTCTAAGTCGACTCAGTTAAAATCCCTCAGACTCCTCAAAAATAGACTTTTTTTCAAAATGTAAAAAAGAAAAAAATCATGATATTGATTCTTGTTAGAGATCTCCTGTACTAGCATTTATCTCAACAAAGGCACATTCCTCATTTTAATATTTGCAATATTATCATTTCTGGTATTTGTTATATGTTGCATATTTAATAGCATAAAATTCATCCACATTATCAGCATGATCTCCTGTTCTGTATGCTATATGTATGTCATGAATATGTCTTAAAAATGCAAATACATAGCTTTTTCGCCTGCCATTTTTCCTCAATAAATTATTGCTTAGTTTATTCCCACTGATCTTGATTCTTTTACAATTCACAAAACATTCTTGTCAGTTTCTTACATTTTTAAAATTTTTCATTGCCACCTAAAATACACTTAGAGCTGTTTTAACCTCAGAGGAACCTTTTTTATTTCTCACTGGGACAGATAACACAGCAGGACAGCCTATTAAGAGCAGAATAGTGTAAATCTATGTAAATTCAAAGAGAGCTGAATGCACCACACTTGATTTGTTCTTCAAAAAATATGAATTATAAGCAGGAACAGTCAGTATGATTATACCAATTTAGCTGTTTTGTGTTATAATGATGAGCAATGGTCTGTGAATGGCTTTTGATACAGAAGATATGATGTTCTTGTATCCAGTATTGTGGAAAAAAAAACTGAATATGCTGTGTTCACGCCTACTGCCAATGCCTCTAGTTGATATTCCCACTTTCACTTCTCACTGTTGTATTCAACAGTATAAAACCTATTAAACAAATAAAAAACTATATACTATATATAAATATATATTTGACTTTTACATTGGGTACAGCAAGAATCCAGAGAAAGACGAATGTACATATTGGCCTGCATATAGTCCGGCAGCCTGGTCTGATGGAAGCTGAACGTGCACAGTGTCCCCGTCCTGTAGGGGCAGCACTGCACTCCCTGATGCTTGATCCAGGAAGCTCTTTTTGTACTCATCGTAGGTGTACATCACAGGCTCATTGTTCCTATACAGTGCCACCCACACATTGGCTCCCTTGCAATGGACATGGTAAGCAAAGTAGTAAATTCCAGGAATGTCGCAGGTGAACACACCGGTCTGGGGGTTGTAGTTCTGGCGCCCATTGTATAGGAGCTTGTCGAACACCACAGGTGTACCCACGGGAGGGAAAGGACTTGTCAGCTTTGCTGTGAATGCAGGCATCTCTAAGCCATTTCCACCCAACGTGCCTGCTCCGTGTTTCCCTTTCTTGTATGCCCCAGGTAGGGTTTTCACACCTTCCAGACCTGGGCCCATCTCAGGCAGGATCTGTCCAAAACCAGGAAGCTCTGCTGGGGGCCCAGGTGGCCCAGGAGGACCCGGTTGTCCTGGTTGACCAGGTATCCCTGGGGGCCCACTTGGACCTGATTTTCCTGGTGGCCCCATAGGACCTTGAAGACCAGGTCTTCCTTCACCTGGGTGGCCAGGCTGACCAGGTGGCCCAAGATCACCTTTTGGTCCTGGAAGACCAGGAGGCCCAATTGGTCCTCCAGGGCCCATAATTCCTGGGATTCCCTTAGGGCCTTGGACCCCTTGTTCACCTGGCATGCCTGCTTCTCCTTTTGGACCAGGCATACCAGGTGTTCCTGGAAGACCTGGAAGTCCCTTGTGTCCATTTTCACCTTTTGGCCCCAGGGGACCTGGAAATCCCCGTGGTCCAGGTGGACCTACCTCCCCAAGAAATCCTGGTTGTCCTGGAAGTCCTGGAGGTCCTGGTTCTCCCTTAGGGCCTGCCTGACCCTGTGGTCCTCCAGCCCCAGGTTCTCCTTTAGGACCTGGGAAACCAATACCTCCAGGGGGTCCCATTGGACCTGGTTGGCCAGGTGGTCCAATAGGTCCTTGGGGCCCAGTCATCCCAGGGAGGCCACCGTGGCCTTTGTCACCTTTTGGCCCTGGGGCACCAGGTAAACCAGCCAACCCCCTGTCACCTTTCTGACCAGGATACCCTGGCTTACCAAATCCAGGCAATCCTGGAGCTCCTGGTAAGCCAGGTGGGCCCTGTTCACCCTTTCCACCTGGAAACCCTGGTTTCCCTGGTAACCCATCAAGACCTGGTTTGCCAACACCTGGTAGTCCTTGTGGTCCTGGTTGACCTGCTTCACCTGGTGGACCTGCAAGCCCTGGCTCTCCAGGGGCTCCAGGCTTTCCTGATACCCCAGGAGCACCTGGTAGTCCATTTAACCCTGGTTTGCCAATTCCTGGGAGTCCAACCTGACCTTGGGGCCCTGGTGGTCCAGCAGGACCTTTTAATCCCGGCAGTCCTGGCTGACCAATACCTTTATCACCTTTGGGTCCAGGCAGGCCAGGTAACCCAGGCAGACCCTTGTGGCCAGGTTCTCCTCTAGGCCCTGGCTGCCCTGGTAGCCCCTGTCCTCCCTGTTTTCCAATCCCAGGTAATCCTGGAGGGCCTGGCAGACCCTGTGGTCCTGGCATGCCAATTGGCCCCTCTCCACCAGCAAGACCCGCCTCACCCTTTTGTCCGGGTTGTCCAATTCCTCCTGGCTTTCCTGGCATTCCGGGCATACCTGGTTTACCAACTCCTGGGTATCCGGGGGGCCCAGGGGGGCCAGGCTTTCCAGGTGGTCCTGGCAGTCCATGGCCTGGCAAACCTGGAGGACCCTGAGGGCCAGGAGGTCCTTGAGGACCCATTTCTCCTGGAACACCCTTTTCAGCTCTGAGAACTACTTCACCTGTTCAGGATAAAAAAATCAGATTCTTCAATGCTTCAAACCATGCCGAACTTCTAGTTTTAGAATATTAATTTGATTAACATATTATAATAAGCAAACAGTCCCATCAACATGAGCTTAAATACATAATCTTGGATCTATAAATCAGTCTGTATGTACTGTGTAGGTGGCCAGGTCTTCAGGAACAGGACTTTGTTTGGGACAAAAGGGAGTAGCAGCAAGAGAGAGACTCACCTTTACCGTTCTTCCGTGGTATCTCCTTTCCCATGTGCATGGGTATCTGTGGAAGCTCCTTCCTGTACTGAGGCATCATGGGCAGTTCTTTGCCATACTGCATTTGTGGCAGCATCTCCTTTCCCAGGTACTGCGGCTGAGGAACCCCTTCCTTACCTAGGGGCACCTGAGGTAATTGTGGCAAGGGCTGGTGCTGCTGGGGGAGCTGCTTTAGCCCATAATACACCCCTGCATGGACCTGGGATATCACTGCTGCCTGGATGGCCGCCACTAAGAGGGCGGTACAGAGGAAGGGCATGGCTGTGAACTGTGAGGAAAGAAAATGTGTTGAGTGGAATGTTGGAAATACACTATTTTATGCATATCACATATAACAAGTCCCCAGTGCAAACATCTATAACTGGAAATACCACCCCCACCCCACCAAAAAGTAACAATATTGTGGACTAAGAAGGTAGCAGAAGTACCTCGTGCCAGCATTGTTCTGCTATCTCAAGTCGGCTACGAGGAAATGAAATCACATGGTTTTGGGCTGGTGGTGCTTTTCTACATGTGCTCATGAGAAACAAATGATCAGAGACTGTATGTTTTGGAAAGAAAAATTCCTTTTGAACTGAAACCTCTGGAAATTTACCAGCACCAGCGTGTAGCTTTGGATGGTTACAGCTGCAATCAATAAGAAAACAAACGACTACGGCGGCTCCTATTCCTCCAAGGTGGGCCTCATATGAACTGTTTTTCAGTCTCTCTGCCTGTCAGGTGTGAGTTTGGCTTTTCCCCTAGGACGTCTACAAGACTATGCCTTGGGTGGGATGCCCATTCACCCACAGGTGTACTGGTTATAATGATTATAAATACATCCAGCTATCAATTTTCATGAATCTTTGTCTTGGTCAGGGTCACAGTGGCTCAGTGGCTATCCTCTGGGTCTAAGGCAAGGAGGGCCACACCCTGAATGGGATACCATGGCACTGGAGAATAGCCACATACACACAGACTATGGGCAGTTTATAGTCAGTTGGTTAACCTGAATTCTATGTCTTTTGAGTATGAGAGGAAACCCGTACAGTCAGAGGAAGAGCGTGCATACCATCATGGTGACCTGCAACACCAAAAGACAGGTGCAGGAAGTATTAGTGCTGCTGAAACCTGCCTTTTGGAACCCCCACCTTTGGAGTTCGATAAATCTGAAATTTGATACTGGTACTGGTGGCACTTTGAATGTTCAGTAACACAGCGGTCATTTGAAAGAATCCCTGGACCGTCACCACAATTCTGAACCACTCTGCAAATGATTCATTCCCTTGAACATGGGGTAGAAGAAGCAACATAAACTCTTGCCTGTAGTGGCCAAGTCTAATAACACTCACATGTTCAGCAGCTCTCAGTATGGTAGTGCCATTATAAACTGCTGTTATTCTAATGCGTTCGCTTCCTGCAGGTGGACTTGAACAGTAAAACCAAGAAACACTGTGTACCCATTAAAAGCTTAAACCATTTCAGCTGTGACTTGATGGAGAGCCAGCTTCTTACCAAGCCACTTTAAAATGTTCCCCTAGACATCAAAAGCCTCCCAACAACAACTTGTTCCAAAATATCATTCGCTGTGTCATTCATGATGATTAAGTGCAGACCAGAAAGCTGTGAAAGGAAGTAATCGATCCAACAAAAATATCATTTCCAAGAACAAGCATCACTCCTCCTTTCCTTTACCTTGTCTTTTCCTCACTCCAGCTTTCACATTCCCTCTCTCCATGTTAATTGTAAATACTCCCTTCATTAAACACCTTCTTCCCAGTAATCTTCCCTAACCTGAGACTCTCTTAACGCATGAAATACTGCAGGTAACTCTTCCCTGTTGGTTTACTGGGAGGGGCCTTGCTGTGGAATCACTGAGAAGACTGCTTATTTGAATTAAATCCCTAATTTCTTCTTCTTCTTCTTCTTCTTCTTATTATTATTATTATTATTACATTGCCGTGTATTATTAATGAAAGGACATGTATTTTTAGTGTATATTTTATTATTTTTCTTGATTCTGGTTTTGCTTGAGCAATTATGGGTGTGACTTGGTGGGCCTCAGAACGCTTAAAAATGTTCCCTATTGAAATTAGTGGCAATAACATCTCAGATTTACAACATTTTACTTCATGAGTTGGTTTCCACGAATGTATTACACTTGTAAGTGGGGAGATATTGGTACTCCAGGTAACCAATGAGCCAAATCACACTCTTCCTCTTAGAGACATGAAGAGTTATGTACTACTTACTGTTCATTTTCTTATGTCAGTCCCTTCTTCTTTATTGCTACCAGAATACCTTTAAATTGGTAGCATCCTGTACTTACAGGTAATATTAAAGAAGGTGTTTTGTGCCATTTGAGGCAGCTGCAGGACACCTTCATCTTCACAGGTAGCTATGCACTAAGAGCTGTGCAGAACCTTCCTTTGATGGTTAGAAGACATTATTGAAAGCTCCCCTAAGGCCTTCAAATAACCAGCCTGCATTACTGAACTCTCAGCTTGAGAGTTGCTCTGCTCATGGACCATTCACCCTGCCAGCTCCTGAAATTCAACCTTCAGGTTTTTTTAAGCAGGCTTTTTAAGAAGGGGAACTGCTAACAAAACAAAACCGTACATAATGTTAGCATGCGTTGTTAGCCACTTTGAAGCAAAATTCAATCCAGGTAAGACACATGGTTGTGACCCACTTGGCTGGGTGAGATGGCATGGTTTGCTAACGACAACTGCAGGACTCAGCAGATGTCTCCAGTGCTTGGAGTGCAAGTTTTGTAATGTTCTTCTGAAATGTACAGCAACCACAAAAAGACATAGAGAACTTCAATCCTATGAATTTTGACCAGAAAGCGCAACACCCTGAAGACATCTCTTTGGATGGCTGTCTAATTCTTCTGCTTCTGTTTTTCTTTTAAATTCTGCTGTTTCACGTTGCCCAATCATTAAGTGGTTAATTTACTGTGGGAAAACAAGATCTTTAGCTAAGGACATAGTTTGGAATTGCTTTTACTAGGACCACATGTACTGTTGTAGCGAATGTCATGAACTTATAACCAGAAGGCTGCCAGTCAAGTCCCACTCCTGCACTCCTGTAGGATTGTTGGACAAGCTGCTTACTCTAAGTTTGCTCAGTCTTACCCTAGGCTCGTTCTGTGGTGGTCTGGATCCCATCCTGAAAGTATACTAGGCTACTGTGCTAGGCTTGTGAAGCCACACCGCAGACGGCACGCAAGTACTTACCCCGAATCACTCTAGTAAAACACCCTGCCATATGAACGAGCCAAATACTGCAAGCTGCTTTGAATAAATGTGTCTGCTAAACAACGAATTAGTAAAAATAGCCGCTAACCTAAAAGGTCATCTTTCTCAATGGACAAACCAAGCCAACGTCTCATCTTACTCTCAATGTTTCTCTGTCCCGGACTATGACTCTGAGGGGTATTTTCTTTGGATAGCCTGAGAAGGAGTGGGCTCCTGTGCTGTCTGCTCGTATTTGGGCCGTTAACAACATTTGTAAGACCTTGGGTGGGGTCCCAAGCAGCCCACTCCTCTGCAGGGATGATGAACGGGTGCTCCCAGGTCCCTCCAACTTCTGGCAAGCTGCTGGCGATTTTCACACAGGACCGCCGTCACCTCAACCTCACGGCACTTGGACTATGTACTTCTAAGGCTCCACCATGACTTGTGAACAGCCTGTAAGTATGTGTTGATAACTTGTAAAAAGAGGTCATTCTTTGGTATGCTGTTTCCTGTTAGGAATGTGGCTGATGGTGAACAAGTACATTGTAAGATGGATCTGGTAGTCTGGTGAGCTAAGACAAAGGGTATCCCGCTGACTTCCACTTCTTTCACTAAGGGAATGCAGAGGTACTACTGTTCTTCAAAGGCAAGCAGGTAGATCCTGGACCCAAGCAGAAGAATGAGGGAACTGAGAGTATTGAGAAGCAGGGAACCAGGCCAAGATTTCTCAGTTTAGCTAAGGGAAGCAGATGAAGACATCAAAAGCTGTACTGATTATTAAAAGACTATAGAAGTTCACAACCCTTTGCCCTGGTTCTCAGATTCTAGTGGCAAAGAACTTGCATGTCTCTCAGGAGAAACCATAGCAGATACCTAGAACTTTTATGAAATATGTTGTAATGTTAGGATGAGGTCGCAGAATCAAGATATTCAAAACTATGCAAGACGAAAGTTGCTTGTGATAAGAATGTGTTTGATTGGGTGAGTGTTTCCTGCCTGCGGTTGATGCTACTCTCACAGCGGGCCCACTGCCACAGTGACGGGAAGCTGGGTTGACCACATACGTGCCTGAGAGTGCCGCGGTCAGACAGCTATTTGCTGACCAAATAATCACAATATAATCAGGGTGTAATTTGCGTAAATGGTCTCACGGGTGAGAGGGGCGTAAAGCAAGAAACTGGCCTTCATTTTGCTCAGACATGAGTCAGGCAATCTGAAGGCAACTGAAACTGTCGTCAAACATTGCAGCAAATTATGGATTTTTCGCAAGCTTTTGTATCTGTAATACCAATAACAGTACATATGCATAGCAATGACTTACAGTTTTTCTCAATTGCTTTGGCACAGTTTTCCCTGTGACAGGAAAGTATGTCGCCTGCACAACATTAGGTCACCCCATTTCTCAATGTTTTTTTAGAAACTGCAAATATGTTACTACGTGTACGCAAATAGTCAAGTACAGTTGTCCTCATTCGACCCAGTCATTCGCTGCTTACGTCTTGCTGTTCGCAGTGGATCGTGCAGCTCCTCATCTGAATAATTTAACGCTCAGATCCATGCATCTGTAGCCACTACATCAGCCATCATACAGTTCAGTCAACAGTTACAATCAGTCAAGCATCCTTTCCATAAAGGATGTCTCATAAAGTAATGAATTGCTTGTTAGGTGAATCCTGGATTTCAGTTATCAAGAAGAATGGTTTGGTGTCCACCAAAGGATGCAGATGGAGATGCTCCCTCCTTGTTCTCCATTTCTGACTCCTAGTGACGAGCTCTTTTTAGCATGGAGGTGGACAATGTATAATCCTTGACTTCATGCCCAGCTGTCCTTGTGAGGTGCAGTGGATGCTGCTAGTGAGAACGTCTCAGCAGACCCTGGTATGAGATGCAGGAGTCCGCACCACAGGAGATTTCGCCCACGTTTTGTTGCGTGAGTGAGAATATCAGGGGTGATGTGAATGACAGTCTGTGGCCAGACAGGATGTCCAGTGAGGTGAAATGGCCGCGCATCACAGCACTGCCTTGTTTTGTTGCATTGATACCTTTTTAATTCAACGGTGCAGGGTGACTTTTCTCTTTGTGTTTCATATTTTACTGTACTGTACTACTGAACAAGTTACACTTATTGATCTCTACACACTGCATTGAGGAACCTGGCAATGCTGAAACTGGGCTCTGTGACCCAAACAAAATTCAGTCAGTGAGAAGGTGGGAAAGACTGAAATTCACAATTTTGGGAATAAGGGCCACATCTACACTGACATTCTGACAGCATGGCTGAGCATTTTGACTGTCTTGGTTTAAATGATGAAGAAGGCACTTTTCAATTTGGTGGCACCAACTTATTCACTGATGGAACTGTTGGCTTTTGAGACACAAGGTAGAGGTTACTTTTATTATTATTATTACTAATTGTTATTGTTAATTATAAGTGTGAAAGCAACTGAGAAAGATTCTAACACAACTGTCTACTTTCCCTGGCCTCTGTGCACTCTCAGGCATGCATACAAAAATCGTTTTGTGTTTGCAAGACGTCGGCCCTTACTGTGGTGTGTGTGTGTGTGTGTGTGTGTGTGTGTGTGTGTGTGTGTGTGTGTGTGTGTGTGTGTGTGTGTGTGTGTGTGTGTGTGTGAGATGCCAAATAACCACTTGTCTACAAAGTGCTTCCAGGTGGACTGGAAGCCTAGAAGCTGAGGGTGCTGGAAGCCAGGGACAGACCAGTTAGATTAACACCTGCATGAGGGGAAGGGTCCTGAGATAACCCAGACTGATTCATTTTTGTACCTCTGGGAAGTTTTGGAAAGGAGGAGCTGTTTATGTTGTTCCATTTTGCACTGCCTCGGTAAGGTTCTCTATCAGGGTTTTCCACCTGTCCTCAGTTGTCATTCTTCACTATTCTTGGAGCCAAACAATCTGGAAAAGTGGTGTCCTGAAATTGGAATGGATGTCATGTGGGAAATGGACACCGGTCAGACAGACAGATGTAGCTCATAAACAGAGTCAGAAGGGCGACCACATGAATGCATTGGCACCGGTTCCTCTATCCTGCTACATTTCACATCCCGCTAAAGAAGGTGAAGCCTTTCTTCTCACAGCGGAGTGGCACCTCACAGATGGAAGGGAAGTGTTTGCTTTGCTGCTGCCCACAGTGCTTCTATCGTGTCATCCAACCTTACTGCAGCAAAGGGTAAGGAAATGAGCCCATGCTTCACATCCTGGGGGCCAAGGCTGTTGGACCTTCAAAAAAGCAAATCAGCCTGAATTGTTTCTGTCATATCTGGCTTTATGAATTGGCAAGGTGTAAAATAACAAGTTACTGAAATCACTTTCCATGGACGTCTGCTCACTACACAGTACACTACAAAATAAATATGTAGGCAGACAGACAGACAGTCTGGCTTCCCTTTGTATCTGCAAGGCAACTCAACAACATCATGTACAACAGCAAGGACCTAATAAACTCCAGGTCACTTTGGGTGACATGAATACTTGTGCTTTTTAGAACCCTGTCTGCTTGACTGAAAGCAGCACGACTTTTACTGTTCTCTATTCACACTGTCTTTGGATACTAAATAAACTTTATAAATGCATCTCCTCCCTCCATGTGTGGCCTATTTCCTGAGCCCTTCTAAGTTATTGTTAACAAAACCAAGATGTTCAGCAAAACATAACCACACTTATAAACAAGCCACTACCGGAACATGTGTTTCTGAACTTTGGAAACAAGAGGATTAGGCTGCTAGCATTGTCTTTCGGTATGAGTGAAGGCCTAATGTGATGTACATATTACTCCATAACACAGGAGATGAAGAATAGATTGAAACCGAAGCAAATTGTTTTCTCCCCTTTTCTCCAAAATTATAAACCCTGAAAGAACAAAAACAAAACAATAAGATAAACTGCTTGGGGTCACAGCAGTCCAGAGCCTATCCCAGAAGGGCTATGAAACTACACACACCGCTCTATGGGTAATTTGAAGTGGCCAATTAGCCATAAATGGATATCTTTGGACTATAGGAGGAACCTCATGCAGAGACCGAACAAACTCTGCAAAGACCGAAATGGTTTTGACCTCAAATTCGCAAAGCCCAGGTGCTACAGGGGTAGCATTTGTGAATACATTTTGACAAACATTAACGCAAACATTGGAGAAAGACAAAGGAAAAGAAGAAGGAGGGGAAGAAAGAACAGAGGAATACTGAAGATAGTGGATAACAATACTTATATATAATATAAAAAAGTGACGGTAGCAAATAAATAGCTGACCAAGTTCAAAACTGCAGTTTATCAGGGGACAAGAGATACATGGCAGCAACAAGAATAGGAAAATTAAAATGAATTAATTATAGTTGTGGGCTTCAGCCATCTTCTGCCCATGTTCCTCTTCTTTGGCGTTCATGTGTTCTTGTGCCAAAAATGTGTCCTGATGAAAGAATGTGATTGAGATGCAGAATTTTCTTATTAGCCTGGAGCAACGGTAGACAGAAAATCTGTTGTCTGCCTTAGACCTGCACTTCAGCCAAACTTCTTGTTAAATACCAAAGGGCTTAATATCCTGATTTATTTTTCTCCTCTGTCTTCATTTTGACAAAGGTTATTTTGCCTGAAGGCAACGTTGTGGTTCTTTTATTAGGTTTAGCATCTCCTTTTCACTACCATGGCACCTACCCCTGGTGTTCAACAGCCATTTTTTGCATTCCAGGCCAAATGTATTACTTTTCTTGGTGGTTGCTGCTCTGCCCTTGACAGCCATTATTACTCCAGCTCCCACATAAGAACCACACCCGTGCACTCAGTCCCGTCTTGGTGATAAACAACTTTGTTAGATTTCATAATGTTAGAGGTCCAAGGACCAAGAAGAGAGCAGAAATTCTTTGTGCACAACTGTCTAGCTGATGCAAGATAAATGTGAACCTTTGACTGTAAAACTTTGTGAGTTCATGCTTGCTGTCTGTCTCGTCATTGGTCTTCAGTACCTCTAGATTATATCCAGTTTAAAACTTTGCTTCTGGTTGACTCCACATTAAAACTGATGTTCATATTTACAGCCCATCATCAACCAGGTTCTGACCTGATAAATTCAAGGAGTCTCAATGGTTCCTACCATAAGGAATTTCCCTTGAGCACTTATTTCTGTTGTCCCCCTGTGGTGAAACATGGTTTTATCCACAAAAATTTCACCCTTAACAACTTTATTCTGGTTTGGGTCTGGAGCCTATCCTGGAATCACTGAAGACCATGCTACATAAAAACACTCTGAATGGGGTGTGAGTCCATCGTAGGGAAAAAGCTTTTAATGCATGTAAGAAATGAAGATACTTTGCCCCATTCTGATGGAGATTCAATATTATTCTGCTGAGCCAACTAAAAAGAAGCATGAACATATTCTTCCTTGCTGACCTTCTGTTCAAAACAAGAACTTATGGCTCCTTGAAAGTAAGTACACCAGCTCTTCATATTAGAAAACATGGAAATACACAAACCTTTTTTAATTCACTTTTTTAAAATTGTAGCTTCAACTGGGACTCCAGATTGCCCCAACCCTGACTAGGCTAAGCTGTTAATGAACACAGAAGGGTAGATGGATGCATTTTCTAAAATGCATTTGTGTTGTTGTGAAAGTAACCTGTATTTCTGCAGCCAACCTTTAGGTGGCAGTGAAACACACTCAAAGGGAGCAGAAACACATGCAGTGCATGGATGTGTAGAGACTTTTTTTTTTTTTACATTTTCAGTCATCTTGTTTTTCAGTCATGCTAGCATTAATTGCAGAAGAGCTCAATATTAATAAAAATGTTAAAGCCAAAAGTCTGACAATATATTTTCCTTTACTGGAGCAGTAAGCAGCAGCAAGCAGGCTTTTTATGGGCCTCATCTGTGAATAAATTGAGGGATAATTGTTACGTTAAGCTTTCATCAATCATTTAGATAATAAAGAAAGTGGAAAGCGGCCCAAAGGTGATGGATGTTGCACATTCTTATGTGATGAACTGAAGTTTTGGAAGAATTCTATATATTTTTTTTTTAAATTTCTGCTTTCTGAAAAAACTCCAAACAGTTTGAAGTTAATAAAACAAATACACGAGTAAAATAAATACAGGTGTGTTTTTTGCGCATTATAGGTTTCCATAAGGATTTTTACAGAACCTAACCTGTGCCAAGTTTGTGTTTAAAAAAAAAAAAAGCTGGAAATATGAACAAACTGACTTACAGTCGCTAACTGTGTTTGTAACTTGAGGACCCAGAGTAGCAGCGAGAGACTTGTGTGGATTTAGTTGTTCAAACATATCCCATAATTCCAGTAGCCGGGAAGCCACCTGGATTAAAAGATTGTCATTGTGACCCCATTGTTCACCACAGAATAAACACCCCAATATTTCTTGGTGAGGGATGTGTGTGTCTGCTCGCCTTTCTTTGTACGTTAGACAGGAGCGGGAAGTCTGTGGGGAGCACAGCTGCACAAGTCCACTTCTTTCCACAGTGTTGACGCTGATTTATGGACTGGCAGAAGTTTGTTTTCTTCTGTTCCTATTCTCTGTCTTTCAACTCTTCCCCATGATGTTTGAAGGTCCACTGCCCAGCCCAAACACACAGATCAATGTAAGCAGCCCCCCACCACAACAGCAATTCTGCTCGCTGTTTGTCCACCATATTCACGGTCGAGAGGCATTAAACTGTGAGCGAGTGTAGTCCGAACATTCCCAAAAGTGGGAAAGGAATGTTCACGTCACCTTCTGCTAAGCCTGATTCGTCTCCACAGGTTCCACCAAACAGCCATCTTTAAATACAGCTAATTGTAAGTGCTAGTCAAGCAGAGCATTTCTATTTGCTTTCCGGCATATGGTGTGAAATATGATCCAAGACCTTTTGAAATGAAATATCCCGCACAAACAAAATATAATATTTGACAATGTAACACTTTTGATAGCTCTGTAATACGATTAAGCAATAAAACGGCACTAAACACCTACATTTTGTAAATGTTGTTTTGCAAGGCAACAAAATATGTTTTTTTGTATTGTTTAAAATTCACTGATATATAAGTAAGAAACCCTGTCCACTACAGATCAAGGAAAACTAAACCGAAATTCATTTAGGACTTTATTGCGCTTATTTCCTATCTGTTTTTTTGGTTTCTAACCCATCCGGAACTGTCTTTTAGGGGGTTGTTGTAGTACCAGGCCGCCACCAATAGGGGGAGCTACAAAGTTATCGCAGGACTCATTCGTGTTAAACATGCAGCGCTTGTGGTTCACCTGGTGTACCTGCAGCAACAGTAACCCTAAAAACAGATTCAGGCTCTGACTGCAACCACTGGGACTGCTCCAGGCAAGTGTTACGTGAGCAAATGCTGAATAAATGACAAAATTAGTCACTGGTGATACTGTGCCACAAGGTGTGACACTGAGATCAGTGTGCACTTAACTGGTAGCACAGTGTGTGTAGGGGGATCAGTTAAGGTACTGGCTTTGTATGCGAAAAGCAAGCGATGAGACTGAGGTCCAGGTGGTGAGATGAGAGGCTGCTGCCCAGGTGTGTTACCACTGCTGCTATCCCACAGCATCAGCACCCTCACCATCAAGGACCTCTTATAAACTTTGAGGAACTTGACCGCCTCCCAAGTCACCATATGTTGCGAAGTGTTTGCTAAACAACCCTGAAAACCTATTGCAGATTTTTTTTTTTTTAATTTTTATTTTTTATTAAACCGGACACAACAGTGTGGGAGACTTACTTTCTGCAGTCAAAGGGGGAACTTGCTCAGAGCACAATGGATTCCAATATACACAGTTTAGGGATTTTATATTTTTTAGTCACCTTAAGTGCACAGTAGAGCACCTGTTGTCTCTTGCAACATAACAAGAATTTGTTTGAAACATCTGAAAGCCAAACCAAGAAGGTCATAAGGAACAGGGCTTATATTTAGTGCTAGCTGAGAGCGGGCCATGTCCCTGCAGAGTCCTATAAAAACATCAGCCTGGAATAAACACTTCCTCTTTCACCAGTTAACATTTTAAGATTTTAATATCTTTGCCACTCACAGCAGGGACAGTTATCTGGGATTTGAAGATGAGATAACAGTCTTTTCTGGATTACTGGCTAAGCTTCTGGAATGTGGAGGATGACAGAATGGAGAACGTGAAACATCTTGAGACTATTTTGAACAGAAAATACTGATGTTAAAATGGTTTCCTGCGCCATGTTGTTTCTAGATCCCAGTCCCAGTAATGAAACACAAGCTGTCTCTCATCTCAGACTCCTCAGCAACAAGAAGCACCTCCACCGCCCTGTTTCTGGTAGGTCCTTTACTACCCCCTCTACCAAAGAGGTGTACAGCCATGCAGCACCCAGACACACCCTGCAGACACTCCTTTCAGACACATCATGCAGACACACCCCTCAGCATCACTCAGGGCCGACCCCACCAACTGTAAAGGTGGAGGACATCCCTCCTAACAGCCCTGATCTGTGGGGCTTTGAAAACTCCCAAGGAACAGATATCACCTTGGGGGGATCAAAAGCCATCCCCAGGATGTGTACAAGCAATTCCACTAAAAATGCCAAGTTAGCAGCAGAAAAAGTAAAAAAAAAAGAAAAAGAAAAAATATTATTCTAGTGGAAGAGATCAAAATGGCATCAAATGTCTGACAGTTAGACAGTGCAAAGGAAGATCCAGCATAACTTCAAATGGACCATTCATCAAGGTTATCATAAGAATCTCCAGCACCCACTATGAAATTATACTCAAGAAGATTTATGTTACTTCATTAAATTAATTCTTAGGCATGTCTAATACTTTTAACTTTACCTTTATGAGACAGTTATGATTCTCAAATTTGGAAATCTGCAGCAATGTAATTACGGTGGAGCAGCACTCATGTACTTTAACGCTCTGATCCCACTCTATCCCTAGAACGGCATTTCTGTACCTGGCAAAGGTCTTATTTTGAGACGGTTGACTTAAGCTTTTAAGGAATAACTCGAGCTGAAACTGCAGCTTCATTTGCATAAGACAATACGAAATTACGAGTTGTTTGACTTCTTTGCACATTCTACAATATTTAATCTGCCCCAGGATGAAGGAGCAAGTAATTTTAAACTCCGCCAGATCAGAAAAATTCCCTAAATCTCAGCCAAGGATATGCATGAAATCTGTCATATGAGCCTAACAAAAAGTGCACACGCGAACTTGCGGCTGTTTGAAAAAGATCAGCAGTAAGACAGTCGAGGGCGACCTTGGTGCAGTCTCTAGTTTCACAGAAATGTTAGGTATAAAATTATATTTATAACATTTAGTAGATACACAGTAGTGTGGACTTACCTCTGCTAGCGATGGGACAGTCACTGCAGATGGGGAACTCTGGAAAAGACCTCTGCACGGCAGCAGGCAACATGCACTTAGCTTTTATGTACAGGTGGGTGGGGCTAAGTCATTCTTCTGAGGAGGTGGGCAGAAAGAGAGAGGATGACATGGCCACAAGCAAGAGAAAGAGAGAGAGAGGGAGAGGGTGGAACAGGGGAGTAAAGAAACTATAGAGACTGGAAAAAGAGGAGGTGAGAGCATGGTGAAGAAAGTGAGATGGGAGTTCTGGGCAATGATAAAGTCGGTGCTGGAGACATTGGGTATCTGTGAGTTCACACTGCAGGTCAAAAGTTTGGAGGTACCTTCTCCACATCCCACCTTTCCTAAACTATCTGGAAGTCTCCGGCAAATGACCCGTATGGTAATGGGTCATTCAGGTCAAAAATCGCCTAGGTGTTGAGCAGATGAGGAAACGTGTTGCTGAGGGAGAGGATTCACTCTGTACACAGACTTTGGGATAAGCAGGAACAGAATTATCTTGTGTAGGAGTTCAACGTCCTCTTACAGTCTTGTGGGGGCCGGCTGTAGGGCATCGGAAGTCTGTAAGGTGGGATCTCTGGAGTAATCCTGGAAGCAACGTTTTCTCATTGTTAACATTTATTGCACATTTGGAAAACTTAACTTTTATGATATCTGGATGACTTCTGGTCTTTAACCATTTTTGGTAGAAGCTGAACAAAACATATGACAGATGTTTAAGATAGAAACTACGAGGAATACAGTTTGACACAATATATTGCCTGTAGTGTAAGTCAGAGTGCTTAGGAGAAGTTAAAGTGCACACATGTGGAAATATTGTGCTCAGTTACTTAGCGACAGCTTCACCTGTCCTCAGGTCTCCAAGCCAAGATGCTGCTGCTGTTTTTCTGGGGTTGCGGTGATCACTCGAGTGCTATAAATCATTTCATCCTCCTGTTGTTTGATCGGTTTTGTTTGATCTAGCAGGTCGACATGTATTGAAAGTGTTTTCCTGTTTCAAATTCACTTTTACTTTGGGGGGGTGGGGTGGAGGGCAAAACATTTATTTTTATCGATATGATGATATTTCTCATTGCACCGCATGAGTTCATTTTGGGTTTAAGAAATATATGCACATTTTCCAAATAATATTACGTGTAAATGCTGTAATAGTTGTTTATAATTTAAAAATTGTTTTAAAAAATTTATAAATGCATTGTTTAGTTTTCTGGCTGTGGTGTTTAATTACAGGTTGATTCCTGGCCCTTAAGTTAAAATATTGCTGTAGCAAATTTCTCATAATTTCAACTGCATTTGGAGAAATCCAAGGCTTTTAAGAATTTTTGTGAAAGCAAAAGAATGAAGCAATACATTTTTATCCAAGATCACTGTCAAATAACTGTTATTAGTTGCTTCTAGCTTTATTTTTTTATTTTATCTTCCACCTGACAATGATCACTTCTCTCCCCTTACATCTGGCTAAGATGTTTTTCATAAAATACCAAACGATTTCTTGAAAGACAAAAAGGGTTCAAAGAGGTTGACTTCAGTGCGGAGCTATGGCAGAGAATGCAAATGTGCAGCACCAGGTCAGCAGGTAGCAAGAACAAACTGGAACTTTCTTCCTGGTCATAGAAGCCCAGGCGGGAACCTTTTGTTATGCCGCCGAGAAAGGTCATTAACCTAATCTGCTTTGTTGAAACATCCAGCTGTGACCGTTACTCACATGACAGTTAAAGGTATAAAATATCTGAAATAATGATAAATATTTAGAATAATAAAAAATAAAACTTCAACAATAAGCTCCAGACTGTCAGTAGCCTACCTTGGACATGCAGTTACTGAGCCTGAGTCAGAGTGAGTGTGAGAATAGCAAATAGTAACCTTACAAGCCTTAATCTAATAATTTTTAATAAATTAATAATCATACTAATAAATAATGCTTTCAATAGCTGGTGGACAGTATGCAAGTAGCGCCACTTAAACATTTTGCTCTTTGGAGAACTGGGAGATTTTTTTTCTGTACTGGAACTTCTCGTAAACTCTTTCCTGCCCCCAGCACATCCAGATTTTCAGGCTGAGCTGTAGTAGTTGGCTGTTATTAATAAAGATAATGATAATAACTCCCATACCTACATTTCATTACCCAGGGTGCACTGAGTTATGCTGCAAATCAGCTCACGTACTGCTTTCCTACCGTCCGGGCAAAATGTGCGTCCCCCTTGCTACAAAATATACATACTGTAAAAATCAGCAATATCTCCTAATATCTTTTATTTAAATATCAGAATGTAATATTTCATAGGCTGATGATTGTAGCAGGTATGATAAGGGGAGGCCTGGCACAGCTAACCATCAAGAATCAAACAACTTGCTCTGTTGACAGCACAAAGGAGGTCTTGTGGTGATTCAGTGACATCATACAGTAACCCTCCTCTTGGGTTTTAACACCAGCTGCCCATCAGCTAATCTCTCACAACTCCTTGGCCCTTCCTTTCAGTTGAAGTCACCTGTGAACAGACCCAAGGAGCTTGCTCGGTTATTTCTGCCCAGTGGGCAATGGTGTCATTTAGCATTTGTCTCGAGTAACACAGGGGTGTGAACGAGTGCACCGTCCCCACATCGTCTTCGGCACGCAAGCGTGACCATCACATGGTTCGCTCGGTACGCTCAGCAGAGAAGGTGGGTGGGAATGGAAAAAAAGGTTGTGGGAAAGCTACCTCGAAACTCCGACACCTCGGGTTACCAACTATATGCCAACATACCCGAGCAATATATTCGTGTTCACATCCTGAACGAACATGATGACCACACAGTTTACTCTGGTCAGCACCTTTACATGCTGTGGATGTAAACACCTTCTTCCCCAGCATTTTTGTAGTTGTCAACACTTGCCTCATGCGCATGTTATTCTAACATTAAACCGTATTTTCATACGAGTGGTGGAATTTATGCAACGTTCTCCAAGGTATGCCTATACCTATAAATGCTCTTTGTACCAAAGGCCTTCTAAGCTGGAAAATATGTTCATGTTGCTTTGCTCTTTAACTCTTTAACTCTTCAAGCACGCATGCCATCTGTAACAAATGCATTTCGTCCACCGACCTGGTTGCATTAATGGGTTCTAAATATTAGCATTGCAATTATGATCTGTATTGCTGTTAAAAAAATGCCATAATTCAGGAAAAGACCCTTTTCATGCTTTTTGCAGGCGAGCACTTTTATTTCAGCTGCGCTGTTTGGATAAGAGGTAAAGCACTATGAGGTCATTACCTGCAAACAAAGAGGCTGTTGCTTAGGCTAAAGGGAGTGCGAAGGCTGAAAAAGTCATAACTTTAAACAATCCTTATTTACTTCTCCGGTTGCGGATCCGTTGAGAAAACTCATTTATTGTGACTGAGGCGTTCGGTGATCGCAGTGCAATGCTGCCGGTATGTGAACGTTGTTTTTCTAGCTGTTTCGCGCCATGCGTGTTTCCACAGCACAAAAACACACTCGAAACATTTTGGTACGGGGTTAAATTTCTGTTTTCACTTGAATTATGGTGTCCTGGAACTACACAAGGTTAAACGTTGTTTCCACTGTAAGAATTCGGAAACAAAACACAGAAACCTAACATTGCTTATTCAAAGGCACTGGGAACGGAGGGGAGTCTTTACCTTTCGGATAGGGCAAATTTCCACGTAATAGTTAGTATTGGTTTGTTATAACAGTGGTTTGTCAGAGCTGCTTATCAAAGTCTTTCTTATTTCGTTGCCCAGAAGGCCTGGAATTATTGTCCTGGAAATGCTTAATGGAAGATAAAACCTTAAGCATTTGCATCTGTCTGGCTTCCAGACATGAGGGAGGGTGCAAAAGTATGTTTAGATAAACCAGTGAGAGCGAGTGGCGTCTCAATGGACATTGATGGTAAAATGTTGTTTCAGCAGCAGGTGGCGTAACATTTAAAGAAACGGTGTACAATTGGTTGTCGATCCGAGGCGGAAGAACGACGCAGATTGGAGACTTCAAACGAAGCAAAGTGAGTGGAAATAGAGGCTAGCTTTAAGCATCAAAGAAAGGCAGAGCCTTTTCTGAATGATAGTGGTAATTCAGTCACAGATGTCATGCATCACCTCGCATTTGACTTGTCTGCTACACATTGCTTGGCTCGACTTTGGTGTACACGCGCTATCGAGAAGACGGCTGCAGAAGCCACGTTCCAAAGCTAGATCGTATCAGGAGAAATATTCTACAGATGTCCGCACCGTACTTGGGATGGGAGACGCAGAAAAAATGAAGCCGTTTGACAGTTAGTTCATGATGGATGTTGCTCCTGGTTGACTGGTGTGTGTTGAGTCCCGCAGTTGTTCAGCGTGGTGCCACATTCAGGTGGAAGCCTAGTATTAGGGCCTCTAAATGAAAGCATCGGGGACTCGGGTTCGGGTCAATCACCCTCCATTTAGGAGAATTACAGCTATGAAGCTTGGCTGCAATTTGAGCACAATTTCTTGTGAGAAAATTCCAGAAAAATCAGGGATAATCGTGCAAAAAAATACAGACAGAGGTTACAGTAACAGGGCCGCAGGACATTCCCTCGGAATGTGATCTCTCCGTACACAACAGAACTGCATTTCGATTTTGTTTAGTCTTTTCCCATTTACGCAATGAGTGTTTTTTTTGTTTTTAATAATGAAGATTGCACAACTTATATTATAAACAACTTGGATGTATGTGTGGCCTCATATAAACTGTTCGAACGTGGAGCTCTGAACGAACGTCGCTTTTCATGTCTTGCAGGGAAGCAGGTTTTTAAGTCTTCGCTATAGGATGTTTCTGGAAAGTGCAGTAGGTGTTGTGCGTATGACGGACAGCAGTAAGAGTAAGGTGATATGTGTGAGAGGGAGCTGTCCATTTCAGGTTTGGCGTTATGTTGCTAGCATGTTGTTCCCTTGAGAGATAGAATCCCTATTCAGTCAAACTTTGGATTCAGGCCTAAACAGAACTCCTGCATCAGCCACCATAGTGCCAAGCAGTCCATGCGTGATGTCCACTGCAGAATTTGGGTGGAAATAATGTCCACGAAGGCAGTAAAAAGACATCAGTGGTGCATAATTCCTAAAGTATGGAATAACCTGAGTTCCTTCTGTGCCCAGAAATGAATCATGGAGTTAATGTCTATTAAAATAGGCCAAAAATGGCAAATATGTCCCACACATGGCCTGAAAGTGGAGAGATGATTCACAGGGGACCTTAGCAAGGCCAGGGATGACATTCATGGGTTTACTGGGATCCTGTTGGTCTTGCACACTTTGACCAGGGGAACTTTGCGAAATTACCAACTCGCTGCATCTCAGTGCTGCTGAACCTCTTCAGGGAGCCCATTAACAACAGTCCCAACCCCTGTATGTCTCTGTCATATGGCCTGTCTCGCTGGTGCTCAGTGAGGGAAAGTTTTTCGGAAAAATGTGTTCGGGTGCCTTTTTCCTTTCCATGCCGCACGTTGTCCTGGGCTTTACTGAAACAAGTACTTTCAGCAGGAGCATGATATTTGAAAAAATATTCAGGTGAATTTCTCTTTACCTGTAGGTTCTCCTGCTGACCTCCGGGGTGGTGTTAGATTCCCAGCGCATACTGTATGCCTCCATAACTCATGAAGAATATAATGGTTGTGGGATACGGGCCTTTTTGCTCAGATGAAAGCATCACCACCCCAATCAGATGTCTGAAATGTTTGTTCCTGATTCTGCAAGCTTGTGAGAGACTTAAACTGTTAAGTGTTCTTCTGCTGCTTCGAAGGTTGAGATAAATTTACACAGTGGCCTGGGTGACCAGCGGTCCGTGTGGGAAGCTGTCAAGGGGCGAAAGATTTACCTCTGAGCAACTTCAAGCAGCTCGTAGGCTTTGTCGAATGGTTGTAAGGATGCTGTGCAAAGAATGGCAGCCCCTTCAGCTTGGCGTTGCAGAACTTCTGCTTTTGTTTCCATAGCAACACACGACAGAGCTTACACGCTCACCGATACTCTTAATCCGCCCCCTTCCTGCCCGCTCTGTAAATATAGTAATTTTCCAAGAAGACCAAAAAAGATTGAATACCAGAAAAAACTTAGATTTCAAGTTTTAGAAAAGTGGAAGATGCCATTTTCAGCCTTACATTATATGTTATGAAGAGACAAACCAATATCTTTACTTTTGACTTGTCACAACGATTAATACTTATGAATATATTAGGCGATACATTTGTCTTGGACTTTTCCACTGTATGCTGTCACGCAGAACACGTACAACAATATAAACTTTTAATCACGAAACGGATATAAACAATTGCGCAGCAGCACTTTGCGGAGGCACTGATGTGGAGTTCACTAACAGTGCGGTTGAGGGACTTCTGATTGCTGGTACATGAGAGTGGAGTGAGGTATTCTGTGAAGTAAAGGCCAGCACCGCTTTATTTCGGCATTCAGTCAGTTACAGAGCACTTGAGAATTATGGAGTGTTTATGGCACATAAAATGTGCTACATTGCACAGATCTCCCCGAGTGAACTTCTCGATCCTGCTTTGGCAGAATGTTCTGGCAATTCACTGTCCCAGCCAACACTAATCTGACATGTTTAACTCGTGTGTTTACCAGCTACTTTGTGCTTGCGCTTTGGGTCTGGACCATCAGGAGACCGTCTTCATGCTTCTGTGGCACTTAGTTATCCTTGGCGCCCTGTCCGAAACACTTGGGTCAACGAAATGCTGTGGAGCAACGATGCGGTGCAGCAGCACCGCGCGAAGCTTCTCCCTCCCAAACTCGCTCGATCCCTTTTCCACCAATTCATCTCAGAGAGGAAACACTGAGCTAGAGGAGTCGCGGCAAATAAAATCTCAGGAAACGCAGTGCTTTGCCAGGAGTCCTGCTGAGCTTTCCACCATTACGCTCCTGACAGATAGCACACCTCAGCCCTCCGTCAGCACACAAGACACAAGGCTCGTGACCCAAGATGAATCGTTCTGCTTCCACGAGGATCGCTGGGAATCTCAGCAATTTGACGGTGCACAGTAGAACCCGGGCAATTAGGAGGACCGGTGGTCCTTCTGTTTGCTCACCAAACACCGGCGCTCCCAGCATCTGGTTTGTCATTAGCAATGAGGTGGGGGTTGATTTCTGTGCCACCAGAGGCACCACTAAAGGTTGCTTGCAACGTTCGGCTGCCGACCCGAAGAGGGATTTATGGCCTTTGGCCGTTGCGGTGCTGGCCCCCATTACCCGATGCTCTTCTCCACATTATCCTACGGCGTTAAGTTACCTGTAGCTGTTTTGCCATTTCTGCTGCTGGGTTATTTTTACTGGAGGAATGCAGGGTCGCTGCCGTGCTCAAGGGTTACAACAGCAGGGCTTAGGATTCGAACCCGGGTGCTCTGAGTGCAAGCAGCAGCTCTAACCACTGCGTGATCTACTGTGTAGGGGAGAAATGACCTCAAATGGGAAACATGTTGGGTTTCGAGTTGAACTGATGCACGCTTGCGTGATTGCCGTGCTGATATCGCGTGTTTAAGTTCGGGGAGCTGCCAGTTAATCAGAGGAATATAAACATTAAGTCCCAAAATGTTAGTTTTCACTCTGGTGGAGGCTTGGTCATACAGTATGTAGTATTTTCAGAGCTGAACACCCGCTGCGGACCAATGGGCGAAACAGGTTGAACCGAGGTGGGGCCGGAGGTTGTTCGACCACGGTTGTACAGCTTCATTTCTGGCGGGCTGAGTTTGCGGAGTTTGTCTTCCAAACCAGGAGTCAACCACCGTATCCAGCGCAAATAAACCTTTTTGATTCCCTTTTCCAAACTCCGGGCGGAGAAAGTAGAACCGGAACCGGCTCGCTCAAACGGGAGACGGATGGATTTGGTGGAGAATAGCTTTGCTAAGCATGGCTGCCTCTGGAAAGAAGCACGTCATACGTGGCAAGATTGTTCTAGAAACTGCATCTGGGTAGCATAGACAGCGTCGGATTTAGGGGACGCACCTCGTGCCGTCCTCGGAGTCCTCTCAGTTCTGCAAGGACACTCCCTGTCAGCTGAACAGCGCTGGAATTCAGTGAGCAAACAGTTCATGTCAAAAGTGCAGCACCTCTGACATTTTGTCCAGTGGAAGTTGTCTTTTGGGGGTCAGGAATCAGCAGGGATACGGAATGTAAATTCCTAAAGATGTTCTGTTGGAGACTGTAAATGTCTCCAGCCATTCACTTTTTTGTTTCCCACAACAAACAGCAGATATTTAGACACAGCAGGCCACGCAGCACCTCGGTGCCGCTATTGGTTGTAATCTTGCCCCCCACCTGGTCCATGTGGAGTTTGCGTGCGCTCCTGGTGTCGGTGCTGTCTTCCTCCAGGCGCTCCAGTTTCGACCCAGCTGACTGAATGAGCAGTGTGCGGCAACTCTGCAATGGACCGGCATCTTGGCCAAGGTGTGCCTTGTCTAGCCTCGTACCCCAAGCTCCCAGAATAACCTCCGGACCATCGTGACCCCAAGCTGGACAAGCTACTACTGACAGTAGCCCAACCACAAAGAGTAATCTCCAGAAATGTTGATGACAGGCATTGTTTCCGGTGTTGCTTTACCAAACCAGGGTGGTCCGACTAGTCGCCGCCTGTGTCTCACAACCCTCAAGAAAAGGGCCTTCAGAACGAAGTACCATCAGACCCCTGTGGCTTCAGATGGGGCAGTTGATGTCAATTTCGATGCAGGTCATTTCTCACGCGTTTCCGCGTGGCTGGGGGTGGGGGTCATAGTTGGCCGTAAATCCATTTCATGGGGAAATATTTAGATGTCCTGGCAGTCATGTTGAAAAGTCTCATTGTTTATTTTCCCTTATGTTGAATATCACACACTTTTCAACAGGGAGGGATCTTATATTCAGCTCACTGCGTAATATTTGTTTTTTAGTGTCCAAAACAAACAGATGATTCACCTTTTTATGAGCTACTGCCAGCGAGAATAATTTCTCACCAATCTCCTTAGGTTGCGCTACAGCTATTGTTTGCTCAACTCCGGCACAGGTATTGCACTTAAAGTTAACTAGATGATCTCTACCCATAATGTGGTTAAGGTACCAGGAACTGGGCACAGAGTGCATTGCAAGATGTAGCAGTTTAGAGGTATTTTTTACTTTATGCATTTGGAAAGGTACTTTGAAAATTGCATGTGTAGATTTGAGTTGAGGTAGGCAGAATGTGTGTCAGGAAGGGAAAATATTTCTATATTTTGCAAACCATCTTCATATCATATATGGCCAAGACTGCAGATGGAAAGAGGCAATCGCCAGACCTACACAACTTACCCTTGACCCAGGTATCAACACAAACGGTTTACCTACTTTTTGTTGTATTAGGATCGGATTATTAGGAGCACCCAAAAGTGTTAGCATGTTACAAAGGATGGTGTCCTGACGGAGGAAGAATGACTGCGCTAAAATGCCACAAAATGCTGTACGAGTGGCAAATGAAAACATGCCAGAACATACAACATCTGTAACCATGCAGCGTGATTCATGTAGCGTCCCACCAACGTGGCCTTTCTCTGCACCCTCCTCATGGTTAGTCTTTCCCACACAGGCACACAGCAGGCTTCGGGAACCCAGGAATCTATCCGTTCTGCCGTCTTGATGCTGTGGCCGAGGAAGCAAAGGGCGTCTGGACACCGCATGTGACAGATGTCTGCGTGTTTACATGTTTTTCTAACCTCGTGTGGGAATGTTTCTGAGGGAAAAAAACAGGATCGTAAAGCTATGAAAAACGGCCTTTGTGGTTGTCCCATGCTGCATTGCTCCTGTGTGCCATGTGTCCTTCAGTGTTGTAACTGTCAAACGAGAGTTGTTTGAACGTTACACTGTGTTACATATGAAAAGCGTCGAAAATTTGGTTTGTTCTCAGTTTTCGCATTTTGTTGCGTTGGGATTAAGACTCATTTACTTGATGACCGCAAGAGGCAGTGTGAAGTTGCCACAGGGATAGGTGGAGAAACGTGTGTGTCGCTCAGGCTTTGCACGAGGACAGTTCACACAGCTGTGTTACACACCCACCAGGTGACCCCCCCAGGAGACCCACGTGGGTGGAACCAGGTTGGGGTGGGAGGTCAGAGACGTGCAGATCGTGTCATGCTCAGCGTGGACCCCTGGTGCTGCCTCCTTCTGTGCAAACTTGTGATGCAACTGCACAGCTAAACACATCTCCCCCATCATCTGAGGACACCTCCAGCATATGAGCCTGAGCTTCATCCTTCTGACCCCGCAGATCTTCTACTTAAACTTCTACGTAAACTGAGCAACTCAAATATTTGTGGCATTTGTTCATTTTTGCCGAAGCTGGTCTTCTATTAAAATATCCAAAAACGTCTAGTTTAGGCAAACCCATAGTATGCGGATCCACTCGGCGTCAATAATTTATCATCATAAACCCTAACTACAAATTAAACCACTTAATAGCATCTGTGAGACGGCTTAATGGAATTTCTAAACATTCAAATGCGCGAAACAGACCGAAACGAAAACACTCGATGATTTACAGTCGACGCATTCTCGTATTATTTTTTTCATAACGCTAAAATGTTCTTAGACCCGAGTCTCCATGTCCTAACCCGACAAAGCAATGCTTTAAAACCGGCATTATGTGGGAGTTTTGCAATGGGGTTGACAATGTACACGAAACCGTTTATTTAGCTAAAAATGCCGGCTTAGTGACTCAGGGCACTGCTTGCAAAAAAGTGTTGCTCTGCGGACCAGAGCGAGGATGAAAACAACATAACAGGGGCCTGAAAAATAGATGGCAGCTGTGGAAAAAACGAGGTCAGAACTCGAAGACTCTACATATGAAAGTTTGCTTGAGTTTGTGTGTTTACTGTGAGTGTACGGGCCCTTCGTGTACATCCAGTGTGGTAGCTTTGTATGCAAAGGCTAGTTTTTGCACCCTGGTGCTGCCATCAAGACGTGGGGATTCGAGGAATCCGACCCAGAATCCTATAGCTGAATCAACAGGCCGTAACATTCCATAGGGACCTCCAGGGCTCACAGAGTATCTCGTGGGTGGGGTCTGCCTGGTTAGTTCCTGGTTGACATTTACAGAAAAAAAATAAATAGTTGTATTTCCATCCAGTAGTCTTCATGTTAAAATGAGTTAAAGCAGCCAAGCATCTTACTCATTTACTCATGGTTAAAAAAGATACCAACTTTTTTTCAGGAAGCCCGATGCCCTTCTTCAAAGCAGGGAACCACTTTATTTTAAGCTATTTACCCATTTTAGAAGCTGCATAATTTTTGATGTATAAATTTAAGGTAAGTACCTTGCTTAAAGGTATTACCGTAGTAGCGGGGACTTCAACCACGGTCCTTTGACTGGTATGTAACTACTATTGCCAGTACACCACCTGCTGCCCTCGATGTGGTAACCATGGCGATGGAGCCAAGCTTTGAATTGTGGATGTAATGGGAGGGTAACGCATGCACCCCCCTTCAGCTTAAATACGGTACAGAGTACCCAGGATGTTTGTTGCCGTGTGACAGTCACATTTCATGCATCCATCAGCATCTCAACGCATCTTCTCATGCAGTTCTGGGGTGGGACGGTTGGGGGAGGGTGGCACTAAGACAAACTCCTGAGACGGAGGCCTGTTCTTCCTCGGCTGACTGCCTATACTGTAATTGGCACTAAATATCGACTGGTAGCTTCAGGCTGTGTCTGTGATGACCTGCGTAGGTCATAAACACAGTTATTGCACTGGGTCAGTCATTTGTCACCAGTCTGACTAAATGACCTGTGATGACACAAGTCACACCTGAAACCATCATGCCATCCTACCAACCTCAAGCATCCCTACTTTTTATTGAGAAAACAGTTTTTTGAGAAGAGATGGGGGTATTCATGCGTAGGCAGTGAGTATCTTTAACTTGGATCACTTTTATTATAGATTATTTCCAACTGACTGCAAGATCCACTAGAAGTTCAACCTTCCGTCACTTTTCATGCTGTGTTGTTTTAACTGTTTGGTCTCCCAAAAGCAACTTTAAAGGGATTTTCACTTGGGTTGACCCATGGCAAATTTATTCAGCATATGTGGCTCACTGCTTTTGAGGCCATTCTCATTGTTTGCATTTATTCTTATGTTTAAAAACATCACCGCACAGTTCAGCATTGCCAGCTGTGCGCACAGTGCTTCCCCTATTTAGATCTGCAGTCGAGCATTTTAAGGAAATGCAGATGTTTCTAAGGCAGAAGGTTTTTTCTTTCCGTGTGCCCTGCTTTTGCTCTGTGACATTTCCTGGAGTCCACCCATCACTTTGTCCAGCCTCACGGTCACACTGAAAGGCATTCAGGCCTACAGTGCCCGAGCAGACCAGCAGCAGACCAGAGTTTGGAGCGGCACTTATGAATGAATTGCCTGTCGTCAACATACTTTTCACCTTTGGTAGCTACATGTGCTGATGTTGCACTTGCAGTCATTTCCACAGACTGACCTTGACCAGCAGTTTCCAACAAGCTTGGCTTGTTTCTCTGCAGGGGATGGATATCGGGTGCCTTGTTTTCTGTTCACATACTTCTGCTCTGATGGAGGTGTAACTTGTTTTGCTCATATGGAGACCCCAGACAATTTCTGTTTATGCCTATGGACAAATAATGTTGTTATGTATACAAGGACGGGCCTTGTATTTTGAAGCGATTCCCAAGCCACAGGTGATTCTGACATCATTTGGTCAGACATCTCTTCTGTAGCCCTCATAAGGCATCTCCTTCCTGCATCTGTAGCAACTGCCTCGACGTTTCTTTTCTTTAGCATCTTTTTTAGTTGCTTTACCATTTCTAAGTGTGTACAAATAAAAAGGGTAGAGTTCTTGTTGCAAATTTGCCGTTTTAACCATTTGAAATGGATGTACATGTAGAAAAACTTGAAGACTGCCACAACCACTTGCAGATGTTGGCGGTGTCGGACTACCAGCATGCAAAATTTGACAGTAATGAAAACTTTCAAGGTTCAGCAGTGATACAGACAAGGAAACTTCTCAGGTTGGCAGGGTGACATGGAGGAGACACCAAAAGCTATGCTGCTGGTATCAACAAGCACATGGTCATGGATGAACACTTGGACTGGGACTGATGTGGACGAGTGTGTAGATGTGGACGTGCATGGGGAAGAACTGCCATGTGCTGCCATTCACGTGGGCTGGTTAGAGCTGTGTCTTTGTGTTCTCTCTATAATGGAGGATGCAGTACAGGTGGGGGGCGGATATGTTTCAGCCCAGTTCCTCAACACTGTGACAAAAACTGTGATTTTAAAGCAGAGCCGGAACTTAAGTGGGCATTGTTGATCTAAGACATGGCTCAGGTTTAATAAAAATTAATGCAACTTATTAATAAGTTTAGATATAAAAAAGGCCGCCCTCCACACTTTCTCTTGTGCTCATATGCTATTCTGTAGGGAAAAAAGCTGAAGCCACTGGAGCTTGAATTTGAATGCTGTGGTTTTGCCTTTGGTTAAGACACTGCTGTCAGCTTCCTCCAGCAAAAACAAAGCCCTTTGTGTTTTCCGCAGCATGTGTTGCCAAAGTTTCTCCGGATGAGGCTGGCTGTTGCTGAAATGAGCACCCGGGCTCAAGAGACGGTCTCACTTGACTGTCTGGCTCACCATAGAAACGTCTTACAGGCTTTTGTTCAGCCATTTTCATGCAGTTAGCAGCTTTCTTAGGTGCTGAGTCAGGCTTTGCACAACAGGTTGATGCTGTGTAGTCTGGAGATAAGCATGAAAGAAAACATGGATACATCAAGGCACCTTCAAGCGATGATCACAGCAACTTCTGCTTTGTGGAGGGTTTCATGGGAAAGTTTCTTCAACTTTATAGTCTGCAGCCTGACTGTCCCACCCAAATGGGGCGAGTTTGGCACTTTGGATGGGGCAGATGTTTGCTTAACACTTTTCCTGCTACTGTAATGCTTTGCCAACAGCCAAACACCCTTCCATATCAGTGTGGAACAGCAAAATCATAACAGAAAGCCACTGTGTAGAATTTCACTGCTGCTCTCTGGAGAGCTGCTTGTGATGGTTTTGCGGCTGCAACCTGGAGATCAAGATGTTAGCCTTGTTCTCAGGGCAGCATAGCTCATGGATTGCACTGCTGCACTCAGCAAAGCAAAACCAGAGACAAAGCTTACCTCGCATGAGGTCTGGAGCTCGGAAAGTGGAGACCATAGGGAGGAGACATACAGAGGGGTTGCTTTGAATGGCCTGAGCAGGAAAGACTTTGTTCAGTCACTATGGAGGCAGGGAAAGACGCCACCCCTATGTGGTCTTACTGTAGTAAATAACCCAGCTGGAATGAAGTTTCATCTCAGCTGGATGGAAATGGAGGGAAAATAAGGCAAATAGGCTAGCAGCTACAGTAGGTAAACCCCCCTATGAACTTACGATGCCCTAATTGTGCTGGCTCAGGCCACCTGTGAAATATGGTAAACTGGAGCAACGTAGTACAGATGATCACCTAAGAGCACCTTTTTCATTCAGTATTTTAGCTGAGCCTTTTCACCAGAGTAACTTACAAAAATGTTACTTGCAACACTTTGGGCAATTTTTACTGGAGCAAATGAGGGTAATTACTCTGCTCCATGGTATTACTTGAGGAGGCAGGATGGAAACCTGCGGACTTTGAGTCCAGTGGCTGCAACCTCTGACAGTAATGGTAAAAAAATCTGGACTGAAACAATATTAATGATGATAATAATAATAAAATTCTGGCTGTGAAAGCAGAAATGCCTGCAATTCACATGTCGCTTGCACAGGATTTTTTAACCATTTTGCTCCGTGCAGTCAAAGGTGAAATTATTCAAAAATGCATTAGAAGCACTCAGGTTGCTTACAAACCTTGAGAAGAGGAACTGCTGCGACTGACTAGAGTAGACATGAGCTGCTAATGTTACTGTGGTCAGTTGGTTGTCACACTGGTGGTGGTGACCGCATGGCCGTTAGTGACGACACATGCATGTGAAGACCAAAAAAAGCATTTTAGACCTCCTTGACCCCACCTTGGGGCTGGTAGCCTAACTATTAAGCTGGATGTCCTCCTGCCCTTCCTACCAATCCAGAAATCACAGGGCTGCAAGTTTTGCACACACGTGTAGTTCCTCAACCACTATGCCACCTGTTCCACTACCAGTAGAATTATGCAAAGGCCAAGATAGTGACAGGGGACAGAGGGGGACACAGACAAAGACATTCCTCACAACAGGGCAGACATGCCTGGAATTTGCTCCCTGCTCTATATTGACTCAGGACAAACATCCAGGCCAAGTCAATTATTCAGCTTTGGATAGCAAGTAGTGGGAAGGAGACGTGGGGGGGGCAGCACAACATAACTTACGAACAGCTTCTACTCCATATTTAATCGTAGACATTAAACGAATGGTTTATTGCACACGCTGCAGTTATTGATAACAGTCCACTGTGTCAACAGGAACATTTTTTCTACATTTTTTAAACTAATCTTTCCAAACTAAATATGTATACATATATACGTCTGCTGCATAGTAAAAATATACACTAAATAGTCTAGTAGAAAAACTTTTCTGCCAGTATTAAAGTTTAGGGAAAGAGATGGATGTGCGCCACCTTGTGGTCACGGGTCACTATGACACAGGAGATGGATGTTTATCTTTCGGCGTTCGCTAGACGTTCTGGAACTTGGAGAGATTTTTACAGCTTTAGTCTGTATTATTAGATTATTATTATTAATAAGTTACATTTCGATTCAGTCTAATTTACTTTAAGAAGTTATAGGTATTTGTGCAGAAATGGTACTAAAAGTTCTGAAGAGCAGTCAAGTGAAAATGTGAAGCTCTGTCTCAAAATGGGCAACATTTTTCATTTTATGTTGCTTCCATCTCTAAAGGTTGTGTATGTTTGTTATTATAGGTTCTTATGCGTTGCTTTCAGGCTCAGAATTGGGTGTTGATGTTGATGGTATTCAACAGGGAGCAAACAAAATAACCAGCAAAACTTAAATCAGATCTTTACAAACTTTGCAGTTCATCCAAGGTCACAGTACACAGTTTATTTATAAACATGAATGATGCTTTTGCATTTGTTCTGATCCTTCTGACTTTCTTTCCAGTTACATGGTTTGATGTAAACGTTGCTAGACAGCAGTAACAAATGCAACGAGTGATTTACTGTCTATTATAGGGTCGCAGTGAATAGAAAAAAGTTGCAGGGCGAAGTTTGAAGTTTGACAAAGATTTTACTCCCGGTTTCTCCTGGAATCACATCTTTCTAAATTGCAAAATAAAATTCTTTGTAAGGGTTTGTAGGAAGCATAAATAATATCGTAATAATAACAATCTGTCCATGTATCCATTTCAAATGACTTCCTATTTATTTCAGCTGCAGCAATCCAGAGCCAATCAGTAACAACAACAACAGCAATAATAATAATAATAATAATAATAATAATAATAATAATAATAATAATAATAATGTCACCAGATGGACGCACATATCTGACATGAATACTTGCTGACTCTTGTGGCACAGCAAATAAACCACTGTGTCTGGGAGTGGTCAATTCTTTCCATCTTCTTATCACTCAATGTAATGCTGATTTAGCAGTGAGGCTGCGTTTCCAGAAAAGACCATGACATTAAAAGGACATAAAGACAAACCATTTTATTTATTTTTCTGCAAGATACCGTCTTGCCAGATGAAGAGCTGTAGCTATGGTGCAGTCCAGACGTGTTTTCCTGCTGCAACCTCACAAGCTCCAGCAAAATAGACTGGAAATGGTGTCTGACGGGGGCGGGGGGGGTTTGTTTTATTTCTTCGTTGTTCTCCCTGGAGACCCTTGCTCAGTCGCGGCAAATTAATCAACGTGAGGGAGATCCAGGACTTGGCAACATCAGAAGCCATTGAATCACCGTCTGACTGTCCCGCATTGTCTGGCCAGTGTCTTAATCGTGTAAAGCTGTTTTCTGTATGAAAGAGCAGGCAGCTGGTGGGCACACGCGCTGGAAGCGAATTCACCCTCATCCAGGCTACTCTGTTTTCATTAGTCTGGTGTCGGTTCGAGACCAGTCACCACGGCAACCCAAGTGGTGTCCGGAAGTGGGACTGCTAGCTTTTCAGCAATAGGAAAACAAGGTTTATTTGCCTTCTGTGCTCTTTGAGGAGACGTGCGCTGCCTAGCAGGTGTGAGGATGTGATTCAGCCGTCTCAGACACCGTTGACAGCATTCGTTGGCTAGCTGACATGAGAAACACATCAGATTTCCTTAGGGGTCTCCGTTCGAACCACTGCTGAAAGTTCCTGCTACAACAGTTGTCGAGGGAGGCAATGGAGGCTGAGGATTGACTCCTCCTCATGGGCTTCTTCTTAGACCACCCCAGGGGCTCATAACTATCTCAGTGGTGAATAAAATTTTCACTAAGATGTTCCAGTGGTGGACATGCTTCTGGGACCAGCCACTATCACATCATGTTTTTGCTGAAGTATGCATCAGTGTGTTAAACATTTGCCAGCACACATTTGTACTGCTACAGTTGATTTTGGGTGTGACCCCAACCACCGATGAAACATATCTACTAGACGTTTAAAATTTAAAAAACTGTACATAATTGCCCGTGTAAAATAATACCTTCAACGTGCCAAAATATGTCTGTTCTCCCCGAAAACATCCTATCAAAATTTGGTTAATGCGTGTATCTAGATCTGTGTGTTTACACAAAGAACTCAGAAAGGGTGGAAAGGAAAACAGACGGCATCTGGAGATGGAATGTAGCTGAGAAGAAGAACTGAGAGAACTCCACACACTCAGACAGATAGTTGGTCCAGTAACTCCATACAATGATATGGAGATCAGGGTCAAACAGCTCTGCATGGTGAGACAAACAAGTGTAGCACCCATACACCCGTGTACTGAGGCACAGAACCATCTCAGGGAAGATGGAAACGAGGACATGCTGGCCATCGGGTCAGAACATGTCTACAGTGAATCGAGGGACCGTCAGCATGTAAAGCTTTTACACCCATACTTTAGGTCTCGGCAGCAATGTGAGTCCTAGCTGACTGTCTGACCTGGGGATGCATGTGTTATTCGGAAGAGGGAGAACGTACAGTTCAGCCAAGTTAGACTTTCGCAACAGGTTTTGATGTACGCGCTTATGCGCTGTCTGAAAGTGCGGCAAATGTTAGGGTGAGAAGTCGGCCAGTGTCCGCGGCCAGCTCGCAACCACGTTACGCTGCATGTTTCCCGCAACATCTCTTGGAATCAAATGCACAGAAGCTGGGTGAATTTGCACAACATGTTCCTCTTTATTAGGGGAGGATAACACCAAAAAGAAAATGTCCACTGAGGATTTTGCTTGCGGAGAATTCTTTGGCCAAGATGGCCGTTTTAACTTTTGGATTTACGCTGTTATTCCTCTGTGTTACAGATGATGTGGAACTTTAATGTTGTTATTTCCTTCGTAAGCAATTTAGGAGAGTTCCTCTGGGGACTGGAACCAGCAGCACTCCGGGTGTCTGGCTCATTGCTGAAACAAGCAAGGTTTATTTGCAAATATTCAAAGGTTATGCGTAGATGTGCGCAATGCTGTCGCCCTAAGAAGCTCTTTCTAAATGCGTGGGAAAATTGTCGGCACAGCAAGTTTTGACATGTTTTTGCAGTTCCTTCCTATAAAATCCCACAAATCCCAAGACAAACATCTGTGATTATAGCCTTCAATTTAGCTGCACGAGCCCCGGCCCACGAAAGAAATATTACCGATTCACCAACTTCCCGATGGCTGAGGAACGTCAAATGGGAGCCACACCCCAGCCAGTAGTGAAACAGTGACCGACTCTCCACATTCACAAGGGACCCATGTTCTCCTCCATACAGAACAATAAGCCGGTGTTGCCGAACGTGACGTTGATTTCACCTTCGCGCCACTCTATGGCCCTTCTGTCCCTTCTTCTTCCCTCTCTGCAGATATACGACACCGTGTTTGGTACTGTACCATTTTTCCCAGACATAAATTATCAGCAGAGAGATAGAAATATGTGCTGTGTATGGTAGACCAGGACATACCGCAGTACATGCTGCTCAAGCTTTAACTTTCTGAATGCATTATTTTCCTTTAAGAAATCCTGTGAATGCTTCTGTCAGACGATCTATGGATTAGTTTTAAATCAACAGCATTAAAAACGCCTTCAAAAAATCCGGCTGTTGTATTCACAAAGTTGGTTCAAGGCTGAGAATAATATGTGGGGTAAAATGGACTGGTTTCAGTTTACAACGTGGTAAACCATGATGAGGTACGTGTCCAGATCTGGGGATTTGTACGCTGAGATATGATTCCACGTTTTGGGCTTCTGAAATGAAATAAGGAAATTAGTCATTTCCAGCCATTAGTTTCAGTATCACTTTCCTCCTCCTTCTCAAACAAACGGCCTCACTGCTCGGTCAGATGAACTCACTGGAGAACACTGACCTCCGGAACTCCAACTCCATCTGAACCGTTCGAAGGAGACCAGAGATAATGGTGGCAGAACGACCTTCATGCTCCTCTTGCCATCCGTGCAGATCACGAATGAGGGGCGACAGTAAAGCAGTAAGACAACAGTTTTAGAGAATTCCAGGCCTCTGGTGTGTGACCCTGGGTTTCCCGATGGAGGTTCTTCTTCAGAGAAGAAACCCAACAATGTCTGCATCTGCAGACTTATTGACTGACCACTCACTCTTTGCTAGTCATCCCATCCAGACTAGCACACAGCCACAGTGTTAAGCGGAGCAGTGCCAGCCCAAAGCCGGAGGCCTTGTGATCTTACACTCCACTCCACAGGTTTTTAGCCCCTTTCTGTAAAGAAGCAAAGCTTTTAAGCAACCAAACTGTGCATTATAAAGCATAACATATTACACTCTGGCACTGCACAGAGCTTCTGTACCTTCTCTTGCACCTACAACCTGCTGCATGTGCTGACTTAGGACATTAGAGAGGACCGCATGGTGGAGCAGCGGGCAGCACAGATGATCACCAGCTCCAGGGCTTTAGGTTTGGACCCGAGTCCATGTGAAGTTTGCATGTCCTCCTTGTGAAGTTCCTCCAGGTGTTCCTCTATCCTCACATATGTCAAAGATACATCTTTCACATCTCTCTCAAATGTCCACTGCCAATTCATTTCTAAGTATAACAGTGCATGCTTAGTTTAGCAGAATAACTGGAGGTGTGTGATGCTGCCAAATGTCTGCGAAATAACAGATTTTGTATTTTGAAGCCTATATTAAACATATCCACTGGACTACTATGGGCAAGTAGCAAAGTACCAACATATCAACCGCAAAATAACAGGGAAGTGCTGAAATACAAACCATAGAATTTTGTTCAAATTTACATCCGAAATCTGTTACAATGCAGTGAAATAAATCCGAGATTTACTCTGTGACCGCAGTCTTTTTGGACTCTTAGGTGACGTCCTAGCTGAATGGCTCTGCCGTGCAGAGCCCATATTTCGGATAGTGAAGCCCAGAGCCCGCTCGGGTGTAATATTACAGTAGCACATCCGCTCATGTGACGATACACAGAGGGGTGACTGCACACACAGCGCAACCCCCCCCCCCCACCTCAGCCGGGTGGTTAGGTAGCTGAATTGATTGGGTCCGTCATGCATCTCCTGCACTGTTTATTGGTATCCGACTTGAACGTTTACTAAATCTGTCCCCGTTGTCTGTAACCCTTCCAGCCATGTCTGCTTCCAAAATAAACCAATGCAACATGCACATAAACATTTATAAATTACACATACTATACAGTGGGCAAAACACACAGCTGGGCCACTGTGAATCCCAGCTGCTCAGCATGGGTTTCCATGCACAGAGCAGGTATGGGGGGGTTCTGGAAAAATAAAGAACACCAGTAAGGTACGAACCAGCTTTGGGGGTTTGGTGGACAGGCTGATCTGTGTTTTCAGAATAACTTCAGATTGCGACAGCCTTCAAGGTTGACTGCTTAGTCTGTGCTACCATGTGGATCGGGTCTCTCATCTTAGTGTGCATTTGTGAAGAATCGGTTGCTTTGGGCAAGCCTGCAGCTCTGAGGTTTTGCTTATTTAACTGCTTTTTAATGGATTGCCCCAGGTCAGACACAGGCTGCATCACAGTGCACCTCTCTTTCAAAAGTCCCAGAGAATGAGTGTGCGAGACAACCAATAGTAGGGGACCCCCCTCAGAGTAGATGCGATGTTCAGAGATGCCTTCCTGCACATGACTTATGTGCTTAGCTGTTATTTTGGCACTCGTGGCCTTTCTGTTAGCTTCATGCTGTTTGCCTCTAAGTGTCATGACCCCTGGGAGCAACACCTCCAGAGGCCACAGCTGTCACACCTGATCTCAGTCTGTCACTGAACAACCAGGCCTTTAAGTCAGGGAGAGTCTGACTCTATGTTTCTGCTCCTCGTTCCTCCTCGTGTGCTCCTGTGTACCACCCTTTAAACAGATTACTTGCAACCCAAGTTGCCGTGCTGCCGTGATCTCTAGGCTTTCAGTCCCTGTGGTCTCCAGAGTCTCTGTGTTTCCCGGTTCCACAAGTCTACCAACTGCTTTGTCCCCCAGTCCCAGCATCTCCTTGTTCTCCAGTGTTATGGATTCAGTTTGGTTTGGTTTTCGGATCCTGTCTTAAATGGTGTAAATTGGGTTGTAAGGCATGTAACTCCTTGAAGAAGTGGCCCTCATCCACCAGTGTCCACATGAAACCTGGACCCATGCTCTTCATCACATCAGTGTGTCAAGATAAATCATTTCCCTTCTCTTAGAGGGCCATCCAGCTCCTGGGGCATCAGGTTTAGGCTTTGCCTTCTCCAGGGTTTGTTTTAAAATACCGAACCCATGAGCATCTAAGCACAGGGGCTCTCAGCTCCAGAAATCATTCAGACACATATTGTGCAAACATTCCTGAGGTTCAGTGCCAGTGTACACACCGCCTGCCCCCCATCTGTCCCCCTCACCTCATCTGGCCCGCATCTCTGCATCGGGAACAGATGAGTCAATGTTTTGGTCTCCTGTCCAAGGCAGTGAAAAGGACAGAATATTTCTGTGGCTTATTTAAGTTTGACTATGGTGGTTAACACCCCGAAAGGTAGACCTCTTACCCCTTGGATCTCTACCCATGTGCTTCATGTTGGACAAATCAGAGTTACAAGCTCTTGTCCTTTCCATATAACAATGTTGAGCCTGAAGTACATTACAATATGTTCTCCATAAGTTCAACATACCTCGCCTTTGTCTAGTCCTCATTTAAGGTTGTCTCCAATTTGGAGCATCCGAAGCTTCCCTTTCTGTTGTGCAACACATTCCAAGACACAGGAAACCTGTACTTGTCTCACTTCAGTTCACGCTTAACTGGCTATGGATCTTAATTGCTGATGTCTACAAGCCCTTTCCAAGTTAAGTCCTACATTCTTGCAGAGGAATAACTTTTATTGATGAATTGTTTTATGTTTGTTTCAATCGAATGGTTCGTTTGCATTCTCGCGGGGGGAAGTCGGTCATTTCCTTTCTGCTTGTGGCCAAAATTCCTTCCCCGATACGGTGTGGTCCACCTACCCCCACTGATCTTAAATAACCTTTGCTGCCCTCAAGTTACTTCTTTGTCTAACTCTCCTGCCAGAGTGTGGGTGGGACTTCCTTTGTTATAACCCTGTTTTTGTTGCTCTGTATAATGGATACTCATCTCTCATTGGTTTGCTACTTTACCTGCCCCACTGTAACACTTTATATAAGGGCTTTTGCACCCAGAAGAGGCAGAACCCTAAACATTTTCAGTTGTACTTCTGGTTGTACTGCATAATTGAAGCATAAATTAAAATGGTTTGGCATGTTGTTTCTTGTTCAATAGTAACTCTTCGACAGTCTCACTGAAGAACGACAGAAACCTGACAGAAGTCTCTCTTTAACTTGCATGTAGTCGCATACGTAGAATCCCTTTACACAGACTTGCAGGCAGATGTAATCGTTAAACATGGAACAGGACTACGGATTATGGTGAGTTTTATTTCTTAGTAGCCAACTAGCAACAAATGTGTACAGCCCTGTGCTTCATAGGAACCAGACTTTCATAGCAAACAAAATGAGTTTTAGGACTGGATTAAAGTAGCACCCTACGGTATCATGGTTGTGGTATTTTTCTGTTAAATGATTCAGATGTGCCTGCGGTTCTCGTGTAAGAACACGGGCAGAGTGTCGGCAGCAGGACGGCTGGCAAGGGCCGTGGCCACTGAAACCAACTGCTTCACCCCCTCTGTGTGCTGGAATTCAGCCTCGCTTGCAGACAGTGTGTAAATGTTTAGTCTGATGTGTTTTATTGTAATGCTCCTCTCCCTGCTGGTCCTTGCTTTACAGAGCTTTTGCTTGTTTTACGGCTGTGTTTTGAGTGCAACAACTGTACACATTGTAGGTACAGGCATATTTTTATGTGTATTTGCATATAATTGTGTGTGAATGTACTGCATGTATCAGCAGCATATTCTGCACAGTCTTGAACACGACCCGTGTTTACCCACAGAGCCGATAGATGGCTGTAAACTGTACTCGGGACCAAGGGAATTCCATCTCACTTCCGCATTGTTCACCTCTCCTGTCTGGTGCTTGAAAGCGCTGGACACTAATAGTGCCTTTAACTGGAGCCAAACAGTTATCATGGAGATGACAGAGACAGACAACAATAAAGAAAGCCTAAAGCGGTAATAACAAAAACCTTGTACATACTTACAGAGTGAACACATCTAAGTAATATTAATATTAATATAACTTTAAGTTAATGAAAAACATTAAAAAAGGTCTGAGTAGTTTTATAAAATTATTTATTGTACCCATATCTGAGGTTTTTATATTTCATACCCAGCAAAAAATAAAGTTGGCCAGGCTTCTGTCCATGTCATGTTGATAAATTGATGAGCAAGTATACACCAACAAAGAAGAATCCCTGGCATACAAATATGTCCAAACTTCAAAGCATTTGACCTTTTCATGGCAGTTTTCTGCACATTTAAACCCAACAGCATAGAGACTCTGTTCTTCAAGCAGAAAATTAACTGAGACTTCACTTCCTACTTGCAGACTAACTGAAGTGAGAATGTTAAAAAGTCAATGGGAGTGACCACTCATTCGGCTCCTCTTTGTTGAACACGGACACTGCGCTCCTCCGCATGAACTAGACATAAAATATTTTGATAATCTGTGCCGTCACACGGCTCGGGTCTCTCATCTGAATGTGCATTCTTGGACCATTACGTCTGTTACGTTTGGGCAAACCTGCAACCACGAGGCTTCATTTATTTATTTGCTTTTTAAGAGTGAAGTGCTCTTCAGACACTGTGTCACACAATTTCTCTCTTTCAAAAGTCCCCCTTTGTGTGTGTGTGTGTGTGTGTGTGTGTGTGTGTGTGTGTGTGTGTGTGTGTGTGTGATGGACTCTGCCCCATCTATGTAGCCTGCTTTGCACCTTGTGCTTCTGAGTTAGGCCCTGCACCCCTGCAATCCTGCCTTGGGGAAGGTGGTTATCAATAGTGAATGAGTGAGAAAGACAGTGAATGGTAGGAGATTCCCCTCAGAGTATGGTTAGTGGAGGCATAAAGTATTTTTTTGTTCTAAATCAAGCTGAATTACTCGACTGCCTCTTGAGTTTTGGACCCTGATTTCTAACTGATCCCATGGGCTCAGACCATCCACACCAAAGTGTGCAAGAAAGTCTCATGGCCTCAGCAAACACTTTCGTTAGAGAATGTGCACTTCATTTAGAGCAGTTATATGGAAAGGATTTGTGAAATATTTATATTTATATATATTTTTATATATCCAGTTTCAAAGTCTGACAGTTTAACATTTCATCCCACAAATGCTGTGTGACTGGTTTTCATCGTCCTGCCCCTTTTGTACATGCTCTGGTCTCTGGCAACAAGGCAAGTGGCACAGTCTTGTAGCAATACAGTGGGGATCAGCAGCCTCCCCCACAGCCAAACTAAACAGGCTGACGTTACCTGTAAGAACAGACAGATTTGGCAGAGGAGCAACTGAAACGAAGTTGAAAGCGCAGTCGTGTGTGTGTGTGCGTGCGTGCGTGCGTGCGTGCGTGCACGCAATGTGGACACAGCATCTGCACTGTCCTGACGCCTGCTGGACAAAAATATAACAGCAGTGGACTGTTAGTCTTAAGGACATAGAAGTTACAAAGTAGATCAAAATTTTTGATTTATGCTAATTCTGGAACATTTCATTCCCCGTTTAATTCATTTTCAGCACACATTTCTCAGCTGCAAATTTTGTTTCTTAATATTTTGGCATTGTGATTTTGACACGTTGGCAGTCGGCTAAAGCAGTTGCTTAGGACTTGATTGGAATTGTGGTCTGGATGTTGTTCAGTGAAATTCCTTCAGGAAGTTTGATTCTAGACCCAGGAGTTTCATCAGACACATCTACCCTGGGGGGAATCTCAATTTCCCATTGCCAAACCCGCCACATTAATCTTACCTTCTTTTTATAACCTTTAAAAGCACTCAACATTAGATGCTACGACAGCACCGCAAACGTCAGCCTCAGGAAAGTCCGTTTCTCTGCCTCGCACCCTTACAAACACAGACAGCAGCTCAGTCACACCTTTCTCTGTGGAGGACACAGCAAAACGTGAGCATTTATTAGAGACACACAACTGTTTATCCAATTTACATTCAAGCCAGAATATTTAGGAGCTATATCAGTCTCGTGAGTTTCCACTAGCACTGAATTGAAGACTTGAGACAGGAAGGACAAGCAGAACTGAATAACTTTCACCTTTTGACTTTCAGGTCGGTTCCATTTTTACCATAGTATCTCGTCCAGCTACCGCAATTTTGCTTTATGATGTTTAGAACCAATATGATCAGCACAAATGCAGGGATCTCAGCCTTTTTAAGCGTTCCTCTACCCAGAGGGCCTTGGCTGCTACCACTCCAATGTCTGCTTGGATGCAGTATATAAACAAGATTGTGTTCCCTCTGTCAGTGAATGTGAAATAAATGTTTTTGCCCCTGGACAAAAAATAAACCCATAACTCTGCACTGGCACTCAGCGCTTTGATTGAAAAAGACATTTCAACAGTATTTTAAATGTAATTGTAATCGAGAATAAAGACTATAAACTCCCAGAGAAATAATGATGCTGGCTGACATCTGGTGAATTATTTGTACTCTTGGACAAGTCATGGTGCATTTTTTTCCAATATCTACATTTTTCAGTCTTTCAGAATGCATAGCATTGCACATAATGGAAATTTGTTGCAGGCTTTGACTTAACATTTATTCCTGCTTTCTTGTGAATGCATGTAGTGCAGTGGCAGTTTGCTGAAAGCTGCAGATGTCTGCTTACACCCAGGCTGGTGTTCAAAGATGGTGAAAGGAAAGAGAAGAATCACCACATCTGCATGAAGATAAGACAAAGCTTTGGAAGGTGAGGACTTTACTAAAGATGACGTCAACCAGAAGAGGCTGCAAGTTAGATTTCTGCAGAAGAGGTAACTGTACTAAAATACCACACCTAATATTTTTGTTTATTAGTGTATATTAGGGCAGGACAGTGAGATGGCAAGCAGTTCATGGGAACCCAGCTGTGCCTGTTCTCTCTCTCTCTCTCTCTCTCTCTGTGTGTGTGTGTGTGTGTGTGTGTGTGTGTGTGTGTGTGTGTGTGTGTGTGTGTGTGTGTGTGAAAGAGAACACCCTGTGATGGCCCGCCATCCTGTCTGTGCCGCATCTGCCCGAACCCCAGCTTGACCCTTGGACATGTTAGGACATGATGGCAATAAAGAGAATATTTTACATTTTATTAGTATATTTATATACTATTTCATATATTTATTGGTATATTTTATGTATTAATGTTATGCATTGTTTTGCATTAATTGCCAAAGCAGAGAAAATTAATGAGGTACTGACCAGTATATAGAAAAAAACACACTCTCTAAGCTTTATATGTTTAACTTTATTTAATTTATCCCCTGCTGCACCACCGGATGCGTTTGATGGATCGATTTCTCCTCGGTTTAAATAACAGGAACTGATGTGAGCGATTTGTTGCTATACTGCCCCCTTGAGGCCATTTGAGAGCATCGCAAGAATTAAACTGGTGAGTTTGACCTCTACCTGATAACCCCCGAATATATTACATAAGAAGGCCTCAAAATCTCAACTCTCCTTCCAAAAATTTTTTTCTAAAATTTTCTAACACTTCTGGAAATCAGTAGAAAATAAATTGCAATCCCAACGATCCTTAGCAGGACACAGTGGTTAATGACAGCAGATGGATAAATTCCACAGTTTAACAACCTGTTAATGTAGATATCGTGCTTCTCACACAGTAGCTGTAATGGAGAATGTTTGGATTATAGTGGGGTTAGGAAGTTAGTAAACCCTTCAAAATTTTGTTAGTTTCCTCATAAAACTTGACCTCTGATGCTTTGAAATCCCAAGCTATTTGGACAGCCGTTCAGTTGCGTTTCAAAACGGAGAGCTTCCGTAATGATTTTTAACTAGGAAAACTGTATGTTACACAATTGTTAAGGGTAGGGGGTTATTTTTTAAATCAAAATGTGCAGTTAGGGTGTAAATCATAAAACTGATGTTGCATGATTTTTGTGTTAGGGTCATAAATGTCAGGAAAAATAACATAAAATAGACAGAAGGCATAATTTTCGGCAGTGGAACACAGCTTACGTGGTTTGGTAGTAGCTGTAAACATGGGATGCTGGACTTTATTACAAGTGTAATAAGGATCATTTAAGCAGTTTGAATGGCTGAGTGGTTCCAGACTCTGTTATCAACAATGAAACAAGCCTGTTGTCCACATGTGACTGCTCGTGGGATTCATTCATCAACCAGATGATGTCATCAAGCAGGGACACATGCAGTCCAGACGACTGCATCTTCTGGCTGTCCTCTGGAGCGCGGGCATGGAGGACGTCAGGTTTTACAGTCTGCGGTGAAGGAGCCGCAGCATCTTTGTCTGCCCACAGCAAACAGTGAACATCTTCTTCACTCGTGGGATGATGTCGTCTGCCTCGTCCCTCCTCTGCAACATCTGGCCTTGAGGAACCCCAGTTGACTCAGATGTTGTTAAGCATTTTGTGCTTTGAAGACAGCCATCCCAATAATACATGTATATTTTTCATTTGTTAGTCACATAGCAGTTACATGTTCAGCTGACTTTAACCACTCCCTTTTTTTAGTGTAAATTAACACATAAAAATGAGAAAAAGATCATATAAAGTGCAAAGCTCTGATAATGCAGGTGTAGATGTTTATTAATCGTAAATGCCAAAGTACAGTAGGCTGTATCCATGCCGGTCTGGAAAGTATTTCTAGAGCAAATAAGTAGCAACTAAATCTGCCCATATATGATCACATCCAATTAATTTGTTTTCTTCAGAGCTTCTGACAGATGTCTTAAATTAAGGAGGTGGAAGTGGACTTGATACGACAGACTTGTTTTGTTGTCCCTGGAAGCCCACAAAAACCCAACACCAGGTAATCATTCTCCAGCCTCTGCAACTCCCCTCACACACACTCTTCCAACAACAACGGGGAGATGTGGAGCACCCAAATGTCAACGTGCTGCAGTTCTGCCTGGAGAACACAGGTGTGGAGCAGATGGGAGAAACTCTATGGGCTCCAGGTGCATTCAGCCACTTTAGGCTTTAGGTTAAGAAGCTCATACCAGGGATCTGATTCCTAACAGCAGGTCTTTGCAAAGGAAGCAGACACACCTCAGCACTTCTGCCATGGTCTTTATGGAACACTTCAGATCCATACTGCATTGTCCATCTCTACAGCTATTTTTTGCTTTTACAATCTTACTTCCTGTAGTACCAAACACAGCTATTTAATACCTATTGCTGTATCATTTGTTTGAGTATTATAATGAATGAGACATTACAGCTGTTCTTGCTATTATAATGCAATAATCGACACGCTCAGGATTTCTCTATACATTTTAGCTTTCTGGTGTAGACATGGAGATTAATAAATATGGTAGCAGAGGCAACTTAAAATTCAGATGTCTAGATTCTCAAATTGATCGTTTCTGGAAAGTCATACAATTAGAAAATGCAGAGTTTTAAACTATTTAAATTTATTCATTCATCCATCCTTTAATAGGCTGTCCAGGGGACCTGAGCAGCCATGGGGTGGACATGCAAGACATCCAGACAGAGTTGGATTCAAACCCATGTCCATTCAGCTCAGGTACTATGAAGTGACACGATGTCATCCTTTTGTTTAATTTATTTTAATTATGTCACATAAAATAATATATATATATATTTTTGTACAATTCTTTTTTTTATTTTTAATTAATCAAACATTCAAAATCCCAATTAAAACTTGAACTCTAAAATCTGCAGGAGAGACTCTGCCTTCCACTGGGTGGTGCGGTTCTGTAGTAACCGTAGTTTTCCACAGGATGTCGCAGCTGAGCGGAATTGTGCTCTCTGCTTGTCAGGGTTGCATTTCTTCGCATATCTTCATAACAAAGTTAATCCAGAAATTATCCGTGTGAGCAGAGTTTATTACGTGGGACTTGATAAGTTTTTACTTGAGGATAATCGACACGTTTGTTTTGTCAGAGTTTATTGTGCATTGAGTGCGGCGTTTAAAATGCCATCAGTGTGCACGTCATTGATCACGTGTCCTGCACGATGCGCCTGATCGGAGAATTAATATTGAGACCAGATCGCCAGATCGATTTTCCAGCAAGTAATGAACATATTAATTTGGCCGCTCCTTTTGTATGTTCTTGAAATGTAATTGATGTGAGGACGAAATAGAAGATTCTTATAATTTCTTTTGTTTTTTTTGTTCAAAGCAATAATGTCTTTAACACTTTACAAACATTGCTGGAAATGTATAGAAATTCACTGAAATGGAAACTAATTGTATATTTTAAGTGGGCTTCTTTCTGGCAACGCTGTGATTTTCAAGATCTGGTGTTGTGTCTGAGAAGGAAATAATAAAAAAAAAAAATAAATAAAAAAATTATCATCTGCTATTCGCCTCCAGGCCCTGTGTGTGTGTGTGTGTGTGTGTGTGTGTCTGATCGCTAACCACACTGGACTTTTTGCCAGCAGTGCACATTCGGTTCTGATAAAGCTGTTTACATTACTGGAATTCCCCTTCCTCATTGGCTGGTGGGTGCAGAGCGAAGGCTGTGGGGGAGATGGGGGGGGGGGGTGACCCAGCCGGCCCTGATGAACTTCCTGAGGAGGAAATGTGGGAGTCAACGTGGTCTCCCTCTCTGGATCTCGGTGTGCTTCTCTCACTCCCTTCCCTGCTGTACCCTCAGCCTGGCTGCCTCCATGCTGGGAACAGATGCCCCGGTGTAAAGCATCCCCCCCACCCCGAATATTCTGCGCACACACATCCAGCACATGAATCACCGCTCTCATATGAATGATTTAGAGCCATTTCAGCGGTGCTGGGGTGCGACTGGGGCGGGCACTTGTCGCCGATTCATGGTTCCCTGGCAAAAATGGCTCCACCCAATGAAAGCTACGCTGGACTGAGGCTGCTGGGCTGGTGGAAAACATGGGAAGTTATGATTTCATTTTGTGTAATGCAATGAGGCCCTCATTTGTGAATGCAAGATGACAGCTCCAGCATCACGCAGCTCTTGGGACAGAGGGGAGTGAGAATGTTCTTCCAGGAAAGTGCTAGAGAAGCAAGCAGGAACCGTTTTAAAATTACATTATTATCCTGCCTGCAAAAATTAAAAAAAAAAAAAAAAACAAAGTGTCAGGGGAAATCGGTTTGTTCAAAAGAAACTCAACTAAGGGTAAAGCTGTTGACACACCAAGTGCCCTTCTGATTCGCTCAAGTCATTTTCAAAACGGGCTGACAGAGATCCAGCTTTTTGGTGCCAATAATGTAGAGATGATCAGAAATGGAAAGAAAGCCTCTGCAAAGCACCAAACACGTCTTTAAAATGCAGTAAACCAAGACTGAAAAATGGTGGCGCACCCTTGTGAATTCTCCTCATCCAATTCCGCCAGTTTGTCAAAAATCTACCATAACAATGGCGGGTCGAGAAAAATCTCCACCGTACGACGGTGTACATTAGCAGGCCCGTATTTCGACAGACGACATCTGTAGGCTCTACACTCGGGTTTCAGCACGGCAGTTCATATGATACGGACAGACGGTCCACTTCGGGCTGGCTGGCGGCTTGTTGCCATTGGTTACTGGCCATTACGCACTTACATCATCCATTAACTTCTTCTGCGGCCAACAAAGTGTCCATCAATGGAGGTATCGAATTCAGCATGAGCTCCCTGACACGGAAACACACCGCAGTGTGTTTCACCCAAATGAATGGTAATAAAGAAACGTTACGTGCGTGCTTTTGTTTTTGTTAATGCTGGCTGGTTCACATAAGAGCGCACCACCATGAACCTGGTCTGTAATGGACATCTGGGACTGGGTGAAGAAGCTGAGCTGATCATCCTGCCTGAAAACATCCAGACTATTATTATTATTATTATTATTGTTATTATTATTATTATTATTATTTCACATCCAATTACAGCAGTACTGTTTGATTTACTTGCTTGGAAGAACCTACTGTTAATGTTAGGGTTGTACACTAAGCTACTTACAATTATTTACCCATTTATAGAGCCGAGGGGGGCTTTTGACGCAACAGTTTGCCAGCAGTAATGCTAAAAAGTCCTTTTTGTAAGCAGTATGAGGCAAAACTGGTGTTTTAAAAAGCCCAGGAGCGGTCCCGGGTGTGAATGACACCTATGCGTTACCGCCGCTGCTGCTGCTGCTGCTGCTGGGGGGGAGGGGGTGTGGCGCGATTCCACAGTGAGTCCCGATGCATTGTGGGAGGAGCGGAAGTTGAGGAAGTGGCTCCACACGCTGGGAGCGCGCGCCGTACGTGCCGCGAGGGGAGCCGCTCGGAGCGCGTCGCGTGCGCGCTCCTGTCGCGGAGCCGCACAGACAGAAACGGCGGCTCAGTATGCGGTCGGAGCCCGGACTGGGATGGCCGCCGTCGGGATGCTGAGAGCCGGACGTGACGGTGCTCGGCTTCTCCTCACCGCTGCACTCCTCGTCGCAGCACTGGGCGCGAGAGCCGTGCGGGCACAGAAAGGTTGGTTCGGATGCGGGATCCACCGCTCGCGCTCCGCCTCGCGCGTCCGTTTGGCGGCAGTGCGGTGATACCGCAATGGCACTTCAGTTACACTGAGGTAACGGCGCGGTAACGCTCTGTAGTAGTAATGTAGACATATTGTATTAACATTGCAGCAACTCTAGCATCTCTGCAGCAGTGGTTATAATAACAGGGCAGTTCTTGTGGGTCAGTATTGTCATTTTCTAGTAACGGTGTATCCATACTGTAGTAACTGTGCCGTGACAGTACATCGTGTGGTAACATCGTGGTACCTGTGTGCTTACAATGTAATAACCGTGCAACGCTCTTGTACTGTGTTGCCCTTACACCAACGTGAAGCGAGTGACCGCGGTTAAACCACCTGCTTGTTACCGTGATCGAACTGCTAGCAGGAACCCAGTGTTGGAAGCGCACGTTCATGTGGACTCTGGACGGGGGGAGGGGCTCCATGTGCACACATTTCCAGCAGCTTTAAGGGGTGAGAAGGTTTTTTGGACACCCCTGGGGTGGAATTGGTGACATCATCACAGTGCAGTGACCAGCTTCTCGGGCGCCTAGTGTTGTCTCCTTTGAAAGCATAAATTTTATTTATTTTACAATATAGCATGAAACCATAACACCAATGTTGATGATACCAGTAGTGGTCGAGGTTCTGCGGACAAGTGCGTGTGGCGTGGGTCCAGCTTGTTATGCAAGAGCAGCACTGTGTGGTGTGTGTGACGCCCACCTGACAGCCATCGCATTGTTCTCACCCCCTCCCAGGAGGAAAAAGCTATGCGTGAAGGAACAAGCTGCTATGTGCGAGTGCGGTGGCATTGATTCGGCGGCGCTAGAAGATTTCGCACACTTTGCTGTGTTCAACACTGAGAACATGATATACATGTAGTATACCATGGTAACCTTATAGTAATGAAGAAGGTGCAATAAACAAACAGCACCAGCGGTACAGTTGGCTACAGTGTATGGAACAGCACCAACGCAAACCATAAATAGGTGCAGTTGGTGACACATTAATGGTGTCCGTTGAGTCCCTCCTCTCAAAGTTACAATCCCCAGAGTTTGACAGTCACTTTCACCGTTGAGACCGTTTCAAAGTTTATTTCGCATGACCTTTGCGCTGTTGACTGTTTTTACAGCATTCCCGCTTGTTACAGTATTTCATCAGGTAGTGGAGCATTTACCTCTGTGGTCTTGAGACATGAAGCTTCCTCTTTAACAAATTCCTTTCTTTCTGTTTTTACCCCAGATGAGGTTACTCTACTCTAATACAGTAGGAATAGTTTGCTTTTTAATTGGTAAATGATTGTAAAGTTTATTTGACACTGAGCGTCGCCCTGGTTGCCTGCAGATCGATGGTGATATTTCATTTTAGGCGCAGTGCTTTGTGCTTTTTGTCACTTCTAGGAGACATGCTGGGCTTCAGGTGTTCAACTGGGGATTATTCTCTCGCAAAGGCTGTGACTGCACTGATTGCGCTTGTCTGTAGCCCAAAAGCATGACGTCTGTCATCTGAACTGCCACGGCACCCCTCGGCTTCTGTGGAGATAAACCAGGGCTACGCTGTCTGCACTCTTACCATGTTTTAAAAACAGTGGAAAGAATTTAATAAGGCCATATTTTAAACGAAGACGGTGAGGACAAAGAATCCATTTGTTATTCGAAAGCTCTTGCGCATCTGTGAAGATACGTAAGGCTGTGACGACACTTGAGGGTAATGGTGGGATCTTAGTTTTGTTGCAGGTAGCTGCTCAAGACGCCATGGTGCACGATGAAGTAAAAAGATACCTCGATTGAATCGAGAGATGAAAAGGGAGGAGGTGGAAAAAAAGAAGAGTCTCTTATTAAATTACTTATTTATTTGTTTTTTAACACTTTTTTTTTGTTTTCTTTCACACACTGCGGAGACGCCTGTTTTCCCAGGGAGGGTGAGCACGGGAGTGTTTTTGGGAAGCGTCTCTCCTGCTTTGTTGAAAACAGCTGTGTCCGTAGTGTGTTTGCCCTCGGATTGGGTTACGCACAGGAACTTTCCCAGCACGTGGAGCTCCCACCCAGAGAAGGCTGAGTCCAGAGAGATGGGCGGTGACCCGTGGAAACACGGGGGCTGGGGTGGGTCGGGCGCTCGGCCCCTGCTGGCCCGAGCAGAGGCCAGCAATCGCACAGCTGCGGCCTGAAATCCGTCACGCGAAGGCAGCAGTGCAGTGGTACACAGCCGACCCCGAGTCATGCAGTGCCCAGAGGAGGAGCTCTAAGGTCATTGTCCTCCCCCTTCTGGGGATATGGAGATTACTTGTGCTGTTTATCTAATGACTAGAAAATTCTTTTGCTCACTCTGCTCACGTTCCCTATTTGATGATTGTTCTCTTATTTGTTATGCGGTGACCGTTTGGCAGATGAATGTGTGGATGACAAAGAAATGTAACATTCGCTGCCGTAACTTATGATAAATTCAAAATAATGAACAGTTGTTGGATTTGACTTCAGTTGTGTGAGAAGTAACAAAGTCCTTTGCTTAGATTCTCAAGTGACGTGTGAGTGTGGTTATGAGACTCGTTGGGTCTGTGATTGACGTTGTCTCTTTGAGGCTCTGCTTCTCCGGCCTCCCGGTGTAATTTTAGCGGGGGGAGAGGGAGGTGAGCTGGTGTCTGGCTTGAGGGCTGCTATCATCAGGGGAAGTTCTGCCTCCTGGTTAGTTTTCATTTTATTTTGGGCAATCTGTGGAGCCTAACCTGTAGGATTTTAAAGTGGCTTAACCACATCAACAGAATAGTTTTATTTCTAGTTGTTTTGATTAGTTACCCTAGCTAAACCTTCAGAAGAGTGGGAATGGCTCCCATAGCAAAGACAAAGGGACCAAAGATATGTTGTATAGGGACAGTTTTAGGCAGTTTATGGGGTTTTGAATGCTCACCCTTCCAGCTCTTTGTGCCCCCAGGTTGTAGTCTCTGCAACAAAACATTGTGTAGACACATTGAAACCCCACAGCTGTGCCCAGATGGAATGAGCTGGGCTTGGGGGATGTGCTGTGTGTCTGTATGGGGGCAACAGCAGCTGCAGAAGATCTCAGTACCCTTCCCTGCATCTGCTGCTTGCTTTATGACACCTCTTGGAACTTCTCAGGCTTCCCAAGTTTTAGCTCCGTCTCTAATCTCAGCTGTGCTGTAGAATGTTATTTCGGACAAATCCCCAGGTTCATCGTCTTAGTTGACCTCAATTCAGGGGCTAGCTGGTGACCTCTGATCACAGGGTAGTCTCGTGCGACCTGATAACAGTTGCGTTTCTTCTTCCATTTCAGGCGATGCCTGCGGGATCACAGTCCTGGGACTCCAAAGCGGAACGCTCTCTTCCATCCACTACCCACAGACGTACCCCAATCATACGGTATGTGAGTGGGAAGTGCGCGTGGCCCCAAGCCAGAGGCTCCAGTTCAAGTTTGGCGACTTTGACATCGAGGACTTAGACTGCCACTTCAGCTACCTGCGCATCTACAATGGCATTGGCCCCGGGAGGACGGAGATAGGTGAGTGCCTCTGAGATGAACAGCTTTCTGCGCCCTCAAGCTCTTCGGTGTGTATTTGAAGCAGCTCCTCCTACTAAAGGGGAAGCTTGCCGTTTCACATATCTGGACAGGAGTGTACAATACTACAGTGAAGTAACCATAAAGGAACAGATGGCCCTGAATTTCAGTGGTACTTTCTTTGCTGCGTCATGTCAGGCTCCTTGTCTACTGCATAAAAAGAACTGTTTTAAAAAAAAAAAAAAAAATGTAAAACATGTTTGGAGAATTCGGCCATATCAGACCTCTTTATCCACAAATATTCCACAGCCACAGAATTCTGCACTGAATGAAATGTATTTAGCTGTTAAAATTATTCAAGACACTGCATTGGTGTTTATAACGTACGTAAGATTGATTTTGATTCCGTATGGATTTGTTTAGAGAGCAGGGTACAGTGAAATTACCATCAGAGAAGTACAGTACATCATTTTTAAAAGCAAATGGGATAAAGGCAGCCAGATGTTAACGCACATGGGTGAATGTTCTGAAAAAGTCCAGATGTGGAAAAAGATGAACTTCCCTTTTTTAATACAGGGTTATATGCCAGTACAGCTCTGCTCTTTTTGTGTAATGCTGGCAGGGAAATGTGTGTGACTAAGCAGTTCTGTCCTCTGTTGGCACCCAGTGAAGTACTGTGGACTGGGCCTGCAAGTTCCCCACATGATCCAGTCCAGCAGCAACGAGGTCACGGTGCAGTTCATGAGCGGGATCCACCAGTCCGGGCGGGGGTTCCTACTGTCCTACTCAACAACAGAGCACCCAGGTAAAGCACCCCAGTGCTTCTGGGTGGCATTCCTCTTACCGTCTCATTGCTGTCTTCAGGTATCGCAGAAATCAGTATGAAGCAGCATGAACTGTGTTACGAGAGAATGCTCAGACCCAGGTGGAGATGATCAGTAACCTCGGCACATGAAAATGATTACCTTGGCTGTCAAAGCTTTTTTTTTTTTCTTTCTTTCATTTGGCTGAGTGTGAATCTTGTTTTGGATGTGTCCTTCTCACAAAGGAGAATTTGTACAGATTTTTCTTTTCCGTAATTACTATCTGTGATAAGTCTCTTTTGCATTTTACACACCCCAAATGTCCTAGGTGCTGCTTTTTGTCTGTGCCCCCAGGCACAAATCTTATTTAAGCTCAGGAATGTCACTGGACCTGAATTTCCACTACGGCTTAGAAAGAAGTCAGGAATCTGATTAAATAAAAGTGAATAAATTAAATAAAAGTGGACTAAATAAAGTTTCTGAAATTTCATTTGATGCCATTTTAATCTGGAGCTGTTGGTGGTCTGTGAACAGGTATATAAATTGTACTGCTTTTTTGATGTTTTCTCAAAGGACAGGCAGGGAGCGTCTCCGGATGGAAGGCATGGTGTATTTGGAAATATCACAGCCTGGGGCTGAGGCGAGGCCAAGCTGGAGAAGTAGGCAGGGGGAGGCAGTATTATTGCAGCAGGGCCCACACTTTGTCCTCTGTGTCTCCCCCCCAAATCCTTGTTCTCATCCATCAGGCTGTATTTGCCTCCATGTCAGCTTTCATGGGCAGCACATAGCAGGTGATTGAAAGGCACTCCATTAGTGTGCGTCTGTCTGTCCAGCCTGGGGGACAGGTTATTCACTAACTTTTCCATCAGACTACAGGGAAAATACACCAAAGAGCATCACAATGAGATCATGGTTGGGGGTTGGTGGCCAGAGCTGAACAAGTGGCTGAAGGCTCTCCGCAGCAGGCGTTTAGGTTGAGGCTGGAAGTCACGAGGGAAATATGCTGATTTTCTTCATACATTTTTAGCCTTGCTGCTAGCCTTCCTCACTCTTTCATTATCATCTGAGATTAGCTTCAAAGGCCTGTTTTTTCTTTTCTTTTTTTCTTCCCTTTGTTCTGTAGAGCCTGTGGTTGTAGATTTTTGTAGAGGAGGTGTGGGTCCTGTTTGCTTTTAGTGAAGTCACCTTATCAGGTGGCAAGTGGCTCTGAAGGGATGTGGCTCCTCTGCCATTTGTTTGTCAGTGGGGGAGGAGTTCTGGGGTCTTTCCAGCTATGTTCTGGGATAAAAGAAGGCAATGGGTGTGTTTATGGTGTAGCCAGAGAGCAGAAGGCTCAGCTGTAATGCAGCTCCAGTGTGGAGTCTCCAGGGGAAACCAAGAGCAGTGGGCGATGTCTCTGTTAATGTCTAACGTGAAGAGCATTCAGGAACACAGAGGACTTCGATGTACACGCTACTCTCACAGCTTATCAGTATGAAGCAGATAAGCTGTACTTCAGTGCTCATGCGTATGGGTGCAAGTCCTTTGCGTGTTGCTGGATGCGCTTTTGTTTACTTTGGAGAAAATCGTCTTCCACGTTTAAGTTGGATTTGTCTCCTTGTAAATGCGAAGGTTTCCAGTTTGGATCCCTGTCCTACAGTAATGCACTTGATTGAGGTCCTTACTACAAACTGCTACGGTATGCATACTCTGGTCTATAAGTTGGTGTGAACTCAGGTGTTGTGTAAACAGAAAATAGTCATTAAAATTACTATTTAGTTGTATAGTACTTTTCAAATCTCGATGCTGTAAGGAAGTTGCAGACCACAAATGTGTAAAAGTGCTGCAGTCGGCCAAAGGTTGCGGTAAGATGCGGGGCAAAATGCCACTTCCTCTAGTCTGCCCAAAAAAGCAGCACTTGTTCAGCCCCTTCTGAACTAGTGCCCTAGTAGCTGACCGAATAAAGACTTTTCAACTCAAGGTTGGCAGTTTAAGTCCCTGGAGAAGCTCTGAATGATAATTTATATAATAATTTGCATAATAGCATTAACGCACGTTGGAAAGGAGGTTGTTTGAGCATCATATTCCCTCATTGCAGTGCGGAATAAAGGAAACAAATGCTGGATTTTTGGATGGTGTCGTGTTCAACAAGCAGCAAAGAGTGTGATGTTATCCTGGGAAGCCTGACCCTAAAGATGATGCCTCTTGCCTGTTCAGAAAAGCATTCAGCACTGGGGGGATGGGGGGGGTGGAGTGCAGGAGGGAGAGGGAAAAGTGTTTGTTTATCCTTTCTGGAGATGAAACAAAGTCCCTGTGAACACTGGGTTCTTTGTAAGGTATCTGGGTCTATTAGTTGTGTGGTGCTGTAGAGCTACCCCGCAGATGGGTGGGGATGGAGGGGTGAGCCAAAGCACTGCACCCAGACTGTGGCTCCAGGGACATTTCTCAGTGGGGGTTTGGGCCAGGGCCAGTTTATGGCGGGGAGCTGATGGTCCACTGCTGTGCCGATCCAGGTTTACCAACCTCAAGCAGCTTCTAAAAGCGGTGTGTAAACAGAGGGGCCTGCTAATTGAATCCAGCTCTCGCCTGTCACAAGCCCCTGCTCTTATTGGGACCCCTGAGGGCCAGTGGGCAGCACAGTGGTTAAGGACCTGAACATATGGCCAAATAACTCTAGCTTCACATCCCAGGAGGGCCCTTGAGATAACTCATTGATTTTGTTTAATATCCAGATATTTGAATCTGAACCATGAATAAATGTCTGCTGAATGTAATGTGATAAGCCTGAGAAAGGAGGAGTTATGTTGTGTATTCATACATTTTTGGAGTTTTCCCTCACTCAGTCTTAATGCCTGTTAAACACATGCAGAGAGAGGATGTTGTAATGCCTGCTAAAATCACATAGCTGTTAAGATACTGAGCAGAATATCGTAGCACCACGTTGTTCAGTGCAGTTATTCATGCAATGACTGGGATGTGGCTGTCGGCACAGTAAAGGTACACACATCAAAGTTCTAGACCCATGTGGTCTGTAAATTTCTGCAGTTTCTTTGTTCGAAGGGATTCATGGACTGACACTGCAGATGCTTTTGTTATTTGGACCTTTTACCTTTTTTATTTTCAGTAGCAACAAAACAGAGCAGGGTCATCAATATATTACAAAAATGAAAATGCATACAAGATCCTGATATACTGTACACTGCCCGGGCAAAAAAAATTGACCACTTGGATTTAACTTAGTGTTATGATGTGGGGTTGCTTCAGTTGGTCAAGTCTAAGTTCAGCAATATTATGTGCCCAAAAAACAAGGTCAACTGAATATACGGAATGACCAGGTTTTTCCACCAATGGATTTTTTTCTTCCCTGATGGCACGACCATATTCATGTTACACACACAGTGCCAAATAACAGGAGCTTGGATTATAAAGGGGATCCTATCGCCCATCTAAAACCCGTCCTAACCCCATAGCACGCCTACGAATCCGCTATACAATGGCTACCTTATTAGAACTAGCACCAACTAACTATAACTCCAACCATGGCGTGGCGCAGCAATGGCGCGGCATCTCATCGGGGTTATCAAGTGGGCACCTTCCTTCGTCGGCGTTTCGTCGAGTTAGGCCCACGACACCAAGATGACAATGCCAGGGTTCATTGGGCTCAAACTGTGAAAGAGTGCTTCAGGGAGCATGACAGAGACATCATTTTCACACATGGATTGGCCACCACAGAGTCCAGACCTTAACCCCTTTGAGAATCTTTGGGATGTACTGAAGAAGACTACGCAGTGGTCTGACTCTCCCATCATCAATACAAGATCTTGGCAAAAAATGATTGCAACTCTGGATGGAAATGTTGTGACTTTGTATAAGCTTATCGAAACGATACCACGGTGAATGTGTGCCATAATGAAAGCTTAAGGTGGTCCAACAAAATATTAGTGTATGTGACTTTTTTTTGGCCGGGCAGTGTAACTTAGTGGTCCTACAGTCCCAAGAAGATCCAACAAAAGCACCTCATCTTCTGAAGTTGAAGTGACATCCTACATGTAGTTTTGTTGTTTCTTTAATCTTCTGACTCCACGTACTGTATTTTTCATGTAGCTTATGTTTTGGATTGAGGGATCACAATGAGGACTTCATGTCCCAATAAGTTGTGTCCTACTACATCCCCACAGTTGATGTGCCGAGATGCCCTGCACTTAAAACACGATTAGTGTCCTTGGATATCTCTTTTAAAGAGGACACAGAATTTGGAGTGCAAAGGATATTCCTGCTGATTGGTACTTCTGGGCCTGGGAAACAGGGTAATTGTAAAGCAGAGCAAAAGGTCTGATTTGTAACCATAGTTTGGTGTTGGTTTGTGCACGAAAGTTGCGGCCAGGGTGGTGCAGGTTCTCTGCTGCCTGGCTGCATTTTTGATGGAGTTCCGCAGGAGCTGTGGAGCCTCGGGACCCAGGCACAGCAGGCTGTCCACCATTAGAGAAGGCTGCCTGGTGAAGCAGACAGGCCTTAGATCCCTGGTCTGGTAACAGCTCAGTATGTCTGTCTGAGCCTCAGTAGATCTTGTATTAACCTCTTAGCACTACAGTTTAATCAACAGCACTCTAGTCTTAGTTCTAGAGCTTCACTGTGTGTGTGTGTGTGTGTGTGTGTGTGTGTTTTCATTTCCACATGCTTCACTTGTATTTAGTAAATCACTTTTGCATCAAATCCTTTGCATTTTTTTCTTTATTTCTCTCCATCCTTACACCCCCCCATTCAAAACAGTTGATGTTACACCTCTGTACCCCTAGACCCTTGGAGTTGTAGCACAGTTGTGTTAGAGGTTGCTTTCAGAAGGCAGTCAGGGTGTTTGCACTACAATGGCATCAGGTAGAAATGCACATCTGATAGTCTTGTCAATGGGGCAAATCATGGATGCTGGAGGAAACAAATAGTGTACGGTATCCCTCTGTTTGTCCCCAACACCACAGCCTCTTAAGGGAAGCAGCTGCACATCAGCCTTAAAGGGAACTGACCGTGGTGAAACAACCCTGACCGTCCTTTGTTACGGGAACTATGGTGTCACGGGACTCTGCTGGAGAAAGCAGGAGATTGTGGCTGAGAGATCAGATAAGCTTGTGTGCACAATCAAAGAGCGGTGCGGAGGAAAAATTTGTTTGAATGGCATCGTGGGAACAACGGGTAATCCTGCTCGAGACTCCAGGTAAACATTCTCCTGCCACGTAGACAGATGAGCATTTTGCAGTTGATGAATAAACGTGGGGAATGAGGTCACGGTGACTTTGGACCCCCTGTACCCCCCACGTCCTGAATGTGTCTGTATTCCCGGTAGCGTCTGTCACGCTTTATCAGTGTTTTTCTACCCTTTCTGTTGCCAAAGCAAAGTCTGGTTTGGAATTGCACACTGTTGTCGTTTTGTATTTGAGAGTAGCGTATGATTCTGTGTGTTGCATGAACATAAGCGCTCATTGGTTTTAAATCCATTTCTAATTTTGACCTCTTTTTTTGTTGCTTTCCCGGTTTACGCGGTTGAATTCAGTTAATGGAACTGAAACTTGAGTGATATTTACATCCTCAAGTTAAAAAGCAGTAGAGATCCAGTGTGCCATCGTATATGGATGGTAACATCTGCGAGTTGCATGATGTTGTTACGGCTGTGCATCGTCCCCCGGATGCCTTTTGAGGCGGCAGCTATGAGTAACCCGGTGAGACAGCTGACCCGCGTTTCCATCAAAGCCACAGAATTCCTTTCCCTTTATCACAAGCGGTCAAATGGTCATCTTCAAATGAGATTGGGTTTCTCTTTGTGGAACAAGGCTGTTGTGTTCCCAACACAAGGTTGTGGGTTTTCCAGCCAAATATGCCCCCGTACCACCTTCCACATTCCAGCGCAGGGCTGGTTGTCAGGGACAGCGCTTTGCTGCGGAAAAGTCAACAAGAGCCCATTTGACACGAAGAGAAACGCACTGCTTGACCTGATGCCCTGCTCCACTTGTTGGCTCAAACCCAGTGGCAACATCCTCTTGTGCTCCACTTGCTAGAAAAATGTGAATCGACAAAGCAAAGCCGAAGACTTGTGCAGTTTTATTTGCTGTTAGAATGTCATTAAGCGTGACTTTTTAGTCCTTGGCTTTGATTGTTTTTATTCACTTAGCAGATGCTTTTGTCCACAATAGGATAATTAACTACTATTTAGCTGGCACTTTTACCCAAGGCGACCTGAGCAGGACCCTCTTCCAGAAGCGAATCGCTGTAATAATTATTGCATTTATGCAGCATATGTGTCACATGGTTTTTTTGTCCATTATTTCCAATAATCCTGCCTTCACCAGCATTGTTACAGTTAGTGGTTCACTTGAAATGCATGCCTTTGGACTTGACTTCTTCTAAAAATAAATTTATTTGTTGTTGTTGTTCCAATCCCCCTCTCCTTTATAGATTTGATCAGTTGCTTGGACAAAGGGATCCATTTCATGGAGGCAGAGTTCAGGTAAGATAAATGATGTAATGTGTTCTTGCGATACCTGTGACTGTGATTGTAGCAAGTAAAAGGTGAATGTGTAGTGGGAGCGTGAAGTGTGAGTAACCTGGCGAGTGCTTAGTATGGGGTGAGCTGGACCAGAGTGTTAAAGTAACACACTAAGTGCCTTAAATCTCGTGGGACTGCTGCAGGAGAGCCAGGAAGACATGGGGGCTCATCTCCTGCTCATACTTGTTAAGTGAACACCTTGTGAAAGTTTCCACCAGCTGTGTTCAAGCTATTGACTGGTACCACATGAAGGAAGACTTTCTGTCTTCAGGTTACTGTTGAGCCCTTTGGGGTTCAGTCATTTATAAACACAAGCATGGAGTCAGGCTCTGTTTTCACCTTGGATCTAATTGATGCTTTAATTACCTTTTTGTTTGCAGCAAATACTGCCCTGCTGGCTGCTTGGCGGTTTCGGGGGAGGTTTCTGGAACAATCCCACATGGCTACAGAGATGTGAGTATGACTTCCTGCCTTGTGATGGGTCCTGGTATGACAGATGGACCGTTAGCGGGGCAGTGACTCAGGGTGGGGTGTCTCACAAGGACATGTTCTCCGCAGGGAGTTGAAGTGGCCACCACACTTGTCCACCCCCATACCCCAGTGGAATGTCTACCACATCAGCTATGCAACCCCCACCCACATCTTTACACCTCATGCTGGGAGTGGAGTTTGCAGCAGTACTGTGGCGTTAACTCAATGCACTGGGGTCAGTTCTCCAGGTTCCAGTGCTGAAGGTTTTTGCTCTTTGTTTAAAATTTTATCACCACAGGCAGGTATACAGAAGAAATACACGACACAAACACAAGTGAAACAGCGGAAGATGGGCAGCGGGTATACAGTATGAGATCCTGAGCAGGTAGAGGTGTGGTTTCTGGTGGACGTGGTAGTATGAAGAGTTCAGCGTCAGCATCGATTATGAGAATTTGGTAATTTTGTCAGTTTCCGTGGCTGTCTTTAGCACCGCCGTTGATCTTAACTGTAAACTTTAGAACCAGTTGTCACTGCACAGTGAGGTACATTTTCGAAAGGATAAGATTTCTATGGAGCCCCGTCGGGCCCTTTATCTACACCTTGTCCAGCTGGAGACTCGGAGGTTTCACGTTTGCTTTTGCTTTCGCCATCATTATGCGTCGGCTCAGTTTTCCCAGTGTGGTGGGTGTAATTGATTGTGACATTGGCGTGACTGGCCCATGATATCATCATGCTCCTGGCTGGTCAGCGTGGGTCCTGGAGGTCAACAGCGGGCTGCTTGATGGTGACCTCATGCTTGCTTTGTAAGTGGCGGACAGCAGGATGCTGGCGGGCTGCGGTCTCTGTGGGAGAGGTGAGATAACTCTTGGGCTGCGCTGAAGGAAAAAACAGCTCTGCTGCTCTGGTATGTTTGCGTTGATGCTGCCCGAATGAATTTGGTGGGCTTTACCTACGCGAGACACTCAGGTAAACACCGAACCAGAAGTGGACAAACAACTAGATGGTGTGTGTATGTGTGTGTCCAGCTGCTGCACCTGGCTGTGTCTGTGGGATCTGGGTGGGGTCAGTGCTGAGGGTCAGGCAAGTTAACGCGTGAGGTGTTCCTGATGTTATTGCTGCAGATGAGGAGCCTGAGGTGGGAGGCGTGTATTTGTAATGCTGGACTTGCTGTGCTGTGCGATCTGAGTGCTGACTGCAGGCCCCTCTTGGATGCCTGTTTTTTTGGAAGACGTATCCTTTCTTTCCACTTGATTCAGCCCCACCCGCTCATTTGCCGTTTGTTTCCCATTTTATAACCAACATCTGTCCTCGGGCTCAGGGTGGTCGTAAAGGCTGTCGAGGTTTGCACAGGACGTAGAGAGCGCGCCACTGTAGAGCTTGGGTGCGCTGGTGTGGTGTGCGAGCGCAGCCCGGCAGTCGGACCTGCGGGAAGTGGTGAACTGCCGCCGGATTCCTGAGCGCTGAAAGGGTCTGCGTCGCCGCGGGTCCTTGAACAGCCCGGCACTGGTGCGGTCAGCTGTGGTTTTGCACATAAACCACGGCACTTCCTTCGGTCAGATCCCTGTGGATGGCGAGATGGAGGTAGCGGAGGCCTTTGCTGGCTTTCCACTGAACCGTCCGTAATTTTCGACCTGGTCCGCGTGTCACAGGTCACATGACATCATCACACTTTGGGAAAGTTTGATTCCTTGTTTGGGTGAGGAATTCCTGGGTACTTTTGATGATTTGATGTGGCTGCAAAGATATGGAGCCTGCATATTTTCATCATCACCACAAAGAGCATGACGTCCTCCTGAGCCACGTGCTCTGAGGACGGATCCAGATGGACAAACGTTCAGTGACAGACAGGCGATCCTGTAGGTGGCCGTGTTCGCACGTTGACAGTTAGTGTGATGACCATTTCAGTAATGAGTGTCTACGATGAAGCATTTCACCAGTTTAAAATGAAAAGTTTTACCAAGTTCATTTTATACTGCTTATTTTATTTTATTTTTAGGCAGATGCATGCATTATTCAGCATTTACTGATTCTGGCACGGTGAGGGAGACAGACAAAGGTACAAACAGACTTTGGCTTGCAAGCCGGGTGCCCAGTGGTTTTCTGGTCTGAGGTTGGAGGTGCAGCAATGCGCTCGTTTGTGCCTTCATGCGGAAGGGCTTCGTGCAGCACTTCACACACGGAGTCACCACCCACCCCGTGTCAGGCTCACCCCTACGTCTTTCTTCCCTTTTCCAGTCCTCCTCCGTGTGCCTGGCGGGCATCCATGCCGGGGTGGTGTCCAACTCTCTGGGTGGCCAGATCAGCGTCGTCAGCAGCAAGGGCATCCCATGGTACGAGAGCACGCTGGCTAACAACGTGACCTCCACCTTGTGAGTGCCTTTCCCCTGAACATCAGACGCAACCCCGTTCAGTGCCACAGAGCCTGTAACAGTGTGCAGATTAAAAGCTAAATTAACTTTAATATAAAGGCATGTGACATTTCACTAAGATTCTCATCTTACTTTGCTTTTCTAGTTGATTTTGTAATGTAACTATGACATCATGTAAATCCCAACACACTACCCATGTCCACAGATGGATGGTGTCCAAATTTTTTGTCAGTTTTGCATTTGTCTTAACATCTGTTTCAGGGTTTGAATGGTGAATAATGGTTATTTTTCACTTAGCTGCTGCCTTTGCAGTATTGGAGAGTCATCGCTGCAGTGTTTTACGCATGTACATGCCCAGTCGCCCTTACTGTGTCGACTCGGGGGAAAAAACTTTAGCGAATGGCAGGCGTAGGGTGCGACCCAACAACTTTCAGACCGGAAGCTGATGGCCAGAACTGCTGTGCTGCCCCCATGCCCTGCTCAGGCCCAACACAAAGTTTTTGGCTATGATTTCTAGGAATTATGGGAAATATTCCAAGCCACACCCCTAAGCATGTGGTACCGCTTAAGAACGTAGACGTTCTCTACGAGGTGCACTGGACTGCGGAGGGTAAAGCGTGGGAGATGCAGTTAAAATGTGCTGCACAGCAGGCAGAAGTGGGGGGAAAAAAGCTACCTCTCTGATGTTAGCAGATTACATGTGTGCGGCATACGTTGCTGCCGAGGGCATTTAAAGTTGCAGGTAAATGTGTACATTTGTGCTGTACCTGAGGCCCGAACAGCGAGAGCTTTGCTTCACTGTGGCGACGCAGCCCTTCTCCACACGGCCCTACGGCTGCCTGGGTTTCTTCACAGGCGCAGCAGCTGACGGAGGGCAGTAGATAAACACGCAGACACAGGAGATGTTCCAGCGCTCTGAGTCACGCTCTCGGTATCGGCGCTTCCGCCTGCGCGGCCTGTGTGCTGGAACGCGCCATCCTGTCCAAGGCCGCAGTGCCAGCTCACCCAGCGCTTGCTGCCCTACAAGGAAAAAAGTTGTAGCCACGTGTTGGGCTGTGGCAGGTGGCTTGCGAAAAACAAAAATACACAGCCCGTGTCACACCAGCATTAAACGTTTACATTTAGAGAGGAGTAAAGGTTGACCGAGACACGTCACCTGCATTACTAGTTTCTACAAGAATTCTCCATGGCTCGGTCATGCGTGTTACTTACGTGTGCGTCCTTTTCCGCAGCGGTCCTCTGTCCAACAGCCTCTTCACCTTCAAAACCAGTGGTAAGTGTTAATATTCGCACCCTCCTATTGGTCAGAGGGCTGGTGCCCTGCCCCCTCTCAACTGCGTTTCCCGGTTTCTGTGTGAGCCCAGACTGCAGCTGAGCTTCTCATCTCTCACCTCCGCTCTCCAGGCTGCTATGGGACCCTGGGCATGGAGTCCGGCGTGGTCCGCAGCTCTCAGATCTCCGCCTCGTCCGTATGGGAGTGGAGCGACGAAAACGGCCAGGTGCACGCATGGGGGCCCGCAGGGGCTCGACTGAAGCAGCCTGGCCTTCCCTGGGCGGCGGCCGTCAGCGACCAGCACCAGTGGCTCCAGGTGGATCTGAAAAAGAAGAAGAGGATCACAGGTGGGGTGGGAGGGGGCTTGCTCTCTGGCAGCGGCCGGGGGTTCCGAACGTATGGATGCCTGCGGCCTTTCTTTCAGAATTTAACACAACTTCCTTGTGTCTGCTAATTGGGCCCACCCCCCAGGGATCACCACCACCGGCTCCGCCCTCATCGAGCACCAGTTCTTCATCTCGGCCTACAGGGTCCAGTATAGCCAGGACGGCAAGCAGTGGCAGGTCTTCAGGGAGGGGGCTGGTGACGAGGACAAGGTACAGCGCCGCTTGCCCACAGAGAACACCTTTACAATTTATTCAACAGATGCTTTTCTCCAAATTGACCCGTATCGGCTCAGGGTGAGTGTCTGTATGAAGGTGGGATTGGAACCTGGCACCAGGCATGGCAGCTGTAAGCCGTCCTCCACCCGGTGGCCTACACTTTGCTGATCCTCACTTGCAATTTAATATATTTACTTCTGTGGGCTGTCGGTTACAGCACTTTGATTTCCATAAGCAATCATGCATGGACGCTGCAGCAGCATTGGGCTGAACTCCAGGGCAGTTGCTTAGCAGCGATCTCCACTCGTCTGTTATCTGCGCTTTGGGTTTGCTTTAGCGGGACAATGACACTTCTGCCGGGTTTGTAAATTGTCATTCTGGCAGCTCCGTAATGACCTTCCCCGTTGGCACGTTAACTGTTTCCGTGCCACTGCGTAGTCTGTAGGTTGCTGGTTCCAAACCCCTTGTCTGCTGCCGTTTTAGAGTAGAGACAAACCCAGCAGTTCCTGGCTTTTTGGACCCTCGTGTTTGTCCGCGCGAGCACCGCTGTGCTGCCATTGGTCAGGTGTCCTGTGACCGCCGTCGTGCCCAATGTGAACTGTGGTTCTGCCTGAGGTCAGAGGTGTCACAGAAATAAAGACACAATAGCTTTGGTTGCACTATGCGGTGCAGCAGGTAACGTGGCTGTCTCCATGGGTTCCAATTCAGCTTGTGTGGAGATTGGACTGTTGGAGGACAACAGGTGTTTCACATGGAGTGCTCACTCTAACCTGCTCATACTGTATGTGTGATGATCTATTGCGTGAATGGTTGAATGACTGTAGGTTGCTTAGATGCAGGCGTGGGCTAAACACTCGCCGGTAACAGTAACTGTACTTCACCTTGGAGGAATGTGTCTGCTGACTTAACACACGTAGCAGTGTTTTATTATTATTATCATTATTAGATAATGAATGGTGGCTGAAGTGGAAAGCCGTTTCATTGCATCCTGGCCTGAATGACACCACCTGTTTTTGTCAAGAATAAAACGCTGCTGTGCTTTTCTCCTCCAGACTTTCCAAGGAAACACCAATTACTTCCATGAAGTGCGCAATAACTTCTTTCCGCCGCTGGAGGCCCGCTTCGTGCGTGTCGTGCCCACCCAGTGGCACCAGCGTGTCGCCCTCAAGATGGAGCTGCTGGGCTGTCAGCCGTCGTCACGTGAGTCCGCGGCCGTCGCTTAGCGTAGCTCAGTTTACTGCGACGAACGAGCTCCGTGGAGGAGAAGCAGTTACGCTTTTGTTCCCCCTTCTCCAGTCTCGCCCCGGACTTTCCACCCGCAGCCCACCAAGGCTAGCACGGGGCCTCCCCTGCAGCCCAGCGGCACGACTTTCACGCCTGGTATCCGCAACACCACCATGACCCCTAGTGGCAGCAACAGTAAGAGCACCGACATAAAGCATTTGGAAGGGGGTTTGCCTTGCTCGAGTGTGACCTCCACGTGCGCTGCTGCCGTTCCAGATGTGGTGCTGGTGGCAGTGCTGGTGCCTGCCTTGGTCACAGGGCTGTCTTCGCTCTTGCTGAGCCTGCTGTGTATCTGGCACTGCAGGAACAGGTGAGGCTGGAGGAGAGAAATGGGGAGGTGGGAGCGGGGCACCGAGCTCCACTTCTTCACCGTGCTCCTCTGTCTCCCCTTCTCCAGGAAGAAGAGCACCAAGGGCCCCTACGACCTGCCTCAGTGGGACCGCGCTGGTACTTGTGGTGTTAGTTTTGTGTGCAGCCCAATTAACGAATTACTTTACCTGCTGTCTATGTGCTCGCCCCTGCCATGAAACTAACTTTTAAACATCCCTCCCCAAGAGAAGTGCAGTTATAATACCTGCAGAAAAAAGAAAAGACTGCAGCTGAACCCCCATGAGGAAGGAGGGATTCAGGGAGCAAATTAACACCATTATAGTGGCAAGGGGCGTGGTTTTCCCCCGTCGTCCTGACTCTTTCCTCGCCGCAGGCTTGTGGAAGAGTATGAAGCAGCTCCTGCCGGCCAAGATGGCGGAGGGCGACGAGTCATCTGTGCGCTACAGCAGCAGCGGAGTGAACCACCTGAGGGGGTGCAAGGGGACCCCTGTGCTCCAGACCGAGCCTGCAGGTTAGTACCTGGTGGCAGCTGTGTGTTCCGGTGGGGGGAAGCCAGGACCGTAACCCCTCTCTCTCACTGCTTGGCAGAGTACGCGGAGCCCTTGGTGGTCGGCGCGCTTGGCCAGAGGTCCACCTTCAAGCCAGAAGAAGGAGGTGACCTGGGCTACGCCGACCCCGACGCGTACGACGCTCCTCTGGCAGACATTTACCACGCATACGCCGAGCCCCTCCCTGCCTCAGGGGCCGAGTATGCGACGCCTATCGTGGTGGACATCGGCGGACGCTTGGCCCAGGCGTCTGTGTCCACCTTCAAAAGGCCCGGCCCCGGAGCCCTGCTCACGAGGACAGGTGCGCAATACGACACGCCCAAGGTGGCACCTGGGCAGGCCCCGCCCACAGAGGATCTGCTCTACCAGGTGCCCCAGAACGGTGCCCAGAAAGCACACGAGTAGCCCAAGGAACCCTGCGGAAGATGTGAGCTAAGGAGGGGTGGCTGGTCTCATGGCGGGTCGTGAGGTCACCTGGGACAGTCGGATCCCTGCCTGCTTTATCTGCTGCTGAGCGTAGCACCCGAGGGCACCGTGCCACCCCAGTCCTTTCACTGAAGCAGCGCAGATGAATGTCGGGGGAGGAAGCTCAGTGCTGGTGCAACCCTGCCGTCTTCCTCCAACGTCAAACTTTTAAGTTCCTCACATTCCTTTGTTTCACTGTTTTACACACGGTGCTGCAGACCAGGGTGAGTGGCGTGCCAACGTTAAGTCCTGTTTCTTCAGCCCTGGACTTTTTAAAAATTTTTTTTTGGGAAAAGTACCTTTTGGCAGCTTTTGTTCTTACGGCACATAGCAACTGACACTTGCACATTCTGACCGACCCCTGGCTCTCCATCCTTTTCCCTCAGCAGTGCTACAGATCACCTGAGGTGAAACTAGGGGGAGAAAAGTGTTGAATTTGACATTTTACCATGGTACTATATGAAAAGTGCTACTAGCTGTTCCTGTGGCTTACATTTAAAACAGGGGGTGGGGGGCACTGAGTGTCACAATTTACTGTATGCATGGAATCTCCAAGGTAACAGATTGTTCTCTGGAAGCACCAGAATATCTTATTTCCTGCTGAAGAGTACAGATCAACTGAGTCACTGTAATCACTGCGTGGAAATGAGCCCCTCTGCTCAACTGTGGCCTCCACTGAAGCAACCTGCTTCCTTGCCGCTCTCATACTGAGCCGTTGCCAGGTAACTGTTGCCTTCACAGTTGTAAATGTTTATGCGAGCAAACACTTGTGCACAAGCCAAACATTCATTTGGCACCAAGTGCTTTAAGAGTAGCGGTAGAGAGCGGCTGTCACAGCCAATTTTACTGCCTTCATTACTGTCGCACGGTGTACGTTAGAGCCGAGCTGAACCGAGCAAAGGCCCATTTCAGACGTAGCGCGACGTCCCGTTGAGAAGCTTGACTGTGAATCCACTTTGCTGATGTCTGACTCTGCACTAGGCTGCTGCTTCACAGACACATTAATGTGGTGCACCCGGCAGAACGAGACCCCACCACCCGGAGAAAGCAGACTTCGCCCCGCTGAATGTTGTACCTCTGTGCCCTTTAGTCAATGTTAGTCTGTATAGAGAGGATTTTAAATGTTTGTGTGCTTTTAATAAAGGAGTTGTTTATAAATTCACTTTTGCCTGCACTTCCCTCTTAGCTGGAGCTGTGGCTGTGCAACAAGTAACCTTAGACATTCAGTGTCTCTGCCAAGTTGAACAAGGCCAACAAGAACGCAGGGCTTCGCTTCCTACTACTGTGCACATACAGCAATAGCGCCCTCTCCAGTACGAGCGAGGTAACGGTCGCTTACCTGCAGTAGACCCAACAGTGCCAAGAAAGCCGGCCCCTCGGTTCAGGTTGCCACCGGGCCGCTTGCTAGCACAGCTGAAACACCGTCTACAGTCTGAGACTAAGTGGCCCATGCCTGCTGATCATAAGTGGAAGCAGGGACACACGACCACAAAACATGCTTACAAATACTCGTTCCCCAGTTTCTGCCACAGGTGACGCATGCCCCCCACATTGACATTAACTGGGCAATAGCTACCTTGTGTTCGTGCAAAGAAACAACTTTGGCCAGTAATGAACAATACTTTTAATGTTAAGACATTTAAACATTTACATTGAATTAAGATCTCACTTCTGGGTACGTATTTTGTTCAACACAGCCTCTCGCTGCAGGAAGTTCTCCTTCCTCCGTGCAATTCTCTTGGAGCGCCTGAGGACTTTGCTCATGTCTACCTGCTCCTCTTGCTCTTCCCTCTGCTTGGAGGCCTTCAGAGACTCAGCTGCACTCTGTGTGGTCCTAAGTATCTCCTGGGAGCATGCAAACAGAAGTACAGAATGCTGGTCAGGTACATCATTCTGCACAGGGGGTCTGAAGGAGAGGGAGGGAGCCCACATACCTCCACCTGTGACTGTTTATTCTTAAGGTCAGCTAATTCCTTTTCCAATTTATTCACTTTTGCCTGAAAAGAGAAAAACCATTTGATTACTCTTGCGCAAGCAAACTGTTTACTTTTAAGGTTGCTAGCCGCTTGGGAAATAATGCTATGGTCCTCCTTTCTTTTCGAAAACTTGTTTTAGACAGCAAAAGCACCCCAGTAGGAGTGCAGAACTGTCTTGCAATTCCTTTTGGTATCAAAAGTTTGCCCCCCTACATGTGCATAAATGAGGAGGATGCAGGGAGTAGAGTTGGCGAAGGTGGATGAATTTAAATACTTGGGATCAACAGTTCAAAGTAACGGGGAGTGTGGAAGAGAGGTGAAGAAGAGAGTGCAGGCAGGGTGGAGTGGGTAGAGAAGAGTGTCAGGAGTGATTTATGATAGAAGGGTACCAGCAAGAGTGAAAGGGAAGGTCTACAAGGTGGTGGTGAGACCAGCTATGCTATATAGGTTGGAGATGGTGGCACTGAACAAAAGACAGGAGGCAGAGCTGGAGGTGGCAGAGTTAAAGATGTTAAGGTTTGCATTGGGTGTGATGAGGATGGACAGGATTAGGAATGAGTATATTAGAGGGTCAGCACAGGTTAGACAGTTTGGAGACAAAGTCAGAGAGGCAAGATTGCATTGGTTTGGACATGTGCAGAGGAGAGATTCTGGATATATCGGGAGAAGGATGCTAGGGATGGAGCTGCCAGCCAAGAGGAAGAGAGGAAGGCCTAAGAGGAGATTCATGGATGTGGTGAAAGAGGACATGCAGGTGGTTGGTGAGAAAGATGCAGAGGACAGGAAAAAATGGAAACAGTTGATCCGCTGTGGCGACCCCTAACGGGAGCAGCCAAAAGATAAAGATCAAAGTTTGCCCCCCCATCTGATTCATCTCACTTGCTCATTGTTTACAGGCTTGACTCAGTGCCTGCATTTTGGCAATTTTAACAGTGCCAGTAAAAGAAAAATGAACTGTGGAGATACTTTAAAAAAAAAAAAAAAAAACCAGAGTACCTGTTTGTCAAAGATCCTTTTCTCCTGGACTTTGACCTCCTTTTGCCATTTTTCTTCCTCATTACTGCAAAATTAACATTAAAGGTCTGTTGCCATACGTACATAATTACTTTCCAAATCATCATAACACACAACAGAATTAGAATTTTAAAAAGTCTTTGGAAGCCCAGCTAAACTACTTCAGGGTGTGAAATACACAGGGATGGGGTGGGAGGGCAGCCCCAGATCTTCATGTGGCCTTATATTCACCTCTACTTAGTACTGGCACTTGAAAATCATGGCTTCTTCCATGCCTACCAGCACTTCTCAACCCCTACTTGACCAGGCTCTCCCAGCCAAACACTGCTGGAGTGCATGGCCATTATTTGTAACAGCCTCACAGCTACAATCCATTACCCTGGGTAACCCTTCTCACTGCATTTACCCATACACATAAGCAATGGACTTTAGTGAAGAAAAAACTAAATTATCCCCTGACATTCTCACACATCACTGAGTACCTGAGGAGGTCTTGTGACCTTGACAGCTTCTCCTCCAGAAGAGCAACCCTGGACTTCTCTTTACGTGTGGCCTGCTCGACATCTTCAAGTTGGATGAGTGACATGACAGACTTGGGGTCCAACAACTCCACTTCTGTCGAGCCCAGCGTCTCTCTGAGGAAGTCCCTGCTTAGCTGCACAACCCGATCGAAATCAGCAGTCTGAAAAGTGAGGAGATGAGGAAATGCCGCTTGAGAGCTGGAAGTTAACAGGCCAACAATACCAACAGAAGGACGTTCAGCCCAACATAGTACGCAGATTAAGTATGGTTGTCATAACACTGATTTGTTAGTATACAAATAATTCTCTATTCCAAGTCCTGTTGCAATACATAGAGTTTTTCAGCTTATTAAATTAGGACTCAACACATGCAGGCATAACTTAGGTTGCTTACAGTTACGACTGCCACCCTCACTGCTGACCGTTTTGCTTCATTCTTTTGAAACAAAGCCATTCCCCTCAGACTAGTTCTCCACACCACCTACCTCATTCGTCCCAGGAAAGAGGGCGGGGGGGGGGGGGGGAATAATTCTGCCTCTGAACCCCTTTTGGATAATTAAACTAACATCACATACAGTGCAACCACATGCTCCCTTGGTGCCATCCTTTCTCTTCCCTTATTTTGTTTCCCAAAAACTTATTCATTTCATCCATCTTTACTATGTCGCTCTCCCTCTGCCTTTAAACCTCCCTGCATCCAAACCCTGTCCAGAAATAACACCAGGCTCCTGCACCTCAGGCTGCTTGGTGGTCCTGCTCACAAGAGTTCCAAAATTAAGTCTTGAGATTTTCAGTTTTACCTCCGAAATACTTGAAGGAGCATCCTCCCTCCTTCGGAACTGCTGAATCCCTTAACTCACTAAGTATCTCATCAATATGTTTGTTTTGGACCAAACATCTCTCCAGATCTCCCAGCAATTCCTTAAACTGAGCACAATCACCTTTATATTTCCAGTCAGACTTTGTTCTACATGTAGTTACTTGTGCTGACCAGTAACAGTGGAAGAACTGGACAAACTTGACTTTCAATAATCGCATACCCGTTCTTTGTCTGCTGTTGCACTGTTTATTCAAGAGTTATGTGTCTCTTTTTGAATGAATAAATGTAAACAACTCAAAACAAAACCAGCACATGCTGCCAGCTTCAAGTGCCAGAGTTAAGAATGGCTATTAGTAACTGACTGCCAGATTTATCTTTACCTCACCCAGGTCTGCCATCACTTTGTCTCTGGCTGCGAAAGAAAGACTGCACTGGTGCTGCTCGTCCTTCAATTGTTTTTGCAGCATTTTCAGCTCAGCCTGAAATGAACAAAAACACTGGAAATGAAAGTGCCATTACAGCAGCAGTCAACGGACATTCAAACAGTTCTTTCTTTGGACTGCATGTGTCTTTGGATAACACAAAAACACTACGTTTCCACTCACACACACTTCTCACTTGTAACTGCTGGACTTGTCTAAGATTTTTGGTCTGCTGCACAAACTCCAGGTCCTCTGCAGTCCACTGGTAGCCCTGCATACCTCTGATGAAGCAGTCTGGGTTCAGTTCCTCCAGTTGCACTGCAGAGACAGACAGTACAATGGAAATAAAGAAGCTAAGCCAGATGTGTTGTTCTGCTGTGACTGTTTAAACAGAGCAGTTGCTGCAGAGACACCAGGCTGTGTTCCCACAGTCCAATCTGGGTCCTCCTTTGGCAACACTACCAGCTACCTGCTTTGACAGTGTTGCTACAGAACCGTTATTCTATTAGTACATATAATGCATTTTTCAAACACATATTTTGAGATAACCAGCCTATTTTCTACATCTCTAATAAATGAAAATATTTTGTCATTGCACTTTTCACATAGTAACTAAAAGATGGACTGGAAAATGCTGTTTTCTTATTACCCTTTCAATAAGGCATAAGGACAGGATTTTACTGTACTGCAAAATGCCCATTTCACAGAGCTTTGGAGAACAGCTTCTGCTAAACGAATAAACATAAGACATTTTCATCCTGTTGTGCTACAAGCCTCACTTCAAAAACAAGAATTTGGAATGACTGTCCAGTGACAGGTGGTGACCTGAGGACCACATCACTTACCACACTGACTTGCAGCAGAAACCGTACTAGGTCTTCGCACCATCTTCTTCCTCAGCTCTTCATCACCTTGAGGCTCATCAGGTTCTTCTGTACTGTAGCTGCTATTTAGCCCATGACCCCTGACCTCTTCAGTGTTTCTAACAGACAAGTTCTGGGGGAAGGGGGTTACCGGTGAAGAACTGCTGCCCTTACAGTAAAATTGACAATTGGAACCATCACTTTGCAATGAAAGGACCCAGGTTCCAGCCCCACCTCATGCTGTAGCATCCTTTGTTTACTTTTGCTGAAGTGATACAGTAAAACTTACCCTGCTGTATAAACAGACAAATGAGTGTTAAAGACCTAAACACTAAATTGCTAAATCCAAATAAACAAACAAACATTCATTTGTAATGCAACAGACTATTGGAAGGATGCACCATCCTCAAGGCCTTGCAATGGGAAGGTCCCTGGTTTGAAATTCACATGCTTCTATTTTTAACCTAAAATGCAAGAAAAACAAATGTCAGATATGGAGGATAAGGAGTGCCAAGAAAAAAAAAAACCTCATGAACTGTTGAACAATTAAAAATCTAACCTAGAGAAAAATAAATTTAATAAAATAAAGAAAACACAATCAGTCCATTCATAAATTGTAAATTCACAACTTTCTTTTCAAATCAGCGCATTCCTTTGCCCACTACTCATTCGCAATGATTTTTCCCACCAATGCTTCTGAGTGCCACACCAAAATAATGCAAATTAGCGCCTGCTTTAGTGAAAGCAAGCCACACTTTTTTCATCCCCCATTTGGTCGGGAGACAAGATTTGAATCGATTCTGTGGGACTTTCACAGATTTTTTTTGGACCGGGCCAGGTGAACACGCAAACTGCAGTTTATCAATGAACGGAGCTCCGAGTTGAAACAAACCTCAGCGGACGCGGGCTGCATAGACAACTGTGTTCAGCCAGCAATAACGATGAGTCTTTTAAATCAACTATGCGAGCTGTGTCAATAATAAGTTGTGGGCAAAGGAATGTGCTGATTCCAAAAGAAAGTTTACATTTGTGTGTGTGTATTTTCCACAAAATAAAAGCTCATTTGCACATAAATGTATATATTTATACATGGATTTATAGTTTTGAATTTCCCCCTTTATTATTTGACAGTTTTCTCATGTTTTTACGTGGCACTCCTCTTCCTCCGTAGCGTAAAACACTTCAAGTCGCCTGGGACAAATGAGTCGCGAGTAAAAAACAGAAATCTTAAATAATGGGGGAGTAAAAAGCAAGGGTACGTACACTGGGGTGCAGCCACTTGTCGGGTGGGGACGGACCAAAACAAACTCGGGGTTTTACAAGATTTACACTCAAACGTTGTTGGGAATCCGCCCCCTCGGCACACACGCCACACAGTGTCACTTTTACCTGCTTTGTCGCGGCGCTGCGACGCGGTGTGTGGCGTGCGGGCTCCTGCTTCTCCTTCCGCTCGGACGCTGGTGGAGTTCTGGGTAACTGTCTCCCGGTCGGGATTACGTTAACAGGCCTGCTCTCCGCACGGATTTGACCGGCTCCCCCTTGCCATTTCTCGCCGGACCGCTGCGGGTTTTCCCGGCTTTTCGCCGCGCGCCTTCGCGCATCCATGCGCACGACTCGAGTCCCGCACTGAGGTAACTGCTGCTTCGACTCAAAGTTTCAACGGCTTTGCGACGCGTAAAAGTTAACACTGCCGACACCACTCAAACAAGGTTTGCGTTTTAAAAAAAACGTCCGTCTAACTAATGTTTAAAGAGAACAAATATCGAAATGCATATTTTAACCAGGCTTGAGTTGAAGAGCTGGAAACTTCCAGCTGTCCCACAGTTCCGTCCTTCCCGCGTTTAAATTTCTCTGCGCTCTTCTGATTGGGTGACAAGCTGACGCGGCACGCGCGCCCCCATCCGGGTCTTTCTAGCGACGGACGGAAAACTGATCTCGTTCGTTGAACTGATCTGCTGCTAAAACCTATAGTATACAGACACGTTGATATTAAATACGTTAAACTACACTTTAAAACTACGTATACTGGTGGGTCAACTGTAGACAGCCACAGTAAAAAAAAAAAGACTAAGTGGTTATGTGTTTCTAAGTTTTATTAAATGCCAGTAGGTTGTGGCGTTTAATCCAGTGACGCCTCCTGGGGATTCTTGGCGGGGAGCGGCAGGGCTCTGGGTGGCCTACAAAATGACTACACGATTTTATTAGTAAAACAGAGCACAAAAGGTCAACTTCAAGAGCGAGACTCATTTTAAACGCCTGGCCCACCCTCTAAACAATCTTATTTCTCTCTTTCCCAGTCCTTTGGCCAAACTCTGGACTGGAAATCTGGTTATTTGGTATTTGGCCTCGTAGTTAACCTGCAGGAAAGATCAACACTCCTTCAAATCACCTTAACATGTTATTTTATAATTGTTTTAAAATCCCACCAAATTAAGTATTACCTGTCCACTTCCTTCCACTGAGAATTATAGCCCTTATAACTGTAAGCAAACAATCTTTAATGGAACAAAACATTAAAGACTCAAGTCTCAGAGGCCAAGGGAACTCATTCGGCAGTAGAAAGTGAGCACACTTGAGCAAGCAGGTAGAACCTGTGAGGGACAACCTGGTCAGAAGAGTGAACGCAAAGCATCCCACAGGGATCCTACATCTAAAAGAACTGCTGAAGAAGAGCTGGGAAGGCATGGCAGCTCCTTTCCTGGTGCTGCAACATGAACGTTAATATAAAGAAAAAAAAGTTTCCAGAAGGTGTACTCGGATTTCGGACAGGAACCGCATCTTCTGTATTCTTCCTGTTAGACTAATCTCTGCAGTGTCTTTAAATTTAAAGACTGCTAAACCCATAATAATGTGGTTGCAGTAATGCACATGATGCAATAAAGGAATCTGCAGGGTAGCTTGGACAACAAAGCAACAGGTAAGATGAAACATTGCTGCCAATTTATACAAAAAGTGGAAGTAATTTCAAGACTATTTTTACGGTAAAGCGCAATTCAGCAAAAATGTTTCTTCATAGGAAGTTTGTCAGTTTACTGTTAACCATTTTATGTCAGTTGCCAAGACAAATAGTGGGTTAATTTACAGCAGTTTATAGTTTTATTTAACCTCACCCCATGTTTGCAATTTTATAGTTAAATGCTTGTAATGAGTTTTTGTCATTTCTAGGTTCTGTTAGAATTTCGTATGTATGTAATATACAGAGGACAGACATCTTTCATATTCTGGAAGAGTGCCCCTGGCTCAGAAACAATTTCGTGACACATACAGTTGATATACAAAAGATTATTATGTTTTCGTACAGTTATCAGCAGATGCTACGATGTCACAAATGTGCTGTATACTACTCATTGCAAAATGATCATGTATCCATGTTTCACTTAGTCGTAAGATGCTTATTTGTTTTAAATCATTAAAAAAAAGTATGTTTTGCCCCTTTCATTTTTTAAACGATTATAGCTATTATTTAGTTATTATTATAATTAACCACCACTGTAAGTGATGTTCCATCGTATGTAGAGGACAGTCTGTATTCACACTTTAGAACCCAGTTCCAGATTTGAGCCCACGTCACAGTTACTGGCTCCCTGGCTTAAAATAAGGCAGTGTGCACGGCAAGGAAAAGGAATAACGTGATCATTCTAAGGGGAACAGACACAGCCACTTACCTGTATGTACGTTTTCAGATCGAAAGTATTTTGGACAGAAATTTTGCAAATCACAAAATGAGCTACATATAATTAGCACTGTGGGTACGTTTTTAACTAATATATCGAGCCAACTAATAGCGAAATGTGATTACCCCCCCCCCAAATTATCACATATCTTATTAAACTGATAATGCTTGGTTCAATATGAAAGTTTAATCATCAAATGCACTTAAAATAGCAAAAACAAGTGGATTTTTCCTATTTTGGTTAAACAAAAAACTTAGCTCTATAACTGTTCAGTTTAGGTTTTATTGAGATTATTTGCTCTTTGTCATTATCTAGTATGCAATGTAACATGAAAAATATATAACATTTATATAAGATTTCCTGCATTAAAATCCACTGAACACAAAACACACGTCAGAATGTGGTTTAGAAGAGACCCAGTTTGACTGTTCCATCTCTGCAGCCCTTAATGATGCCCATCTCCAGCAATTTGAGCATGTCAGCTTGGACCTGGAAAAGAAACAATCCTGTGGATCACAATATTCAAACCACAAAAGATCTCCAAAACAATCGTGTCTACTGGCAGCTGCCCTCATTGGCTGTCCAATTACATGGTCCTAGGATATGGTTTCTAATGCAAGTGAAACTATTTTTATCACTTACCCTGTAGAATTAATCCTAACAAATTACAGAAAAGCTAGAAAGACAGATTTATATTTACATTTGATCCTTTAGCAAATTATTTTCTCCAAAGCAACATATAAGCTTGGAGGTAAAGGTGTCCAGAGCAGTTTTGACATTACATACTTAAGTTAACTTTCTGGGCAAAGATACAAGTTTCTGAATTTTGAGTTTTTCCAAATACAAGTGAAATTTAATACTCTTTAAAAAGTTACAACCAAATATGAGGCTAATTCTTTCCACTTCCAAACAACGGGGAATTTTCAAAGTTGGTAATTATGCCCCGGTCTTATGAGATTTCACCTCATAAGCCAACTTTGTGACTCAGTACTGCATTATTTATTTTTCCCATTAAAATAAATGGCAATGGTAACTTCTTACCTCTGGGATGTCAAACATTCTCCTCAGTTTCTGGTCTCTCCAATTCCAGTCCAACACCAGGTACCTCATGGCCTGCAGAGTCAGTCCATCTATGATATGGGTAAGCCAGTTTAGGATCATTTAAGTGTATAAAGTTTGTCATTTCAAATCACTGTTCAGTTATCTTTCAAGGTCAGAAAAGTGCACATCTGTTCAAATTTAGCAGTTTGCACACATTTACTTTACTTAAAATAATTACTACACAAACATATATATAAACATTATTCTTTCCTGAATGCTTAAACAAGCAACACGTGACCCTCTTTTTTACCTTCTTCAATGAGAGCTTTGATCCGGCCTGGTGTCCCCACACCGATGTGTGTCACCCCTTTCTCCAGTAGCCTCACCTGCTCTTTCACCTGGTCAGAGGCGAAAAGAGGAGGAGATGAGAACTCTTCGCTCAGACAACAGTCAGAAGCTGCAGTATCAACAGAGGCATGTAAAAAAGCGCCCTGCGTTTTGCATGACTAAGAGGTCGGTGTAACATCATGGCGCACAAAGACAGACTGGCATTTCGAGCAGGATTAGCGACGGCAAAATTAACAACATGAGGACTGTAGAGTTCATTCTGATGAAGTGAAAGGTTGCTGCTGTATCCCGGTTAAGAACATGTCAAAACGTCCTTGTTAAAAAAGGCGAAAAATTTAAACAGAGTGACTGACTTGGCCCGAATAAAAGACGATCCCCTCTTCAAAACTAATTTTTGTATGAAAAGGGTTTTAGGAAATTATAGCCTATCTTTATATAGAAATATCATATTTATTCATATTTACTGCATTTGCATAAAGTCGGTCTTTCGGGGCTTGCTGTCTTCAAACATGACATTCTGTAACATTTTTAACTGCTTGAGAGTTGTTTGATACCGTGGCCTCATTGATCACCATAATCTTAAATTTGGCATCATAACTCCCCCTCAGTCCTTAGTTAACTTGGCCTAACTTCAAGCTAATTTTTCCCAAGCCGTCTCAAGGTTACGCTGTCTTTCACACTCGCTAGCTCCAGCTGATCATTTCCGTGGATAATATAACCTTCTCACCTTTATGTGCTTTGCAAACAGTTTTAGGACTCTTGCCTCTCCCTTGAAGGTCGTCAGTTGCCTGAAAAAGAATGGAGAACATCAACATGTCATTTCGGCACTGCACCCTAAACAGCTGGGTGTAACTTTCATTTTGACGCAGAGTTGGTCCTCACATCCATAAATCCCGTCAACCATGGTGTTTGCTTATAAAAAAAAACACTCATTTGCCACTCACTTGATAAGCTCAATAGTGCGAAGGGCAGAGCTACAGACAATCAGCAGGATGACGGATTTCTTCACATTGTGGTTTTTCTGCATTTTTGCCCATTTGGGGCAAACTGAAACACAGGTGGACCAAAGGGAAATTAAACACAAAAAGGATGTCAAACAAACCAATGTATTTAGTTCTGCAAAACAACTAATTGCACTATAAGCTGTTTAATCTCATATTGAAATGATAAAATTACTGTTCTGCATTCTTCTGGCCAAAAATGTTTAAGCGGAAAAACATGGAAAAATAACGAAAAATATTAAAATAAAAAAATAAAAATAAAAAAAAGCATTGTGTGCAAGTGTGTATAGCCATTAATAATAATGATAACAATTGAGCCTTTTAAGGATGCCGAGCTTCCTTTTTAAGCTGCGTGTGGGCTTTGGATCATTGCTGTCCTGAAAGGTGGAATTTGTAACTTCAGCTTTCTAGTACAGAGCAGGTGGTTTCGTGGTAAAATACCCTTTTCTTATCTCCCCGAAAAAAGCAAACCCATAATATAATAGCGCCGCCATCATGCTTGACAGTAGGTATTCTTTGGATGATGACCGGCACTGATTTTGCACCAAACAAATCTTTAGGAATTTATTCAAAGGCTTCTATTTTGGTTTCATCAGACTATGACACATTCACCACAGTTTTAGGGGGCTGAAAGTGTCTTCTTGAAAAATAAATAAAGGTTATGGCACTGTCTTTTGTGAGGAATGGCTGCCATCTTGACACACAAGTCCAGAACACGTGCCTGTAAATATCCAAAATGGTTAGAATATACAGAACCCTCACAAAGTTTTGCAGTCACTTTAGGTTTCCTTTGGCCCCTTGTTAGCCTCCCCGGTACCCATTTTCCTCATGAACCACAGTTATTTCAGTTTTGCACAACTGACTTTAGAGCCAAATAGAATGAGTCCGTATGGAACGTGACTGGAGATAGAAAGACTGGAAAAGAAATACTTACTCTCCTTCAGGTAGGACGAGAGGCTGTGAGTGAGATCATTACTGGGCAGAAAGCAGGAATCTAGAAGAAGAGGGGGTTCAGTTGAGATCAGTGATCGCACAATAAAGATCTCAGAGCTTCAGACTGATTGAATATGAAACATTTAATAGAATAAGAACTTTATTAATCCCTACAGGTAAATTCACACATCAAATGGCACTGTACTCCAAAATAAATGTGAGAGCAGATCCTTATATCCAAGCTTATCTAATCTAAAGTTAAGTTAAACCTACCCAGATTTATTACATTTCATGTGACCTTCTCAATCTATCTCAAGAATAGGCATGATGTAAGGTGACATCAAAAATCCACGCAGGATGTCAGCTCACCTGGCAGTTTCAGCTCCTCCATCTCAACAATAGAGCACTTGTTTGAGTAGTACTCCAGCAGGAGTTTTTGGACGTCTGCGGCACACGCGGGTTTAGGCTCAGATGCAGCCAAGACATCTGTGATAGTCTTCTTCTACATACGAAACATTACAGAAAGGCAGCAGAGCAGCAATTACCAGTTTAAGCCTCATGTAGTTACTGACACGATGAACGTGTAAACAAATCCACTGAAGACCGAGCAGTCGTGAGCGTCGCCAACTGATTTTCGGTGCAGTTTTCCATGCAGACCCACAGGTGTCGCTGTCACCTGACAGAACTTGCACAATCGTACGGTTCTCCCAGTATAGTACCTTTCTTCTTCTCTTTGGCTTCCCAGAATCCTCATCTCTGGCACTGTCTTCCTTCTCCTGAGTCACAAAGCACTCCTTCTGCAGAAACATGTGGCAAAACATGCAACAAAGACGAGTGTTTAAAGTTAAGCATAATGGAAAAAAGATCAGAAGTGAGAAACTTGGAGGGGATATCTGACATACCTTCTTCTTAGCCTTGCCTGACTTCACAGTCTCGCTCTTTCTCTTCTTTGATGTTTCTTCCCCAACAACCTTCTCTTTAGGTGAGTCTTCTTCATCTGGCTTTTCCTCTTCTCCCTCATCTGACACATCTGGGAAAACAATGTGACAGCTGTCCCTCTGCTCTCAGCACCACCGTCCCAGGCCAGATACATGTGCCACCTCACGGTTACCCATCATTTGTCACTGACAGTGGCAAAAAGAAGCCCTGCCAACCCGTGTTTCCTGACCTCCCTTCAGATTCTATGGCTGCTTTGCAGGGCCAGTAGATGGATGCACCTATTTGCTCTGTGTCGCAACTGATACACTGACTGACCTGCTGTCTTCAGTCTAGTTGACCTTTTCATGCCATTTTCTCTCTAAGGGGTTTGTATTATGAAGAGGAATGTTTGCATTATCTCCTACTACACCATCTGTTCACAAAAATAAAATACATGGGTACATTTCATATGGGCAATAGGTGCCAAATTGGCTCAGAGACAAGGTCCTGCCACAAAGCCCAGAATACAGCAGGGTAGGGGCGCAAATGCTGTCTCAGCTTCTTCCAACACTACCTACAGGGCATAGCTGACATGGAGATGGTGGTACAAACAGCCAAGCATAACTGACAGCTATCTTTAAATGTCCTGCAAGGCCGGGCAGGGAGCGCCAAGAACGGAAGCCAATGAGGAAAGCTGAATCATAAATACCTCTCCATTTAAACGGACCAAACGCCAAAGTCAGTGAGGTGAAGGCAGGAGCTCTGAACTGTGAGTCTCAACTTTATGATGCTGGATCAAAGGACTGGAAAGTCCCAAAAAATTTAACCTTGCACTACTATGTATTTTCATCCAGTTATATGCACGTGACTTATACACAGTAAATCCCACTGTCGTCGGTCAGGTTTTATGTCCACCACTGTAATGCTAAGGCTCAAGGTGATGCAGAAGACCAACACTATGGTGAATAAACCACAGGGACCAAGGGGGGGGAGACCAGATTTACAACAAATATGGAAGAAAAGGCAGTGACAACTTCTGACATTATGACAGAGTTGATACAAGAATACTGGTTGCTTTTGTTCATGTACTATTTCACTCCATGGATTCAGTCAACCTTTCAAAAAGAAGACAGACAATGAGCCCAAGTCCGAGTCTGAGTACCAGTGCTGAGCAGGGGCTGTGCCTTCTGGCTATCTGCAAGCTGATATACAGGCACCATCATAAAAATCAAAAACAGGCATGAGGTTTCCTTTCAGGTTTTTTCAAATGTGTTTGCAATGCTCCTGTTCAGTTCACGCACACCACACTTCCCTTGGTCAGCTACTGGAATACTGACAACCCCCCGCACCCAAACTGTTTAGAACTGGTCAGAAAGAGTGTTTAAACATCAAAAGAAACGCATGCTATGCTCCACACAACCTTTAAGGGACATAGTTAGCAGCAATGTGTTTGGAATTTAAAAAAGGAAGAAAGCAACATCCACAGGTGAAACACTTCTTTAAAATGGGAACCACACAGTTCATTAGATGGGCTGTAGAGGCATAGGTTAAAATAACTTGTTTTTCAAAAACACTATAAGATAATAAAATAAACATATGGAAAAAAAACAATGGTTTCTTGTGCTGATGGTACAATGAAGAAAAACCTTTCTTCAGGAGGCACTAAAGCGCAACCACTGCAACCCTCCCATTGGACAAAAGGTTCCTGATAATAAATGAATGCATTTCACAAAGACAAAGAATCGTTTCAGCTATAAAAAGGACATAAACTTATACATATGCTTAAAACAAAATAATTACCACAATTTCAGCAGTATTTTTGGTAGAAGCTCTTGACTTAACACTGCAGCACATGGTATTGTCAGCAGTCCTGCAGGCAGCAGCTTGCACATTGATTTGACATTTGAGATCCTGATATCAAAAAAAGCTTTGGCCAAAGGGCCCTTTCCTTGTCTGAGCTAATGTGTTGCAACTTAGCTCATTGCAGAAACCCCTTTTGTCCAGACAGCTGTCCTTAGAAAGCAGGTCAACCAGACCTGAAATTGGCCTGAAACCGCAGACTTTACAGAATTCTCATTCGTGACCCTAAAGCGCTGCTCCCTCATGACGTCCAAAGCTGTACCACATTCCACGCCTGATACAGTTTGGGAAGCACGGAATCTAATTTGGGAGGCAGCAACCCCTTTTCCCCTGTCCCTGGCTGCAGGTGGAGGTGCAGCGGGGTCAGGAATCAGTCTGCGACAGGAATAGTAGTAGCCCCGCTCCCCCGGGCGATGAGCGACAGGCAGGTGGAAACGCCAAGCCCTGCACATTCGGACGCTACCCCCTGGGAACTGCCAGTCAAGGTTAATTTGGAGACTACTGAGATCAGTGTCTAGTTACACCTGGGGGTCAGACCATGAGGCCTACTGCACGCTTGCACCACAGGGGACCAGGTGCAACACGACAACACAACATACATAAAGAAAGATGCCATCTGCGTCCAGATAACCATTTTCTCCTCTACACACAAACAACACTGTAACTACAATTCAAAATTCGATTTGATCGTAACTTTAATGTAATTTTCACCATGTCATGATCAATAACAGCTGAGAAATGCTCTGTCTGTCCACCTTTTAATGGCTTAGGTTCCATAAAAGCCGCTGACAAGCTGTAATAAATAAATTTAAAAAAAAAAGTCCCTAACACTTCCATCTGTTACCAAAAGCCATTTGTCTGGGACTCAAAGCTGCACCCCCAGCCTGATGTAGCTACACTGCAGTTACGTTACACTTTCATTACATTAACATGCAAATTACATTAAAACTATAACTGCTAAAAATTATCAAAAGTAAGAACGCATCATTTAAAAGGCCTCCAATTCAAAGATGCTGAGCAACTCACGACATAAAAAAGTGATGTTTGTCAGCTATGGGCTGCTTTCATCTTTGTTATCTACACGATCCATAAAAGCTTAAATACAATGTCCCTCGGTCAGCAGCTTACTTAAGCCATTTGGATCCAGGAGGCAGATCCTTTCCTTAGCATCTCCACAACAATTTATAGCCATAACCATACATATGCAATTATGCTGATGCACATTTTGTTCTAAATTTCTAAATAATAATATAACTAAATAACAATCATACCTGAGGAACAACAAATCAGGAATTTGAAGGCAGTCAGCCCAAAGTTCTCTGCATGGTCATCACTGATGCCAACACAACAATTTGCACTGTAGTCCTGACCTGTTCCCAGTAGAGAATGTGCAGAGAATTTTGAAACACAAAATGTGACAATGATGACCCCATACTGTTGCACATCTTAAGACGTGTTTGCAGGAAGAATGGGACAAAATAACACCTGAAACGCTTCATTGCTTGGTGTCCTCAGTGCCAAACCGTCTTTTAAGTGTTGTGAGAAGGAATGGCAACATTAGAAAGTGGTAAATGCTTTACCGTCCAAACTTTTTTTTGGAATGTGTTGCAGGCCTGAAATGCAGGAATGGATGTATATTAACAAATGAAATGTTAGTTGACCAGACAAAACATGAAATATCTTGGGTTCATACTGTCTGTGATGAAATAAAAGTCAAAGTAAATGTAAGAATCACTGCATTTTTTAAAATTTATATTTTCCATACTGTCCCAACTTCTTCTGATTTGGGGTAGTAACTTTTTTTCAATTTATTTATGGCTAAGGTTCTATAAACACGACCATAGAAAATAAAAAAAAAATACTTTAGACATTTTTAAACTTTGAACTATACTGAAATCAAAACTAACTGGAGAATATGTTACCTCCAGATACACTTCCAAGAGATTCATGCCAAAGCAAAGTGGCAATTTTTTGAAAATTCTTAACTCTGTCTGTACCACGAGGTACCAGTGTGTACATTCTTGCACAACATTATCGTTGACAGCACCCTAAATGGTTCCTGAAACAATCCAAATCCAAGAGGAGCCCTACTGGGCCATTTTTGAAGTCGCCAGCATAGCTGACAATTGCGTGCATTAAGGCAGGAATTCAGCACAATGATCCCATGCAAGAAGCCAGTCAACAGGGCCTGACTGAGGGCCCTCCTGGCATCGCTGTCGCAGGATTATACCTTTCATCTGGAGTCTTTCAACCTCCTCCTGAGCATGAGCGATATTCATCTTTCCTAAACGCCTTCATTATAAACACAGAGAAAATGACTTCTGCCTGTAATTGCGACTGTAATAAAATATTTGCTTCAGCACGGCAGACGCCTTTGTTCTTATCTTGCCTTAATCCTCTCAGTAATGAGCTTTAAGTCAGTGAGCAGCATATGGTGGCAGTAATGCTGAATTACTTCATTTACTACATTTAAACAAAGGCCTTTACCGTAATATCACCTCAGACAGTAAACACTCACAAGAGTGCAGTTGTATGACAGGTCTATCTACTAATATGGGTTTTTATTACTTTTCCAGATTGAAACCAGAAATACTAAAATGTCAGTCTGTTAGTGAAACAGTCAAACAGTAGTAAGGGTTTTGCATATAAAGTATATTTCAAATTGCACCTGACCTGCAGCTTTAGCCCAGCGTAATGAAGCTGGTGGTTCAGGCAGTGCTGTGTAGGAAGGTGGTCCTGGGAAAGCTCTCTGCTACCACAACACAGCACTACTACTTCCTCCCGAAAAGGACACCATGTGGTGCCAGAACCAGAGCCCAGAGCCCAGCAGGCACTGCAGGACACCTGCAAGCTCATCACAAACCAAGAAGGCCTTTGGTACTGAACCCTGCAAACCAACTACTGTACTTCAGGATCTTTCCACACCATTTTGCAAGGTTTTACCCATGGAACCAGAGGAAGGGTTTGGACTGATGGATCCTATGTCCAAAGCATGAAGCATGAGGATTCTCAAATGAGAATGAAGACTCATGAGGATGCAATAGGGTAGAACTTCATTCTCCCCTGCGGGAAAATTTGCAAAGTAACCCCCGTGTGTAATAACGCAACGTTCACCATGTTTTACCCTGGAGATCTGAGCATCAGGCATAGGAGGTTTAGAATGAAGGTGCTCCTTCTTACATTGCAGTTATATGATATGCAGTACAGGTCAACTGTTCTGAGTGCAGTTGGCCGAGGAAGTTTTGTCCAAAGCTGTCAACGAATTTGATCAGGAAATGAGCTGCCAAGTCTTTCCATCTCCTCTGCAGCAGTTCCCAGAGACGTAGGATTTTTAGGTTGCTTCACCCTCACTCTTCAAACCAGCTTCTTCCAAATAGCTATTACTCAGCTTGCTCGGGCTGTACCCAAACTTTTCTCCCCTGTATCACTGAACTCAAACACTCAACCTTTCTCCGTTCGGCTCTCAAAGTCAGTTAAGACGCCCCAAAACAGCGATGACCTGCGAAACCTCTATGATGAACATCTAGTCTTAGAAATGCTTCTCTGTCTTGTTGGTAGAAGTGCTGCAGTGTTTAATAAATGTGTTGGAAGTGGAGCTATACTGCAGTCTGGAGAAGCATCTGTGTACATTCCATAGTGAAGGGTGCTAAATCTCATCTGATTGATTTTGACTGTAATCCGAAGCCTTCCTTCATAATCACGTGGATCAAGACGAGGACAAAACACATTAGTCCTGCAATTCATTTAATGCTTCTATTGTCATTTCAGCCCTCAACTGCACCGTGCTTTCCTATTTCCCACCAAAGTTCTCACTTCTTCCACCTGCGTGAATTTTCCTTGATACCCAAACACAAAATTTATTCAGAGGCCAAAATTTCTCTGCCCTCCCTTCCTCAAAGCATCATCGCTATCATAGCATTTTTGTGCTGCAGAACATTCTATCTCCATTGCATTTGTAAATCCTCAAAGCTCCTGAGTTCAGGCTACACACTTTCCAAAACACCAGAGCACAGTCAGGTACCTTTAACCATGTTCTCTCTTCAGATGATTCCCTTTGCTTCCAATCCAAAAAATATTAAGTCATATTTGTACACTCAACTAGACATGAAAATGGGTGCATTTACATTTATAAGCTAATGAAAAATTCCCATGTGTTGTATTCAGTCCGGGGTGGGGGCGTCATCCATAGCCGTAGCACTTTTCCCTTGTTACTCACTCACTCAGACTCCTACTCACATCCCAATATTCGCTGGAAGGATGTGACTCGCTTGGTCGCTCTTCACTACACAGGGCCGGCATCACACTCGGAGGTCAACTTCCTGACAGAACCATCTGGCCAGGGTAGGGAGTTCACATCGGGGGAGATCAGTGAGAACCGGGGGGGTTAAATTTAGCGGGGAGGCTGATTTCTGCATGCCAGGTCCCGTCCTGTCCTCCCCCCACCCCCAACAGCATTCATGCCTTCCTCTGCGGCTTTAGTCTGTCCTTTACAGCCCTCTGTGACGGCCAGACGCTCATTGGCCCCCCTTCCTCTTCTGACCGAGACACGGTCCACGCTCACCAGAAGCCAAGCAAGGAACGGCTTCCTGAGCTCCAACAAGCTCACTCTAGAGACTCCACACCTGGATGTGGCTGCAGGAAAGCTTTACAGAAGACTGACGGCTGGGGCTGGGATACTGGATAACAATTCCTCCGTGCTGGTAGGACGCGACGCAGTGGCAGGCAGCTGACGCTCAGAGGTAAGACCGCGTCAGAGCTGCTCCGAGATGCTGAATGGGAAGTTAAGGTGGGGATGGCCACACCACTGACAAGCTTTACATTACATGAAAAGGGACACTTTTTTATTCATTTGCTATTTTTATGCTTTCTTACATTGCCATCTACACTGAAAATTCTTTGGTGTTGGATTATTCTGGACAACAACGGCTGAGTCTCTCACAGCTGCAGAGGCTCTACGTTGTGCTAATGGGATGCTGCAGCTTTCTGCATCAGGGCCAGACAGGGTGATGCTACTGGTACAGGAGAAAGGCTGAAGTGCAGTTTCTCTTAATTGATGCGGCAGCATACGGTGCTATTTAATAATCCCCATTCCCCGTGACACCTGAACAAGTACACATTTTTCTCTCATTCGCTGAGCATTATACAGGTTACTGTTGTTAAAGTTTTGCATGTTGTTGCCAAATTTGGGTAAAACGACTCATTTGGTATCTTCACAGTGTACATAGCAGTGGAAATATATGCATTGCTTATTTCTGTCTTCCAAATCCTCAAACGTGATTTTAAAGCAGTGTAAAACACACACAAAAAATTTACTTGCTAAAAATCTTGCATTACAACAGTTATTGACTGCATGGAGTTCAGAGTAGTGTCACATTATTTAAGTTGTCTTTGACAAAGGTCTCAGTTAAACAGTAATCTGTACTAGTGCACTGTTTTGGGGGAAGGAAAAAAAAAAAGAGTGTCTGCTAAATAAATAAACGTAGCTGTAAATCTGCCCACTGAATTTGTCCAAGGCTGAAGATGAAGAGGAGAGCTTGTTTCTCAGTGGCCATCCTGATATATCACGGTAGAACAAGGAGACTTTTGTGTGAACTTCCAAGCCAAACCAGAGCAAGGAATAGTCACAGTACTTGGAAAACCAGTTCTAGTTATAGATGGCTCTTCGAGAGCTAAAGAAGTCTGCTTGTACAAGAGAGACTTTGTGGTCCTCAGTTCTCTGTGACCTCCTCCTGGTCCTCATGGGTCCGCCCAACACTGGGGTCATGTTTCAAGGGTTTCAGCGTCTCTGCCTGGGTGCCTGTGGCCTCAAGGGAGATTAATTCTCCTCCGATGCTGATGCAGTCTGGCAGGACCGGCATTATCTTGCCCGCAAACAATCTGTCAAACTGTCCTTTTTGTGCCTGAGGTCAGGCCACTGTGGCCATGTAGGGCTAAGGGATGGGGCTGAACCCCAGCCTACTTTCAGCTTAGGGGATCTGAATGCATGAGACACTGTTGGCTGCTGGGAAGTATATCACAGTATCAGCAGATATGAACGCTCAAGCGTAACAGTCTTTTGGGTGTGGAACGTGCTTGATCGTTTGCTGTGCTGCATACACACATGAACACAAACACAACAGAACAAACATCAACCTTAAAAGCACTTTTCCTTGATTCACAGATGCTTTCCTATAGTCCTGATGCCACACTGCCTGATGCCATGACTTAATCCAAAGCAGTCATCTTTTTGTATTACTGTCACGGTGCCCCTCAACGGCCAGTCTTGTTTCTTGTGATGCGCTTGTACTCATGCAAATGCTGCTGGAGGTGGACAGATGGACAGGAAGTGACTACTGCATGTCTGCATTGACTCACCTTCCTCAGAGGGCCCAAGAACTGTCACTAAAAGAAGCAAACCGACAGGAGAAAAGCAAATTATGTTGTGGGGGAGGTCATCAGTACTGCAAGAAGCACAGCCCATGTCTCTCGCAGGATGCATGATGCGGGCAGGCTGCTGCCATCCTCATTTGCAGGTTTACTTACATGCTAAGGGATTTTTCATTCATTCATGGTGCATAATATTTAAAAATATTTTTAATTGAACATTATTTTAGATGTCAGGGTGGGCTGGGGATAATGATGGCAAGTGAGATACACAAGACATTCCCTGTAGAGCAGCGCAGTTCTCTTTTAGATCAGAGATCCAGTTTCCTCACAAGATGCCACTGGCTCAAGCTCTGGGAAAAGGGCTCTATTTATACACAAACCAAAGAGTGAATGTCCACCTCAGATCTCGATCCTCGGCGCAAAAAGTACACTGCTTTGCTTCCGTAACATTCCCAATAGTCCCTGATCTCAGGTAGGTTCACAGTGGAAGTGCACTGCACTCAGACATGTCTACATATCTCTTGGCTAACACTTACAATAGAGATATTAGAGGGTGACCTCACTGGACACACTGACAGATGGCCGGATGCATGGCTTTTCTGAAAAAGTAGCTGCAGATTAGAAAAGCTTTGGTTCACTGTCTGAAAATGGCTAACCAGTGAACTGGAAGGCAGAGGGTCCATTTAGAGTGTAGTGACATACATTCTTGGGGGTGAAGAAACACTTTTGGGGAGGCAGGATGGTTGCTTTTCCTCCGGCATGCTGATGTAAGATTTCAGATGCTCTCATTTCTCTCACCTCTCAAAATGTGTGAGAGAAACGGTGTATTGAATTAGGCTTTTTTTAGGACACAAATAAATGGAAAAATATTTCTTTAACATCAAAGTGAAAACAAATGTTTACTAATCAATTTAGTAATTGAAGAATTTATTAATCAAATATCAAATATTAAAGACAAAATAACAAAGTAGGTATTGACACCAACTGCTGCCTTGAGTCTAGGAGGATGTGCGTATCAGCTTTGCACATCCTGACAAAGCATTTTTTGTTAATTTGTCTCCAAAAAACGGCTCAAATTCTGTAACGTTATGGAAGGACCATGACTGAACTGCAATTTTTAAGCTCTGCTTGACTTTTGTTTTCTAGCCATGTGGTAGCCTTTGGCTTTGTACTCTGATTTGTAAATAAATCTCCAGTCCAGTTGCTTTTCATTGCCCCGATGTAGAGAAGCATCCCCACACCATGACGTTGCCACCACCATGCTTCAGAGTAGGGGTGGCGTGTTTCTGTTGATGTGTAGTGTTTGCTAAATATAGCACCTGGTTTGATATCCAAAAAGCTCAGTGCTGGTCTCATCAGACCACAGAACAGTCTCAAGTTTATTTCTTCAGCTTCTCTACCACGAGTCCTTTGTGCCCTAAAATCCAGTTTTCGAGGATAGCCTGTTCTGAGCAGTTTCACAGTTCCTTCCATTGTTTTTAATGACAGAATGAATGATACTCCAAGTGTATTTCGTATTTTTAAATTGTTTTATATCCTCCCCTAATTGGTACTTACTAAAAACCAACTGTGGGACCTTCTGTGTACAGTTTTATTTATTCTAAAACCACATAAATCACCTTAACTACACATAGGTGGCCTCCACTGAACATATTAAGTGACTTATGCAAACATTTATGTAGTTGGACCACATCTGACTTAGGAGTATCAGTACTTATGTGCTCAGTTATTTTGTTTCACTTTTCTAATTAATTCAAAATTGACTGGTAATTTTATGGCAACGGAATAGTAATCCCCCCCCCCACATTTTAGCAGACTAGTTTCTTTCTGCTGCTCAGTGTCAGAAAAATGTAATTAAATCTTTGAGATTCAATGTTGTGCAGTAATAACACTTGAAAAAAGCCCAAGGGGGTGCGGTGAATACTTTTTATAAGCACTGGACATACATTGCTTGAACAGCTCCAGTAAAAAATTACCCAGCTGCATAAATGAGCAAATCAACGTAAGCAACTTAGTATATAAATCCGACACTGAGAAAAACATTCGACAGATAATTAATAAATTATTATTATTATTATTAATAATAATAATAATAATAATAATAATAATAATAATAATTTCAGCAAAGGAAACACTTTTTCTTGAAAGCCCTAATACAGACCTGATGAAAAAAGTTCTTGATTTTCCATTTCATGGAAAAAGTGACTGTCATGCACTTGTGATTCTTTCCTTTCACTTGGAAACAATATCATATGTCTAATAACCCCGACCAATAAAAATGCAGATGGCAGTCGATCACAGCACTCTGTCCTTTGTGAAGTGCAATCCATCACCTGAGGTAATGTGCTGCCTAGCCAAGATTCACCATAAAGTGCAGTGTACAGGTCAAAGGTTCTGGGATGTTAATGGGCAAAGACATCCGCCATCGCTGGACTCCTCTGTGAAAGCAGCTTGCTGATATCAGCACCTAAAAGAGTGACAGCGGGACTTATCTTGCCACTGAGCTTTTCCAGCCTCACATTTGTTAAATGACAGTGGTGATTATTGAGCTATTTTCTGCTCTCACTGGTATCTCTCTGCCCCCTTATAAATATGTGCTCCGGTATTTAAATGGCTGGACCCTATGCTGGCCTGATGCCATGAACTGAGGTACACTGATGGGTACAAAGGGTTTGCACCAACACAGCCAGCTACGGTTTACAATCTGGGCCATTAACCTTGCAGCTAAATAATGTACCGCTAACCTTTCCTGCGAGGCTGCACACACCTCTTCCTCAGATTTGTTCCAAAACAAATCGGTGGCAACAATTTGAACACAGTTCTAAAACAAAGTCTTTCTCATTCAGAAATTACTCTTCCATCATGGAGGAGCACAGCCCACCAAGCCAAGTGTCTGCATGGCTGGCGATCGCAGCAAAATTAAAGTGGTGACTGATGCGCCTGGACATACGACAGCACTGACGCTATTGATTCACTGACTGCCATCAGGGAAAAAAACAGACATCTATTCATCAGGACCCAGACAGATCCATGGTGTGCTGTGGAAGAGCGGTTAGCAGCAGAGCAGACATCTGCATCCAGGGAAACGCTGTCATCCCTGCACTGCCCCAGGCCTGGAGGCCCTAACATTTCAGCCAACGTCAGCTCAGCAGCATAGTTGTGCAAGGGGTCTCTGGAAGCTCTCTAACTTTGAGGATCACCACTTAATTTAAAGTATCAGTAAACGTGTAAAACTGATAACTATATCCTGAACATGCACATACTTTTATGTTCAAAGCAGGTGAATGTTGAATAAACTTTACATTATTCACTGGTTTTTATGGTTCACTTTTAAAAATGTTACTATTCAAGACAGCAAAGAGGGCACAGGAATCATGGCAGTTCCTTGGTGGTGCTGTGTGAATATTTAGCTACCAGCCATACAGTACATGTCATTTTGGAACTTCCAGGCCAACACATAACAACGATGATCATCATCATGATGCATATAGCTGCAGTTCACATGGTGAGCCAGTGATCCTTGGAAAGCGGTCGAGCTGGCAGATTACTGAGCGGGTATTTGTCTCTGTTCTCCACTGCAGCGGCAAGTATTGGGTGATAGTAATTATAGCCGGCCAACGTGGATTGCAGGGCTATCACCCGAACCCGGGGCTGTGTACATAAACACAGTGCTGGAATGTGGCCGCAGCAGTGCCGGGGAAGCATGGGAAGGCTTAATAAGGGCAAACCACATGGGTCGCACCTCCGAGCCGAAGCGACACGTGTCCCACCGATTCATGCATGTACAACAACATGGAGAGGGCTACATCAAGTGACATGTCTGCGGCAAGAACAGCTACGGTGCTGTCACCAGATGCACTGCATCGATATGTCACAGTAGCTGGCATGTCCATATTGTGGCCATTGAACTGTTAACACGGGCTTTATGTTTACAGTTGGCCACTTCTTACGAACTGTTGAGTGAAAAAGATATCTGGCGTATCAATTTAAATCAGATGCCAAGGTGAGCTGCTGTGCTGACAGCGATCGCAAAGAGAACGAACGTAGAAGCTGGAGAAGAAGCAAAAAGGGTGATCGAGCTGTTGATGATCCTGCGGTTTCTACATCTACCAGTTATGAGCTGTCTCCATCATCCATGTAAAACCTCCAGCTCTTGAGTTGATGCACAGTCCTTGAATGTGCCTCAAAGTAAATACTCTACATTTCACACCTTTTTTCTTTCTTATGCTTGTATTGGATATTAGCGAACATCATATGATATGTGGGATGAAAAACAGATTTCTGCCCTCCCACAACTTGCTTTAGCTCTGGGCATAGCTGTTTAAGGGGCTTTTCTCCCTCCTTACTGTCAGAAATGTACTCAATGGAAGAGAAACAGTTTGCAGTGCTGCTCTGCTCATGTCCAAAAAACCCTACTGTTGCCTCTCTGCAGCGCTGTCCGAGTTCCTGACATTTATATTAAATTTATTCACTTAGTGATTTTCACAGTACAGTCACACAGAAAGGGGCAGCGCTCACAGGTGAGAAATGCTGATTCTGGCAGAAGCCCATACACCGACACTCAGGCTGCACAGTGAAAGGGTGGGATGGGGATTGTGAGTCTGTAGTGGGTTCAGCATCTCTCCACACACCAAAGTCAGAAATAATTTTGTGTAACAGAGGCCTTAAACCAGCAGATTTTTCTTACTGTGCCCCAAGGTGATCCCCCAACGCTAAGTGACCTTAACCTGAGCTGTGCCTGACTCAGACCTCAGTTCCGTCGCCCTAACCATATCTGTATTGCACTCAATGGCCACTGCTACTACTGAACAAAGACTGCCCTCTGCTGGTCAATTTACAAACTCTCACGTGTGATGTGATGGATATAAAACATTTCCTTGGAGAAGTACAAAGTTTACCTTTTTTACTATAGTTAAAAACTCTGCACAAAGTGACTGACAACATCAGATTTGTGTACTAAACTAAATGCAATCATTTACCCATTTATTGAGCTAGGTGATCCCCCCCACACATAACAATTCAAGGAAAGTGTCTTTAGCAGGAGGCAGAGATTAAAACAGGTCTTTCAAACATGCAATTTAATTTTTTACTACCACATTTAACTTTATATCATGCACTGTAACTGTACCACTGATGGAAAATTAGTCTACTCTTCTGTAGAATTTCATATTGTATTGTATACCTTCATGACTAAATAATAAACATAAGATGAGAAAATCAGCAGTTACACTAACCACACTGTGGAACTCGGGTTCAAATCCCACTGCCTGCTTTAGTTCCCATTACTGTATTTGAGCAAAGTACTTACCTTAACCTGATAGAGTAAACATTAGCCAGCTGCATACATACGTCAATAATGTTGAGCAGCTTCGTGTACAAACATTGTAAATTACTTTTGGAGAAAAGTTGCAGTTAGGCGAGTAAAGAACTAAATAACTAAACTATTCCATATACATGACATTATGGCTGTTCCCACTGCCTCTCTGTGATTGAGGCCTATATTGTCTACATTACATGACCATCCTCCTTGAACGAGGGACTGTAAAGGACTGGACTGAACCAAACCATGTACAGTACACACAAAGTGTACACACGCTGCTGGAGTTTCTCCTGATTTGCCAGAAGTGCTGCCTGGCTTCTGTATAACCAAGCGCTTGCCGGCAATGAGGCCGTTAGAGTGACATCACCACCATCACACAGCTGCTATAGTCACGAATGCTGGACAAAAGTGAACAGCTGCCTTTTACTGCAAAGGTAGCGTTTCACCATGTCAAATGCCACTAGTCAGCATCTTCCAGGTAGTCTGGTTCAGCAGCAGCAGTTATTTCAAAACTGAAATCTTTAAAATAGAGATCAGCGACTCAAAATAAGTGAGAACTGTACTCTCAGGAGGTTATGAGGACTAGCGGGTAGCATGCTGCTGAGGTCAGCAAATAGAGCGACTTCTGGCTTTTTTCTGGGCGTTTCTCCATTACGAGCTGCAACTGCTGTACGTTGGGTGAGCATTTCAAACAGCTATACTGTCCGAGCACTGTGACAGCTTTGGCCATCCAGAGTGCAGTCTACACTAGAGATGAGAACAGCCACCCAGAATGTGGCTGAGTGGCGCAGAGCGACATCAGCAGCTGCTCTGCATCCTTCTGGCACCAGGATCTCCAACACCACCTACACACAGAAGCCCAAATCCATGCGGACCACTGAAAGAAGCCCATACTACGCCAAAGCTGAACAATAATGTGATTCCACTCCAGACTACAAGGAAACAAGAGAGAGGCACAGTCTGTGGAACGTGAAACAGTAAATCTCCAAGCACATCTGCCAAATTCCCAGCCCGTTGCTTTTCAGTGAGCATTGTGAGCCCAAAAAGAACCCGATTATCTTACCTACAAACACAAATATTCTGTTGAGCAGCCGTGAGGCCAAACAGGCTAGGGAGGTTTCCCAGAGTCCCTCGCTCCTACATTGCCAGTCCTCTCACAGTCACACAGCTGGATCAAACTGAAATGGCTAGGAATACTGGTCACCATAGAAACAGCTTCAGCAGGATCAGTGTTCCTAGGCTGCCAGCCTTCACACTGCAGCATCAGTTTTGGGGAAATTACCACAGTCACCTCTGAGCCACCCTAGTGGCAAAAGTCTGCCAGTAAGGATGGACAGCAGCTGCAGTCCACCCCCAGACTGCAGACTTCCAGATGTAAGGTGGAGCCATTTTGCATTTACGTATATTTAAACAACGCTTTTATTCAAACTCACAATGTTACCTTTCATACAAAAACTAACCCAGTCGGGTAATTTTTTACTATATCAATTCCTGGTAAAGTACCTCGATAAAGGGGATTTAAACCTGGGCCACCTGCAGTTTTTTTCTTTGCCAATTCCACTTCTTTTTCAACCGCCCTCTCACTGTTAGCCACCTAAAAAGGCCAGGTTCAAATTTATGTCAAGCACCCCTGACTGTATGGAAAGAGCCGTTCATCATCTCCTTTGCCACCGTATCGCTGGTCTCCCAGAAGGCACAAGCGAGACGATGTCCACATTTCTCACGCAGCACCACAGGTATGTGTTCCAGTGACCACAGCGGTCTGCACTGCTCTCTGGAAACGATAAAGCCCAGACCGCAGAGGTGTATGAGATCAGAGGGTGGAAAAAGGGTTGTCAGAGTGCCGCACTAAATCACCTGGGCGTGAGGAGCCCCTTGTGGACACCACAGCCCAAGAAAACCCATCTGAGCCAATGATAAAGACCAACGGTGGTTGTCCCAGTGCAGACGTTCCTTACTGGTCCATACTGTAACCGTACTGTGCTTAGGGGAGATGCACACAACACTGGGCAGTGTGAAAACGGGAAAATACCCCCAACATGTAACGGGTTCAAATCTAGATTGGCACATGGAGACCCAGTCAGAAGCTCAGACGCAGATGTTAGAATCGTTCTCATTTCTACATCATAAAACAAATTAAAACGTATAGTCAAAAGTGACTAGGAGGAGCCTGAAGGACCTCAAAGTGAACGAGTCCCGCAGTTCAGTTAGGTCATGAAAATGACATATGGCTCTTTTTCCCCTGCCATCACGTCATCTGTTCTCACACCGCCATCGGAGAAGAAACAGAACAAGGACCCCCACCCCCCACCCTACCACAACCCCCCGTGACCTTGAGCCATGGGGATCCCCTAAAAAGAAACCTTTTGAAGTGTTAAATACAGGAAGCAAATGTTTTTCAAGGCACATATGAAACGCTTTCTTTATTTACCGCACCAAAACCCTCTTAACGTCATTCTAATTTTGGAAATTGCAGCGCACTCCCTCACAGAGCTTTACTTCAGTTCACTGGAATTCCAAAATTAGTTTTATGTTGCTTCAGCTTCAGTTGAAGGCAGCAGGGGGCTCTGGGAAGGTTTTATGACACATGGAGCCACTTGGAAAAGGGGAGCTTGCTTACTGCTGGACATCCTCCATCGCTATAGCAACCTCACAGCAGTTTGTAAACAAAACATTCCACATAAGAAACAGTGTGCCTGCGACAACACATCCACCAGAAAAAGAACATTTCCACCAACACTGTCACTTACAAACCAAATGCCATGTACATCATGCACATTACTCAACACCAGCGGTAATCACACTGCTAATTTCTTTTTATTTCACACGCAAGGGCAATTTTCCCTTAAAAATCTTTTAACACCTATGCAGAACTGAGATTGTACTTTTTCAGCAAGATGTTTTTTTTTTTTTTAAAAAAGGGCATATGGTTCTGTTGTCCATGTTGGTGTTTATGGTGTAAAATGGAAAAAAAAAAGCGTGAAATGATCGCAGACCTATAAAAATACTCAAGTTTTACAAGTTGCTTTACGGTTGCCCCAATGCATTCCAATTTCGTTTTTTTTTTTTTTTTTTTTAAAACGTCCTTTGGCATTATGAATTTAACTGTTAATACAGGCTCGTGAAGGAACCGGGCACTTGAGTTAAAAAGCCAAGGCGTAAACATGCGCTGTGCATCAAGAAGTATAAAGCCCCAGTGACTTGGATGACGCCACCCAAACATCCAGGTGGGATGGTTTCCAGGAAGGGAAGTGAAAGGCACTGAGGAAGGTGTGAGAGTCACACAGGAAGGAACGAGTGCTCAGCAATCTGTCCAAAGCCACCCAGAAACAACCCTTTCTTTCGCCCTCCACCTGGAAAAGCTGGGGTGTCGATCCTGTTTAGAAAACCGTTACAGCTTAAAGTGTGTTTTTATATATATATATATATATATATATAGTTAGAGGGCCTGAAAAAACCAAAAAGTTCAGTTCACCTTTACAAGTTAACTTCCCAGAAGTTTAGTTCAAATGTGCGGACCTGATAATTTCACACATTCAGGTACAGTAAGTCCTTGTAGAAGTGCAGCTTGTGTAAATCCATTTGTTACGCAACTGGAGTGCGAATGTCCTGGCAGCTGGGCGGAAAAGAAAGGAATGAGCCACTTTATTGCCAGCATAACAAATTCTCAAACCGCCAGACTATGAGTTGCCATCCCTCCAGCAGATGAATGACGGTAACCCCTTGTTTCCGTGTGTAAGAGGCCAACATTAATAATGGCCAAGACGTCTGCTTTGAGCACATTCCAGACGCAGCAGTATTGAGGAATAAATACATAGTCATGCGACTGCTCATCTGTGTAGTCACTCTGGCTACAGGAAACATGCAGTGTAAATCTCCTTGAGAAATTTGTTCTATTCCAAATATTTTTCTTGGTTTACAAAAAAAAAGAAAAAAAAAAAAGAACTGATCGGAACTGAAGTTTACTTGAGAGACTGTCATTCCCATTGTCATTACTATTATTATTATTACTACTTTTATTACACTACTCTTTATTCTTCTACCACAGTCTACAGTGTGTCTAAAGTGACGTAAAACTCAGAGTAAATCAAAAGCTATTTGAAAACAAAGGGCTTTAAATACAGATATGTGATTCCTGAAGCAGTCAGTGTGCCCATTGCCACTGTTACATGAGCAGATGCCCAAGGAATTTTCTGGGAGGGTAAAGGTGATTGTAACAGGCATGCGTGATGCAAATCTGTGCAGGGTATCGGGAGGTATCTTGATTCAAAGAGATGTGTTTTGGACTAGCAAGGAGCCAGAGGTGGAGGAGGGTAGTGTTCTTGCTGGGGTGTAGAGTGATCTGTAGATTGGCATTATTATTATTATTATTATTATTATTATTATTATTATTACTGTTGTTATTGTTGTCATTGCTCCTTTAAGGCTAAGCCCCAAAGCAATTTCTAACACAATATTTCATTACATCTTTTTCTTGGAAATTACTATTGAGAAATACATGATAGTACTTTTGATAGTTCAGTTGACTAATACACATGATTTGCTGTTTTTTATGAGTACACATTTCTACTTTTTGAAAAGATGAGCAATTTCCTCTCATGACAGTTCAGCACTAACAATCACCTGCCCCTGCAACCTCCGTTTTGGCCAAAAGAGGCCCAGTCTTCCCATAAATCTGCCAAAGAAGGAAAAGCCGCCTTTCAGGGCCATCCCTGGGGGCCACAGTGGCTCAGAACCACCCACTAACTGCACCATAACGCCTCTTGGCTCTTCCTCTGTGGACGGATTTATGCATTTTCTTTACCAGTGGACATCACGCAATCCGCCTTACTTTTAATAAGACCTCTCCTTGGTAGCATTATCGTCCTGAAATATTTGTGTATATGTGCTATCGGCTGTTGTTATGGTAACCACTGTCACATCACAACAGGTCAACATCCCTGCATTTTCAAAACTTTTCTGGCAGACAGCAGTTAAGGGTCACTGAGGTTACCCAACACATCCTAATAATCATGTCTCCCCGATATGCTGCTCCACGTTGGTGCAATTTCTTCTAAAAGGTCAAGTCCCAAGAGCAAAGTCGTTGCTTTCTTAGAAAACTGAATTTTTACAACTTAAAACCTCAAAATTAAGGTTGTCGTGTAGCCTTAAAACATCTCTGTTGTTTCACTTCTTTACATGGAAATCAGCTGATTTATTTTGGCCCCATTGCATGCAGAAGTGTTTTGACTCAATAACAACAGAGCAGAGTAGCAATGGGTCAACTCAGAGGCAGAAAGAGCACAAAACAAGGGCAAAAGGCTACAATATTCAGCACCGGTGGTCAGGTAGTGCTGCTTAAAAAGTTCCAGAAAGGGGACCAGACGTTACTACAGAATTCATCTGAACTATCATGCAGTAACTTTTCTAGTGGAAAAACATTTGTAGCATACCTTCCCAGATGTGTAACAGTTCCCAATCCATGTTCCGTAACTTCACCATAAAATACAGAATTTGGCTGGTGGTTTAACAGGAGGGCAAATCAAACTTCTGAAGGAGTGCTTTTGACACCACTCAGTCCCTGTTCTGTCCTTCCCATAGCGGCTGTGTTTACTGTGAGATGTGATTGGTGTTCTATATTGAAGGTGCACTGTGACAGTGGAGCCAAACAGTTAGAATAAGAGTAGAGACAGAGTGAAAAGCTGATTAACACTAGGCCAAACTTTGCTCTTTGTGCTGATTTAAGCAGTAAAGACAGCAGGCAGCAGGTTACGTGATGTTCAATCCAAAGAAGGTAACAGGGGGAAATGCTTGTGTCAGTGTGATGTATGTTGTTAAATCTGGAACTAGGGAAGCATTAGCTGGGCAAAGGAAGACACTGCTGTTGAGCAAATCTAATAAAAAATAAATTATGGTCATCATAAAATATCACAAAAAAAAAAAAATCATTTAAAGATTGAACGTATGCCTCCACTTTTCCTGGGTAGCCTAACATCACATCACATGACCTTTTCCACATTGAACAAACAGCTCATCTTGCTTTGCAATGTACAATTTCTTTCATTTTTCTAATTTAGAAATTTCTTTTTTTTAATTTACTTAACAGAATTGAGTCTCAGAAGCATAGGAACAGAATCAATACACTGAAAAAATTCAAATATCTAACTAGAAATAAGAGTTAAAATCTTTTTTCTCAATTAAAATTAATGCTGGTTAATTCTTGTTTACTCTGTTCAGCAGATGATCCACATTCTAATATATATACAGCACCACTGATAAACAGCACTAAAGAGTTTTTGTCCTAAAATATGACTTTAACAAAGGTCAAATAAATCCATGATTGTCTAAAAATAACCACAAGAAGACAGTAGTAGTTAAATACAGTTGTTGATGTCAAAAATACAGGTGGAGTGCTAGTGTGAGGTTTTTATTGGCGCTCATATTGTAATCGTAGTAATTACATAGTCACGATGCCTCCATAGTCTAACAGTTTTAGGATGTTTGAAGATGTGTTTGCTAGAATACATTAAATGAAGCGTAAAAGTGTTTACATCATCTATTGCCAGTCTTTAGTTGCACTGTGCAGGTTTTGCCCATCCATAACCAGCCAACAAGCTTCCTATTGACCTTTGATGGATCCGTTCTCCTCAGATCCTCTTAATCATCTCAACAGCCCTCCTGACTCTGCCCTCAGGTTATGTTTGTGAACTACCAATGCTGACCTGCTCTTCCTTCTCTCTTTCAATCACATTGGCAGAGCTCTGATGTCAGGCAGCAAGAATGGGAGATTTAGTTGGAAAGTGTTTGTGGGTAGGTGGATGGGTGTGTGCATCAGTACAAACAGACCTGCAGGCCAGGAAGACACCTGCATCCTTACCTTTCAACCATAGGATTTAACAACCCCCCACCTCACCCATAAAGCTATAAAATACTTTACAGAGGCTCTCAGCTTCCTGCACAGCCTGCTTTTGGTTCTCATCAGTGCGAGCTGAAACACTACACCTAGTGTTCTATTTGGTGTACTCTACATACAGCAGGTGACCAAACACTGATAGTGCTGGACATTCGGCAACCGTCACCTTGTTATGCAGGGACGGGGTCAACACCTAAAACAACTTATCTCCAGTAGTCAAGACAATCTGCCCATGGGCTACATGTAAATGTACAGTTTCATTAAAGCAGTGTGCTTCTGCATACCGGCATCACTCATGTGAATGAAACAGTATAGTTATGTAATACAGTACGGTAGCTGTACCATATACCAGTGCAGAGTATAGTAAGTACACGCGGACATCTTCAGCAATACACTTGTAACACGGTATTCAAGTGTAATTGGTTCCTAGAAATGGCTCCAGCGCCAATAACTCGGATGCTGGAAAGTTATTTCCATTGCTTTTCATGAGGAAAATTGTGATTCGGTTTAGGTTGCTTCCAGGACGTTGGCGGATCACTTGCTCAACATCATGCTCATCCCACATTGTGAAGGAGAGGGAGCCAACCCTGGGCTTGAAGGGTCACACTGACTGCTGGTTTTCACTTTATCTCGGCAAGCTCTTCTTCATTGAGATAGTAAATTGGCTCACACTGCAGGCATATGTCAGAAAAATTTAATATATTCTCAAAAAAACAAACCTCTGCTGGACTATGGTGCTGTAGGACTAGCGCCGGCCATCCCTGCCCCAAAAGTCAAAATATGGTCGGCTCTCCTTACCGTGACACAGAACAGACATTCTGCTTGATAGTTGCTCTTGGGAAGTGTCTGGGTGCGGTTATTGCATAGAGGAAACCACACAAGACCAGGTCAGAGCTGGAAAATATGAGTGGAAGTCTAAAAGTGGGCACCCTTCCGACTGGGCAAAGGGAGATACGAGCATATCAAGACATTTTGGGTGAGAAATTAAACTGCATGTCATCAGTAAAATCACTATGAGAAATGGCAGGGCTCCTACCAAAATTCACAAGACACTCTCCATTGTTTAGTTTCATGATATACATTTAACAAAAGACAAAGCAAAATTAAGCACTGGCCATATCTATAATAATCCTTTTCACTCAATGGCAATTCAAAATAAAACTGCCCTTGTAACCACACCAGTGCATATGGTTTCATGTTCTCACTGCTGTTTTTTGTGTTACACCACATCTATCGATCAAACAGACAAAATAAGAGCTAAAACACATTAATAACTGCTTGTAATACAATAACAGAATGGGCACAGCTGTGAGCATTAACAGTTGGGGGACCAGATGGATGAATCAATATGAAAAGCTTACAATTTGTTGTTAACGGTGTTCTGTAGAAAAATAATTTCTTAACCCCAAATCATGCTGTGTTCAAAACAATCTGGCAGGAACAGCAGAGGCAAGACACCAGTTCCCATATCCATACGGTTTTGAAGAACAAGAACACGACTTGCATTTTCCTCCCACTGTCTGTCCTTTCCTCGTCTTTACTTTGAGCTCTACCAGCTGAGGAGAGTAACGAAGACCTGGAGGTTCTTAACAGTTTCTCACAGGCATGACATCTCACACTCTTTAGTATGGAAGAGAAATCCAGAAATATGAATGCAAAGACAATTTCAAGGTCAAATTCTTTCTTGGTGAAGTGGAATAAAATAAATCTCTTGGCAATCATTGGAAAGGTCAGAACACTGACAGCCTTTTTCCATTGAGTAAGGTAAAGACTGGCGCTCCTAAATACCTTTAAGAGCAAGTCCCATTAGATGCCTGCTTTCTTAAAAGGTGGCGTACCACTTTGCTGATGAGCTTTAAGCGTCACCATTCAAAATCCCAGGGCTAAAAAGGATTTGCGCACTTCTGGCTGCAGATTTAACACATTGACATTAAAACCCATTACTGCGCATGGCTCAGATGTTGTTTACAACCAGAGAGCTTCAAGCTGTACTTTGATTCCGTAGTATTTGGACAACAACGGAAAATGTTGTTTTGTCAGGTCCATGTTCACGAGGTGTGAAAACAAGTATTATCATAGACCATTACGCAGGGGTTAGTTGACTGAGGGGGAAGGATCTGCACTACCACAACTGTTCTCGGAGACTCTGCCAATGGGTGCGATGCAAGGCCAAGGAAAAGTGGGATATAAGAAACGCTCTGCTGTGCCAACTTAATAAAAGCAGGAGTCAGTGAAGTGGAGAAATCACATGGCGTAGGAGACAGGTGCACGGGAGATGACAAATACGGCTTGTGGGGAACCACGGTCCATTAGTCATGAGTGTTTGAAGGATCGCTACATAAGCTTATAAGCGCTTATTTAACGCATTCACATGCCACATAATTATACATTCACGTACTGCACTTTTGTTAAAGCTTATTTGGTTTAAAAAAAAAAAATAAAATTTTTTTTAAAAAAATCACCAGAACATCAATATCAAGTCTATGCAAATTAGGAGTTTGTCTCAATGTTCATACAGCACCTAATGTACAACATCATAGTTGTACATCACGGTGTTCGGTTTAGAGTGACTAATTTATCTGAAATGCATATCTTTGGACTGGGGGAGGAAACCCACACGCGCGCACACACACAGGGAGAACATGCAAACTCCACTCTGACTGAATTGGATTTGAACCCACACCAAAACAGCCCAGGTCCTGTGAGGCAGAAGCGCTATTCCATGCAGCACTGAGCCTCCCTGTGCTGCTGTATTTCCACTTAATTACCATGAAATATGGACAACCTTAAAGATACTCTTTTCCATCCATCGCTTCCATCTTGACATGTGCTTGCTCACAAATAACAGGACACAGTATGGCCTATTGTTTGATGTGTCCTCAGTGGAGACGGAATGGAAAGATCTTTCCTTGATTTCCTTCACATCCACAAGAAATAAAGTCTAGTGGTTCCCAGCAAGTTCTTTGAATATGGATGCCAGATCTGAGGCAGCCTCTTGGCAAATAAGTACTTGGAGCTCCGGGGAGAACAGAGTTCAGTTTGGCCTCCTGGTCTGTCATCGCTCCGTCAGTCGCTCCCTTACTGTCCAGGAAGTGTGGCTTACCCTAACCGTAGCTCCAAACACGTGGTCTGCTTGTATTTCATCAAAAAAAAAAAAAAAGTCTGGATGTCAACTAGCAAGCAAAACAACTGGCAAACAGGGCAGGCTACCATGTAATAAAATATTTCTCTAAACTTTAACATTTCGCTTGGAATCAGCCAAAGGGTATCCACAGCAAAATAGACAGAAATAACCTTCTGTGGAGTCAGAGAAAGTGGATAACTGTAGTTATGGAAACCTATAATGATTTATTTCATGTTTATTCATTTAGCAGCCACTTGTCTCCAAAGCAATGTACAAATCAAGAGTGCAGAAAAAGGGTTGTTCATAACAAACAAAAATGTTGATGTAAATGTACAATAGTCAAAATACTGCCCAATATCACCATCTTAGCCAGTGCATGAGCAGCTGTGAGTAGCTACCTAAAAAAATTGACTCTGAAATAAGATGTTGGCGCTCAGGAGAACTGGAAAACTGTAGGTTGGTCTAAAAGGGATGAGCTTTGAAAGCCTTCTTGAATGCAGAAAGGGACTCATTTGTTCTGAGGAAGAGCAGGAGCTCATTCCAATACATCAGGGCCAAAACCAAGAGTCTGCAGACTTCAGATTTTGGACCTTAATGCGGATCTTGACGATGTTTAATTCTGCTCAGTGACACTTAGACGTGGACATGTGGGCGCATGCACATCTGGTTACAAAATATGCACCACTAGGGATGACATCTGGTTTGACCTGGTAACTTTCCATTAGCTTGCTGAAGTAATCCCTCTCTTAGTGGGTTAGGGGACATTTAACTTTCTGATGTTTTGGGTCTGGGGTTGATAAAAGATTGGCCAGAATCGGAAAAATTGCTTCATGTTCATTTGACAAGCATTGGTTTGAATATGCAAAATACTACATCCGTTCCCATGCCGGTTTATTAGCTTTTCGGATGTCTGACATCATGCAGAGAATTCTAAGCCGTGACATCATGTTTCAAACATCGAAGACAAGACTAGTGAATTGGCATTGCTTATCAGCCTTCTGGGGGCAGCTCTTTGTTATCTTGCTGGTCTTGGCAGCTACTGCTGATGAAAAACACGACTCTTTACGGGTGTGAGGTGTGCCAGCACATCTGACCCCAGATCAGTTTCTTATACTACTCCTAACACACACGATCAGAATTTGCAGAGGGTGAACTCAAATCTCAGGGAAGGCCTTGCCTTTTCAATACTCTCCTTTACACATCACGGCAACCTCTCTGGCAAGCACAGAATGCTGGGAAATCAGCCAAGGAATGAGCTCCTCCTCAATAATGATAAAGAATAAAGACTAACCCACCCATATGACACTATACCTACTCTGTGTGCTTTATGTATGTCTTTGTATCCAATGAGCAAACTGTCATGTCTTAAGCATCAAAAGCAACAGCAAAATCCCCTACAGACAAAGCAAACTATTCATTTACCATTAGGTCACCTATTGGCAAGAGGTTCCAGGTCTTACAGCAACACAAAAGAATGGGATCTGCCTGAGCGAGTTAAGGGTGCATGGCACCTATAAGCGTGAATCTCATGGAGCCTTCAGTGTTATGACCAGTGAAATTGGTACATTCCTCCGTTCTTAAAAATAAGAACAAAAGGTAAATAACAGATCAAAATTTGCCATGGGACACTCATCGTTTTCGTATTTGATGGGCAGTTTCTTTAGTGCCAGGTAACTAGAAAGAGCACTGTCCTACTCTGAGAATCTGTAACAACTTACAACAGTTATTTTTTAGCAACTGCATCAAGAACTATCCTTCTAAACCTCTTATATAAGTCTTGCTGAACTACATGCTTATTGTTAGGCAAGTTGCAGACTTCTGCTGCTGTTGTTGTGCTGAGGGCAATGTTTGTCTTAAATACTGCTATAAACATTTTTATCACTTGCATGCGCTATGCAGAAACCTCGCCTCATATGGTCATGGCCCACCTTGTTCATGCCTTCCAAGCCAACGCTTTTCAAATAAAATGTTCTAACAATGAAACTATGAAAACACACAATCATTATTTAATGGCACTCCATGCCAAACACACTGCTAAATAACATGGCCAAATATGTTTACGTCGTAGTCCGCACTGTTCATTACTTTGGCATCATTCGCTGTTTTGGCAAGATCTATCATATAAACTGCATTAGAAGTTCACAGTAGCATAGACATAATTTGTGCGATCTGGCCAAACCACTAATTTTTGCTTCAACAGCGGTCCATGTGAGTTAGGGTTTATAATTAGGGCTGGTATCACGCAACGAGGGCATCATTTTTCCCCAAATTCTGTAATCAATACCTGGTTATTGAGTAGGAGGGGTGGACTGCAGTCCATCCCGCAAGATTGTGGGGCAGGGTAAACCCCGGCAGGATACCACAAATTCACAGGGCAGTCACACACAACTATACAAATCCAGGGCAGTATAAACTACACACAATGTGATCCAAACCAAAGTCAGTTTTTATAAATACAGAAGTGGGTGCTCGTGCAGTACATTATGATGGTAACCTTAAATTTGAATTCAATCAAAGCACTGCATTCCACCACTGCTTTACAGTCTGACCTCATACTGCTGCCGTGACCATCAGTTTGAGCATTACCAACCCAAGGTTCTGGTTTTCCACAATATTTTCACTGAAAACAGCGAGCCGCATTTGAACACTGATATTATGGAATCTGGCTGGGATTTAGAGATACTGCACAAGAATCTATTTTGGCCTTTAAAAAATACACAAGGGTAGAACTGCAAATTATTGGCCTATCAAAGTCCACTGGCTTCTGAAAAAATAAACAGAACTCTATAAACATCTAATTTACAGCACCCCCATCCCCTCGCTTCCTCTGCCGTCCCCATCCCTGGGAGGAAGACGGCACAATCACACACCACACAGCTCAAGAATGCACTAGATGACTAGAGACAGCACATCTGGATGATTCACTCAAGGTCTGTTGCAAATAGTACTGTCCTCGGCTGACCTCTCCATTGCTGTCACTGCTCTTACATTTCCTTCTTATCACAAATGTGAAACTAAAGCTAAAGAGACCCCAGCTATCATTGCACTGATTTGTTTTTGCCTCTTAATCTAAGTTTTTGTCTAGAGAGAAAGCAATTGCCTTTCATCAGCCTAAGAGCAGCCATTCACAAATTTGCACTCAACACTACTTGTGCTCCTTTTCTCTTTCTTTTCTGGTCACACGTCACTCATCTGGGAATACCTGAAAGACAACTAATTTTAGTTCTCCACAAAGCAACATCGCTTAAATGACGTGAAAGAACCTGTGGACGGCATTTATGCCTCAATGTTTCCCTGCACCAAGACGAAGTCATGTCTGAACCCGGTATTCCCGGTACCCAGACTACTGTTCTTGCAAAATGTTGGAGTCACATGCTGCTACACCACTGATGACATAATGGGCTTTTGTACTTTTTGTGTTTGCTCATTTGTGCTCATAAAAGTACACATCGCTAAGTCTATGCATGTTCTGGGCAGGTTCCCTCAAAAGGCAAAACGGTTTGTGCTTTATGCTGTTTAATAACCGCATCAGTGGACATCTTGCTCTTCAATCAGTATTACTGCTTTGTATTCCCACGAGTCAAACATATCTGACATCTGATGGTCTGGAATGCTTATTTCATTAATAGACTGGCTATCAGCCTTCCCAGCTTCATGGAATACTCATAAACAGTCTTCTTCCCTCAGGTAAACAAACATGCGTTCCCGCAGCAACAGTTTAGAGAAGACCTCCAAGTCCAACCTGTCCCACCACAGAACACGCTCACGCCGGAGAAACTCTGAGCACGAAGACCCCCCACATCGCAGGACGGGGCGGGCAAGGGGCAGGGAGCCGCCTGAGAACATTGGGACTGTTCTGAGAAACCACAAGGGAGAGGAGCGTGGACAGGGTAACAAGAAAGGGAGCGCCAGTTCAGGGAAGGGCAGGGACCTCTCCCGAGATGACCTTCTCTTCCTGCTGAGCATCCTGGAAGGGGAGTTGCAGGTGAGGAAGGACAATACAGTCTGTGAGGAAACTTGGAGAACATCCCAATATAAGAGGATGTTATTAAGCTACACAAAGCACAGTTTGGCAGATACAGAATCTTATAGCCTTTCTTAAATGTCTCAGCATCACCTGATAAGTGACATTAGCGATTACAGTGAGATTATTCATAAGCAGAAGTTCTAGAAAGACATGAGTAGACCTGATGCAATAAATGATCATGACCCAGTCTGCTTCTTTTTATTTGCACTGCTTTTTCTATGGTCTCCTGTTCCTTACAGGCCAGAGATGAGGTCATCACTGTTTTGAAGGCTGAGAAGATTGACCTGGCTCTGCTGGAAGCCCATTATGGATTTGTCACTCCACAAAAGGTGCTTCAGGCTCTTCAGAGAGATGCCATTCAAGGGAATGTCAATGACTGGCAAGAGGACATCTATGAGAAGCCAATGGTAGAGGTAGGGAATCAGATAATATATACTTTTTTGTAATCTAATATATCACGAAACTAGTGGTTCAAGAACTCTTATACTACAGGGGGTTGACAGGTCCAGCGAATGAAAGTCCCACAGAAGTGGTTCAAATGATGATTACTGGCCAATTAGATTAAAAAATAATATTCCATTAGAGTCCGATCAAATCACAAAGCATTGACCTTGTTTTCCGCATGGTACTCTGAGACCCTCAAAAGCAAAAAGAGAAACAAAATGCAAAAGAATGCTAATAAGTTGTGAGCAAAGGAATGTGTTGATTTCGAAAAGAAATCAAACAGAAAGAAAGAAATATGAAAACATGTCATTATCCAGTAATGTGTGTAATTATGTCAAGGGCATGAATACTTTTGCAAGGCACTGTATCTTGAATATGTCGAGAAGTACTGTATCGGGGCTGTTCTACACACTACTACATTTGCTGGTCTTCCATTGAAAATTCTGGTACTTTCCTTTGAGACTTTCCTTCCTGATAAAAACATGGCATGCCCATATTCAATCAACTTTTAGAGCTGGCCAGTCTGTTTACTTCATAACACCAACTGGTGACTTGTGTCCTCAGCTTGACAAGCTGGTGGAGAAGCAGAGGGAGACACATCGGCGCATGCTGGAGCAGCTGCTCCTGGCAGAGCAGTCACACAAGCAGGCACTGCACAAGCTGGAGGATGAGAAAAGAAAGCACGGCGAGTTCATGCAAAAGAGCGACGAGTTCACCAGTCTGCTTGAGCAAGACCGGGAAAGGTCAGTCATCCTTTTACTCACCAACACGTGTGCATAGTGCTCAAGAAGTGAGCGCCAACCACAAAACCCCATTAACCTGAGTACCGATGGTGTGCTATGGAGAAACCATCTGGAACACTGACATATTTCAGCATTTTGTCTTTTGCTTTCATTTCATTTTAGTAATGCAGTGTAGTCAATAAAACACTTTGTGCCAAGGTCAACAGGAACACTTCTGATAAGAGAGAACATATGCTGTAATGTTTCTAACATGTTTGCCAGACATCCCGGAGTTAGAATATGTGCATAATCCGAGAGAAGGCTCAGTCAGCGTTGTATGCGAGTACATATCTGGCATCCTGAGGCTCCTGTGTTTATACACAACAGTTCTCCACAGGCTTTAGCAACAGCGCCACTTTAACTGTTACACTCGTGGCTCCTCCCGGGTTGCAATGCAATCTCATTACATAACTGCGCTGACAGTGCACTAGAGAAAATGTTTGGGAAATTCCACTCATTAAAAGTACAAGATAGTTCCTTCCAATGTTTGACCTTGACGGTGAACACCTACACTACAGACATGCATTAAAAATAAGGAAATGTGGAAAAGGAGGACAAAAGGGTCAGAATTGCAACTTTCTTGTTTCGCTGATATCATCGTGCATCTCTAACTGGAACATGTCCATGAGCTTCCTGGCCATGAGGACTGTGCCCTGCTACATTTCAGCAGTTGCAGTATTTTCTTTGGAAGAGGAAGCAGTTGTCCAGTAGTTAAGAGATTTTGAAATGTGATGAAACCGATTCTTGTTCCGATCCTAGAAGCAAAACTGTCACTTCAGCCACTGACTATGTACACAATGCTTCACACCAGTCATTTGCTGAGCAGATAAATAAGTGAAACATCATTGTATGCCAAAACATGCCTCCAGACAAAAATTATTTCCAGATTTTGGTGCAAAACCATTGGCCAGGTTTTCTCAGTATCTGTCCTCAGGCTTAAAATGTAGTCTTTTTCACTTTCAGTTCATTGCATCAAATCTTTTAGGCACCATGACCTGGCACCACCAAGCTGGCCTCCACTCTCTGTGGTTTCTTACGATATCACACACACCTGGCAGTAAACAAAGACACAAGCTGCTGCCTGCAGCCTCCCAAAGGATATTCTTTTGACTTTAATAAAGGCCAGATTTATGACCTGCGCATTTTTTTTATGGGCACAGAGGGCTGGCTGTGAAGGGTGAGGATTAAGCACTGCTCAATGAGAGGAGATATGTTTAACACAGAGCCACAACATGATGGTGGTTATGTAGCGCGAGCTTCTAGTCTGAGTAACGTTCTCAGCAGACGTTGGTTCCGCTTTCATCATACACCACATAATCAGAGACATACCTTTTACTGCCATGCCGCTGACACTTGGAACGGCAGTGAGTCCAAGGGCTGGGAAAAGTATTTCCATGCAGCTCCATACTTGCAATGTTTCGTGAGTACGATCAAGTCCCACTGCATGCAACTTTTGGTTTGCAATTATCAAAGGAAAAACATATCCCCGAGCCCAATGACAAAGCACCACAGGGTTCCAATCATAAATTTAAGTAGTTCCTAGGGACGGACCTGTTCATATCCAAAAGCCTGAAAATGTGTTAAGAACATGGTTCCATGTAAATCAAATGCCTAGACCACAAATCACAGGATGCACTGGGGACCAAGGACTGGGTTGAAACACGCTGCCACTCAGCTGGCATGAGCCTGAGAAGCTTTGGTCAAACTCCAAGCAATGTAATGATCTTTGCATAGAGGCCTAGACTGGAAATGGCCGAGTCACCTTTGGGAACACTAATCTCAGATATAAAACCCTTATTAAAAATACATTATGTGAGCCAGTGCTCTAACATGACCACCACTTATTTTATAAAGACATGCCAGAGGAACGACAACTGCCAAACTCTAAGGAGAAACCAGAGTTCATTTTAATGACTTGGCCCAAAAAGACACTGCAGTCGTCTTTTTGTTCAAACTGTACTCCTTATTTTCACTTCTTTTTTAGTATTGCATAAACTGCTAAACCTGACTCTGACACATTCTGGCATGCTCTCAGTGATGGAGTGATGACTTTATAAGGCCAAGTCAGTTAAATCACAAAACATTCTGGATGAAGTAACCCCCCTCACCAGACTATACAGAAAGCCTTAGAAGGAGTTGGAGAGTAGCACTACCTGCAGAGGTGCATATCAGTGCGAATGTACACTGCCCAGCTAAAAAAAAAAAAAAAAAAAGTCCCCACCTGGATTGAACTTAGTGTTATGATGTGGGGTTGCTTCAGTTGGTCAGGTCTAGGTTCAGCAACGTTATGTGCCCAAAAAATTAGGTCAGCTGACTACCTGAATATACTGAATGACCAGGTTTTTCCATCAATGGATTTTTTTTTCTTCCAAGATGACAATGCCAGGATTCATGGGACTCAAATTGTGAAAGAGTGCTTCACGGAGCATGAAACTTCATTTTCACACATGGATTGGCCACCGCAGAATCCAGACCTTAACCCCACTGAGAAACTTTGGGATGTGATGGAGAAGACTTTACGCAGTGGTCTGACTCTCCCATCATCAATACAAGATCTTGGCGAAAAATTAATGCAACCCTGAACGGAAATAAATGTTGTGACGTTGCATAAGCTTATCGAAACGATGCCACGGTGAATGCGTGCTGTAATCAAAGCTAAAGGCAGTCCAACGAAATATTAGAATGTGTGACTTTTTTTTTTGGCCAGGCAGTGTAACTAAACCAGGCCTGGCTCAAAAGCGCCGTCTTTTCTTTCTCTGCTGCCCCAGCGGTGTTACAGAATCAAAGAAGCTGTCCAGCAGGCAGAAGCAAGCATCCCTGAACTCCATTTGGGCAACTTGGCTAACAGTGATGGTCACGTTATCTGGGTCACAAGGGGTGTTTAGCTTGGCAGGTTGAGTTGGATAGTGGCTCCCAATCGCTAAAATACATCAGGAAGTGAAGTGCGCCGTGAAAAACAGTCTCTGATCCATTGTCACGTTAACTGCTCCGCTGAAACCGTGTTCGGGAGGAGGAAACCATGCTGACCCGAGACATCTTTAAATCTTGCTCTTCAGGTAGACGTAATGCAACTGAAGGGTACGCAGTGTTTCAGTGGCAATCATGGACAACCAATCTCTGGCTCACACTTGTTCAGCTGGATTTCTAGTAATGGCTCTCATAATTCCAGCACTAAACACGAGGGAGAGGACTGAGGTAGCGGCATTGTACCATAATGCAAAAAATATGCATGTATTTTGTTTGACTACCTGGGAATTTAAGAACTCTGCTATTTTGTAATTCATTTAGCTTGCAGTTCTCTCCAAAGTGACTTACTATGTTAGGGTGCTAACAGTGATTTAGCCTGTACACAGCTGGATTAATTTTACTGGAGCAATTCAGAGTAAGTACATTGCTCAAGGGTACCACAACAGGAACTGGGATTCACAATTGGTTCTTTAAGTGCCAGGCAGCAGCTCTAACCATTATGGTACCGCGGTGTTCAGAAACGATTCCAAGCTATGCCAATTGCGCACTGGCTTACTGTCGACCTCCAATGCGATCGCGTCAACTCACAAAACGAGTTTTCAGTGTGCCTAAAGTTAGATATTGAGGAATGTTATGTACAACAAATGCCTCTTATTTCAATGATGCCTCTCTATTTTTATTTTAAAAAGTTATTTTTAAAATAAAAATAAAAAATTTCCCTTTTACACACACTGGCCAGTGTTATCATTACATACCATAAAGCAGCACAGACTATAATTTTCACACGAAAATAATTTACTCACAACCAGCCAGTTTTCTCGTCTCATTCTTGGAATTAGATACAAAAGAAAAATGGCCTACAAAACCTTGATCCAGCATTGCCAATTAATAAGTAAAAATACAGTTCTTTCCATTGACGCAGAGCACCGTGGTGACTCACTCTTGGATCAATCCCTTATTTTTTTTTTCTTTCTACATAATTATGAGTCCAGCTCTCCTAATGTTAATAAGGCTAAATGTAACCATATATATTTTTTAAAGGCAGAAAAACCCAAACCCCACATAAAAACTGAGCATGCATCTGAAATCCTTTTGAAGAACAGAACAATAATGTTATCGAAGCACTGAACTCCTTGAGATCGTGTCCGTCTACAGAGCACAGTACCGCAGCGGGTTTTAATTTCACGGTTGTTAATCCATTGTTGTACAGCGCATTATAGCAGGATGTAATCATTTCCTTTCTGAGCCTTGGCACGCTCCATCTGCGATTACATAGGCTGGCGACTATGTGTAGCATGACTTGAAAAGCGGGCGCCAGGTCCTTCTATACTTCCACCTCATTTTATGGCTGTGAGCCCTTGACTTTCTGGTGACCCTTTATTGGAAACCCCTAAACCAAGTTAATCTATGGAGGTCAATCAGCCCCCCCAGCCAGACTCTGATAAATTGGTCCACAAGTCATGTCCAGACAGGTTGGACCGAGTTGCATGGCCCTGTAGTGCGTATGGTGGGAGTGGGGCGTGAGAGAGGGGGGTCTAACTCCCACCAGATGTTGCAGGAAGCCGCCCTCCAGCAGCACACACTGTAAACGTTTACTTTGCTCCCTGGGCATAAAGTGACATGGGGGCCAAGCACTTTACAACCGATTCCCATTTCAGTCAACGCCGCACGAGTGGCATCCAACCACCAGGACCATGATTCAACCAGCTCTGTCCAGCTGCGAGCTGGTCTGCTGTAGGAAGTCCCCATTCACAAAAGCCTTTAAATATTTTCAGTGTTACGTGCGCTACGCATAATCTTTCAATTTATCACAAAAAAGCAACACATACAAAAGTAAACCTGAAATATAATTAAAGGGCTTGCTGCACATCTGGTCATAGAAACATCTGCCTTCTTGCATGATGTAAGTGGAAAAAGAAATATGACGTAGCTGTCGTTGATGTGTGCCAGTTGTATACATTTGCAGCTTCAAAGCTTCCCAAAAAATTCAGGAACGTGTACAACACTCAAGCCCTAATTGCTGAAAGAGAACTAATCTCATGCATTGCTTTTTTAATGGCTTCCACACTGCTTGCACTTAGTAGAACGAGATAACTTCGGGATTTTAATATCATTTTTCGCAGACTGCCCATTGTGTTCATGTCAAGTGTTTTATTAGGCTGGCGGGAGGGGGAAGGTTTTTGGCGGGGTTCCGCTTCTTGAGAAGCTGGCCAACGTCACGTATATATCTTCCCGAGACACTTAAGTGCGCTAGTAAATGCTTCCTATATCTTCTTCCTGTGTAAACTCAGCCCGCTCTCTCAGGCATCCAGGGCCTGCCGCTGCCTCCACAGTAAATAACTGTGATACTGTAGGCGTTTTCATCCCTGCTCGCGATGCAGGTGGCTCGGGAAAACAGGTGCCTAATGGGGATCCTCTTCCTCGGACCTTCGCCATTGCAGCGCACTCTGTGCAAACAGCTAACCGTTTCCATTAGCAGGGAATTGCTTCCACTTGGATTCACTCTGGTCCCACTCAAACATAAAGAGCGCCTTCGAGAATGTCCATGCGCTTCTGCGGTTTTGGCACCCTGTGAAGGAAATTGAGTGGCTCAAATATATAAGCTGTGAGTTCCTGGGACTGTGTTTTATGTGCTTAGAGGATCGTTTGCAAACTAACTTTTCCTGTAGATGAGAACATTTAAGAAACAGACGGCGATGGCCACCCAAGAATCTGTTTAAGTTCCATTATGAAAATATCAGGACATGTCTGGAGAAAGGCAAACTTCCACCCCACCTCTAAATCTTTCATGAAATGCATTAAAAAAAAAATGTAAAAACTTAAACTGGAACTCACTGGGCTTTGGGACAGGCTACATAAATCTTTCTGGGTTTCCCCAAAAATAATGGCCTCTTTTTCCCAGAGAAATGATTTATCTTACAAGAATACAGTACCCAGTAACACTAAAACATAACCTTCATGAAACAGCCTGAGATTTTCCTATGTGGGTAAATATTATGCTGTCATACATACCATGTAATTAAGTAAGCATACCGATAGGGGAATTCTATACCGATGCCAATATCCGAAAATTTTTACTTACCTATACGCTGATGCCTATGCCGATGTTCATATTTATAAAATACAGATATGGGACGAGATTTGCCCGGACGAGGATTACAGATAATTGTAACACCTATGTGTGTAACATTTCAGACTATATACAGTCATTAAAAAATGCCATTTGCTGAACCACATTTGTCCTAAATAGAGAGTGGTTTTACTGCCTTACCCTCAAATGCTACTTAATTTTTCCTTCTTCATGTAAAAGAATCTAACAGTTTAACTAATGAAATGAGTTAATACAAATATACAAAATAACACTACTTAACACTCACGTTTTTTTTTGCAGATGCATAGTTTTTTTTTCTTCCGAGGAGCAAGAAGTTTTTCTTAAACAAAAGCATCTCTGTCTTGTTAATACATAAATACCATACTTTCTGGACTATATCTCAAGCTAGTGTGACTTACACTCTGGTGCAATGTGTATAATAAAAAATGCACATAGAAAATAAATAATGGAAATAATAAATGCATAAAAACTAGTACTGAATAAAGTTTCGGGTCGCTGCAAGACTTGCTTTTAATCAGGGAGGGAGGACATACGGACTCAATGCATTGTGGTCCTACCAGTTAAATACCTGCTCCATGCGACTTTCACTTCGCTGCGACTTACCTGCTGAATTTTTTTGTCAAGTATGTGCATTTTCAGGGTATGCCACTTATAATCTAGAGCAAGTTATAGTGCGGAAAATATTAAATAAATAAGTTATACCTACATTCAATTCAGTGATGCTCTGCGATTGGTACAGTTGTGCATTCATTGAGCTACATTCCTTGGCTCCGGTTCATAGAAATGAACAATCACACTCATTCCTTTAGCAGACGCTTTTCTCCAAAGCAACATGCATTGATTATTAACCACAATTTAGCTGACACCTTTGTCCAAGGTGACCTAAAGAGGTACACACACTACAGTAAACTCACAGTCATTCAACCATCTGGACACCAAAGTAACTTGAAACACATTGGAGAAAACCAGAGCACCCGGAGGAATGCAAATGAAGTTAATGTACAAATTAAGTCAATTAATATAAAAATCGTGCATTTTAAGCCCAGTCTGTTAGAAACGCTGACAAAATCTGCATCCTAGTCAGGATTTTAGAAGGACCAAGCCCATACATTCACAATCTCTCGGTGCAAGGTTGTCGGTTAGAAGATCAATCTGCAAAGCTGCAAACAGTGTACGGAAGTAAGATGGGCAGAGCCAAGCCTAAGGCCAGCTCTTTTTTGGCAGCCAAGAGCCAGGATGTACTGGAATGAATTGGAAGCACTCTGCTGTTTGCAAAGCAAAGCGGTGGGCTCTCGCAGGCCGAGTCGCGTAACATTGGCAGCAGGGTGTTATCTACGCAGATTTCACCATGCTGATCCCCTTCAGGGCCAGGGCATACATGGGGGCAGTGGCATCACACCTGCCCTGTGAGATCACCTCAGACATGGGGCTGACGACATAAAAGTGGAACAGACAGATTCCAGCATGATGCTGTCACCAGAAAGATAGTAATTACAAAATGTCTAAGTACTGAGCTCTAATTTGCACTCTTTCTGGCAGTTTTATTGGGATAAACATTTCTGACATTCTACTTTTCAGAAATATGCTAACTGCACATTCCTAGATGCACCATTGCCTGAAGCCATCTTCTGTCTTAGGCAAGAACATTTAAAGACAGCTACAGTATGCCTTAAGTCCTCTTCTGCTGACAAAATTATTTTATGAATGGAAAGTCTATATATACGCAGTACAGTCAACGAGATTAAGACTGGTGTGCCTGTGCCACTGTTGTGGCTGCAAGATTTGGTAATAAGTTGTCACAGTGTCATCCAGAGGCCAGTCTTACGTTTTATATGTAGTACAGTCAGTAAGTTGTAACATTACACATTTACAGTGAACAAAATCCTTATCAGGTTGTACTGTTATCAGACTGAAGCCTTCATCAAACCTCAGATTTCCTAAAAATGTTAAATGTAAAATTAATGAGACAGAACACGTTGCTCACAATGCTGAGTTCTTTGTCCTTCGATTAGACATTTGCAAATCTTAAAAATGTGTCCCCTGGTCTGTCATTTAGTACATCTGCACAACATTTTTGAACAGAGTCCTATTAAAAATCTGTCTACAAATACCCAACTCTGTGTGGATCTACTTTTCTGAGCAACAAAAGGGAATTAAAGGGGTTGGAACAGACATTTGACATTGAGGTAGTTTGCACGAGAATCAGTGAACAAACAAAATAGCGTACAGCCTTGCTACCAGTTGCCTTATGTCAGAGGAAGCACTGTTTCTGACATGAAAATAGAGGTCAGACAGCTAACAACTCTGATGCATTCGTCGGACTCAATGTGAATGAATGAATAACGTGAGTTTGCGTGAGCTGTTCTTCAAACAAAAGTCCTCCGGGTTTATTGTATCAACACATTTGTTTCCCCCACAGCAAAAAGGAAACTGAAGTCCTAAACCATAATCGGAACACAACTTTCCCCTAGAAGCATAACACACTGCATAAGTGTGAAGTTCCTAAGATATTCATAAATTATGGCAAAATGCTCTGAGAGGTCATTACTGGCTGTCTTCATTGAGAGTGGTAGTTGGCCAAAATGACTGCTGCGATTCACGATGCTGCAACTCCAAAAGCTTTTTTCGGATTCGTGAGAACCACCCAACTTTAGCTCCTCTTATCTTTACACTATTGTTCATGTCAGTGTGTGTGTGTGGGGGGGGGGGGACAGGGTGGAAAACCTGAGTAGATTCCTGACTGTGGGTGAACCAATAATAATGTGAAAAAATTTGGCTGAGTGGTGCTGTGCCACAGATAATAATATGTTTTTGGGTGCTCAAACACAGGTTTCATGTGGACCTGCTATAAATAGACAGCTGATCTTTCATTTGCCAAAACTGCGAGAGTGGCTGATCAGAAAACTGGAAATGGACACAAATAGGCCACAAAACAGCATCTTCCTTGTCACACATCCGTCTAAATATTTACTCCACTTCCAGGAATGGTAGTTTAGACAAAATGTGTGTGGCAGATTGTGTGATGTAAACGGACCAGCTATGACTCCAACTGAACACAATTTGAGCCAACTTGGAAAAGAGGATGTTATAAAACACGGGGAGTAACAACTATCACTTACCCTTACAGACCACTCCAGAAAAATGCTGAATTCTTGCGTGGGATGTTCAGTTTACAAGAAATGCAAAAAAACTGCAAGAATGCCTTTCTGTGGCCTTATCCAGTGTAGTCACTTATGAGGGATAAAAACACGAGGCTTGTGACTTCATACCGTGTGATCAGAGAGTAATCTGCTATCGGATAGGAATTCACAGTGCTGGAGGCCCCAATTTAACCCATGGCATGGAACAATGCTGGTTTCAAATGCATCCATAGCCTCTTCCCCTGCCCATATAGCCAATTCCCCACGGCATTCTAGGAATGAGGTGGGCAACTGTCGTAAAACCTAGGCACCCAAAATATGTGTGTTGAAAACCCTGCTAAGGGGGACAGCGACATAAGAAAGTGCTTGGATTCACAATTAACACACAGCAAACCGAGGCCAGAGGAGTGTGTAAGACCCATACCGTCACGTAAATGTGCTGCTGATTCACACTACCGAAAGTCTAGCAGATTGCTTTTCCCAGTGGATCGCAAACATGCAGCTGTTCGGGTGACCGTGGCTGCAGGAGATTCCTCTGTAATTGAGCAAGTTGTTCTAATTAGGCCCTGGGCCCCATCATTGCGCTTAGTAATGCGATTACACATCTCTGGCAGAATGCACCAATTAGCCAGTCCAACCACACACTGCATAGTTTGGCCTTTTTTTGTCCTGCCTACATTTTTATGAGAAAAAGCCTTGCAAGGAACATCCAGGGATTTAAAAAAAGATCACGGCTAGATACACTGTATGGCCAAAAGTATGTGGACCCCCCTTCGGCCGCACCCACGCAGCATACAAACACATTCTAGACAATTGTGCGCTTCCAACTTTCTGGCCACAGTTTGGGGAAGAAGCTCCTTTTCTGCTCCACCATGACTGTGAGCTGCCCCCATGCACAAAGCGAGCTCCATAAACACTTGGTTTGCCCAGGTTGGTGTGGAAGAACTCTGCACAGAGCCCTGACCTCAACCCCACTGAACACTTTTGGGACAAACTAGAACGTGAGCCAGGCCTTCTTGCCCGACCTCGCTGATGCTCCAGTGGTCGAACAGGCATAAATTCCCACAGCCACGCTCCAAAATCTGGAAGAAAGCTTTCCCAGAACAGTAGGGGCTATTATAATAGCAAAGGGGTGAAAATACGGCATATTAACAGCCATGGTTTTAGAATGGGACGTTCAACAAGCACATATGGGGGTGGTGCTCAGGTCTCCACATACTTTTGGCCATAGAGTATATCAGACTCACTGGCATCTCTCAAAATAAACAGGTGGATGTGTATGGGTTGTGGGGGGGGGGGGGGGGGACGGACTATGGAGTAATTGGGGATTGTACAAGACATGTATCATTGTCAACATCTACAAACAACCTGACCAACATATGCAATTTTTTAAGCAGGCCACACCAATTTTTGCATTACAGAACCACTGTTCTAATTCACAGTCCAAACTGGTTACGGAAATGCCAAAGGTGAAAGACGTTAGCCGTAGATGAATGGCAGGAAAGTTCTTAAACAGAGCAGTGCAGTACGTCAGACTCCCACAGTGGTTAGAAGGCATGGGAGACGGTAGAGGTTAGCGTCAGGAGAAAAAGTTAATGGTGGTCCAACTGTCCACATTTTGGAACAAGTGTTGACGGATTAACCTACAAGGCTGCTCTGAGGCTGCCCACAATCCACCATCCTGGGGCATCAACATTGGGTGGTGCATGGGAGACTTCACATTAAGTATGCAGGGAACAAGTCAAGCTATTTCATCAAAGTAGATCTTTCCATGTCATAGTTCTCACACACACTACTCCTCATTTCAGAGCAGAATGTCTCAAGCATCCTGGCCCTGATAATCTTTTTTTTTTTTTTTGTTTGTCAAAAGTACAAAACTACCACAGTACTACCACAACGCTGGCAACTGTGCAGGAAGTACAAAACCTATAATTAATAAAATAATAATTTATGTGGAGTCAATAAAATGCATTAAAAAAGTTTGACCAGACAAGCTTCAGTACAGTGTGGTTTAGAGCCGCCAAACTTGTATGAATACAAAATTAAATAATTTATTACTATAAAACTGTTTGCCTAGAGAAAAGATATGAAATGGCCGCTGTCTGCTGAAAGCCTTGAATGATGAGATTACAAAGGAGTGAGTGTTGAAAGAAAGTTGGTAACAATGCGCTGGAAAGCAGCCAATGATGCACACAACACATCTCGAATTTCAGCATTCGGTGACACAATGTAGGAGGAGACATTTGGAATCGATCTGTCATTCACTGGCACTGTGATCCTGTTTGCCATTACAACAGAAAACCAAGGAGTGTAGAAATCATGGGGCTTCACATGTCTTCAGGTATGCAAAATGTCACCCTGTGGGTTGATGGCCTCATTACAAATGTCCAGGAGTATTAAAATACAACGGAAGCCTCTGTTAATGCGAACAACTCTCTATTGATAACTGCAGGGTTATGGAGATTCTATGCCAGAAGGACCAGAGGATTTGTACACCTTGAATGGGATGTCAGTCCATGTCAGCGTAGCGCCACACACACACACACACACACACACACACACACACACACACACACACACACACACACACCAGAACTTGAGGGCAAGACTCTGAATGGGAGACATGAAAATGGAGGAAAGAGCTCCTAAACAAAGTGCTCAGTGGCAGAAGAAAGAGGTTAAGATTACAAGAAATGGGAACAAAAATGAAAAGAATGATTCGTCAAGGATACTTTTACCAGGAAGGATAAGTTTTCTGATTTATCCTCCACAAACAGTTGTTAGAATGGATCCATCCCTTAAATCATGGCTTGGCAACATCACGACAAAGGAAATGTTTTTTTTGTCCGACTGGAAGGAAATGACAGTGTGAACTTGGACTTTAGGTCAGCAGTGCTAGCAGCTGCTCTGTCTAAACAGTCCTCGAACCTCTGCCTGCAGCCAACATCTTGTCAAGATAGCAAGTAATAAGCGGGGAAATTGGCACGATGCTGCCCGCTAAAATCCCCTAGTGTCCTGAAGGCGTGCTCAGGAAAGCTCTGAGAGCGTTGTGCAAGAGATCCAGAAGCGTGAAAGCCATCAGCCGGCGCCCAAGGAACACGGTACAGTGCACAGTCATGGAACCGTTTCCACCGGGCACTCAGTTTCCAAAAAGAACAGAGCAAAACAAGTGAATGACGTGTTAGAAACACACAAACATGGATGAGGGGCCTTTCTGGGACCTCGCAGGAGCAGGGCTGCAAGCCAAGATCGCTTTCAGGTTGCACCCAGCGTCTCTGGCGGGATGAGAGGCGTTAACGGGTGTTAGTGAAAGACGTGAAGGGTCCATGTGAAAAGCTGCTGAGGTACTTGTTAGCAAAGGAGCTGCATTCCCGGGTGCCACTCCACCCAGACGTTCCTGGGCACACGGTCACTTGACCCAAAGATCACTGGCGTTACTGCACCAGGGCTCATCTCTGCTGTCAGCACCGCACGTAAACATCGCTGTAAAAACTCTCTTCCATGGTATAGTCTGTCACATTTATTTAGAATTAAATGCTCAGTTTTTGGAAAAAAAAGTGAAGTGGCTTAACTGCTTGCACAGAACAAAAATCATTATGCTCAGACAGTAATGGGATCTCTAAACTGGATGTGATTTCTTTCCTTCTTAAATTACCTAAGTATATGGAAACTATTACTCAGCTGACAGTTAAACACAATGTCTACTGTTGCAAGAACTCAGCATTGTGCTGTCAAAAACAACACAATAAAAAAAAGGACTTAAGAAAAAAACTATTCTGGACCTACTAACTTTTATGCAACCTGAAAAAATATACATTTTGTTATGGAAACTTAATTACAAGCACAAAAACTCAATTACAAAAAATTTAACTTGGTTATTTTGTCATACTGCCTACAAGCAATGCAAGTCTGCATTATAATCCACATTTTGCCATTAAATAATACTGACATTTCTGCTACTATTCTGTAAAAGCCAAAAAAGATCTCAAAGAACAGAGTCATAGCAACTGACCATAAAGAAAGAAAACAAAAGTAAATAAGTTGTTTTAAAGGCAAACACTTTTGTGGGAGTCAACCGCCACAGCGAACATAATAAAGAAATTAGGAAAACTCGAAGGTCCAGTTGTTTGGCGGGACACATCTAATGGAGGCGGAAAAGAGGTGACACCACAGTTCTTGGCTAAAGTTTAATTCCTTCACTCTCATACATATAAAAGCTTGTCCTCAGACTTTACAGGAAGCTGGTTCATCCAACATGTTTAACTGCTATTTTATATTTACAAGTTTCCATTGAAAAGTTCAGATACGGTGTTTTTATGAGCACTATGCCACACTGAAATGAAATGAAATAGAGTGAACATTCAGCATAAGGTCATACTTTGTGTCTTGTTTCACCATAATGACGTTTCATAACTTCTAAACTTCCCAAAGATTTGGAATTTTATGATTTTCCCATTTTTGGGATTTTGGTTACAGGGTACTATAACCACAAAGTTTAAACACAGTCTTTGAGTATAAATTTGAAATGGGTTTTTAATCAGAAATTTAGGAAGAACCTGGATCAACTGAGAATTCTTAATGCTTGTGTACTGATAAAATGCTTGTGTACTGGTAAAAAACATTAGCAGCTGTGTGAAAAACTCAATTATGTTCTTTACCAAAAATGAGAAAACTAAACATTCAGTTGTTAAATCCAATTATCTGTAACTATAAGGTCCCGGAACAGGCTAGATGTCAATGGCCAGCCTATTATTTTAGTGCAGCACAAAAATGTCTATGCAGGACTCCCTTACCGACTGCAGTGACATCATTTAATGATAAGAATGACAAACAAGAAAATACATGTGGAGAGCAAATGAAAGAAGAGGCAAGGATTTTTTAATTTCATTTCAAACAAAAGAATGATCTCATCTCTGAAGCAGACTCATTTACAAAATAATGTACAGTGCGAGATCACTTTGAGTGCCCATAAATTACACAAAGCTTAAAGATTACCCAAAATAACACACCGAGTGATTTATAGGTAACACCCGTGTGTTTAAATCACATGTTACTGGCAAAAGTATGCAGTTAAAGAATGCTTTATGGGGCAGGCGCAACATGGAAAACGTGGCTTTTCGAGTCGCACGATGATAGGTTCAAGGTACTAGCAAATGGTTTCACGTGAACAGGGTGATAAACATGGCCACCACTCATCCGAAGCATCTTCAACATCTAGAAAAGCATATACGTAAAGCAGTCACCTTTTGTATCACGCCGAATTGATCTAAACCATCTGTTTCTCTTCAGTGAGGTGAGAACAGAATGAGTCCAGACCATGACATCACGTAACTGCTTTCCCCAGGGCTCGTGTGTATGCAAGCGAAGAAATATATGACACCCTCTGAAATCACGCCAAATGTCTTCTTTCTTAATGGTAAAATGGATCTTCTCACTGATCCTTCTGCTTCCCTTCAACGCAGTTAATAACGGTTACTTCATTTCGGATGCATTTGGCAGAAGTAAGAAATAACATACTGTATATGACATTGTCGGGCTTTGCTGGACACACTAAGAGCAACCTGGACAAAGAAAAAACAGCCCATTTGGGATTCCCTAAATTTAACACTACACAATGATGTCATTCTTGGATCACACTGACCAATGTCTCTATACTGCAAGAGAAAGACCTGTCACAGCTTAGTCATAGACAGTAATGTTCCCCAGCCCTACCCTCATGCACATTTTGCTGTCTTAAACACACCAGGACAACTTACACTGCTGGCAACATAAAGTCTTAGGGTTTTATCTATGCCCTGGGAGGGTCCATGGAAACCACTGGCCTGCTGTCACAAAGAACCTCAACAGACATTTTCACAATAAAATTGGGACAGTGGCTGCTGTAATAATCGTTCTGAAGCCGAACCACGGGGTTACCTCTGAGGAGGAGTTATCTGAGGCCAATTCCTGCCAACACTCTTCAGTCTGGCCACAATTCGAGCTCTATTGGGAACAATTGGTGTGAATTCTCACCTTTCTCACTAGTAAGGCAGCATAGTGCTTAGAAGAGCCATCTTGCCGTCAAAGGACCCAGATCTGAATACCACCTGCTGCCATAGCATCCGCGCTCCAGTAAAAAGCACCCAGCTGTTTAAATGAGGAAATCGCTGTAAGCTGCTTTGCAGGAATGCATCGGCTAAATGAATAAATAGTAACAAAACTGCACACTTGAATGATTGTTGAACTCCAAACTCCAATGGTACAAAAAAAAAAAACATAACATTGCAACACCTAAACAAGGCACGTACTAACTGATCGCATAAACACTTAATACTTATTTAGACATTCCTTTTAAAACAGCTTTCTGTCATCCCAACAACTAAACCACGTCACGTAAACTATAATTCAAGCCTAAAAATAAAAGACTCAAAAGAAAAAACCAAAAACAGACAATGACCCTGGAGTCTATGAGGTTATGAAATATGATGATGTCGAAACACCAGGAACCCTTAACCTCAGTAACTGCAGAGGTCCGTGGATTTTTCCATAAAACAGAATCCTGAAGGCAGAAAGGGGTTTAGTAGTTTATTTTCACTGCTGAGCATGAAAGAGTTGTCCTTGCAGACCACTTTACCTAATGTCCCTGCAATCTGTTTGAGTTCCAGAAGAGGAAAACAGCAACAGGAAAGTCTGCATTTCAGACATTAACACCAGCCTTTTTAATACAAGCAACAGTGGAGCGGCAGCTCACCAACCTTTGAGACCTTTTGAAGGAATTCTAGAAGCCTGTCTTGTGTTTAAACCCAGTCTTAGGAAACCCTGCAAACAAGGGGACCAGAGGGCTAGAAAGTGGAAATGATGGACAGAGAATGATCTTTGTAGTGCAGGGTTTTTGCAGCTATACCTCCCAAACATGAGCTCCGGGGTTTAGGGGACGAACCATTCAACACAGGATTGTCTCAGAGACTTAGATCTGGAGAACATAAACAAGGTCCTAAAGCATCACACGAAGAAAAAAAAAAAAAAAAAAAAAAAAAAAGAAAATCAGAGAAGGCACCCAGTTCTTGGAACAAAATAATTTAAGTAGGCAAGTTTTATATATATAAAAAAAGACATATGGAAGGGACAAAGCCAATGAATAACCTCATACTGACCCCAAAGCCAAAGGGAAGAGGACATCTCTTAACTGTTTATCAGTACAAAGATGGAGCAAAGGAAGCGGCAGGCTGACACCATTCAGCTTATCGGTTTAATTCTGAGCAAACTTAACATATAAACTAACAGAGTCCAATGTGAGTGTTATGTCACAATTTCCCTCTGGGATCAATAGTTTTATTCATTCACAGTTTGCACTGTGGATGTGAAATACAAACACTCAAACGTGGGTTGTGAGTGGCGGAGCGCAAGCTTAAGAGATGGGTCTTTCTGAGAGAACCATCTGGCAAATTAATCCAAGCCGATCCGCCCGACATTAAACACGGGAGGGAGGTGCCCACCTGACAGCTGTGCTTTATTCACCTCTATTATTTTCAGAAGCGTGCAAGCTTTGAATGAAGGGCTTCAGTGGAACAAACACGTCTAACTTCCTGTCAAGTGCCATTTGTGATCTGCATTACGTCTGGTTTCATCCAACCTTTTCCTAAAGATAATGGGGGTAACGGGAGTCGCAAGAGCTCAAGCACAAATGGACTGACCTTAGGATCAGTGTGCACCCGGTATGAGATGTGCGAATTACCCAGGGTGAGGAGCAAAGCCTGCAGCAATAGAAGCTGTAAAAACGAGCAGGTTCGAGGGCCAGTCGACCTCGTTCCTACGGCCTTAGATCGGTGCCGACTTGGCCCTCACACCAGCCTGTGTCGGGGGTCCGTATCTGTGACACATCCCTTGAAAGAACGCCTGGCTCTCAAAGACAGAACATACAGAGCAGTAATTGTTTTCAGCTGCTTTCCGGGGAGCCACGCAGTCGTGTATCGCTGCTCCACCGATTAGACGCAGATACCAAGAAACAACTGCCATCATTTCGGGAGGGAAAACTGACAGGTTCTCTTCTCTATCCATGTGTGAGAGTGATCTGGAGTTTTATGAAGAACTGGTGTTGTATTGTTCTAGTCTCTGGCCTGTCTGAATTGTCTCTAATAATTTGGCGTCATCTATAGACTGTAAATTTGAGCTGCTTAATATCTCACCACAAAATTATTTTCTCCATTATAACATCTGGTCATGAAAACAGAATGGAGTTCAATAGTTCCACTTTTTTGCATGGCCTTCCTTGTACAGAGTGGCATCGTGTAGACTTGCTTTGGGAGGGCAGGACCGGGCAGCGATGATCTACTGCTATCGGTTTTCTGTCACAGATTTGTGAAGGCTCATATTTGATTTTCAGTTTTGTGGGTTTCAAAAGCATAGTACAAACACAAGCTGCGCTGGCGTATCGTGTGACGACTTGCTGCTCCGCGATGGATTTAAAATCAAGTAAACAAACAGCAAAAACACACAAAAGGAATTTTAATGCATCTTGTTCCAGGCTGAAGCAGGACAAGAACGAGCTGTTCTTAAGGACGCATACACACACCCTACTGGTTCTTTCCTGAAAACCCAGTTGCAAAAAGAAACAAGCCAGTCAGCTAAAAAATGAGAAGAAATGACATCATGTGCCACCGGAGGGCGAGGCCCAGGCTGAACACAGGGTGCCAGGGGCCAGCACAGCAAAATGGAAGGAAAGGGGAAACCAGGCTGCGAAGGTCAGCATCCCTTCTCAAATAACCTGAGCAGCACTGACCCAAAGCCCTGCAGACTGGGCTACAGGCTCAGAGCTACACAGGGGCCAAGGCACAGAACTGAGACTGTACAGCTGGTAGCACCACAGCGCTAATAAAGTAGATTACTGTCAAACCTTAGATCCTCCCAGCCCTTAAAGATGGCCAAGTCAGATTGAAAGTAAAATGCTGAAAGGGCAGTAACAAATAAAAATAGGTAACAAGTGAAAATATAAATTTAAAGGTTTCAACTGTGTAACATTAATGAACTTTATTCAAAAGGGTGGTTGGTTGGCCAGTTTTGCACAACAGATCGTTCAGACTCCCTGTTGGAAACTGGATGGATGATGGGAAGGTTGGGAGTAAACAAACCCAACTGGGGGATGAGAGAGGTGTCCCATCATACTGGATTCTGGCAGGTTGCGTGGTAGGCCAGCGATATCAATTGGTGTCCTGTAGGCCCAGACAGAGGTCTGAAAGCACACATTCCCTTTCTGTAGCAGAACGACTTGGGGGTCGAAAGAAACCTGGAGGGTTCAAGCTTTAGCACAAACACATGGTAAACGAAACTTTAGAAAAGCAAAGCTTTGTCCCTGGAACTTTACATCAGAGCAAACCATTTTTCCATGTTCCTCACTGGACCGGGTGACGCACGGCTACGTGATTGGCTGGAGCGGCACCGGCTCCGAGTATCTGGTCTGGCAAACCATTCACTGAGACAGCTAAGAACATCTGGTTTGGCTCCAAATGACATGAAAAAAATTAAAGACGATTCTATATTGGGAAATGTGTGTATTTCAAAAGAAAAGGGACTGTTATGAACATCCAGGAAACAGCAAATGTCATGCCAAAGGGTTTAGTCCTGCAGAGATGGGACACTGAAGTCCATTCTTGAAAAAAGGGCAAACTTTCCTGGGATTTGACATCTTTCTTTTTCTCTTTTTTTAAGCAATTTGCAATATTTAAATTAAAAAAAATATGTGCTGTTTGTTTACACCTCTTACCAAACATGTTAATTGTGAAGAGAAAGACCAGTGTAGTCTGTGGAAAAGCTCCCATCCTCCCCTTTCATACTGCCCTGGGTTCAAAGACTTCACCCCCAACACCACATCTGGTACCGAGAATATCATATTGCAGTCCTCGAGCCCTGAAGTACTGCATGAAAATGACACTAAGGGTTAAAGTTTATGGTGTGGTGTTGAGAAGGCAGTGGCTATTTGGTCTTCAGGGATCCTATACGCTAACCTCAGCATGGCTGCAGCCTACGTGAAAATCTACACCTAACAGTGAAACAGTCCAGCTCTCCCAGGATGAGCTCTCACACAAAAAAAAGGAAGGGACACCTACATACGTCATTGTCGTCCAAGGTTCTAAAAAACATGGACATACATTTAATATATTCAATTTTTTTCCCTTGCATGTTTTGAACATGGTGAATTAACCAGTCGTGCAACTGAAACATCTGACAAATGTGTCTTGGAAAGACAAATGACCTATGGCTTTGAGTCTTGACTTCCACAGAGATGTGCCGTGTGAAATGTGCTATTCATGGGGGTGTCTTGTTCCAGCAACAGAAGGAGTGAGAATAGAAACAGTGGCATCACTTAGTGTCATTCGCTCTAAGCATACAGAGTTATGGAGCTCAGAATTGCCCAGGTCACCGCGTGTTTGTTTGCTGGCCTATTTTTAAAACTTCCTGTTAACTAGCATGTGAACATTTATCATCTCTGAAAGAATAAACTTTTCCTTCCTTTATTCTTGAAAATAAGATTTCTTGCAAGGTTGGAAAAGACAAAGAGGTCAACTGTGAAAATTAAAACTCGCTCATCGAGTCGGTTGATAAATTAATGTCCCGACTGACAATACCGCAGTGAAAATAACGGTGACGCAAAAGCGCCATTAGTCCAACCATGTCTGTGATTTTTATCAGTAATGTACACAAACTCACAGTAAGTACAAGCACTGCACTGTAAACAACGTCTGCATCTGACCAGTAAACACATTTTGGTGGCGGTCTCTAAATGGGTCTTTGTTGGCCTTAGAAAATTTCATCTTCATCTTTCATCATCAAACCACTGAGACTTTGGTGAACACCTCTTAGGCTCTCTGTCCTTCCCATCATAAAGTCTGGCATGGCTGGATGATGATGTCATTTGGAATAGACTTACTAATCCCCTTGTGATTCAAACACACACACACACACACACACACACACACACACACACACACACACACACACACACACACACACACACACACAAAGCAAACATCTCATTGATCAAAGGCAAAAAAGTAAACCAAAACCTACATAGATTTTAAAAACATGCATTCAGCACATCATTTAAACTTTTGTAAGACAGTCAATGACGAAAGGCAGAAAAAGTATATTCCCCATCTTTTCTTAATTTGCGCATCGACAGAGAAACGGCTTCAACTGTCAAACACTCGGTCCACCGGGGCACGTCCATCTGCTCCTCTTTTATTAAATTCCTTGTGTTTAGAGACCAACAGAGAAAGCAGCCAGGTCATACACACCCCCCTTACTTCACTACTTCACACACATACATGCACGCACGCGCACACACACACACGCACGCACGCACACACACACTTACGAGCACTCCCCGCTGGAGGCTGAAGAACATAAAGTGCCATATAAGGGCATGCTGATGATGTAATGCTCCATAGGCTGTGAGCATGCAGCGAGTGTATCTCTCATTGTTTGGCTTCCCCGTTGGAATGTCCACACCGAGGGCTCCGAGAGACACAGGCGCGCAGCACCACAGCCAGCTTTGACCTGCACGACTGTACAGACGCATGCCACAGGTAGGCAAATATGCAAAACATTAATAAGTATTTCAGAGGCTTTATTAACTGTGACGCATTCTGGCCAAAAATTCACTTCAGTCTGCCGTGTACCAATAAATTAAAAAATTTTTTTTTAAATTCACTTTAGTTCCGTCTGCTAATGACTAATAACAACCTAGAAATCTTGGAACAAAAGCTCGATTGAGCTAAAATGCTTATTCTCTATTATGGAAAATAGTTTTGAACAGTTTTCAATGTTTTAAAAACTGCAGCTCCACAAACCTAACTTTTTCTTACAATGTATTCTCTGTGTAAACTTAATGACAAAAATCTAAACACAATTACTGTGTTTAAATTTGAATTTACCGCAGTTAGCAATACATAATATGAAAAGAAGTGACTGAATCCTAAATAGTATAATTATTTTTTTTTTATGAAAGCAAAAACAGCAGGTTTGCTCAGCCTATAAGGTTTATAAGAAATTACAAAATAATGCATTTATGCAGTTTATAACGCAAAACAAAGTGTTTACAAATGGTGAAGGCAGCAGAAGCATGTACTGAGATCACGAAGCAAGCAGGGCACCGAGCGCAGCCGTTTCACAGTAACTGTGTCGGTGACACTAAGGAGGAAGGTGCACTGCACAAATGGACCGAATGATCCTGGAAGAGGAACGGTCAAAATTCTTCATCTTCAAGTACAAAATTTTATTTTATATAGACAGTGAAGAATCTGGGAAAGCGATATGGACAACAATTGTGACAGGGACATGACCCATGTGTGCCCGGAGTTTGGCCTGCTGTATGAATGCAGAGATTCAGGGGTTTTGGGGAGGTCTGGCTGGACCTTAAGGTTGTTATAAGAAACATCAGTGAGAGACAGGCTAACACGGCAAAATCAAGGTAAAAAGACAGTTCTCCAGCCTACACATTTATACCGCGCCAATTTGCTGCAACACACACATAAGTCATAGGGCTTGTATTCCAGATCTGACATTGTTCATTTAAAAAATATTTCTATGATTAAATCAATGTGGCATCATGGTACAGTAGGAAATGCTGATGCGGTTCGCTGTAAGTTTCAATCCAGTTTGGCCTTTGTGGATTTTGTATGTTTCCCCCACTTCCCTACGAGTTTCCAACAGGTAGTCTGTTTCCTCCCGCAATTCAGAGATGTACATTTTAGGCAAACTGGTGACTCTAAACTGATTTGGGGACTACATTACATTTATAGCTGGCTAGTGATATAATTTTAACATTCCTTATTCTTCTCATACATATAACTTGGAACACCAAACCTGTGTTATGCAATTACTGTCATGTAACCTGGTTCCGTGTTTGCATTGTGAGCACCTAATTCATGAGCCTGAGGCTTGAAACTGTTAAAAAAAGCTGAAAAAAGTATTATTAAAACATGTAATAATTACTGAATATCACTCAAGATGAAACTGTTCAAATAATTTGTTTTACTATTATTATAATTGTTGCTGCTGACAAGAGTATCTAAGCAAGTTAAGAGACGGCATTTTACATTGATGAGTGTCGATCAACAAACTGCTACGCTGCCCCCTGCTGTTCACAGCAACTGGTGACAAGAACGACTTGGCTGTTAACGCAAAGCAAAAGCAGTACTGACACACAGCTGGGACCTGATCAGACACCACAGCTTGTGTTGTTTGTAAATGATGGCCATAGCTTGCTCCTAAGGCCTTGAGCAGCTGGGACAGCACATGGAAGGCATCATGTGAGGGGTTTACCCTCATTACCCTGTTGTCTCCTGCAGTAAGACCACAGTGGAGATATTATATAGACCTCCATATGTTCTCCTGTTAAACTCATTGCTTCCTGTTAGTAGCAGCTCCTCTTGAACTATAGGTGAACACTTGAAGGGTTCAGGTAGGACACTGGTCAGTTACTGGAATGTGACCCATTTATACCTATACCCCCATCATTGCAGTTTCTTCTTTTCCACTACTATGAAGGCAGCATCAGGAAAACACATTATTTGTAGTTTCACATTCTTTTCTTGCAGGAAGAATGGCATTCTGGTAGCAGTATTAAATTCCCTCATGTTCTGTTCCATATCGCCTCAGTTTCCTATGTTCATATTAAATCAACAAATAACAAATGTACTGCACTATTACGAAGGTACATTTATTCCAGTGTGGTCAGTTATGTCAACAGCATTGAAACCATTAAGTTGTAATACATCTTATCCATCCCATGTAATGCACAGCAGATTAATGAAACTCATCTGTGAAATGCACTTTGGTTTTCACTGAATTGTACATTGGTTTGGAGAAGCTCATTTGTTAAATGAAAAAAAAATGTAAGAGGGGCGTTCTGGAGTAACTGGCATCTGAAATATACAGTATATATTCAATTTTCTGTTAAGACAATATCTGCTAGACAAAAAGGCACAACGTTCACACAGATCATGACCCTAAACCTTGGATGAATCTATCCGACTTTAATGAGAACAACTTAAATGATGCATACGGTACACACAAACAAACACAAACACAAAAGTTGAATGCAACAGGAAACCTGGATATTAGCCTGTGCATGCTAAGCTGTTCATTTGAGTAACTAATAACCTATGGTAATTTGTAAGCTAAACAACCCTGAGATCAATAACTTGAGGCTTTTTAACCATCCAAAGTGTTTATTCTTCCCGGAACTTATGACACATTTATAATATTTGCTATGCAAACCAGAAAACAGCATACATAATGAACCACAGTTCTCACGTTCATCTGCAAAAAACAGTTCAAGTCCGTTGGTTTCCCATCCATGGACTGAAAGACCACAATGCAGCATACATATAAAACAGATGTGCTGCTCCCATGTGTAAATTTGCTACCATACATCTTAGAATCACACAGAGGCTCCAACTTTAGCAAATTTGAGTAACTTTGATTAAAAATAATGCAATGGTGTAAGAACATCAATGTTCATCTAGTAGAACCTACTTTTTTGAATTCCATTGAATATTGCTACACATAAAATTATAAAAGCTCAAAATCCATATTTGTAAAAATTAATAGAAAGCTCTTAATGAAAGAATACATATTATATTAATTATTCAATATTCAGCTATCTCAAGAGCTACAACAGGTTCTCCACTGCACCACTGGTGAAAGACAAATCAATCCTGGATGCTGCTCTTCCTGTGCAGACCCCACATCTACTACCCAATTGCACCACTTTGACCTGTGACCTGCAAATCCCAGTTTTGCTGGGCAATGACTCTGGTTAGTGCATTCCCTCCAAACCGTAGCCCAGGAGGGGCCACATCTGAAAGGCCTGACATCATACTTTTCTGGAAAAGGGGGCGAATGTGGAATCCGGCAAGGACTGAGAGGATGGCTCTGTTTATACAGCCAGCCTGTAATTGCCCCCAGAAGAGAGGGAACTCCTCCTTTACATATAATATGGAGAGAGGAGGGAGGATGGCAGCAGCAGGAGGAGCCGAGGAACCCCTAATTACCCAGACTGCACCATGCCAGTGTAACATCTGTCAAGCATGCTGGCAGCTGTGCTCGGGAGGCTATGCCAGCAAACCCCCGCTATTACCCTGTCCTGCTCCGAATGTTCGTTTCTCTCTCTCTCTGTCACGCCTCGCTCACCTGCCCATCTTTTACTCCTTTCCACCTATACCGCTGCAACCTCTTTAGCTAAAGCCGCCATCTGTGCCACCAAGTCAGGGTGTTATGTGGCCTAGTGCATGGATAAGGTTCCCATTCTAATTCTGATCAAGCTAACATTCCAGGGCCAAAAATAAAACATAAATTTGTTTCTGCTAGCAACAAAAGTCTTTGATGACAGACTGCTCCAGGAATAAACTAATTCGGGTGGGTTAAGAATAACAGTGAAGCAAGGGCACTGGGTACACAAAGTATAATGGTGTAAAGCAGCTGAAAAAGGGGGGAGGAAAAAAAAAAAAAAAAAAAACAGAACCTGGGACAGAACGTGGCCAGAATTTGGACCCCGAGCATCTTTTATTGCCCTGTACAGTCACTTAGGTACCCCTTATAAGCTTCTCTCATACAAAGGCAGGGCAGCAGTGAAATTCATGTCCATCTCCACACCCATTGTCTCCATGGGTACTGATCCCATCTACCGACCAGTAAAAGGGGTCATCTGTAAAATTTCTAGGATACCAAAAAAAAAAAAAAAAAAATTTTTTTTGGTACTAATGTTTCTCATGATGTGTTTTCTTAAGGATTAAGTGTTTTCAGACATTAGATCTGTGCATATTCAACACTACTGTCCAAATTGGGAATTGTCATGAGAAATATAACATGACATCTGGAAACTGTAACTTGATAGAAACTTCAAGAAAGAATAATAAAAAAAAAAGCAACAATGGTAAGCTTCATGCTAAAAAGCTTTTCCAACATCTGTCTGAACTTGCAGTACAGTCAAGTTTCCCATAATTTTCAGAACTGATATACATTAGGGGAACAAATACTTGCACAGAGTATTTTAGGCTGTTGGCAGGGGCACTTTTTCAGTTATGTTTATGATCTATTAGTGTTTCTATGACAACAAACAATGAAAAAAAAGTTGTGAAACAACTGGCCTGGCCCAACAAGCTCACGGTTGAGTTAATGCAGCAGCTTAATACTGTGATGAAGTGCATGCATCTGTATTTCGGGCTAACAACACACACTCCACTACATGTAAAGAGGGATAACCTGTCATGCAGAGATGTTAACCACACTTAGCTCACACATCCAAGGATCTGAGAGGAATGATCTGCAAATTGTCAGCCAGAATGTCTCTGTACACAGTGTAAGTGTGTGTGAGATGAAAAAACTCGAAACTTTGGATGTACTGGCACAAAAATAAATATTTCTACCCAAAAAATCCGTTTTCGAACTACATATAAAAACTACACTTAAGCAAAGGACTAACTTCCAAAACGTATAGGACCTAGAAAAATGTAGCGGCAAAATCTTAAAACATGCTGTATTTACACAATAATAAATCATATTTGTCATAATAACTTTTTAAAATAATTTCACACTAAAAAAATCTAGAGAAAAACATACCAAAACAATTAAAGTGTTTGGACTAAGAGTTAAAAAAATATATATAAATAAGACACACTTTTGGACAGGGTAACACAAATATTTCCTATAGTTTCTGCTTCCCTCACAAAGCATCATAGGACATTGAAACACTGCACACATCTGACCACGGAAAGTGAGGTAATGGTGGAGAATGGTGTAGAAAACCATGTTTATCAATGATCACTGTGCCTGGCAATATGTCCTGAGGGACGTCATTCTTCTGGAACCTCTGAGGCCGCAGCTTGCTCTGAATACAGTGGGAAACGAAGAGGCTTCCACTTTCACTTGGGAAAAGTAAACAGTCTCAGCTGGGCTCATTTCAAAATGACCAGTGTTATTTATACAGTTTTTTTTATGATCAAAATACTAATCCAGAGGTGTCTGACCCCTTTTGGCCAACCGCCACAAGACTATAAGCGACACAGTGAATATTAAATGTTTAAACTAAAAAATTATTATTTTATTTCATTTTATGTGCAGTGTGTTCAAGATTGTAACTATATATGTTTATAGAGTGATAAGTGATAAAAAAAAAGTCAAATACTTTGGTAAATTTAATGCTCAGGAACTATTGTATGAACACGTAGGTCTAAACCAATTTGTAGAGCTGAGGAAAAAAAAAAAAAAAACTGGTTTACACTACATATGACAGTTGCAAACAAATTTACGAAACCGTTCAGCTCTCTTTGAGTCACTCTGTATATGTTTGATTAGATAACTGTATACACACAACTATAACTGTGTATATAACTATAATTTGGACTGAAGTAATTCATGTGTTACATTTTCATGTGACAAATAAGTCAAGTTTCTTTTTCAATTTTCCCCTACAGACTGAAACTGTTGATCGATCAGGAGAAAGCATATCAGGAGAGGAAGGAGGAAGAGAGCAACAAGAAAATCAGCAACCTGAAGCAGGAGCTAACAAAACTTAAGTCCTTCACGTTGCTTGTTGTGGATGAACAGCAGCGGCTGACGGAGCAACTGGCTCAACAGAGTGCAAAGGTGCAGGAGTTGACCTCTACAGCTGAACAGGCACAGGAAAAGCTGAGCTCTGCTCTCGCTAGGGCCCAGGAGGAGGAGCACAAGGTGTTCCGTCTGGAGGTGGAGCTGCGAGACCAAGCCTGTCGCTTCCACCAGGAGCAGGAGACCATGACCGCAAAACTGACCAACGAAGATGCCCAAAACCGGCAGCTCCGACAAAAATTAGCTACTCTGAGCAGACAGCTAGATGAGCTGGAAGAGACCAACAAGACTCTACGGAGAGCTGAGGAAGAACTGCAAGACCTGCGGGACAAAATCAACCGTGGGGAGTGTGGGAATTCTAGCCTGATGTCAGAGGTGGAGGAACTGCGCAAAAGAGTGCTGGAGATGGAGGGGAAGGACGAAGAGCTGATTAAGATGGAAGACCAGTGTCGGGAACTCCACAAAAAACTCGAAAAGGAATCTAGCCAGGGTCACAGTCTCAGGGCAGAAGTCGAAAAGCTACATCGAAGGATTATGGAGCTAGAGAAGCTGGAGGACGCATTCAGCAAGAGCAAACAGGAGTGCTGCTCTCTCAAGTGCAACCTAGAGAAAGAGAGGAGTGTGACAAAACACCTATCCAATGAGCTAGACTCCCTGAAAGTGAGAATTAGAGAATTAGAAGCCATCGAGGGTCAGCTGGGGAAGACGGAACTGACTCTGAAGGAAGACCTCACCAAGCTGAAAACACTGACTGTTATGTTGGTGGATGAGAGGAAAACGATGGCTGAAAAACTCAAGCAAATGGAGGACAAGCTTCACAACAGTACAGGTAAACTTCAGGCTGAACAAGACAAGGTCACATCAGTGACTGAGAAACTTATTGAGGAAAGCAAGAAAGCCTTGAAGTCCAAAGCAGATCTTGAGGAAAAAATGTGCAGTGTCACCAAAGAGAGAGATGACCTCAAGGCCAAGCTGAAAGCTGAAGAGGAGCGGAACAGTGATCTGCAGTCCAAAGTCACCATGATGAAGAAGAGGCTGCAATCGTTAGAAGCAGTGGAGAGGGAGTTCCTCAAGAACAAAACTAAGGAGGAGAACAGCAAGGTGCCTGCTGTCAATCGCTATCACCACGAAGACAATAAAGTCAAAGATCTCACCCAGGAGGTGGAGAGACTCAGGCGAAAACTCAAAGAGATGAAGGTAGTAGAGGATGACTTACTAAAAACAGAGGATGAGTTTGAATCTCTGGAAAAAAGATATTCAAATGAACAAGAACGAGCAAAGGCCTTAATGGAAGAACTTGAGATATCTAGGAAGGAGCTCTCAAAATATCAGCTGGCAGAAAAGGAAGAATCCAACCAGGAGCACATGCTTTACAAGCGACTGAAAGAGGAAGAGGCCAAGTCCAGCCATCTGACCAGGGAGGTAGAAGCTCTGAAAGAAAAGGTCCACGAATACATGGCCACAGAGGACTCCATTTGTCGTATGAAATCAGAACATGCCTTGCTGCAAAGAAAACTGACACAGCAAGAAGTAAGGAACAAAGAACTAGCAAGAGAAATGGAAAACCTGACCAGGGAACTGGAGAGATACCGTCGCTTCAGCAAAAGCTTACGGCCCGGAATGAATGGGAGGCGGTTTTCAGACTTGCATGTCTCTACAAAGGAGGTTCAGACAGACCCAACGGACAGTCAGCCTCCTGCTTACAAGTCTTTGGCTCCCTTGGAACGAGCAGTTGTGAATGGGAGGCTTTATGAGGAAAGCGATCCAGAGGATGACGCTAATTACAACATCGAGATTCCCATTAATAAATGCAGCACTGCGCTCATCGGCAACGTGAACAACCTCAATAACAACATCCGACGATCCAGAGTCCCTTTCCCCAAGTGCAAGGAGAACCAACAGGTGAACGGGAAAGTGCAACCCAAACAGAATGGCAACATACAGCAAGGAGATGTGGTGTTAACTCATTCACCAGGGCAGCCGCTGCACATCAAGGTGACACCAGACCATGGGCAAAATACAGCCATGTTGGAGATCACCAGCCCAACCACTGAAAACCCCCATTCTTACACTAGCACCGCAGTCATCCCTACCAGCGGTGGCCCGGGCAAGCAAAGAATTACCATCATTCAGAATGCAGCCATCTCCCCACCTTCCAAAATCAAAGGCTCACCTGGATCAGATGGATTCTGCTCTCCTGATCATGCTATCTCCCCCATCACTATGACCAGCTATACCAGAGCCACTACTCCAGACTCTTCTGGGTCCATAACCACAGAGAGGGCCATGTCGCCAATCCAGATAGTGTCCGTCACAACCGGCACTTCAGAACGGTCCTTGTCAGCAGAGCCCGTGGAGGTGGTAGGAGGACATGCAGTCTTCCGGGTTACTCCGGAGAGGCAGAACAGCTGGCAGCTCCAGAGGTCCAACAGTTCTGGCCCCAGTGTCATCACCACGGAGGACAATAAAATCCACATCCATTTAGGAAGCCCATACATTCAGGCCGTAAACAACACGTCCAGACCCATAAGTCCAGCCTTCTCCCCCAGCCAGGAGCACAGAACTCCAGTATTAACCAATGGTGTCCCCGCTAAAGGTGGAAACAAAATTAAAAGTAGCATCATGATCACGCCCACCACTTCCCCAATTCCAAGACCTTCGCAAATTACAGTAAGTAATCTTTATGATTGACCCCCCCCAAAAGAACAACCCTCCCCCAACACTGAACCTCTGCCATCCTGTACCTGACTTCCAGCTGATCCCACCCAGCCTGCTCCCCGTTTTAAAGTAACACCCTAACATGTTCCTCCATTTACCCTGACCATGCCCCAAGAATCCTGCAAAAGCACTTCATTTTTGTTGCTGTTACTGTTTGTGAGTTTTGTCTGCATGAAGTATAACTATTACAAAAACAAGGTAAACTTATAAAAGCACTAGCAATTTTATGTTTTCTCCCAGGTAAACTCACATGTGCACTTACTGTATATGCTGAAACAACCATGTACCAAAGCTATTCACTGATGTAAGTTTTCATTTTGTTACTCAAGTAGGATTTTGTTAATGTGTATTTTTCTTTTCTATTGATTAAAATAAGTAAAAGTTGGAATACGTATTAATTTCTTTATTTTTGTCTATTTTTAAAAAAAAATTTTTCTAATACAAAGAGCCCAATTCATATTTTTAATCTCTTTTTACTTTAAAAGCAAAATGTTTATGCAAAAGCTTGTTCCATTTCTGCCGCTATAAACTGATATATTTTTCAAAGCAACTTCATATTTCAGTGTCAAAAATGTCCATAACTAAATACCGCACTTTCAGGTTTACCAAACTCCTAATATTCTGCATTTATAAGAGGGGAAAAATCTGAGAATTTCACCACAATACATTTTTGTCCAACACATACAGTCTTATGCCAAAAGGTACACAGGGTGGCATGAAGAAATCTAAAGAAACACTGGAAAATGAAATTTGTATAAAGAGTCAAGAGTCAAAAGAGTTTATTTGTCAAGCACATGGTTGTGTACCATGTGTTGAAATGTGCACCGATCTGAAGCCCATGATGATCTGTATCTGTGCACCATAATTGACAGGATACCTTAGTATTAAGTTTACCAGGAAACTACATAAAAACGTTTAGGAAATCAATTACATAACAACAGCAAAATAATGCCTTGCCAGGAAAAAAAGAATGTTTAAATAAATGAAAATTATATTTAACAGCAGAACAGTCATACCCTGGTTTATGAGTATAATGCTTTCCTAAGAACTTTTTATAAATCAATTTGTAATAAAATCAAATTGTCCTAAACTGAGAAAGAAATTACCACAGCCATTTTGAACAGAAAGAATGGCAACCTGGTCCCAAGTGCAAAGAATTTGCCCAATCATGCCACACTGATAAAAACTTACATATTATATTTAATCTAAGAAAAACTACATTTATTTGGTGTTTTTCTCTGGTTCCTGCAATGCATCTAAAAACAAGCAGTCATCTTTGTTTAAGTATCTGGCAAGACTTCTGCAGCTGTTGAGCCATTTCCTAAGTATGGTGCAAACTGGCTGGCTGCGGAGTGGGACGAATAGACACTGAACGCCGGTGTGGTTAAGTAACAGAAAAAAGGTTTTTATTCCCCTGGATGCACAAATATGTTTGTGGAGGTTTGAAACACAGCAAAATGGAATGAAATTCCCACAGTAAGAAATATACCCAAACACAAACTTGCAAACTACAAAGAAACACACCCACAAAAAGAAATGAGCAGGATTAGGAATGCATTTCAGCAGCCACCACTTCTTCTCAACCTCACCCAGCTTCCTCCATCTCATTCTCACTGTAGAGAAGTTACACAACAATTTTAAAAAATGTGCGTTTGAGTCTGATTAGAACCTGACTTTTTTTTTTTCTTTTTTTTTTTTTAAAATGGTCTTCCTCATGTTGCCTCAGACAGAAAATGGGGGGAAAAGAAAATTGAATAGATTAATATAAAATAAAATGGGGAAAAAAAAACAACAAATGCATCAGTAACCTAAGGGAGGCTGTTTGGTCACATGCGTGCTAAAGAAATGGGGCTGGAGGAAGACACTCGTATGGCGGCTCTTTTAGGACTCATGCTTTTGCATATTCCTCAGCCTTTGGAAGAGAGCTGCTTTTTAGTTATTTTTCCATGTAATATCTCATAACTACAGGTAGTAGCTCATGAAATCAAGGTAAATTAACTGACTTGTAAAGGCAAATTCTCATAAATCAGGGCCTTGTAAACTGGAATACAAGTGTATTGGTATCTTCAGAAAAAAACTAAATGGTATAGGAGTCTCTCATTGGTCAGTAGGCTAACTATAATTTAGCATGTGCTATTCTGAGAAATGTTCTCTGCACTAGTTGGAAAAACAAGAATTGAGAGAAACTCTGCTGCCAAAAATCCCCTATATTACTCTACGAATATGGTAAACAGGGTAAAACGACAAGAATACAGTGATTAAGCCTATATTAGCCAATCATGTGAAACAGCCTACAGGTTCTGCTAGTCAGCCCAAACCTTTAGAAGAGGTCAGATGCCATGCCTTTATCCATTTATTGATCCTTCATCAATTAAGTATGGACTGTTAAGTTCTTCATACTCTCCAAAGCTCTTCCTACTATAACCTCAACTTGCAGAAACTGCAGAGATGATTCAGATGGCCATCAAAACAAAATATGTATGACAAAAAATGAATCAGATCAAAGTCCATGCTGTACTGCACGGACATTAAAAATTCTGCATTACAATTCAAAAAAACAATCAGTGAAGATATGCACTTGTGTTTCTGAGTATGCCTGGACTTCCTTTTACCATTGCTTATTTATATAATTCTCTATTTGTGTTAAGGCCCCTTAAAGCAAAGCTAACACTGGCATGATTTTTCTCAGCAAAACAGTGCATTAGAAAACCACATAAAGTTCATGTACCTTTAACTTAATTATTTAAGGTCTGTAACTGAAGAAAGCAAACACTGAGCTTTACCGGGGGGCCATGAGAGCCACAAGGGTGGTCTTCTCAAGACAAATTTCACCACAAATCTTGGCATCTTCCCATAAATGAAGCTTTTGTGCAGAAATCTGTTTAGTCTCATCTGTAAGAAGTTTTTAAAATTAAACAAAGTTGGGTAAAAATGAAAAATGTCTGGCTTTCCAAGGCCATTCTTACTTAAAACAGTACAAGCAGTACTTTTGTCAGACAGGATTTTATAGCTGTACTGTCTCCATTACATTAACAGAACAAGGTGCTCCAGGAATGCGTGCGGATGGAAGTCGGTACTCAAAGCTGGCAGGAAGCTTGTCATGAAATCTAGCTCTCTCTCAACCAAATGCCTAGAGAGCCTTGGTCCTCATGGACTAACATGTCACTCATCAGGATTCACTGTTGACATGAATTCCACAGAATCATCATCATCATCCTCACCACGGAGACTTCCTCATCCTTCTTAGTGGACATTTTCTTAAGTTACCTCAGTTACTTTCTGTCTAAGAATGCTGACCCCTGATTCTAATGAAACCCTAGTCACTGCCATCAGACAAACAATATTTTACTGTGACCACAAAGAGTCACGGCACTCAAGAATGGAAGAAAAATTTTAGATTAAACTTGTAAAAGTATGTACTTTATATGCATCTGGCAGGGAAAGCTGACAGCTGCTCTGGATACACACGCTTTTCGATTGCACAGACTAAACAGCTGCCTGTGACATGAGCCACACACGTACAGAATTATGTGCGGGTGAGGCACGTATTCTGACACAGCATCAGTATAAAAAGTTGGCCATTAAATTGATTCAGCCCGAATCTGTGCAGTTTGGAAACCGAACCCTTCTTGTTGATAGGCCATGGGGACGAGCCAGGAAAAAGCAGTAGACTAAACAGGGCACCAGCCAGCCTGGGTATCAGTACGGTTGTAATAAGGCACATTCCACCTGTCCACTGTCGTGCTGCAGTTTCCACCATGTGTCATCGCTTCTTCGTGAGCTGTAAAATTGCCCTCGAACAGTCATACCCAGTCGGCAGTTTGACAAAATATCAGGTAGCTGTCCGCCAAGGACACAGCCAAAGCAAATCAATTTGAAATTTGGGAAAAAGACAAGAAATCTCAATTTAAATGAAAATATTAATTACAATAAACCATTTACTTTCAATGAAGACCAATCAAACCAGGAAAAATGAATTAGTCTTAAATCCTTTCCAGAATCCTTTGCTGCTGAACAAGAACAGGGGCTTGTGTGTAACCATTTGCTAAAACAACTCTGAACTACTTCCTGTATTGGCAATCCAAATAAAATTCGTACTTTTAGCCTCAAGTGAGCCAGGAGACAGGCTTAGAATGTCATTTCCAACAATCACAAAGCTTTTTTCCCTTCCCACCATGATTTACAAAAACAGTACTTAAATGCAGCTGACACTTGGAAACCATCCCAGTGCTGGGAGTCCAATAGAGGCCTGATGAGTGAGATTACATAGTGAATATATATTGTTAAAAAGGTAATTAAAGACATTTACAGTAAGAGCATAGGGTTAATTAGGAGACTCCCCAAGCTTTGGCTCCAAAAGTAGTGACTCTGACTGAGCTGGGCTCAAAACAAGCCTCATGTTTGGTTGTCAGGGCAACAGCTGCCTTGGGCACTTTGAAACGCCCTGCGACACGGGCAAGATACCTCGCAGCCCAACTCATTCTATGAGAAATCCATCTCTCATGTTCGGTGAAGTTTGGATCCTTGGTAATCCGCACAGTCTAGTAGACTGTGTACATGCAAGCTGCGTACAGGGTTGCTATAGGCAAAGAATAGTTACTCCTTTTCCAAAGTATTAGAAATCCATTCTACAGGCAACATTTACATGCTGAAAAACAGCACCTTAAGTCACTTCATTTTCATATTACTTTTGTAAGCCATTAAAATGCACTTAAGGCCACAATGGAACTGAAAACAGCTTCTCCGAACCAGGTTTTTTTTTAGGGGAGCGAGCCAAATAAAAGTGATGTAACTGTCGGCAGTTTTCTGCAAACTGCATTCACTATACGCAACAGAGCCCCCCCCTCCTCCAAGTGGGAGCAGGGATGAAGTCTCAAGCAGCACCAAGCAGTGTGACAAGGAACACAAATTTTCCATGACTTCAAGGGCTGTTGTGAAAATGTTTACCTTGTTTGCCTTCACAACTTCTGCAAGCGTCCCAAACCCTCTTCTTGTAGTGCACAAGACGAAGATCGTGTGTTCATAACTTAACACGTGGATTAGTAGCTCAAAGGAAGAAATGACATAGGCTTACATTTCGCATACACCGAAGATGCTCCAGTTCCACAGGCAGGGCTTAGAACTTTATAAGTGCAGTGGCCATTGGCTCTAAAGATGCCCCTCTAAGAGCAGCGTTTTACCCACACTGCTAAGGTCCGGGTGGACCATGATGGACCAGCAGCTTAACAAAATTAAACAGAAAATCACTGAGGATCATTTACTCTGTCCACCACTGTACACTGCATTTTGGAGTGTATGTGGTTTTTTCAGTACATTCAGAATCAGATATCATACAAATATGAAATATTTGATAGCAAGCTGGGTATTAAGTAGTTACATATGATGAGTGCTCCCTCTCCTGGTACCATCCTGACAGTGCATTGTATTTTCCACCCTTACATAGTAGTATGTTGAACAACTTCTGCCCTTGAAGAAGTATCTCTGGTTTCAGTGTCAGCTTATGCTGGTGAGCTGCAAGTTTAGTCCCTTTGGACAGCATTATTCTCCAGTTCAGAAAGAAATGTACAGATGTGCCTTAACATGAAAAAAGCCACAACACATCATATTCTCATCCTCTTACCTTCTGTCCTTGTTGAAAATCTGTTGTCATGAGGGACCAAGGATTGATGGCAAAAAAAACAGCAGTTGGGTTGGGAAATTTTTCAGCAACTATGTCAGAAGTTCTGGGAACAATGCTGTCAGTGCTAGTTTTTCCTCTACCCATTCGTCTGAAATGATGTTTGTGCTTCTTATTGTAGGTGCCCCTGGAAGCATTCCGGCGCCCAGGCCCCACAAGGATCCCAAAACCCAAAGGGTTGAAAGGGGTGAACGCAGCAATCGGATCTGGACAGTGCAGAGGGCAGCCAGCCAGCTCTGCGCAACTGGGAAAGGACCCAAGGTGTGCGTCAAACAACCTTAACATGGTTCAGCGGCCTACCAAAATCTAAAACCCAGCGTGTTCTGGAAACAACAATCTAACATCACTCCTTTAGTGCGAGATGCTGTGATTGGGGGCCATATCTGCTCACAGGCAGCCTCTCTAACCACATTGTTGAAGCACAGCGACAACTTTATGTCTGTTAAGTGTGGGGCTGCATCTAACCTGGACAGGTAAAAACCATGATGATTATGATCATCACCACAAAAAATAAAGCAGACTATATCTATCAACCATAATGCTGAATTGCAAAAAACAAAAACACAAGAAGTTTTTCAGTTTCCCAAAGTGTTTAAGCATTATTATTTTTACCATTCATAACTTAGAAGTTACATAAAATGTACAACACTGCTATGTTATGGTGCACAATTTAAAAAAAAAATGTATCTGTCAATATGTTGAAAAGATTTTCTAATCATTTATATAGATTTGAAGATCTATATAAAGGCTCTATCCTGTGATCCTGATCCCTAAACTTGTACAGAATGCTACTACAAGTTGCATATTAATAAATTATGCATTTTTACCGAACTCTCATGCTTTTATTACACCGAGTTTATCCTTGCAAAGCTGGGAAAGGTATGCAGGAACGGAATACAAGGGGTGCACAAGATGCTGTAGAGACATTTTCACACTTCTACAAAATACCGTAAAATGTTCTCCTGAGGGACTAAGGAGAACATTTTTAAAACTCAAACGGCCGCTGCAAAATGTGACTCCACCAACAGAGCCGTTCACTCGAGAACAGCGTATTCTACCACCAAAAAAAAAAAAAAAAAAAAAAAACCCATATACGTTACAATCTGTAAAAACGACACTGGAACATCGTCATTAGCAACTAATGTAATACGCAGATTTATTTACCAGAATCTACGTCTAAACACATTTTGCCGGCACACGTGCACAGCAGCTCGCACACAACTCGCTGCCCGTTAAGAGTTTCTCAGTGACAACCAACACGACCGTAAACCAAATGCTGATAACAATGTGAAACACATGAAGACATGGCTTTGATTTTTAATACACACGAGTGTACCGGACTGATTCAGCGAGTCCCCCACGTGAAGCCCGACAGCCGCTGTTAAGAACCTAACATGAACCTTTTAAAGTTATTTCAAAAGGGCTATGCTATAACTTCAAAATGAAGTTTCAGCAGAGTAAATACCTGAATTGGCGCTGTGTTTCCACCACTCGTCTCCCAGGTCGTCTCCCATTTTTAAAACTCAAACGGCAAAATGTGACTCCACCAACAGAGCTGTTCACTCGAGAACAGCGTATTCTACAAAAAAAAAATAGAGAGCAACACGCTAACTTAAACATCTATCTCGTGAATAATTTCATTATATTATTTTCTGAAATTAATCGTTAGGAAGCTCTGAATGAAACGTTGCAATAAACTGAAATATATAACTGGGCAAAACAAAATGTGTCGAAACTGCCATAACGAAACCCATGTTGCAGTCATGCAACCGTGACGTCAGCAACCGGGTACACGAGGGAAATGTGAAAGTGTTGGCGTTGTCCAATCAAAATTTGAGCGGGTACATGTCGAGGACCAATCAGGTTGAAAGGAATAAAATCCCCGCCCGCGCGGCAAATTCTGGTTTCTCATTTATTTAGTTATTATTTAGTTTGCGATTTCGGGGGAAAGAGCATATAGTGTTTGCTATTTAACAGTAGCAGCAGTAATAATAATATACTTCGCTGACCGAATTCAGCTGGAAGTTAGATGGATCGGTTTACATTTTTTCATAATTAGATTTGATCTGATATAGGGACTAATTCAGTTCTCAAGTTGCAATTTTACTACAAAATATAAGATACAACAGTTTAGGGGGAGGGAAGTAAATAAGTGCACTCGTCGGTCTTTTTTATATTATTTTATTAACTATACACAGAAGTAACTGTGCTGAGCTGCATGTGTTAAGTAGAAAATTTGCGCAGAAGATCGGGGGTCAAACATGGCAGCCGCTTACCAGCAAAGGCGCGTCCTGGAGGAGATCCCCGCACCACAACCCAAAACTGCAGGTAAACACGCGTTTGAGATGGACATAAGAAGGGATGTCGTGCCGCAGTGCAGGATCACCCAGTAAGGCTGTCCAAAAGGCCGGGCTGAAGAGGAGAGGCTGCTGGGTTCTTTTTAAAATGGATTCACTTTTACATTGAATTTTGTATTTAAAAATGCCACATGACGTGTTAAGCGAGTCTTTATTTTTATTCATTTATCCATTTATTTATTTAACAAAAATTAAACTGGGGTGTTGTGTGTAAAAGCGGGTTTGAGAGAAAATGCCGGCTGTGCTGTTTGCGCGCGCACAGGCCCGTCCAACGTCTCTGCGAGTTAAAGCATCTTAAACAATAAAAGTGCTTTCTTCCAGCTTGACATTAATTCTTCCGCTTTGTTTAATTGTATCTTACTGTAACGATCTGAGTCATACTTTCCCATTCGTGGAGCTCTCTAAGATGGACACGCTAGCTGGTATCTCCTGGCGCTTCCTCTAAGAAGGTAAAATGTCTGCGTCATGAAGCCACTGTATGCTTTGAATGTAAACTGGTGACACAGGTGTGTGTGCGCGTACGCACTATTTATGTGAGATTACGAGCAGCGTGAATCCCTGTGGCTTTGGCCAAGTGTTGCATGTTGAAACGGATGCTTGAATTGTGTAACTTTGATGTTTCCCAGCTCATATGAGGAGGTCCTACATGGATGTTCTGAATTCCCGCGTGGGACCATCTTCCCACATCTCCAGAAATAGTGGAGTGTCCAGCAGGCCATGGCGGAAACAGGCACGTAAGTATGCGTGTTCTCAAGGCCTAATTCGGAACAACCGTTCACGCTGGTGCTTTCCTGCAGGCCGCAGTGGTGCATATTAAGTAAAAACGTGGGCTTTCAGATGGATCCAGAGCAGATGCTGTGTGTGTGTGTGTGAGCCATACATATAAAACAGCCACATAGAAGCAGTTTATGATAGCATACATGAGTGTATAGTATAATGCTAACACCATGTTATTTATGTGAACACATTTTTAATAACACCCTGTTCCACCTTTAGGAACTGCCTGTGCTTTGCTTTTGAATGCCAATATGTCTCTGCTAAACCGAACGAAGCTGCAGACAATATTTCTGAGAAGGAAATGTGGAGCAGAAGAGATTCAGGGTTGACTTCTGGATGTCCCTCTCACACTCTTCTTCTGGTTTTCTTGGGTTCAGTAGAGGCCATCCTTGGGAAGACAGCCACAAGTCAGTCGGAGAATATTCGTGTCACCCAGGTGCCCCTCTCTCAGCAGCAACTTGTGCAGCTCATTCAGTCCCTCATCTTACCACAAAAGGTATACCTACTTGGCACTTACCCTTGTCACTGGAGCGCTGCACAGTCTCAGATCAAACCATTATGTAAAGTATGACGTGGAGATGCCTTTGGTCACCATTTTGTTTTGGTGTCTATAGCGGCCAGAACCTGCTGTCGCCTGCTCAGACATGAAGGTCCTGCTGGAAGATCTACACCTGAAGAAGATGACTGTGTATAGGTCCATTCCCTATTCTCGCCTGGGGTCAAACAGAGATGCACACTGCTACAGAAAGGCCTATCCCCATCTGCTGGCATTCAGGGTATGTTGAATAAATGGGAAAATGGCTATAATTTTGTCAGTGAACACAAGTATTTTGTCCTGGCCAAAGATCTCCCTTAAATGCAGTGTAACGTATGTGTTCTGGTAAAACCTTGTGGTGTGCAAAATCATGCACTAAAAGTAACAAGGCTCTTGTTAATTTTCTAAAGCCATTTAAAAGAAACTGCTTGGGAGGGGGGATGCTAGGGGCAGAAAAACCTAATCAAAGCTTTACCAAGTGTAATAATTTACTAATATGAGTATCTGTTACTATTCGGTGATTTCAGTGTGATACATTTGTGACCACCACCCCCCCTCCCCCCCAGCATTCATGCCAGGAGGGAGCCCGAACACTGCTGCAGGACCAGCGGTGGGAAGAAGCACTGGAGTTCGCCTTGGCGGCATGGTGGTACACAGCAGCCCTACCGCAGTGGGAGGTGGCCGGCCACAATGCACTGAGGGAGCAGTGCTACGGCAAGCTGGCGGACGTGTGCTCCACTGCACTGCGGCACCATCAGCTCCACCACAGCCGAGCCCCCAAGCTGCTCAGGAGGTACGGCGCCTTTGGACTCAACAACATCCTCTCGCTTAATAGCTCCTGAGACAGTATTCTGGTCGTGCAGTGTGTCCAAAGCACAGTTGTTTTTAATTAGTTAATACATTCCCTGAGATTCAAGTGCTTGACTTACAGGTTTTCACCACATACAAGTGAAATTATTTAATGCCCTGCTGAGCTACGACCAAGTGTGAGGCTGATAATTCACATTTGAGTAACAAGCTGAGCGCGGGCGAATTTTCTCATTTATTAAACACACCCAAAATGGTCGACAGACACTTCTCTGGAATGCACCCTCTTCCCACAATGCCCCAGTCTGTTAAAATAATATTTTTACATTGCGTGTGATGGTCAAACTGATTTCCAGGAACACGTTATGCTTGTGAGGAGCGGGGATCCCTGTACTTGTGTGCTCATTTTTTTTTTTTTTTTTTCCTGTGTGTGTGTGTGTGTGTGTGTTTGTGTACAGAAATGTTTTATACTTTGCCATTCTCAGTCACTACCTTTTCCCCTCTAGGTTTAAAATGGCTCAGATGCACAGTGACTTGATATCCCCATGTGTTGAAAGGCTGCAGAGGATTGTTGGTGAGGCACAGGGTGGCAGCACTGACGTGACCTCATCTGCCATTGATCGTCAGTAATGTTGGTGAGATATAACTCATTGCAGCGTTTGTCTGCTCATCTGGTGTACACTATGGTGTCAGGCACTCCATTAACCACAAACCAGTGACAGCCATTTGCTATTGGATGGTGCCTGACGTGTGCGGGTATTGTTGAAGAATGAATGACCTGATAGTCTCTGGTTTCAGCAAAAGAAAGACCTCAGGAGGTAGCACTCATCTGACCTCACTTGAACTGTAGGACCAAAGACTTTGCCTCGCAGCTATGATTCTAATTAAGAAGGAACAGAGTCTTTAAATATTGATAAAATATGGTGCATGAGGAAAGGGGGAAGGAAAACATTCAATTAAATAGGATTATTTTTGAGATGAGGGATTTTGTATCTCTCCCACTTTAATTGAATGCACTGACTTTACACTGTACTCTCAATTTCCGAAAGACCAATTTGAAAGAAGACATGGATCATGAACTCCTTCACAGCGTGTGTTGGGAACACTAATGTGAGTCTATGTGGAAGTCAGCTGTCTTGCATTCATTTTTATGAAATATTCAGGAAGTGTTTTAGAATAAGATCCCTGTTGTGTAGAATTTATGGACTTTTGTGAAGATGTAACTTGGTGTGTGCTGTGTAAATATTGGAGTCCTACTGTTGCTTCCCATGTCGGTGTTTACCTCTGCAGAATTGCACATCTGTTTTGACTGAAAACTTGAATTTAACTATTTGTAAATAAATTATTGAAAACGTCTATGTGTTACATCATTTATTGATGCATCTGCATAGCACTGTGGAAACTGCACAGAAGTTGTGAATTCTTCTACAAGTTTTAGTCGGTTTACCTATTAATATACTGTTGATGCCACGTAGTAGGTGGTTTGGCTCGCTCTGAAGTGTGGCTCTGCCAGGGTATTTGGGGATGTGGGAGGTGTTTGTGAAAGTGAACTTGCCAAGCATCCGCCGTCACGGGAGCTATGATCAGAGGGGCCATATTGTTGCATCCTGTGGATGATTGTGAAGAGAATAGTGAACGACTGCACAACTACAGGTGATATATATATATATATATCCCCCCCCACCCCCATTTGTAAAACCCCTCAAATGAAGCATTACGGGGTTTAACTGCCTGTGTTTCAGTTGGATGGAAAGGTGGGAAGCCTGGCTGTATCTCCAATAGCTTGTAGGAATATGGGCTAGGTTCAAAGTAGAGCTTTTCTAAAGCCATTTAAAAGAAACTGCTACTTAAAAGCAAGGTTTTGGCTGGAAGTCTGTTCTCTGACTGACTGCTGAAACCGCTGGCCCTCCTTCACAGGATCCAGACCCAGGATAATGGTTTGGTATCTTTTAATTAATTATAATAATGTTACGGAGATGGAACATCACAAAATGGGTGGATGTATCAAGACGGCCTGTGCAGATCTTGCTGTGTAAATTATATTATAGGTTGATTATAGATTTTACTGTCTAACTGATTTAATCGAGTTGTGCAAAAGATGTTAGTGACGCAGCTGATTAGTTAACAAAGGCCTACAGAGGTGCCTGAAATGTCTGATATAAACAGGGCTTCTCAGGAGAACAATGAAACCACATTTGCGTTTAGCTGATCTCCAAAGCTGCGTGCTATGGTTTACTAATCGGAAACGGTAATTTTTACTAAAACAATTCAAAATAAGTTTGTTGTCCAATGGTACCACAGCAGGGGGTTGGGTTTGGATATAGGTTATTATAGTGCAAGGCAACAGCTTTAACCACCAGGCCACATGCAGACTGTGAGAAAACCCCAAAAATGGCTGCACTAAACAGGTTTTCCAGTTAAATAGTCACTTTGAGGGAAGTGGAAAGCGGGTCAGTGTTGCTTGGTGCTTGCGTTGCCTGATTGTGAGGAAAATCTCATCACTCGCATCACAGCAAACCGGGAGGCCGTGGGGTTTCCTGAAAACGACTGTACCTTCATTACAGGAGCTGCTTCCGAAAGGAATGCTCAATTCCGCAAAGCTCGTAGTCACCCTCAATGTTAATTTTGTCCCGCGATTCGGAGATCGCCCACTGAAATTAAAAGCCGAACATCGAACAGCCGACCGCGAGAAAAGGCTAAAATGCAGCACAAAGTGGTCTTTGTAAATTAAAAAAGCCCTCATTGCCCCGGAGTACAACAACCTGCTTGTTAGTCATTGTGTGTCACACTTCTCTGCAACAAGGCATCACCGAAGGGCCGCTTTACGCCGTCTAAATTGCAGCAGTCGTACAGTTTCATTGTTATCACATTTTTGGACGTTCTCATTAGTTTGCACAAAGGGGGGGGGGGGGGCATTGTTCCCTTGGCTATAGAGAACAACAACAATTCAAAGGAATAATTGCATTTGGTTTTTTAAATAAATTTCTGGTGAAACAATGCACTCCCCCTTTCTTTGAGATGGCGTTGTTTCAATTAAAATTGCACTCTGTGAGAATACAGAACAGTAATGATCGTAACAATTGCACTTGGGTCAGTCAAAAACCACAAAATGAGCACTTTTTTTGCAGGACAGCAAACGCCGAAACAGTGGCTTAAACATGTAATCTGGTTTTTGGTTTAATCTTTGCTGATTACATTAACATTTGTTTGGCGGCCTGGTTCTCTGTGGATTGATGTGTCCGACAGCAGCAGAACCTTGGAAGGGCTGCTCCCAGCATTGTGGTGAATGACTCACGAGCACTTCTTTGTGGCGCTTTATCTCATCAGTTAACTGTGTCTCAGGATGAATATGATGACCGGAGTGGAATTGGAGATACGAGCCTTTTGCTCAAACTGGATTTTTCTCTCTGGATTGGAAGTTGCTCATTCTGATGTGTACTGCCTGTTTTACCACAGTGGAGAGGTCATTTACATGTCGCAATACAAATATCACGTACATGCAAAACACTGTAAAAACCTCGTAACGGAACTGTAACGGTGCATATAATACCGAACACTTCACTCATTATTGGTCATTGACTGTCAGTGAACCCCATGTCTGGACTCTGGGAGGAAGCCTGTGTGAGCAAGTGGTGAACATGCAATTTGCACACAGGGTGAGGTGTATCTGAGGTGTTTCTGGGGTACTGCGGGCCACCGGGACACAACTAGCGCATCTCCAGGGCAACTTGCTGGGGCGCCTTCAGCGGGCCTGTTCACACACTCAAATCTATTTTGTACACATTTCGGGGGCATAATCTGGCTCCAACATAACTTGATTTTTAAGCTATTTTTATTTACCAATTTGACAATAGGGAGTCACAATTTCAGCGCTGATTTTAGCCGACTTATCAGTGGGAAGCCCCAGACAACTGTGTTGAAGAAAATAGTGTCAGTTCAAATGTTTAGAGAAAGACTTGGTAAATTGATGATGCACTAGAGCACAAGTATCATCTTAGATAATGGCAATGACTGTCTGTAGTGAATGTTAAAGATTCACCATGTTTACCACTTACTGCTGTGCAAAAGCTGAGGACACAGGGCGGGGACAAATATTAACAACTGTGTGGGGATACGGTAGTTATTTATAATTATTACTATGTTGGGAACAGAGAAGGGGACGACTTATTTATAGTTGTATTGGGGGGACTGTGTGAGGGACAGCGGTGTGAACACTGATGGGGGCAGTACAGGTTCAGTGGCTGCTCACATTACCCCCTACTGAGCAGTCGGTGTCCAGTGTGCAGAATTGTTGCCTATAAGATAATCAATTATCAGTTTCACAGAAATATATAATAACCACCTGTGTGTCAGCCCACGCTGTGGCACAGAAAGTAGTTCAAATCAGTGTCTTCTCTCTCCCATACACACACCCTCTCTCTCTCTAATGCATGGCCAACTTGGAGTCCTTTATTCCGCATTTAAGGTTTGACTTTGCATAATCTCTCTGCTGAGGGATCGCTTGCTGTTATTGTGTTGCACTGCAGTTATTAATAATTTTCAACTTTGACACTGCAGACTGCTCAGGCACCAGCCATTCTTATGGTTTGGTCCGTACTCTTGTATCACAAATATATGTAAATATATACATACTGTTAAGCTAGATATTGCATAGAGTACTTTGGAGTAGCTGTATTTTTAATATTATGGGGTAGTTATGGCCTCAGGGCCCCAACCTAAGACTGCCCGTGTCTGTGTGTCGCGAGAATGACCGAAACAGTAAAATACATTTTTATTTTGCCAACATTGAACGGTGTCTGTGTGTCTGGAAGTCCGCTGTTACAGAGGAAAAAGGGAAAACTATAATTAAGATTATTAATAATGAGCTGAACGCGTTTCCTTCACTCACTGTCACGAGCGGCTCCTCCGAGCAGAAAGAATTGTAAATCAAAGAGTCAAAAGAGTTTATTTGTCACGTACATGGTTACTGAGTATACCATGTAGTGAAATGTGCCCAGATTCAGGATAGGAGACTGTGCATAAAAATTTACAATGAGTAAAACAAACAACTAAACACCAAGAAGAAAAGAAACAAACAGCAAATAGATAAATAAGTAAGTAAATAAATAAATAAAACGATAAATAAAGCTTAAGGTGCACTGGAAGGACAGTGACAGTGAGGGGAGCAGTCAGAGAATATTGTAGACCCCGGTTTGCGAGGATTGTGATGGCATGTCCGGGTTCAGAAGTCTTATGGCCTGTGGATAGAAGCTCCTCCTGAGCCTCTCCGTTCTGGCCATAATGCTTCTGAATCTTTTGCCTGATTTCAGCAAGATGAATAGATGGTTGCTGGGATGAGACAGGTCACAGATGATCCTAGTTGCTCTGGTCCTGCATCTCCTGGTGTAGATGTCCTGTAGGGATGGCAGATCAGATCTGGTGCAGCGTTCCGCTGCCCAGATCACTCTCTGCAGTGCCTTGATGTTATGAGCACAGCTATTCCCAAACCAGGAGATGATCATTAATAAGTCAATATTTCTGTGACTAAGCACTGCATCCAAGCATGGCAGAAGAACAACAAGAACGTGCGGAGGGGCCGCCGCAATTGCAACAATCACCTGGACTTGTTGCTCCTGAAAGGTAGACGTTTATATGCAAATCATCATGCGTTTAATATGATTTTCCCGCACAAATTCATGTTCGCACTGCATATAAACATCTGCTCCTGTGTCAGAGACGGGTTATTATTGCCACACATTTAAATTCCTTCTTTTATCCCAGACTCATCCATACGGTCGCTGTGAGGGGAAGTCCTGGCTGCACTCTACACCACCACTGGGTGGCGATCGTGAGCTTCATGCCCTTCGCTCCGGTCATGAACTCAGTGTCGCCTCCGATATCTGGCCGCTAAAGAGGAGACCCAAAGCAAGAGAAGAAATCTAAATTAGCTCGAAAACGCATTTCTGATCCTTTAGCTGATACAGAAATTGCTTATTTTGCTAAATGAATTAACCAATTGTCCCTGCAAGAGCAGAGGATGGACAGCAGGGGGCACAGTGACTCAGGGACATCAGTGGGCACAGATCTAAGCATCCTGCCAGCCAGGACTAACACACAGGTTCTCACCATCAGTCATATTAGGGACAATTACACAATTATTAAAGTTGCTGGCAATTTTACTATTGGGACTATAATAATAATGACAATAAATAGGTTTTCTGTTTAAGAAATTGCTGATGGACTAAGCTCAGCTAAAAGGATTAATAACGAATGAATGACCGAAGGAAGGAGACTTTACTAATTCCAGAGAGAAATTCTCTTGTTCGTGCCCGCATCCATTGTACACATCCATGCACACCACTCATGTACACACACATAAGCATTGACCGAAAGAGGTAACTAAATAAGCTGGTGAGCAGGTGAACAAGTTGCTAATAAAAGTGTGATATTAAAGCACTGGAGGAGTCGCTTCACTCTGGCCCCTGTCGCCACGGGAAAGAGCACAGCAGATTATATCCGCACCGGCGAGAACAGAAATGGCACAATAACGGTTTAATATTTACATCTTATCTCGGATAGAAACCCGGCGACACTGTGGGGACGCTGTTTGGAATATTTCATTTTCCTCGGCTTTTGTTTTGGTTAATTAGCTGATAGACGCTCATTGGGAAAAAGCAATTTCACCAGCGATGGCAACTTCCGCCATCAGTCTGCGCAATATCCCCGGCCCCCCAAATACAAAGTTTCATCTTTAATTGTTGACTGGAGGGAACATTTTGTTTTGTGTTAGTCACATGAGTTTATATGACGCCCGTCACACTTAGTATAATAACAGGTACCGCTATTACAAATATGAAATACATTGTTATCTCACACTTTGTTACATGGAAGAATATTCCTGGTGTTTGATTTATGTTGTGATCATGCTTATTATTTATACACATATGTATTACGTATATAATGCTAGAATATAATCTTCTTTCTGATTCTAATGTTTAGAAATAAACATGAAGGACATCCATCGGTCCATCCATCCATTATCAGTAACCTCTTTATCCTGATCGGGACCGCAGTGGTCTGGACCCCCTGCTGCAATCGCTGTGCCATGAAATTACCCCTGGATGGGATGCCAGTAAATTGTAGGGTGGTCACAAACATACAAACACACACAATGGGCAGTTTACAGCGACCGGTTAATCTGAAACACAAGTCTTTGGACTGTGGGAGGAAATGCAGACACAGAGAAAAGGCACCAGCACTGCATGGGAAGGGCAATAAACCGAGTAAGTGCTGGAAGGTAGGATCATCCTGTAGGTCTGATATGGGAAGGATCACAGCCCTTCACTGTTGTCTTCATGAGATGTTTTTCAAGAGAAGTAAGCTGAGCTCCTGCCCTCCGGGTGGCTGCAAATGGTGGATGCAACTGTCCAAGACACGAGAGCACCTGGAACAAGGGTACGAGTTACGCAGACTCGGCCCTGTCAACACGGAGCCCAGCAACTGCGGCGTAACCTTGTAAGGATTTCAGACTCGTAATGAACAACTTCACGCATCTTTAATTCCTTCCGTATTCATGAGCACCTGCTTCAGTTGACCTGGGGGGCTGCCGGAACCATGTTGCATCTTAAACACTTTGGACTTAAACTTGTGTTGTTGTCTTGTGAGGGGGGGGGGGGGGCTGTTGGCGGGGATTCAGTGGTGCTGCAGCTCTCACCCACACCCTTATGCCCAGAAGCTCCGGACACATTTCTCCTTGTCGCGGGCTTTGTGTCAAGAGCAGAAGGGTTTGTTTTTGCACTCCTGCACTATGCTGGCACTGTTCCATAGCTTTTCTCCTTCAGTTTGAGCACGTCTGCTGTCCAGCAGGTCTGGTCCTGCCACCTCCCTACATCAAGTGAGAGCAAACAAAAGGTGAAGCAAACAGGACTCTGAACATGAACGGCGTTGACGTGGACTTCTGCAAGAGGTGCATTCTGGGCCTGGGGGGGTGCTTGAGTCATTGTTGGGGCCCAACACCTACAAATGATATAACCTACACCTACTCCCACCTCAACAAAAAAAATACGAGGTTTATATTTACCTTCTGGGATGGGCTCCGGACCACCACCACTCTGCTCAGCTTATGATGGATGGATGGATGGATGGATGGATAACCATTACAGCATAAGGACAGCTGGCCCCTGGGCAGAAAGAGAGTCTGTAGTGTCAACTTAATAACTAAAAAATAAAGTACTGTACATCATTCATCTTGAGTGTGTGTGTGTGCGCGCACTTGTAAAAGAAGGAACGAGAGAGGCAATGTGGCCAGAGCGTATATATTTGAGTGAGAGAGTCAAGCTCAGGCTCACATAAGGCCCCCCATGTGCTGCTCAATAGGCCGAAATGTTAAAATTGTTGTTAAATGCCCCCATCGGGTGACTCCTAAAGCAAGACGAACGCATGCTGCTTGATGTGAGACACATTGGGGCTCAAATCAACAATGATAGCAAAGCATTTGGCTGTTTTAGCCTCACTGATGAGCTCTGACAACATCTGAACACCTGTCAGCTGAACAAATTCTGCACAACTGCTGGGGGAAATTCGAGATGTTTGCTACTCCCGAATTATCACATTTCTCTACGTGTGACCTTGAAACAAAAGCAGGCCCTCTTGTTACAGTCAGTTTTTAATGTTAATGTATTTTATCTATCTATCTATCTATCTATCTATCTATCTATCTATCTGTCTGTCTGTCTGTCTGTCTGTCTGTCTGTCTGTCCCTCCGACTGTTTTTATTTTATTCAGTGGTGAGTTCAGGTCTCTTTGGATCTCCATCTCTGTCTCTAGTTATCGCTTCTTCTCCATCGTTGTGTTATGTGTACAGTTCTGCGACATCCTTCAGCATTAATGAAGTTTTCGTTCACTCATTCTTGCGTCTCTTTATGACAACGCAATCTCGACAGTCTGTGTGATTTATTACAGCGGCAAACTGATGTTCCAACAGACCAGTGCATCTCGGTGGTTCCTTATTCTTCATTGTGAATGTCCTCCATGAAACGCGGTGACAGGTTCAATGGCAGTTCTGCCCCCCCGTGGCTGTAATGGCAGTTAACCCCAGAGAGTGGGGCCTACAGTCAGGCACCCACTGCCCACAGGTGTACAGGTTAGACTTTTGGGGGTCCATTGGTCCTCGCATCTCCCGGGGCCCCAGGCAGCTTGACAGCAGCAGTATTCATGTGGCTTTCATGCGCCACCGGGGAGCACTTGTGGGGAAAATGTGCCTTTTATTTGCTTCTCTCTGAGAGGCTAGCCACAGCACAATTGCCAGGCGGTGCTCTCCATGTCTGTGCTCTCAGCACCGGGATGCCCATGCAATATAAAAATACACACTGACTAACAAACCTGACAGGGAATCTGTATCACACTCAGATTTACCTGTGTTAATTTAGCAGATGCTGTTATCCAAAGCAACTTGCAATGATAAATACATAATATCTAGCCGACACCTCTGTGCAAGGCGACTTCTAGTGCTAGACACAGCGCTCTACTGCTTACAGTCACACACAGAAGATCAGTGTAGCACGTGCACACACAATGGAAATTTCAATGTAACCGACAATGTTTACTACAAATGGAGAAAAGTACAAATTGCAAAATATGAATCACCTAGGAACAGACTCTGAATCATAACATTGTTCTATTCGTTGGGGCTTTAGGAAGGAAACACCTTTCTACACCAAACATGGAGCGAATAAAGCGAGCAGTTAATGCGAAGAAGCCCACCAGCATCCCTGAGCTGACGCTGTTCTGTAAGAAGAAATGGGCTAAAATTCCTCCAAGTCCATGTGCAGGACTGATCCACAGTTGCCAAAAATGTTTAGCTGCAGTTATTACTCCACAAGGGTTCACATACTTTTGTCACACACACACACACACACACACACACACACACACACACACACACACAGATATTGGATCCCAAACATTGAAGCACCACAGTAATATGAAAATGTAACAAAAGTCCTCAATACACCTATGAAAATGTGCAAGCCGGTGGAGAAATTTGTAGCCTCTCTCGCCAGTTGCGTCAGCAATGCGTATGTACAGTAACCTTGACAAGCTCATGGGAGTGTTGTTGAGCAGTGTTGTCTGCCCTCTCTCTCTCTCTTGCTCTCTCACACACACACACACCCAGGTACTGTGCTATTCTAACTTGCGGAAAATTGCAACCCGGCAGACAGGTTTCTGTTAATGAGGTATTAGCTCCAGTCCCTGTAAGCGGAGACCTTGTCTAAATGCCGGACTGAAAGCAAACGGGGCTGCATTTGTGTGTGTGTGTGTGTGGGGGGGGGGGGCAGGAAATAAATAGAACTTTGGGAGACAAATGTGGCTGACAGTGATGAATGAGGCCCACACTGAGTCAGAGGCCATCAGCAGCCAGCCTGGTGGGGGCAGGACAGAGGCAAAGGTGACACCCGGCTCACTCCTCCCTGATGCCTCCGTGCTGGCCTTGTCACAGCCAATTGCATCAGGATTGTAATTAATTGCCTCCCCAATAAAGTGCCTGCTTTATGGCTCCTGTGAGGATGCCAGAGGACAAGGAAATGTTTTTTTCCATGATTACAGAGAAAAAAGCGGAGCTGAAACTTCACCTGAGTATGGTACTGGGTCTGATCCCAACCGCTGATATTTTATATTTGCAGCATTTGTACATGTGTTTTTCTTTTTTTGTAGTATTTCTTAATTACAAGTGTACCGTAATATTTAAATAGTGGCTGGAGTCCAAGAATTTGTCGGGAGTTTGTCTTCCACCTGAATACTTGTCTCCAAACAGATGCGCAGTCATGCCAGCAGCGGCCTCATCACCCCATGGTGACAAAAGTGCAAAGACACAAAGTTGCCACCGCATCTGCCATGGCGCACAACTGTACTGTACTCATAACCAGCAAAGATTAAATGTACACCAAGTTACCGCATTTCGCCAGGCCAGACTAAAAATATTGCTTTGTCATAAAGTAGAGGCAACTAATCTGTGATTGAATGCGGTTGGAGACCATAAAGCTGTCACATGCAAATGTCTTCATCCAAAAGGCCCTCTGTGTTCTTTTTGTTGGCTTGTGAATGCACTGAAGTAATCCTTTTATCATATTACTTTTATCAGTGCCATTATATGCCAAACAGATTACCCGCCTATAGTTTTAGCACCCCACCCCACCCCACCCTGCCGCCCGCAACAATTGACGAAATATAAAAGTAAAGACTTATACCATGCAGCTGACATCTGAAGGTTTTTCTTTGTGCTTTGCAGGCGGTAGCTGTTGATGTTGGTTGCAGCCGCTGGACGTAGGAGGTTGTCAGTTGGTGGCCCACCTCCTGCCCACCCTAGACTGAGCTGCTTGCCCTCAATTACTCTGGCAAAAATTTCACAGCAGCATAAACTGCTGCATCATTCTAAGTTGCTTTTGAGAAAAGCATCAGCTAAATTAATAAATGTAATGAGCTGACACCCATTCCAGTACAGCCATTTGGACAAAACTTATTATTTATTGCTGCTTTGTAAAGACTAATGAGCTCACATATAAAATAACATTTTATTAAACTCAAAGCAGGCCAGCAGAAGTAGGTTATTATGTGTTGATGAATCGGAAAAGCTGTTTGGAACCCGAGGTCACATAGCAACCGAGGCGGTTCGGCTGCATCTTCATTATTTCGATTTTGTTGTCGCTGCGATCTCAGCTCTGCGGTTCTAGTGCTGTCCTCCAGTTGCACGTAGATGTCCTGCCGCATCCCACAACAAACATCTCGCCACGTGGGATCAGCGATAACATGTTTTCCTTGGTGCGCAGCAGTGTTCGCCATTCAAAGAGCACCCCACCATGGGACTGATTTTGGATCCCCATGGATCCAGCAGGATGAGAGGTTGCTGCAAAGCAGATGGTTGATTGAAACTTTACAGCAAAAAATGGTCTAAAATGACAAGCGCTGCTTTCCCAAGCAGTGCATTGCAACTCTCCATTTAGAGAGAACGAATGAACATTGAATTCTAATGGAGTGGTTATTTTAATGAGAGTAAGGGGGCATAGATGGATACTGCAAGGAGCCACAAGAGCAGACCCATGAATGACATACTGAAACTTTTCTGGCTTTTCTAACATATCCGGTGATGTGAATAAACAGGAAGTTGAGATTTCTCTGGAATAACCTCTGGGAGGATGCCTCAGAACACTGCAGCAGACTTTCCGGCCCTCCGTACACCGCCAAGAGCTCAGAAAGTGAGCTGAACGGATTCGGTGAGGTTGAGAAGCTGAAGAAGGTGATTAATTGGGCAGCTGGAGAAAAAGCCTCCCGGATTTGCCTCCCCTTGTCCATAGTTGAAAAGTCCTGCCTTGAAGTCGATAAACCCCTTTGACGAACAGCTAGTCTTTGCTACGATGGCCTGCAGAACCCGTAGATGAGAAGCCTGCGCTTCAGAAGAAGACAATAGAAGAAGATGCTCTAACTAAAAGAGAAAAAGAGACGGTTCCTCCTAGGAGACTTGATTCTTCCCTTCAGCGTGCTGTGAGAAGTCAAGTCTTGGGGTGGCAGAGTGGATTTCAGGTGTGGACACAATAAACAGCTTTTTGTGTGGCTCAGCTGTGTGACCACACTGTGGATCTTCTCTGTCCGTTTCCTGTGGTTCTCGAATGCGACCGTGCAGCGGATCTTCTGTTTCAGGTTCCCATGATTCTCATGTGTGACCTTGTTGACCTTGTCATAGAGCTTCTCTGTCAAGGTCCTGAAGTTCTATCCTGCCTATCTCTACCCTGCCCTGTGACCACAACGGCGCTTCTCATTTGTCTAACTCTGGCTTTAATTTAAAAGCACTTTGGAAAGTTCCAAAGCCTGAGAGAAGCCATCGTCTCACCACGATGCAAATTTGAAAACAGCACATTTCATGTATTATATATAAAGCACAAACCACTTACTCAAACTCAGAAGTTTAGTTTCCAGTTTAAATGTCGTGTCTCCTATTATGTTGCCATCAATTGACCTATATGAGCAGTTGTGCGAGAAAATAAAGCAACTCAATACGTTTGAAACAGAGTTTAAAGTGCCTTGTGGTCCAAAATAACGATTTACACTTTCACACCCAGCTGCACTCTGTTAAAATGGAACGGATCTGTTTGATGTGAGGTAATTACTTTTAGGGTGTCTTTTCGGGATGGACCCACGCGGTCGCATTAGAGGGGCACTGGGGAGCGATGGACACCAAAGAAGGAGACATCGATAGAATGCAGTTACTTATTTACTTATTCGCTAACTTGCACCTCAATTGAAATATTTGCCACACAATGTGTACATCATCCTTCCACTCCAGTCTTTTGCGATGGGTCAAGTAGAGACCCTTGAGGGCCAAGATGGTGGTTTCACATATCTTGACAAGTGATCTCTCACCATGGAAATGTTGCCTCCGGTATTGACATTTCAGAATCACAAAGTTAAACCGGGTGCATGGAAATTGTGAGTGACACATGCAAATTAGCAAAATAATTCCATGGCAACGCAGCTTCTGCACGATGGGAGGCCGGTAACCGGTGCTGATCGTGAATGCTCGTGAATGAGCGTCTGGATCAGGGATCCACATTTTCTCTTGACTGGAATAATTCTTAAGAGCATTAAGCCATTTTGTCTTTATAACTCATATTCAAAGGAAATTATTGATCTCGTAAAATGTTCGTAGTATTTGTGAAAGAATCAAAATGTCCTTCCATCCATTATGTTTATCCACTTAACTCCTGGTCCAAAGCGGAGTCATCGGGCTTTAGGCTGTCAGGTGACCCCTGGATGGGATACTGGTTCTTCTCAAGGTGACCACATGCACGCAGTCTATGGGCAAATTAGAGTGACCAACTCACCTGAAAAATATGTCTTTGGACCGTGTGAGGAAACTTATTTCTGTTTCATTTCAAAGGTAATAAAAGAATGTTTAAAAGTTACATTTGTGTTTGTGCTGCTTTATTAGAGGAACTGGGCCATTTATCTTGTGGAAAACAGGTCAGAAATGATCTTTTAAACATTTTGATTTGCAGGATCCAGTAGACATGTTAGTTGTTTATTTCACCTGCAAAGGTTACATTACAGACTGACCACTGGTACATCGACTGCAAATGTGAAATTTACAGCCTTAACTATGGTGCAAATGCTGCCGTCTTAATAGTGAGAAGCCACCTAATGGAAGAGCAAGGGGTGTTCCCACCATTGTGTTATCACAGGGCAGAAGAACCCAGCTTGTGGGAAGGTGCACATGAACCATGACAGCCCACCACAGCCTGACAGATGCAGGGCAGATGGGGCGCTCGGAGTTATTCCAGGGGCTCTGGAGAGGTGCAGGAGGTTGAGAGAGAGGGTCGGGGTTGTTCACATGCCACATCTTGTAAGCCAGAGATCAGGCAGCCGGGGAAGTAGCTGGTTCAGCTCCAGGAGGGAAACGGTTCTGCAGGAGCTTCGGTGGAGGGATCTGCTTCTGTCTGGCACGCGGCCATGGTGTGGAGTACGTGGACGGTTTGCTGTTGCTTCTTCAGCTTCAGCGACTCCTGGCTTGACTTGCACTCATCATTCACCGGTTACAAGATATATTTTTTCTTGGCTTTAGAATCAAACTGCTGATCTGCAAGCTGTGCTAAAATGAATACTGGCATGTTTTTTCTCTGTTTTATTTTATTTTAAGACTGTACTTCCCTCATCCTTGTTTGTCTTTGGTGTACTGATGTGGGAAGACCACCCTGAGATGGAGTCAAACCTACGCCCAAACACACAGCCCAGATCCCGAGACGCCAGCAATTCCAGGTTCGCCGCCACGCGGCTTCTTCTGCATTAACAAATTTTTTTTTTTTTTTTGCGCTTAAGACAAAATCTCCAGAACAGCACTGTAGCTACACGTATTAGCATCATTCCCACTACCGCATGCAAACACCACTCGGCGTTTTTTAAAAATAAATGAGTTGGCCCCTGAATGCCGAAACCCTCCTCCTTGTGCGCTCCTTTGCGCGGAAGAGTTTTTTTGGAAAGGCTGGGCTCTTCATTATTGACGTTAAAGTGAAGCAACGGTTGGGGTAATACGTCAGACAGGTCAACGCATTCTAAAACAAATTGACTTTTTTTGTCATCTTGACACTAAATTCTGCCTGTTACCTTTTCATTTGTTTGTTAAATAAACTATGCGAATGGAATAAATGTGGACGTTCAATCGAGTTAATCGGTTGGGCTAACTTATTTCTTGGAAGGTTTAGCGCAGGTGCCGGTCTTTGTAGCAGCTACCTAAGCGGAAAGAGCCCATGTTGCACGGCCGCTTTCAAAGCGACAGTTTGCTAAACAGCTCAGATTTGATTGAACATAATTAAAAAAGCGGGCGAGTCGACAGCGAAAGGATTTATTAAACGCATTACGCGTGGCACCCGATGAATTCAGTCAGCGACACAGCGAGACGCAATAAATTCGACTTGCGTGCCACGCAATTTGTTTTCAGCCGCACGTGCCTTCTCCCCGGGTTCGTGGTGATCCGGCGGGCCAGGTGATGCAGTGGCACGTCTCCTAGTTACGGTGACTATTTGATCAGACATCTTAAAGACGCTTTTGAAATGCCTTCTTTTTCCTCCTCTAATATGGAGAGCTATGAGATCAAGGTGAGAGCCATCTGTCTTTTGATTATAATTTTGAGATCCGGAATGGGGAGGGGGGACTCCCGTGCACAAGACACCCCCTTTTCATAACATTTGGCAAGTCCACTTTAGGAAATGTGCCATTAAATCTTTCTTGTTTGCTTCCACCAGTCAATCTATTGCTCCTGCTGTCCATTAAATTTAGCTGACAAGGGAAAGCCTGCGTGTAAAGTATAGGATGGCTGGAACCTTCCAGAAGGGACTCGCTGCCTTTTTGCAGCGCAAGCCATGGACTCTGAGCAGGCCTTTGCAACGATAAACAGCCGAGATTTACAAGCGGGCCAGGCATCCGATTATAAAAATAGGGCACCTCGACGGCAACAAACTGCAGCGGCGCAACACGGCCTGCGCGGCACAGATGCAGTCAGTGTCGGAAGGGGTGTATTGAAATAATAAGTCAGGGGACAGGTTTATGTGCCTCCGGCCCTGGTGGTTTATATCAGATGCTGGGGCCTGCGCTGAAGACCCGGGTGTGGAGTTTACGTGAGAGAGCAGCACCACGAGCCGTAATGCGGTACAACGCGTCGATGCCGCTTTTTACGGCTTAAATTGCAGATGGGAGAGTTATATGATGCTGTGTTTGGAGAGCAGCGTTCTTGCGTATTTTTGGAGAAAGGCTTTAAAAGCCGCTACCGGATGAATCGGAATACTCGGTGGTCCGTACCAGCGTTCCGTAAGCGGGACCAGTGGTGTGAGCTCTGTTGTGCCAGGCCACCCTGTGCTGCTCACGCACTCCTTTGCCTGTTGTTTCACCAGGAGAGCAAGCTGGGTTGGTGAGCTGCCAGATGGTGACCTCGCCAGGTCAGCCATTAAGGAAGGCTGAGCTGCGACGCACCTTCTCACAGGGCTGTCGTGTGTGTGTTCGCACTCACACACGGACGTTGCTCATCATTAGCACGGTTCCTTCGCCGTGCCCTTCACCAGCTCACGGTCCAATTTCCAAGGGGAGATTTGGTGCACTGGAAATTTCATCTTCAAAGCAGTGCGTGGTCCCTTACCGACCCCACCAGAGCCATTCCTGCTCTCCTTTATTCCTCCTTTGGTTCATTTCAAAGAAAACAAACACACGGTTTTATTATTTTTGTATCGAGAACATGGATGCTACACCGCTGCCAGTTAATTGAATAAACGATAAATCACCGATGCTGAAAGTGTAAAAAATATCCGCAAAGCAAATGAAATCTTTAAAAATGTCCACAAATATTTGTGAAGGGAGAAATAAATTCGGTTCCTGGTAGTACACGAAGCTCTTTTTTGTTTCGGGCAGGAAGTACAGTTGCTGCCTGTTTATTTTTGCATCTTCCTGTGTGTCCAAAAGCATCTCTCATTCCCACGCTTTGCCGTGCCTCTCCTACCAGGACCAGGGGATGTCGGTGGAAAGCGGCGTGCAGCCGTGATAGGGAAGCAAGCGGCCGCTCACACCTTCCGGCACTGAGGTCAGGAAACCGCCGCCAGTGTGTGTTAAACGCTGGTATCCAAGTGCCAGGAGCAGGGTGTGTTTTCTGGGTGGTGTTAACCCACCCCCTGGTCGCTCAGCGCATGATGGCACTCCCAGCGACACCGCTGTCAGCTGTGTACCCGGTGGTGGCGCTAACACATGGGCAGCAGCCACACAACACACTCTTAATGTCAAACACTCTGCTGCTGTGCAAAGTGCTCTTTTCCACGCCGGCTCTCGCTGTGCCATTTTCCTCCATGTTTGTTCTCATTTTACCGCAACGTAAACATTTGCCCCTCGTGACATAATGTGGTCGCAAACACTGCAGTGCGAGACTGACATTTGAGAGCATCCCGGTTAAATTTTCCACTGCTTTTGTTTTCTCGGACGTACAGGCATGTTGCTTTTGGAGAAAGGTGTCTGCTAAATGAACGATGTTATTAACGGTTACTTATAGGAAAAGGAGCTGCTTTCTGCAAACCGAGAGCAAGGGTGGGAAAGAAGCCGCTGCGTCTCGGCTCAGCATCTGATAGCGAGGGACTAGATGGTGATGGATGGATAGATAAAGGGGGTCTTGCAGGAGCAGCGCTTCCCTGCTGCCGGAAGCAGTGCGTTTGGCCTGTTGTCCTGCTTTTTGTTGTTTAAAAGGAAAAAGCAGTTTCTGCTTTTTTTGACCAGCTGTACATATTGATAGCAGAAGGGAGAAGTAAGCCTTTTCTCCTGCTGTCTGGTCTCCTCTTCCCCTCTCCCTGGGCATTATTGTCTGTTAGAAGATAGGGGCCCCAATATTGTTGTTCCAGGAAATGAATCCAGAGAGTGTTCTTTGTGGCCTCTCCAGATAATCCTTCTGGGTAAGACGAAAATATAAACTTGCTTAGAAAAAAGTTCTCAGAGGGGGGAAATAGCAGTACCAGCCTGGGGTGTGTGTGTGTGTGTGTGTGTGTGTGTGTGTGTGTGTGTGTGTGTGTGTGTGTGTGTGTGTGTGTGTGTGTGTGTGTGTGTGTGTGTGTGCGTGCGTGTGTGTGTAAAGCACATTTTATCTTCATGACGTTACTCTTCACGTGAGCCCCCGTTGCGGGCATCCTGGAGTGTAATAATAAATTTGGTGTGAAAATATGACGTACAGTTGGCCAGCTATAGAACGGGCGAGAAGGGAGAAGAGCACGGGCCATGAGAGATGCCGCATGTCCTTGAGAAGCTGTGATGGACCACTGGCAGGAGTCCGCTAGGAGAAATACGAGTGCAGACTTCAACAGCCCACAGAAAGGTTTTGGTTGTGGTTGCATAAGATTCCGACAAGTAATCCTTTGACAGTCACTTGTACAGTGAAACAAACTCCCACACATACGTACAAACACATGCGCTTGTGCTTATAGTGACCTCGGTGTTTCAAATTCAAATGAGGCCACTTTGTTCTTGGTGTTGCTGCGGCATTACTTCAGCTCAGAAGTTCTGTATCTTTATTAAGAATTGAAATAATTTGCAGCGGCACGGAGGCTCAGCGAGTAGTTAATCTCTCATCATCCAGGTTGTCCAGCTTGGGATTTGAATCTGGCGTGTGTGTGTGTGTGTGTGTGTGTGTGTGTGTGTGTGAAGGTTGCCTGCTCTCCCCATGTCTGTGTGGGTGTTCTCCCACAGTCCAAAGACATGTGTTTCAGGTTAATTGGTCACTCTGGATTGTCTGGAGTTTGTGTGTGTGTGGGAGAGCACCCCAAGATGAACTGGCATCTCATCCAGGGGTAGTTTCATAGCCTCACACCCAGTGATTTCCACCTTAGCTTTGAACAGCCGCAACCCTGACCAGGATTAAGCGCTTTATGATAATGAATGGTTGTATGAAATAGCTTGGCTGTATGCATTTGCAAATGAAGGCCCACACTGATGCATCAGAGCAGGTCTTGGAGTTTCTCTGATCATCCCTGTGCTTTGCTGCCCCACAGGTTCATGCGGCGGTGCTACTACAGCAACTGGTCTTTCCTCATACCCCCTCTGTAGCCACCCATCTCCAACACTTATTGCAGCAGCCTCCACTAGAGGGCGCTAAGCACCACTTCCTGTCGAGGCCCTTCAGTCTTCACCACAAGACGGTCGAAGACTTCTGTAACAGTGTTTGCTTTTGGTTAAAAAGAGACCAAAAATTGTAAGGGCCCCTACTACAGTCATATTTACAGACCTTGTTTTCCATGCCTCTGCATGTTACAGAATAATAATGGCATGTTCAATAAACTCAAGAATGATGTTAGCGTTTAAAAATTTAGGTTTTACTTTATTATGCAAATAAAAAAAGACACTTAAAAGGTATTATGGAAGAAAGTCTTTTTCGCATAGAAATTGATATGTATATTTTTACAACATTTACAAACCTTCTTCTACAAATCACTGTCATTACTCTGATAGAACTGGAAGTCTTATTATTCTTGCAATATGTAAATGCACTGCAGATGTCTACAACATACTGTGTTTTTGGGATAGTGAGGAATAAAAATGAAATAATCTGTGCCGCTGAAACAAGTCAACCCACCCAGACCAGCGTTCGTGCTCACAGCGGGTCCCAAAATGTCAGTGATGGTAGAAATATAGTCGCAGCTCTGAGTTTCTGAGTGACTGTAGGCGGTGGAATTCATTCTGGGGGAAAAAACGCTGCGATGATTCTCAGCGATGTGGTCACTGGCAGTAAAAGGCACAAGTGGCTGAGTGGGTAAAGAAATCAGTGAAATATTTTCAAATATTTCCCTACATTTGTAACTATTATAACCAGTTTGTAGAACCTGAATCCATGGATGATTTTTTAATTCAATAGGAGGGAGAAGAGCCTAAAAATGGCAGTACGGCTCTTGTAAGCAGGATGAAAGGAGCGAGTGAATCCACAGTTAAACCCAACACAGAAAAGCAATTATTAAAGCTATTTGCTTCTTAGAGCTTCTTTTTGCAATTTTTAAAAATCTTTTAATTACTTATCAGTTTAATTGACAGGGTTTTGGTGAGTTTGGAGCTCCAGGGCTGCGTGTCAGTCTGTAGGAAATTACGGCTGTCGGCGAGTCTTTGGAAAACTGTGTACCTGTTTGGAGAGGTTGTGTGGTCACTGTGTGGTGAGTCAGGCGCAAGTGTGGGGGCCGTTTCCTGTGTTTATGTAAGTTGGGGTGGAATAATGTCCTGTGCATCGTGGGGAATCCAGCTCTTTGTGCTAAAAAAGGTGTTTTCACAGAAGCTGGGCATTATTGTCTGTCAGAAGATATGAGGCCCAATATTGTTGTTCCAGGAAATGAATCCAGAAGCTCACCTGTTTCTTTTGTGGGCAAGAATACTGATCCACTGTGGAAAGGATGAGGACCGAGTTCTTCAGGGGAAGGGTTGTCCACGATGGGATAGAGAGGCAGCCCCCCCACCTCGAGCCCCATGGCTGTGGGAGCATCTGTGTACCCTTTTTATCCATATGTCGCATGCCTCTCAGCCTGTGCAAATCACTTATTCATGGCAGACATGAATTAAAAATCCCGCCTTTCACTTTTTCCATCATATCAACCTGATTCTGGAGATGCCCGGTGGGCTGCTAACTGCTTACCATTACCCGGTTCGGTCAAGCACCTTTTGGGAGTTCTTTGTACTTTTTTTTGGCCATCCGAAAGTTGCAAATAAGAAAATAATGAGTCAAGTAAATTTGTTTGGAGAGTTGGCATCTAGGTGGGTTTTTGAAGGTGGAAGTGGTGGGGGAGGATTGAAAGCGAAGCGGCCGAGGTTTGCTGCCAAGGTGTCTGTGAGCTGCAGTCTCCGAAGATCTTGAGCTGGAACTGGTCTTGGCTGCGGTTGAGGTTGTGGTCAGTGTGGCGCGGGCCCACTCCCTGCCCCTCCAACTCCCCTCGAGGGCTTCAGTTCGCTCCACACCAGCGGCAGGTTAGCGGACGGCCTGATCCGGGCAGAGGGCGCTGTTCTGACCAGTAATGCGGCTTTTGGCAAATGGGGTGAAGCATTTATTATGGGAGTCTCTCTTTATTTAGGAACAACTTCATCAGCAGACCTTTGTCATTTAAGGACAACTGCTGCACGTTCTCAGCAAAGGCACAGAAGTGGCGAAGGAGTCAGGGACAAACATCAAGATAAAGGGCTTTTGTCCACCTCTTTTTGTGAGGCGCTGATAAGCGGCTCCTTGCTCAACGCCGTGCTTCTGCCCAACGCCAGTGTCAAGGACAGGATTTTGCACCATTTAAAAATGTCTCTTTGCGTGTCCATGCGCGGGCAAAACGTGCTCCGGTGTTTCGCTTATTTCTATTACAAATGATCCGCAAGTTATAATGAAAGCCTATAAACATATCTATTCCCAGTTTTATGCCGGAGATGTGCTTGGCTTGGGTGCACGACGATAGTAAGAGGAAAACGTGGGATCCTGGTTGTGGATTTGTCACAGCAACGTGGTTAAGGACCTGGACTTTTGACAAAGATCTCGGGCTTTGCTGGCATACCCTTAAAGGAGCTACTGATTCTGAGTCGATGCCATAAACGCATCCGCGTGTAATTCAAGCACAGCTGTGAGGTAATTTTCAGGTAAAACTGTGTGCTAAGTGATTTTTACCATCATAAACACAGGAAAGGAGGAAACGCGACACTTTGAGGCAGGGAAGAGAGTGCCCGTGAACATGCGGTGAATGGAGATGCGGGTGGCATTACCACCCTAGCTTTGCAGAAGCTCGACTTGCCGGGACGTTGCGAGGTTTGCGCGTGACTCTTTTTGCAGTTTGCGGGGTGTCAAAAACCAAACAGAGGTCACTTTTAAAATCTACTTTATTGTAGACTTTGCCTGTAATTGGTGTATTGCTGTGCATGTGTACACAGCCGCTTCATCTCATGGGCACATTTGATATCGGGAGCCGGTCTGAGTCTCATTTTCTGAACTTCAAAGTCACTCTTAGCCTCGAGTCACGATCGATAAAAGCTTAATAACACAGACGTCCCTCAACTAATGTGTTGCAGGCTTTGGTTCTGAGAAACTGTGTGATGTGTCTGTAGCGGACACTAAGAATTTGTTTCGATGTTTTTGCTCAACTAAGATTAAAATTAAAGGCAATTTTTGTAATAACTGAGTACAAAAATACCCACAACGTCCAATTCGATGCTGCCTGTTGGCTTATTCACCCTTTAAACGTGAGCAGTGTTTGTCATGCAGTTATCGATCAAGCTGAGCTGCCGTCCTTATGGAAAGGAATTGCAGGGTTTTAAGTATAGTCCCTCCTACAATATATTCAACATATTAAAGCAATCCCACACACTTCTGTTTGGATGTTTAAGTGAAGTCAAAAGTAAACTGGAGGATGGAATTTGAAAAGATTTATGCGTTCACTGTTTGTGAGAAACCAGCACAATAAGTTTGCTTGCTTAGTTCTACACGGTGAGCGGTAAGCCTTCCAGTAATTCTAAAGTACATCAGCATAGCACAGTACATTCTAGGCCACATCACACACAGTTGTTTTTATCTGAAAAGCTTTTGGCTTCAGTTGAAAGCCTTTGCATAGAGTAGGGCTTTTAGGGATGTTAAACCATCGTATCGTTTGATATTTCAGCATCCTGGGAGTGAAGTTTCACATTTCCACCGTGTTGTGGTTTGACCACATGGTCCACGGAAGCAAAGAAAAACAAATGCGAAACATTTTGATGGACCTTGGCTCCGAGGGCTGAATTAACTGCTGTAACCCAGGTGATGGACACAGTTACTTGTTCAGAGCAAGTTTCAGGGGTGGGAATATGGGTTGAGACAGGTGGGTTTTATGATGTTAGCACGCAGAGCAAATAAGCGCGACCTCTGAGCGAGCAAATCGAAATTGAGGGGATGGGGGTGCGACGCGAGTTTGGCAGCTGGCCGACTGGAGGGTTGGAGATGGAGATATGATGCCCGGTAGCTCCTCTCCTCCTGAAGACCTGTGCAAAACCCCGCCAAACACCGAGGGAGACTGGGCACTTGCAACACAGCCCCCCCAGCAAAAGGAAATCCATGTCAGCAGCATCACCTTATATTCTGTAATTGCTTCTCAGGCTCTGAATCCCGGTTGTTTTTAAACTTTTGTGTGGATAATAAGAGATGCGGGAATTAGCTTCCAGGGTTCCATACGGAGGTGAAACCCAAACCTCTTAGACCTCTCGGTACCCCTAAACCTCGGCGTACTTTCAGAATGCAGCGCATCACATTGTGCCTCTCAGTGCACCAGCTTTAGCTGTAAGAACACAAGCCTGTGGATATTACGAAAGCCTCCTTCCATTGCGGGCACGGAATGTTGGCCCGAAAGTATGCGGCGCAGGGGGTCATAAGCATGCTGGAGTTCAGTCGCCTCTCGGCACTACACAAAGGGTTAACCTTATTTCGGCAGATGCAAACACCTGTCCCATTCTCACACTAACGCTTGTCAGCGAGGCAAATGTCAGAAGCAATAATGCCAACATTACTTCCTCACCACCACCACCACCACCACCCCCCCGGCCCCGTAATTATTTTTTGCATGGAGATGCAAGTTGGGCGGGAGATGATAAACGTGAAATTGCCTTATCGCCATCTGCAATCAGCTCAGATAGCAGCGCTCCATATATCTAAATCCGAGGTTGGGGCACAATAAAAGCCTCTTTGCCCTCCTTACTTCCAGCGAGTGTCAGTGCAGGGCCATATTCATGACACTGGCAACATAAAATTTAAACCACATAAACGTGATTAAAAGAGCTCTGGCACATAAAGAGATTTTCCAGAAATTTTCCCACTGTATGACTTGCAATATTTTATTACTTTGATGCTGCAGATGAAATTGTCAGCTAAGCAGCTTACCTGTTTGTGTCACTGTTAATAATATTAAGTACCTCGATCGAGGCTTGCGGTACCTGGGATTTGAACCGGCAACGTTCGTATGCTCATCCTTGCATCTGTAATACTTGTGGTGAGGATACTGTTCGAAAAAGCGATCCGGTTTTGCAGACAGACCATAATAAATAGTTTGCCGTTATCATTTATTGTATTTTTCTGTAAAAAGGAACTTGAATACAGCAGCATGAACTGGGGATGACCACTGAACCCATTACCGCTACCTGTCGTTCTCCAGGCCGAGATATGGACCCCTTTCCTGAAATCATGGTCTTTCTGTGCACCTTGGGAAAAGGAAACAAGTTTGCTTTATTTATTTCCCAAGAAAAGCATTTCCCCTCCAGAGGACCCCGCAGCAAAGGGTTGGTCAGTTTCCGGTCCAGTGTGAGGGTCTTAGGTCCCAGTGGTGATCAAGGGAGGTGAGCAGTGTAGTGTTTCCTCCTGCGGTCTGGGGCGCGTGGGGGTGGGAGGTGGCGCACCGGGCTGGAGAAGGGGCTCAGGCGGGCATGCTTTAAATGAGGATTTATGTGTCGGCTGAGCACAGTCACCCAGAAAAGCACGGCGCGCTTGCATTTTTCACCCCGCGAGGATGTGGGAAGCAACACCGTGGCCCACGTAGCTGGAAAGGTGAGACGCGCCGTGTTTCACCGCTGCTCACCAACCAGCTCTGCAAAACCGATGGCTCAAGTCTTGTTTTCCTCGGGTCCTGTTGCGCTGCGGGAAGAACCAACCTTCACAAAAACACGTTTGATCGTGGCGTCCATTTCGTGTCTTCCACCCCACTTGGAACACCAACGCAGCGCATTTACGAAACCAACATTCGCACGTTGCGCTGCCCTACATTCAGGGCAAGGTTATATATAGACACCACCCATTCACAATGGTCATCAGGAATGGCTCTCTGAGGCATATTTATATCTTTATTGTGTTCATTTAATCTTCCAGGCATCCAATGTAGAAATAACACAGTGAAAAAAGCTGAGCCAGACCTGTGAGTGATGTTTGCTAACATCTTTCTATGGACGTTTAAGCACAGCGCAACGAATTAAGTAGGAAACCTCGGTTATTTATGACGGGAGACTGTTAGTTCTTGGGTGTGGTTTGAGGCCTCGCAGGTGAAGCTGGTCCAGGACCGTGGGTCGTACAAGCCAGGTAGTTCCAAAACTCGGGACAGTGCAGCGGCAATAATCCTGCCGTCTCCATCCTGCTGCCGCCCGAGTGTGAAAGCTCAGCAGAGGTGCGTTCTCAATCTATTGATTATGCCTCTCTTGCCAAATGTTGGTTGCCTGTAGTGTGTGATGCGCTGCAGTGTTTTGCATGTCTACTGCGGTGTTTCACTACTAGCTGAGGAAATGCAAACTTGGGTCTGAATGCCTCCAAAGATTTGTAAGAGCATAAATTAGATGTTCGGGGGCGGTGGCGGGTGGGGGTGGGGGGTGCTATTACTTGTCTACGGATGTGAGTGTGTAGCGGCATAAATGGGACATTAAAAATTCATATCTGTGTGAAGGCTGCGGGTGTGTGTTGGGTCGGATGTAATGCTGCAGCGGGTCAGAGTCTTAGGAGTGGTGAATGGTGCCTTCCGGCTACAGCTTCAAACTCAGACGCAGCAGATCACTCGCGCAGACTGGCTGCACTGACGTGTACAGCGTTTGGCCTTTGGAGCACTTTTATATGCAATGACCCGCAAATCCATAATAATCTCCATGGAAACACCCCCTGCTTTTATTCATGCCTTTGCAGCTGTTGAGTAACAGAACCCAAGACAAATCTCCTACACTCCTCATGTGAAGCACCCGGGCTATAAGTGTACTTGGGTTTTATAAAAAGTTTTAAGCTGAATCTCTCAAAAGTTCACGCTTTGACACCCGAACTTTTGATGGACTTGACTGCCGATCTTCCTTACGTTTGCATTTGTTAATTAAGCCAACTTGGGCCTCAGCTTCTTGCAGTCATTTTCCCGCTGGGGAACTTTTGTTGGAGCCACGCAGCGTAAGTGTGCAGCGCCAAAGTACTGTACCGGGAGGTCCAAAGGGCTATGCAAATGTATATTTCTTGAAAGCGAAACAAATCTTTCTCGGTAGGGCTGCTCTGATGTCTGTGTTCAGCTGCAAAGGTCATCTGGGGTCACTGCTGAACAGGCCAGGACCTGGTAGAAGGAATCTACCAGCGTGGGTCAAGAGCGGCGTAGCGTCGCGGCGAGTACGAGAAATGCGACAAAACGTCCCAGTAACGCACTTCAGACGATGCCTCGAATGCAAACAGCCACTCAGCCTGTTTCCATCTCCAGTTTGACAAAATAAACTATAAAGAGGTGTAAAGCAGCGTATTGTCTTCGTGTTTACAGTAGGCTCTGAGGAGAAATCTCTGAAGGGATGAATAAAGGCTGCCGTGTGAAACACTTGTCCTTATTAAGCGGAACCAGGGAAGGCACTTTGTAAAGCAGACCTCTGAATGCTCATTCTCAAGCACACATTAGAGCTCCTCACTCTGTAGCACAGTCAAGGACATGCACTTTGATATGGATGTAAAGGGAAGCATAGCGGGAGCGGGCGTGATGGCCTGCGATAGCTTAGATCTGGCTGCCCGGATGGCTGGGTCTGCCAAGGAAAGCGGCGACGATCGGAAGGCATCGGTAAGCAGGCTGACAGGTCCAGCTTGACAACCTTATTAGGAGCCCCCACATTCCCGGGGTGTTGGCTGCAAAACACGTGTAGAAATGGGAAAAACAGTGTCAGGCGCACAAGGAAGTGTTTCCCTCCAGTACACCGTGAAATCGGGGAAACGGATCATCTCTACATTGGTGCAGTTGTTTTTCCAAATAAGCTGCACAAGTAGGGACCGGTCCGGTGCCGCCTTCACCGGGTGCGTAGCGATCAGGGTATCTTAACATGGATGCCTTTATAGCTTCATCAATATGTCCTGCCGCTGCTTCTGTTGCGCTCTTTCCTTCTCTGGACACTGTTCGGTCGGCTACGATGGATGCTGGTTACCCATTTGTAAAAAACAGGATTAAATTCTCTTTGTCCTTATGTGTGGCATTAAAACCGAGCTGAATGTTTAACATGTAGGCGAAATCTGTATTTGTTCGAAAAACCACTTTAATTGCTTGTGCTATAACCTCTTGGGTCTCCCTGACAAACTTGTAGGTCTAGGATAGTTCGCAACAGCTTTTTTCCTCCTGAAATACATCACCATGGACACAGCAATAGATGGGCCATCATATGAAGTGTTTGGTTAATGACTGGAATTTGGACTTCAAAGACTTTTTTGAAATGAAGTTCTCCTCTGGGAACGGGTGCTTGCAAAGCTTTCCTGGAAATCGAGCTTCTCCTTAGGATTGTGGAACCTGGAAATGAACTTGGGAGAAGTGACTTCTCTTCACCAGCGTCCTGAAATGTTCGAACCTCACAATTGCTGCTGACAAGTGGGGTTACGGAGGGCAGTCAGCCAATGTAAGTGACGCCGCATAAGCATCCTCCTTGTGTCCAGGTGGATCAGGGCAAAAAACCTTGTGTGTTTCCTGCAGAAACCGACCCAGCAGTTTGCACGAGCATGCTGGAGGCCGCAGCTGGTTTAAACTGCGTGTTGCGTTTCGACTTGCAGTCAGCACAGTTGAACAAGCTACTAGGGGGCAGCCTGACCAGAGACTCCACCCCTCAGTGTCACCAGGCAATCCACTGAACATCCATGACTGTTACGGGTCGAAACCCTGCTGCATGCTTCCCGGCAGGCTGATGTTGTGGGGAAAGCCGGCCAGGAACTCTGCTGATGATGGCTGTCGGCTGTCTCTGTCACACCTTTGTCACATTGCTCTCCCTGTGAAGACGAGGGGTGGACAGGTTATCACACTTGTCAGCTTTACGGCTCCCCATGTTGTCATGATGGGGTAATAAAGTCTCCAAAATGTGCAAGCAGCGTGTCAGAGCCTTATGGCAAATTGGCCCAGTGGAGAATTATTGTATAGCGTCTGCTTCTGCACTCGACTCCTGGACACATTACTGTACAATCAGACCTGAGTGAGAAAAAACTATTTTCTCTGCTGTTTTTCACACGCAAACTTCTGCATCGCTCGAGTCAGCGGAAGCTACGGAATCAAAACTTAAAAAAAAAAAAAAATTGTGGTATCCACTTGCGACTGCACTTATTCTAATAAACTAGCCTTGGATTAAGATATCACTCAGTTAAATAGTTGATGAAAGGCCCAAGAACATTATGGTTTAGAGAGAGCAGATCAACAATTTGGGCTTCTTAGATTAAAAAAATCTAATGAATGTATTGAGTCTCAGGCAAAGCTATTATGCTGCTGGATTTATTGGCTCATACAGTGTTGGCAGTGTGGCAAAATATGAAAGCAATTTACAACATTGTAATGCAATGAATTTATAATATTACTATAACTTAATATTAGAGTTTATAACTGTGGATGAGGAAAACAGCCATGTTTTATTTATTGCCAGCTGTCAGTTTTCCTATAAACAAAAATGTCTCTAAGCACCGTTAAACAAGCGCACACAAGAGTGCCGGGAATGATGCAAAATATCAAATATGATGTAAGAGTGTCAAGTCTGACTGTTAAAATGAGAAGATTTAAGCATCCCGAAGTGCCAAAAAGCTGCCATTTCTTTATTCTGGGCAGTAGGTTGCGCACTGATGAGCCAAATGAATGTTTAACCAGAAGGTTGCTGCTTCAAGTCCCGGAAGAGACCCCCAAGCGCCCTCTATTAAGGCGCTTGACCTCAGATATCCCAGGCAAACAGCCGGCTTTTGATACGGGTGAAACAAAGCTGTTTAGGCCAAGGGTGCTGGCTGACAAGCGGATCCATTGCGTTCATCTCAGAGGAAATGCTGTGTACCGTGCAGGTCAGTAAAACAAGAAAAATCTCGACAAATGCATATTTTTTAAAGCGGTCCTGATGGTTGTCTGAAAATGGAACCAAGTGTTCCAAATCACACTTAATTTTATGCTACACTAAGCGCAAATTAGTTTCGTAGAAATTATTTTTAATCACACCCTGGCGAGTTAATTTGGTATGTAATCCCTTCCCTCCCGCTTTCCCCCTCAACCTCCAGAAGGGGGCATCACGCTGCAAAGTGGTCGCTGTTGGTCGGCGTCGCCCGGCTCGACCGCCTTTCGTCGCATTCTTGGCCAGTTGTGCTGCGCCCTCTTTTTCCGTCCACATCCACGTTGACTTGCCCAGGCTTTGGGTCTCCGCTCGTTTCCGCAAATTATCTTTGGCGACATGTTGATTTTTCGTCATGGCAACCGTGTTCCAGAATAGAACCCCAACTGCTCCTCATTTGCGGTTACGAAGTCTTCCGCTCTCCGCACAGGAGTGAAATTATGGAAGAGAATTCATTCCCTTTAATACTGGGAGAAAAGGTGTTCTGGAATACAGGAAGTATTCGCACACGAGTCGTACCTAACATTCCTTCATTTTTATTGGAGGCGCAGCCCATTTATACAAATCGCTTCCAGCCGATCGCTGTAAAAGCAGCTGCGCTTCGTCCTAATTTGCCAGCGTAAGAATACCTGCAGGCAAAACAGCGGGGTGTCAACATCTCATCATAAATGTAGAATTAAATAAACTAAAAATCATGAAGCATTCTCTTAAAAGCATGCAAAGGTTTCCAATTAGCTCAGAAATAAACTTGAAGCCTCTCATCAAAACTCACAGTTTAATGTATGTTGTTATTATATTTTTGCAATGCATATTCATTACATTATAACAGTCGCTAACAAGTAATCAAAGGCATTTATTACAAAATACATAATGTATCATAATATTTTATATTTAATTTATTATGTCTATTGATTCAACGCATCCCAGGAGGCACTGACGGGGAAACAATGAAGATTTAAAATTTTAAATGACTGAACAAAAATGATGAAAATGTGAGACACAGTTCTGAAAGCAATGAATCTAGCTGCAGAGTTAAGTTCTTTTTTTGGTGCAAATGTTGGTTTAATTATATATTTTTTTCACGCTTATCAGACTTACAAACTTGCCATTTTACAACTCCAGGTTTATCGAATGCAGATGCGTGTGACTTTTTGGGTTTTGTGGCTGAAATGAAGGTCGCCGGTGTGACCCTTTAAAGTGCCGGGCCAAGACAATTTTCCGACGAGGATGTTTAAAACTTTGTCAGCCTCCTAGGTCGTGTGGCAATTCCCAGCCGGTGCGTTTTATTCATTGTGATGCCGCACACACAACTGTATTTTTTTCACAACAGCTGCGGGCGTAATGAGTCGACAGCGAGAAGGCGCTCAGGTGGGCAGCCATTCTAACCGGTGCATCTGGGTTTCCTGCAGGGGGCTGATGGGCGACAACCGAGTGCCGGGTCCCAGATGGCGCACGGTGGCACGTCGCAAACGCTCCCTGGTTATGTGCCACTGGCACGGTCGCGCCTTGGTCACCGTGGGAAAGAGCCTCCGAGCCTCATGTTTCCTCCTGCTTTGCGCCGAGTTCCATCCACGGTGCTACCTTTACTGTGTACACACCGAAGCGCGCTTATTTTTAGGCCTCTGTTCCTTAGCTCTTTGTTCCTTTAATGCTTTTTTCACTGGGTCCTGTAAAGTGCCTGGTTGCCATTTCGGTCGCACAATATATCTGCCTGCTGTGGCCTGGGCCTTTGTTCCCTACCGAGTGACCTTTGAGGACTTGCGGGCCAAATTTAATCTCCTCCCACAACCATTAGTTGGTGGTGTGAGATAAGGAGCTGTTATGCCTTCAGTGTTTTTTCAAAACGGATTTTCTGTCCACGCGATGCCCTCGTTGGCTCTTTTTAAAAGGAACGCGATGTCCTCTGCGTTTTCTCTGCAGCAATCTTATCGAACAGCCGCACAATTGCGTGATTTAAAAAAATATATATTTTTCTGTTCAAATTCCATGAGAAAAAAAATTGGTGTTGATGAGTTTGTTATTGTGGGAAATCTGAGGACGATGTCAGCATAGACCCTACAATGCAGACGTTGCAGACGTTGATCATAACCGAGACTTGGGTGCGAGCAAAAAATAGTGGTTTTACCGGTGGTCAAAGACAATCCGTTAGGATAAAACACATTTATTTAAAAAAATAAATAAAAATTGTAACAAACAAATGCCAACCCATCCATTACACTTAATTGCTTTGTCCTGTTCAGGGTTGCGGCAGTTTGGAGACCATCCTGGAGTCACTGAGCCGGGAACCTGCCCCAGGATGGGACACCGGTCCCCTGCAGGGTGGGCCCACACTCACTACAGTTTAGAGTGACCGATTAACTTTAAACACATGTCTCTGAACTGTGGGAGGAAACCAGAGCACGCAGAGGAAACCCACAGAGACACAAGGAGAATGCGTAAACTCCACGCAGACTGAGTCGGATTTGAACCCACGCCCACACAACTCAGACGCCATGAGGCAGCAGCGCTACACTGCTGCCCCTAGACAATTGTTTTATCTAAAAATAATGTATTGTGTATTTTGTAATGTCTTTCACTTATTAGCGGGCAATACTGAAAAAACAAATCTGATTATTTAAAAAAAGGCATCACCGATGAATACTTTAATCCCATGTAGACCAGCGCAGTAAACCTATATTAGCATTACATTTTTTGAGGATAAAAAAGATGCAAACTTTAGATTTATTCATATATGCAAAGGGAGGGAAGTTTGGGGGATAAAGTACTTCCATGTGATCATAAATCACTGAACATTTTTACTCAGTTTCAGGAATTTTATTGATTAAATGAGAAAACTGTTAAGCGCAGAGAAAAAGCTGTTCTTTTGATTTAGCAAAAATATTTATAATATTTAAATCTGCGGCTAAGCTGCATCAGACACATTCAGAAATGCATTATTTAGTGGCCCGAGTTTGTAGTGCTGTTTGTTCATCCGAGGATTTTGGGGAGCAAAAAAAAAGATGAACGAGGGCAAGGAAACTGGATGAACGTGTTTTAAAGAGAGATTCAAGAGAAATGAATGTTGGATTGCTGCCGTGTGCTGCTTTGTGGGGGAAAACAATTCTTCGCCCGCCGTCATGGAACAGCAAAAACCAGTTTGTCAATAAGTAGCAGCCATCGAAACCTGGCTCCTTAATGTGGGCCTCCTTAATTTAATTAAAATTTTTATTATGATGAATCTGAAATGCAATATCATTCTGTGCTGACAAATGTTCTTCACGGCTTTAGGAATAACCTGTGGTATTAACAGTAAGGAGGAATCACTCTATTTATCAAGCAGAATTGGATTATTGAACGGCGGTTCCTAGTTTCAAGGATGCCCGAGGACTGTCGGGTCCGTATCTAACACCTATTAGGATGCTGTTAATTATAACAGTGCTGATGCTGCTGTGCTCCGTCCTCAGATGAATACAATAAAATACGCAAAGCACATTTTATTAGCGCGTAGCTAAATTTATGGCAAAGAACACGTTCGTACGTGCGAATAACGCACCGGCACCCAGGGTGTAAAGCCACGTACCAAGTTCCTGTATCAAAGAGGCGCCGCCCCCCCGGATTCTTCAGAATAAAGTATAGCAAACTTAAATTGACAAAATTCATAATAAAGCTGTTTTACGCTCTTGTGCTTTTCGCTGATGAACAACGGAACAGCGTCGGGTCACAGAAGCTTGCAGCCATGCGCATGCACGATTACAGACGCGTAATATGGTAAAAGAGAAGGTTCCGGTATTTAGTGCGAATGGAAAAGTTGCAACCACACGTTACAGAATTCATGTCGGTTACCATGCAGTTCAAATATGAACTTTTCCACTGGAAGAAGGCTGGACAGTTAAGCTAATTACATATGCATAGAGGAAGTCTCTGGATTGGAGGGTTGTAATGAATGAATCTATTTTTATTGGTGTTCGTAGATCTTAGAAATTGCGTTCACAGTGTTAGTTTCTTTAGCACCTCAAAGCGTAAATGTGCTCCTGAAATATCTTTCTCGGGTAGCTGATAATAATGCACTTGATAATCACCTGGGTTGCCTACCTCTTTGTTTCTTCTAAAGCAATTTAGAAAGTGGGACACAAGACCGGACGTGATTCGCCACTGCTATTATAGCCACCTCAAAATTGCATATAATTGCCCTCAATTGCAATGGAGCGGGGGGAATGTTTGAAGTTGCGAATTAGCTTTTCATATCGAGCGAAATGACCGAGAGCCTCGGTGTCGCACTTCTCAAGGCTGTGTCTTTTACGTGTTTTTTACAGCCATGTTGGGTATCTGTGTTCTAGCAGAAAGCAGCGCGTTGGAGGACTGTGGTCTGTTTCGGTTCTGTAAATTGGTGGAAACATTCGAGATGAAGGATCGCAAGGCTCGACCGACAGGTCAGCCATCTTCAGGCTAACTTGTACTTATATTTATCCTTTAAACATCTTGCTGTAAAACACGACTTTCATGTGGAGCAACTGAACATCGTGAAAATGTGAAAGCATTGATGAAGAAAGGAGAAGTTTGCCATCATCCAGCTTCCCTTGGTGGATACTAGGGCTCAGAGGACAGGGGTTTCATACTAAGACTCCTTGAAGCATTAGAACTCAGCAGAAAAAGGTGGCAGAAGTCCATTGGCTACAATGGAGAGCTCCTCTGATGCTGCCAGCCTGAGCTGGCTTCTTTCCTCTGCCCCTCCGTTTCCTCCAAGGCTCCTCGCATATGCTCCCTGGAGCATGGTCCATGGGTCGCCTCGTAGCAGTCGGGACCATCTGTCAGCCAGTCAGGGGTTCGTTGTTGCTCCATCCATGCTCTGTTCTAGTGGGTGATGCAGCACCACGATGGTCATTAAGAGGGTACAAAAAGCACCATAGGGACCTTTACAGTTATGCAGCTACAGCAAAACTCTGGCGCATCCTGAAGTCTTTGGAGATGCAGCATCAGGGTTTGAGTTCAGGGGTGTTTGCTGCATGGGAGCCAATCATCTGAAACAAGGACTGGGTGTGTAAGAAACTACAAATCCATGTAGGATACTGTTAGCTTCAGATCCGTGGTCTTCAGGTCTTCAGGTTCTTTAGAGCCATACAATGGTGAGCTTGGTTTCAGAAGGTTGACTGTACTCCCACACATTTCTCTTCCATTGTTGACCACACCAGTCTGACACACTGTAGCCACAGCCCAGAACTTAAATTTTTCTTTTGTGCAGACCCAGGGTGGCCGTGGTGAAATTGGCTTTTGCAGAAACACTAGCACAGACCCTCAGGGGTTTCTGCCGGTTCCGCAGAAAAACCCAAATACCACCCCCATACTTCATCCCAAGGTTCGGTCCCAATGATACACAGTTCTCCTTGTAACTTTCAGCGCATTCATAATACAAGCATACACATAAAGGATGGAACAAATATAGTGCAGAGGAATATGGATAGGGAACTGGAAATAGTGCATGAAAGAAGACATGAAAGGAGGAATTAGAAAGTAAGGAACATGGTGTCCTGCCATTCCCAACCTGTAAGTAGACATCACATTGCCTGCTAATTGATTTATTCGCAGAAATAAAGGTACATAAAGGTAACTTTTTGGAGAACTATATATAAGGACACCATGTTCCATATATATATATAGACATTATATAACACAAGCAGTTTTCCCAAAGCCAGCCCGTCTGGTGCTTGGAGATCCATAGGAAAATAGGTCAACCAACAGAGCACAACACAAAATCACCCCCATGAGCTCAAGCACAGACAAATTATCCACTGAGGTGAAACCCTAGCACCCATCTGTGTGGGACCATGAGTCAGATTTTTTAGAAATACTGATTTACAAACAGTTAAAAACATGGCCCTCAGAGAGTAACTACAGTGGAGACCACATGCAGTCAGACTTGCATCAACTGACAGAAATAGACAGTTATAAAAATGATTAAAGGCAGTTACTTCCATCTCCTGGTCATAGTTCCATGGAAAGTAATGGAAAAATGTGTGGCACCAGACTTTATTACAGTAGAAATATGTGCACTGCTCCGTGTGTCATGTACAGTTTCTTATATCCCTCCATGTCAACCTCCATCACTATTGCTTGGTGTGTGTGTATGTGTGTGTGTGTGTGTGTGTGTGTGTGTGTGTGTGTGTGTGTGTGTGTAGAGTGGTCCATTTGTCTTCATCTGGACAAATTAGCTGGGAACTACCTGGAGCCACACATCACTAATGTGGATAGTATTATGTGTTGTTACTATTATTATTTTTGTTTTTGTCTTTCTTTATTTACTCATTTACAGTGGCTCTGTCATTCAGCTTGACTTTATGGAAAAAAAATGTGTGAAATGTGTAATGAAATATTTTAGTGGTCATTTATAATTCATTGCCAGATCTAAATTTGAAGTAAACTCACAACAAGGACAGTTTTTGTCCGATCTGATTTTTTCCCCACGTTTTTACAGAAGCCTTCAGTTTATATAAGCACAGGGGACCTCAATGTTCCAGAGCGCTGTTGATGTTCTGCCTTAAGTCGTGCTTCCAGACGACTAGACGGTAGCCTCATTTCAACTCAGTGGCACATAAATGAAATTGAAAATAATTTATTATGCAGAGATGGTGTAGAGAGATGCAGGGGCAGCTTCCAGGGCAAAATCTGGAGGCAAGGAACAATTTTATAGGAAGGAAGAAATGGAAACGGGCGTCTACATATGGCGATTCAACAGCTTGCAGGTTCTCTTTGTTTCAACTGGTTAGTCATTCAGCAGAAGAGAACATAAACAGGCACTTAGAATAAAGGTAAGTAAATAAAGGGAGGGGGTCACAGACAAAGTTTTCCACGTCAGTCATAAATTTCTAGATGAGTTGTTAATATACATACAGCATATTTTACTCCAGTAACAGTGACACCAGGAATCAGGAGGAGCAGAGATAGCAGATGTTTCGGATCACTTAACCATCCCCTCACTGCCACTCAGCCTCTCGGTCACGTTTCTGCCCGGTGTCTTTCTTTCTGGGTCTTTCCACAGCTCAGTGACAAAGACCTTCATCATTCAACTAGAAGTATACCACTTCTCTCTGGCTCAAGCAAATCCCCGCCATTCTCTGATTCTTTTCCTGCCCAAGACGGGCGAATAAGGTGTCAGAAATGCACAATTAAATCTGGCACATTGTTCTGCCAAGCTGGACCTCGGTTCACAGCTTCCTTGGGCTTCTTACATATCACAGGGGCATCAAACAAGTCAGGACCCTGTTGTGAGCGAAGAGGCGAGATGCATTTTGCTGTTCCAAACACCGACGGTTTAGTCATCTCGGAGGGCTTGCTTTTGTATTCACATCTCCGGCAAGCTTTTGAGTTTGTTCCAACAAACTCTTCTGGTCTGACGTGTCATCCTAAGAAAACGGAGTGGATGAAATGATTTTCTTTCTGTGTGGCGCAGATGCACTTTTTCATGAATTTCTGGAGCAACTCTGGGTCACAGCCACATACAGGCAGAAAAGCGTCCAGAAAAATTGCAGATGTATCCACTTACATAGAGCAGGGGCTGAAGGTCAGACACCTACAGACGTGTACCGCTGTCCAGTTAGATCCACAAGGCAGTCCAAACATGTCAAGAACTCCCTTGAACTGCTGTGCAGATCAGATGCTAATTTTTCAAACTTAAAAAGATGAGGCCCTTCCGTCACACACATCCTTCTGGTGCATTAATAGGTATGTTTTTTAACAGTCCTTGGTTGAGGGCAGCAGACAAGACGAGGACCAAAGCAATGGATGGCAGTAAAGGTTTTTCATCAAACAGATTTTAAAGACACATTGTTTCACGGCAGCCCCCTCTCCCCGGCTGTTTCCGCCACACTTTGCCAGTCTTTTGCTCTGAAGGATTTTAAACATGCCGGTACAGATCATTGTGAACTTTTTTTTTGTCCACAAGAGAGTCTAATATAGGAAAATGCTTTTTGTCTCTTGTTGGACCCATTTCTCTGGCTTCTCAGTGTATTAGAAATAGCAGGAAATGACTAACTGGGGAAAGTAACACCTGCTCATTTTGGAACAGAGAATCGCATTGACATATTGGCAACTTCCTAAATGTGCAACGCAAATTTAGCAGATTTCTGGGTTTCTTTAAATATGTTTCATAAGGGTTTGTTAGTTCTCTTTGTCGGGACAACACGGTTCACCTGAAATACAGCGCGAGATTTCGGTGAAATCTGAAGCACAAGCAAACAAGACGTTAGTTAGCAGCTAAGATGTATGTGAAGCAACGGAAAACATCAAATGCGCTAAAAATGCTAAATATATAATGAATGTGATATACATATGTTGTTTTCCACTCTCTTCTTCTCACTCCCACACACACATACATGCTCCTGGTCGCATTCTGGACACATTCTGTTCCATGCATACATTTGCAGTGCAGAAGTACAGGAGATACAAAATGGTTACAACTGAGCTGAGGGAAAACCAAGTAACTAGAAGCGGTCAAAACAATTGTGTTGCTGGAGGCGGCTGTGATCACAGGGGTTGCTCAGCACGGTCGCGGTTGGGCTGTTTGAAAGGGCCGTGATGTTTGTGCTGGTGAACGCGGTCATGGACGTGGACATGTGCACGGTGGAAATGTGTGAGTCAGCAGCTGGAGCATCTCACAGAGTCACGACTGCACTTTAGTGGATTTTTCTTTTGCCCAAATTTTCATATGCAGGACCCTTCTACCAGCTACAATTCATGCAGATTTCAGACAGCTTTCCTGATAGCGGAAGTTTATGCTGCAGATTCAGCAGTTTGCAGCAGGTTGTGTAGCAGTTAATGCCAGGGAGGAATAATCTGATGTTGGTTGTCAGTTCAAGCCACGCTTGCCTCTGTTGCTGTGGTGCCACTGAGCAAAGGTATTTAACTCAAAGTGCTACAGTGAAATACCAAGTGGCTCACATAGTCAAGCTGCTTTGGACAAATGCATTAACCAACAAATAAATCAGCAAATCTGTTTTCTGCACTTCTTCACCCAAGGGTGTATCTGAGGTATTTGGCACCTGGGCCGGAGCATGGCATTATGCCGTGGTGCAGGGAAAACCAGCATCACCGAAGCACACCATCTCATTCAACCATAATTTTGGCTCTCTAAACAGTGAGGGGAGTCAGCAGTCCCCCGTAAACCCTCATAACAGGTGAACATGACTATTAAGACATACAGCAGCAATGCACTATGGGTGAGCTGTGTCTTCTCCAGATTGTACTGTACTTCTCCATGTATGCACAAATTTAAGCGTCTAGCCAGTGTGGGGAATTATAGGGGGGTTGTGAACCCTCTGTGCGCTCTGAGTTCAGCAGGAGAGGTGGATGTGTCGGTGCACTTTGTGCGTAGATACCCTGACACAAGGTTCAAGATAAGTGGTTTATGAAAATGGACGGATGGATGGAACATAAAGAATGTAAATGAGTGACAGACAAGTGTGTAATTACAGTGGCCGGCCCTTCTGCAAAGACGGCAGGTTTCCCACCTGCTGTGTCCCACAGTTTTCAGTTTTGCGTTGTCTTGTCACAAACTCCTTGAACGCGGTTCGCGCAAACCCAAGGTTTCTTCCAGCGCAAACGTGGCCGGCACAGAAAACGACCTCAGTAGCGCATTCGGAACGGCTGGGAAAAATTATATTTGGCTTTGTGGTGCTATCAAAACAGGGAAGCTAAGGGGCTAATGGACTAATACATTGTTTTCATACTTACATGTTCTTCATCTGTACATATTCTTGATCAAGGCTCATTCTTTTTCTTGTGAAGATGCAGAACAGTCTGCCACATTTAAAATTTAATGTGCTTTTTTCCCCCTTGTACTTTTCCATGTTCCTCAGATGTAAACTGAAATAATGTTAAGAAAAAGTCATTAACAGATTTTTCACCTCTCTTGAGCAAAATGTTTTTTTCCTTCCTTTCTTGCCAGCACCTAATGCCCCAACTAGGGAGAAACTTTGAGGTTTATGAATAACCATCTGCTGACTAGGCTTCTGACCATATTTATTCCACAGACAAATGAGCTTTACTTCATGTGAGCTGCCAGCTGAGGGTTCTGTTGTCTGAAACAAGAAGTTGCTCTTGTTCTGTGCAGATTTCATGGCTCTGTTGCTTTGGAGAGCCCTTATTTCCTTATTTTCCTGCTCTGGGAACTGCACATATGCTGCAGCTTCAACTCTGAAATCAGTTTTGAACTATTTTGTGCGCATAAAAAAAAAGAAGTGTAAACTTTCTCTACCGAGACTCTCCACATTCCAACAATTTGCTTGATCTTGTCGATTCTGAGTCCACGTGAAAGCCAGGAAAGGTCAGGGCTGAGAAAATGCACAAAGGCCCTGAGCTGAGGTCCAACAAAATAGTGGCAATTGTTAAAAAGGAAAATAAAAATCAAGGACCCTTTATAATCCCGTATGATTCTGGACACAAAGCTATAATATGGGATCAATCTACAGTATAATTGGTTCCTGACATGAGAATAAATAATTCATATAACTGATTCTTTTCTCTGGATCAATAGTCAACGTATGATCTGCAAACAAACTATTTGCGGATTTTTCGTGCTTGCCACTGTGCAAATGCCAGCCCTCCCTCGGTAATGCCAAAGTTAAAAACCGTCGGGCAAAATTACAAGTTGTATTAATATTGTTTTCATATTCCGGTGCAGCCACTTCTAAAATCTATTAATATTTTTCCCTTATTTGATTTCCACAGACATTTGTACAGTTTTCTTGTGTACCATCGCAAGTGTAAAAAACAGAATAAAATGAGTTAGAGCGATACTTAACTACGGTCATTTAGGCGTGTGCCCAAAGGGCTCTCAGTGACCCATCGGATTCTACTTACTGTCTATATTGAGCCCATTCATCTCCTTTTATGACTTCCCTGAGCTGTAAATAAAGGTTCAGCTCAAGAATCTAAAGCTGAACAGTTCTGGTTTCTGTCCATACAGGCTTTTCCCTGAATGTTCTTCATACAAACACAGAGGTATTTTATCAGTCCGCATTGTGCGAAAATCATTGGTTGCAGCTTTATGTTTCTGGAGAGGAACGAGTGGATAAAGCAGAGTCCTCACCACCCGTCCGAATGGCCACGTTATTTACTTATCCCCCAAATCTTGCACATAAGCTTCTGCCACTACCTTTGTGTTTATTCCTGCAAAAACAACCTGGCTGGAACACGCAGACCCCGTGATCTAAACGTCACACATGTGTGGGGTCAACACCCAACTGCCAACACGACCGAGACGTGAAATCAGTTCTAATTCTTAGGACAAGCAAAGGGACACGAAGCCTGTGCTGGGTTTTACATGCTTGCATCTAAACCTCGTGTCATTACCAGCTTTCAGAAAAAACCTGCCAAAGTGTAAAAACGCAACGTGAGGCCGATGTAATTCCACACACAGCTCACGTGGAAGTAACAATCTGTGGTGTCTTTATGTCAGAAACTTTATTACGTTTACCCAGTGTTATTTGCATTACAATTTAAGCTTTTTCATGTTATTCTATCTCTCTTCCGCCTCCCTTCCATCCTCCAGTGCCACCTAGTGCTCCGGAGGCACACATCCTCTGCAAAGCAGAATACAACACACACCGGGTTATGACAGCAGTAAAAGTACAAAGTAATCTCACACACACACGACTGCAATGTAACCTCAGCTATTTTAATGTATTTAATATATAATGTTTTTAAATATACCGTGGAGAGAAGAAAGCCGATAGAAGAACAAACAAATCTGTGCACAGACGTAGCTATAAACATACAGCAGAGTCTATGTATTATGATATTTATACAAAACTAGAGGAGGTAGAGAGCTTGTGCAGAAATGATGAGCTTCTGAAAGTACGCACTTGTATTTCAGTGAGCTTATTTTCGTCTGGTGGTGATATGGTTCCCTGCGGTGCTGGAATGAGAACGTAAAATTTGCCTGAAAGACAGCCAGCAGCTCAGGTTGGAGGGTAGCTGTAATGGTTTTTAATTGCAGAGCAGACCAGGGCTTTTCATTATGCAGCCCAGAAAGCAGAACTTGGAAATATTCTCCCTCTTACCTCAACAGGGAATTTAAATACACCATTGACAGGAACAAAAATGAAGGAGACCTGGTGCCATGAACACCCAAATAGACCTCCTACATTTGGCTGTGGTGCCTTTATTAAAGGTTTGTGTGCCTTTGATAATTAATACCCATAAATAGAATATCAGCGAGGGAAATAGTCATAATTCTATGTTTCGGAGCCTATAGCCTGCCTCATACTTTTTATTTCCCTTGCTCATAAGGTGTGGTTCATTATTGTACCCCGGAATTGCACATTCTTAAAGCAAAGCTTTGGTGAACTTCGTACCTTTCTGTTTCTCTTGAGTTCTTAGATGCAACAACACGACTTAATGGAGTTGAGACTCATTTTTAAATCGCATTTAGCAGTTATACTAAGCAACTGAATTTAAACAAGCAGGTGAACAGAACCTCTTGCCCACGGTTCACATGCATATAAAACATACACACATATACAGTGAGCATTCAAGTGAGATCCTGAAAAACAGGGACTTCAGCGTTTGAACAGCACAAAGACGGTAAAATCATTTAACCCAAAAACAGGCAAAGTGGCCGCCATAAAACGCTCACAATATGTGCTCACGCATCTCCCAGGACCGTGAATCAACTTTCATCATCGTGTTTTATTCATTGCTGCTCCATATGCCAGCACTGTTGCACTCAGGAGATGTTTGTTACGTCTACAGAGCCCAGTTTATGCATCCCGTGACCCGGTTTGCACAAAACCGGTTTACTCTCCAGACCTCGGCACCACATTCTCCTCCATGTTAAAGACAAAAGCCCTCAAAGGAAGTTGAGATAAAAATACAGCTATACACTTAAAAGACATGTTCATGGTCATTGAAGGTACACATGCAAATAGATAGATAGATAGATAGATAGATAGTGCCAACACAAAACCATAACTTTATGAACTATAAGTTTAAAGGCAATTTTTACTGCGGTGGCACCAAACAATCTAGAGACTGCGTTTCAGTACGTAAAGTCATTTCTCTGTTGATAAATTCCTTTTTACATGTCACGCCCGCGGGTGCTGCGAGACCGCCACGTGCACGGTCTCGCCGCCCTGCCTCCCGGACTGAGCGCCTGCAGGTGGAGCACTTCATTGCGGACACTTTAAAAGGCCCCTCCCAGGCCTTTACTGGTGGCTCAGTCTACTGTTTACTGTTCACTATCTTTCGTTTCAGTTTATTCTCTCACCAAGGCTTTGTGTTTCCCGGTGCTTTTCAGCTCGCCTGCCGCGATGCCGGTTTTTGGTTTTGAAGCACCCTTGTTTTTGCCTGTATTTTTCGTTGTGTACCAGTAAAGCACTCCCGGTCTTTCCGTCCAGCTGCTTGTGTCCCGCGATTGCTTCCTCCGCGACTCCCGGGGCCTCGAGCCCCGTGACATTACGTGACTCCAATGTATTATCCATCTAAATGTAAAATGCAAAAAATAGTTTGCAGATGCAAAACCCCCACGCTTCCAGGTAAGTAAAGGAAAGTTGCGGGGACCCGCGGGGCCGCACACTGTGAGCGCATCGGTGAGCACGAGTCCGTCGGAAATGCTCTGTACATCCTGCTGGGATGGGACTCATCCCGAAGTACGAAGGAAATTGACCAGAAGGAAAAGCGTGTCTATTAATTCTCCTCGGCTTTGTTTTGTTGACTTTATTAATTGCCGGCATTGACCTTGCGTGATAATTTGACTACAAAGCAGGAAATTTTTGAAGTTAACCTCTCAGCTTCCGCCTCTTATCAAAGATCCCAGCATTTACAGCCAAGGAAAATCTTCTGCTTTGCAACCTCCCCACATCTGCACCTGCCAGGCCTTCGTTCTGCTAGGACAAGGCTGCAGTGGGGGGATTTTTTGCGGACTGTCAAGATAAACGTTACTGCAAGTGATGTAAATACAAGCAAAACCTGGAAAACTGTGCGCCTTCAGAAGGCGCTGCCTAAGAAAGTAGGGCGCTCCTTAATGATGTCATTGTGTCTTAAGATAGCAGTAGCCACAGCAGACACGATGTAATAAGCAGAAATTCAGGAAGGTCCCTCGCTGGCACCAAAACCGCTTCTCATTTAAAATAGATGCCCTGTGAGGCAGATAAACCTGAGCTCCAGCCCACGATCAAAGTCCTTGCGGTGGAACACGAGCACGCGTGCAGGTACGAAAAGCAGCGCTTGTGCTCTCTTATTCTACGCATTCCTCCACCCAGGTTCAGGTTTTGGAGGCTCCATCGCCATGGCGACACACAGAGGCACAATCCCACAATCCCTCTGGCCCGTCATCGCGTGGCTGTGAGTCATGCCTTACTGTGTGTGCTTTTATCTCAAGTTTTGAAAGCGCTGAGATGTACGGCATTCAGCAGCTCCTCTTAACCCGCTCCTGTTCCTGTTCCTAACCGTGGGGGTTGTTCTGGATGACCCCACCCCCCATGGCAGTGCAGTACTTTTAGCATTTACGTTTATAGGTGTTGCCTCCTGCAAGAGAGCTGATGCTGCAGGGCCCTGTCATATCCCACAGCATCTTGGGCCACTTTAATGCACCGTGCTCGCTCAGTACGGCATTAACACCCCCAAGGTGAAAATTTAACATGAAAACCTTTAGTGGTAAATGTAACACATCCGACTCATAAAGGCTGCTTCATTTTTATCAAGATATACATTTGTATCATAGAAAGGTCTCACTGTCCAGGATGTAAGCCTCTACTGAAATCGGAGTTTGCGGCTGTGGTCCTCGAGGAGGAGAGCCTGACATCTTTTTAATTTTAATCAATTAATGCCTAATTTCTGGCCGTGACACCAGGTCAAATGACCGACTGCCCAAATAATAATTTTTATAAAGCAGTTCACCGTCACCCTGTGGCGCTCAAGGAATGCAGCTGAAGACCGAGCGGAGCCTGGATGAGAGGTCTCCTGTGGGGTTCGAACTCGATGTTTCACGTGCGCAGTTGTCGCTTTCCCTTTGTTATTTACATGGCGTTTATTATTCATTTTGACGAATGACAGACCAGGGCAGACGTCTTAGTCAGAGGTGGCGATAAGCGCAGCGGCGGCTGCCATGAGACGGGACCACGAAATTCCGCTCATCTCTTTGGAACGCATCGGGCTGCCATAACAAGCGTAAGGTAGGGTATAAAGAAAGAAAACACTTGTCGCCCCCCCAACGAACTCAACCGGGCCGGACGGACACTTCGGGTCTGTCCCTTTTCCAGCACGATTGTGTGTCATAATGATACGGCGTCTCATTATCGCCTTTGAAGTTCCTCTCCCTGCGATGATCGGTCAAACATGTCCCGAGAATAGAATATTCACGATAATAATTTAAAATCCTGCACGCGCTCGGGTAATGAAAACATTATGCAGTCTAATGCTCATTTATGAACGCTAAACTATTAATAACATGGGTGCCCTGATAGGATGGGAGCGGCTTCCGCTACGTCCGCCTCTGCTCCATATGCACACCTGTGTGTGGGAGCTGTAATTAAATGTGCCGGCTCGCACGCTGTGTTAGCGCTGCAAACCCACAACTCGTCGGCGTCGCCCGCACGTCTGAGATGACGGCGCAGTGGCGTTTGCCTCCCAAGAACCGAGATCAGAGGAACTGATGGAAAAGGTAATGAGCGATGGGACAAAGAGAGGTGAATGTGGACTGGTGTGACAGGCTCTAAGAGATTTCGGGGAACAGGCACGTGAGGGGACAAGAACTCCCAATTTGACTTTTCGAAACTGCTCAGACTGGGTGATGGCTCCATTATGGCTGTGTGGAGCTGCATCCTGGAGGCTGCCTTGCAGCAGATGAAGCTGCGTGTGGGTACGGACGCCAAGGTGCCCCACTGACGGGGGGCCATGAAGGTGACATGACTTAGCAGCTGGTGTCAGGGCCCGTGAGTGTCCAAATTCGGGAATTGGGACACGCATTGCTGGTGTTCGTGAGGTTTGATGCACAGTTGGCTGTTGGACAGAGACTTGGTTGGGGGAAGGGATGTGTTGTGACAGTGCTACCCTGTAAGTGAGATGTGGACACAGTCAGTCACTGGCCAGACACCAGAAGCCAGATGCACTTGACTGGACACCCCACCGCCCCATTAAAAATGCCTCCATTGACTGCGCCCCCCCATGCAACTAATCACAATGTCAACACGGGCCAAGTGGTAGTTGTCATGGCTGCCTCCCAAAAAAGCCCCAGCTGGGCAGTAACAGTGGAGGGGGGTAAGAGCAGTTCTGAGCAGGCAGACTGTTGACCCCTTTGACCTCTGATGCTGAGGGCTTTGGCAACAGGGACGTTGGGATGGCCGGGGGTAAAGGAGTGACATCTGCTGAGAATCAAGTATCGGCAGTTGCTTATTGTCTGACGGGTGTACGAGGGAGCACGAAATGAGGTTCCTCCGGTCCACGGTGCTCGGAATCAGGCACTTGTAATTAATTCAGTACAAAACAGCACTATGCAAAATCTCAGCCACTTCACTACCGCCAAAGAAACGTTGCTGTGTATTCAGTTCTGGAAAAATCCATGCGCAGAATAAAAATGCGCTGCTTTAAATGGCATTTACAGTACTTTATTGTTTGTTTTCTTAAACCACAGTATAATAGACCACGTCAGAATCTAAATGCAGGGCAGCACTGTTCCCATTAAGCCAGCCATTGTTTCCATGATGCTTTATACGGCAGCAGCTTGGGGACGGCACCAGAGGGGTCTCATTATGAATTTAGTGGACTGCATTTGCTGCAGTGTAAGCGACTGGCGGGGACATGAAAGAGGCAGCCTAAGAATAGTCCTCCATCATCATCATCATCCTCAATTAATAAAACACATGAACGGTTTAACCACCTTAAAATAACTGCACAGTAAGGAGCGCGCGATGCGGAGACACTGCGGCTGAGTGATGCTGCACCTCACGAAAACGGGCATCTGCATTTGTTATTTACCGCAAAACTCAAAAGTACGACAGCCAAACACACCAGCCAGTGATGTTTAATGTATGCCTGCTTGTTCATTTGAATGTCTTTGATTGTGAGGCTCTTGTGCTGGCTGGAGATGTACAGATGTACAGGCCCCAGTAATAAGAGTTAACTTTCGGGTAATTGCAGCAGCCTTGTTGCCGTGGAGCTGGACCGCGAGCCAGAGGCAGAAATGGACCCACATTAGCATCTGACAACCGATGATTAGGCCGCTTTTGCCGAACCGAGTTCATGTCATCTTTCCATCATTGTGTCGCTTTTAATTTTTGGTTTCTGCTTTAAAACAGTGCGGAAAGCATTAACTCCCGCTTTCTGTCTCTAAAGTGATTTTTTGCATATTTATAATTGACACCATTTACAGACATCGGCTGATATTTTTTCATCAGAAGCCGGACTTGAGCGTAGGTGCTCCTTAAAAATAACCGCACGCGTAAACGTAGACATCTGAAGAGTAGCTTCAGCAAAAATCTTTGAGTAAAAAGGTTTGGGTAAAAAAAAATTTAAAAAACGCTCTTATTAAATCACAGTTTTTAAATGTTTGTAGTCAATATGCAGTTTTAACTTATGGAACAAATATACCGAAATATGTATCTTAACTTAAATTTTCTGTGCCAGTAAGGTTAGATATTGTTTAAGACTAAACAAAACAATACAAAGCAAGCAAAAAAAAAAAGGTGTGCTACATTCGAGTGTCCGAGTGAATTTAAAGTGTCAGATTTCTGTCTTTACCTTTTACTTACCTTTATTTACCTATTTACACAGCTGGGTGGGAGCAGGATTCCAACCAACAACTTCTAAGGTTATAAGCCATTATACACAACAAAATATAGACACAAAGCAACCAAATAACTAAGAATCGGTAATAAAATAGTTGATAAACTAGCTTTACTCGGTCAGTTAGCAGGTAAAATGGTCATCTAGCTTGGCTGGTGCATTTAGGACATGAGGACTAGTCTGCAGCATCATTTCAATACGAGGTACAAATGTAGCTGACTTGTCACAGGTAACTATACATTGTCTAACAGCTAGTTAAGTGATAGACAACACTAATATTAACTGACACTCCTTTGTAAGCGCAGAACTGGTTAGTGGCTGCTTAGCAAAGGAGCTACGGAACAAGAATGGAGCAACAACTAAGAGTGTCTTTCACAGATGCGATCATATCGCACTATTCAGAAACTTCTGGAAGGGTCTCTAGTTTTGAACTTTGTGTTAATTTTTCGAGTGGATAAAAATTATTACACACTGCTCATGTGAACGCTGACAAAGGGGCCTTCAGGTGTGGGTTACAGCAATGAAATACATTTCCTTGTTACTTATGTAAGAGCCCAAGTTCCCTAAGCGGTCAGGACGAGGAGGAAGCTGCAATCTGTCATGGGCTTCGGCTCGCATTCCCTAAATGAGGTGATCGCCGTGAGCTCTTTCACCCGCCAGGTTATTCGATTTCAGTGCACTGAAACACGTTTTATGGTCCTTCCTACCCAGAGCCACCCACCTCCATGATGCCACACGATGACTTTGTTAACTGTTAGTTTCTCCCGACAGCCCCCCCGGGGCTGCCCACAATGTAGAACCTCTGTCTATGTGGATGACCTGGTGTGTCATTATACTCAGCTAAATAGGAGTGCATTGCCATATAAGCCAGGTTTTCTCCACAGATACAGCATTGCTGCCGAAAGGTGGGTTACATAACAGCTGACAGCAGCGCCGGGTTTAGCATACGGTAGTCAATCCTTGTCTTGACACGGTGAATTATTGATGGATGTAAAAGACTAAACGGGTCATCAAAGAAAGTTCAGCTTTTTGTTCACAAAGCATGTTGTCTGAATTATTGAGCAGGATTTTTTCCTACCAAGTTGCCAAGAAATTCAGAGAAGCATTTTCAGTTGGAAGCAATTCCTACCATGCATCTTTGAGGAAATGAGACACAAAACAGCATTTTATATCGCGGGCTTAACTATAAAACAACAGTGGAACTGGCAAGCTAAAAATAAAGCTGCTCTGCCTTGAAAAAAATCCAAGGCTCACGCTAAATTTTAACATTATTTGCTAATATCGGGGCGCCATCATACTATTTACCGGTAATGGGCGGTGATTTAGACAATTATTGTCATTGCGGTGCTAGATTTCGCGGCGCTCGAAAAAGTGAAATTTACAGTTGAAATGGTAATGATTTAACAAACACCTGCACGTTGCACATAAATCGCACGTGCACTTGTAAAATTCCCAGTTCAATTCTAGACCTGATTTTTTATTAATTTTTTTTTTTAAATTTCTGCATTAATGTAGGTCATGGAATAATTTTGCCATGATAACCTCAAACCAGTAATGACTTTAACATAAATAATTCCTTCGAAAGATCAATATGGACGGAGTGTTAGTTAATCATGAGTCTGCCACCTTCCATTCTTTGCACCGGAGCTTTTAGGCTCAGCGCTTAATAGATTTCCACAGGCCTGGGCCACCTCATCCATCAATGCCAATAAAGCACAGAGATTAGCAGCTCCAAACCCACGACAGGTACAGCGTTGGCCCGCATTATCGCCACACGGCCACCGACACTGGAGAATGTGGACCTTCTGGCAAACCGGCAAACCGCCGCTCATTTCACAGTCCGTTATAACCCAGTTGTTGGAGAAACCATTTGCGGTGGCTGACTTTCTTTCTTCCTAATCTGCTGATTTAGCAAAATTCAGACCCTTTAATTAACCCTCCAGATGACTGCAGTGATAGTTTGACTGGGTGACCCCCAGATGTTTGTCACTCCATCACACGGCAGTTTCCATCCTGCAGGATTCCCAATTGTCCCTCACCAGTTTTCTCACAAAGAAGCCGGCGAGTATCGCTTTCCCCCGACGCCATTAAGGATTCTTAATCGTGTTTTACAGCCCTTACAGGAAAAAAATGATGCATAAGTACATTTTATTTAAAAAAAAAAAAAAAAAACAAATCAAAAAAACCCACGAAAAGATCAGAGAGCCATTTGCCTGTTTAGCAGAACTTCATTTACTGCCCCGCAGAATTTAATGAGGTGCAAAGCGAACGTCTGCCCTGCCCGTCCATCTGTGAACCGAGCTGTCTATCCGGTGACTAAAGGGTTTCCGGTCTTAATGCGTAAAACGGTGTATTCTCTTCCTCGGAGATGCTGAAATGCGTCAGGAAGAAAAGCTTGGGCACTTAGAGCTGACCTTTCGATTCGAGAGCGATCGCAGGAAGTGACCGATGGGACCTTAGGCTCAAAGAATGAGTCGGTAATTGAAAAAGCAGAAGCGGAACACTTTCATTTAGATCTGAGAGACTAAAGTGGCCTCATCTTCTTCCCCTCGCTGACAGCTACGCAGCCGCCACACCGGCTGCAGCTTAACGCCTTGCTGCCCCACCTGCGCCCCACCGGAACGCGCTGAGATTTTGGCAGCTCCGGGAAGTCATATTTTCACGAAATTGTGTTTAACTACATGCCATCACTTATTTATTTATTCATCTTGCTGAGGAACTTACCAGGCAGCTCTTAGCTTTTGTCTAACTGAGCTTCTGTGGCACCATCTGACCCATCCCTTGCCTAACTGGGTTGAGCTGTCAGGCAAAGTCCCAGTTAGCTTCCAGCTAGCAGACTGAATTACCGTTTATGAAAGAAATATAATTGGTTCCTATATATGTCATATAAAATGAAAGTTAACCAAAATAAAAGGCAGTTTTACATGTGGCGATAAAACACATTTTGTGATATTTTTAAGAGTTTTTGAATTTGAACTATTGCGCAGGATAGGCAATAATATTTGTATCACCAGCATCACCTCGAAAACCACGAGAGAAACACTTTATTCATTGTAGTGTAAGGGTGTAAAAGCTGTTTGTATGATTTAAATAATCTCACGCTTAGACGGTTTGTTTACAGAACTCAGTGCGGAATCTGTTATTTTGGCCGAATTGGCTTTATTATAGTCGATGCTGCTGAGACAGGAAGTAAGAAGTACAGTTTTGTTAAGTGTGGTGTTGTATTGTAGCAGGGAGGCAATGAAACCGCTCTTGTGAATGTAAAATAACAAAAGTATGCAGGGAGGAAGGTGTCAATGCTCTCAAATGAAGCCCTTTGTGTGAAGCGGTTTATGTTTTCCTAAGCTTTTGCCTGATTTTCATTGCCAGGGATGTGCGAGATAAGGGAGAGGGAAGCGATGAAGGCTGTCAGGTCCAGGCAGAGAAACAGAAAGGAGTGTGACAAATGGCCACGGCCGTGTTTGTCCAAGCTGGGCTCACGATGACGGCCATGACTGAAATGTCTCTAAATGGTAGCAGGTGGTGCAGGTCGATGTGCTGCTGCTCAAGGTCCTTGCGTTGGTTCACTTTGTTCGTACTGCAAGGGGTTTGCCACAACTACCTTGAACCAACCTCCCCTGCTGACACTAAGGGACGATCCGCCTCAACCAGACACCTGGTCAGCCCTGGTGGAGGGGGCCGTGGGTGACGACAAAAGGCTTGTCACGGACACAGGTGTGAAGAGGTGACACCTAACGCTGACACGGCTTCCCAGATGACATGATGGCCAATTGCACAGGTCAGAATCGGTTCCAGGAGACAAAGTAAGCAGCTGCTCGGACCGCAGCCGGACAGAAGCCTCAACATGCAGACATTGCGACAAATAGGCAAACCGCCGCTCTAGGTTATTGAAGGAGATCGAAAGTGCTTCCGTCTGTATAAAAGTATCCGATTGCTGAGTTTTGTCTGCCTATAAATATTTCATGACAAATAAATAACGTCCACAGAGCTGTGACAAAGCAAGTGACCCCCCCCCCCCACCCCAGCACAGAAGCATATGATCTTAAGTTAGAACTGCTTTTTTTTACTCCTGGAAACAGGGAGAAGTTTCTGGAGCAATGCCTTAATGCTTTCCATGGTGGGCTTTATAAATTACGGCACAGCAGGGGATGATCTAATATGCAGGAGTTACGCTTACCTGATGCTGCGGCAGTCTGGAGAGGATGATACTACACACACATCAAAGATTTGTTGTACCACCTGCAGTCTGACACTACATTTTGGCAAAAAAAAAAAAAATTCTGCAAATGAAACAATGAAAAAATACAAGTAACTTTACGGCAGAATTGTTGTCATGTAAGCATTAATTTGTTGCCTAGTGGACACTTTTTGACTTACAGTTTTTGTCCTGTATTTACAGCTTGACCGGAGCAATTCAGCAGGTTTTGCTCAAGGGAGCTTAGCTTTAGCTCTGTGTACACTCCTGTCTCCTTAACCATTACAGTTCCTACCTGTTAATGTGTAGCTGAACGGGGGTTTTGAAGTGCACTTCAACTCTAAGCAGTGTAAACAGTTTGTGTTTGTTTTAATATACATCCACCCGAGCTACCTGGTGCTGCCCGGGTCTAAAAGTGTAGCAGGAAAAAGGGAAGGATAAAAACAAAATATATAGCACTGGATTTTATAGCCATTATATGACTGATGTGTGCAGTGGGGCATGTGGGGATGATGTATAATTTCTTATTAATTTTTATGTTTTTGCTTGCTCACATATAACAGCTAGCGAATCCTGCGGCTGAACACGCAGATGGCACTGACAGCAACGCTTGCGCCGGCCTTAGCGACACGCAGACAGTAATAAATTTTATGTCACCAAACTTTATTATCTTCCAGTGTGTGTGTGTGTGTGTGTGCATCTGGAGCAAGAAAATCCATCAGTGTATAAATGAAGATTGTGTGTGTACTCTGCCACCTTTTCTGCAAATGCATGTGTGGAGTGAGAACATCCATCAGCGTTTTGATTCACTACACTAACACAACTCTATTTTGCCGTGTTTTACCACATTCAGTGCCACATAAACACACAGCGGTTTTTAAATTGTTACTTCATTTATTTAAAGAACTAAGCTGTCAAACACCAACAGCACCAAATGTGATATTTAACCAAGTGGTGACATTTAATTGATAATAGACTGAGCTGACTGGACACAGCCAGGCTTGACCTCAATTGCACTGCAGAGTCTAAACCTCACCCTATAAGCAAAGTTTCTGGAAAGTTTCTTCATCATCAGAAGAAAGCCGAGAAGAGATGAGAAGAAATTTGTTGAAATGGATAGCTCTGGTAAGGGACGTGGCACTATTTGTAAGGTACTGGGACTTCACCAAACTGTTTTCATACTTAAACAGCTGAGCCACTGTGCCCAAATAAGATACCTATGAAGCCGTTGAGATGTATGCCAGATCCGTGTACCGTGGTGGGATGTTGCTGGGAGCCAAACCGTAGTTCTGTAGGGATTATAAAGCACCAGCTGAAATTCTGGGCTTTGGTTTTATGTCAAGATGATGGTAGCAAACAGTTTGTGGGCTTTTAAGTGTTCCCACTTATTTTGGCATCGAGTTGCCTTTTTCTGAATGTCGTTCGTATCTGGGGCGGTGGCTGCGACCCCCATGGTGCACTGCAGGCTACTGGTGCAACCGTAGCTGTGCAGCAGTTGTACCAGAATGAAGGGGAGGTTTTTTATTTTCGAATGTAATGGCACCCATATCGCATGTTCTGTCTTCTGGTTTCAATCCACCGTGACACTGGAGCCACCTCAGGACAAGTGTAAGTGATTTAAAAATATACATTAAAACCTTGATGCTTTGATCTGGGCAGTTGGCAGGTAAGTTTGACTGAAAATCTGAATATGCGGTTGGCATAATGGCTGAAGGAACTGGACTTCTGGCCGAAAAAGGCACCTGGGGGATGAGAGTAAAATGGAGTACAGCCCCAAAAAAGGTACCCATTTGCACTGAACCAGACTCCCAAAAATGTCTCGGTGGTAAAACGAAAAAAAACTGGTTAAAACAGTTAAGGAACACAATGGTTAATAGCCAATAGAGTATACAGTGCGGAAGGTCTGTCAACTCATTTATCTGCCAAGCGAAGAGATGCATCGTCTCAGTCGCAGGCCATGCCAACACGCGTTCCTTCAGCCAGCGTCCGCCTCTGTTGTGATTCATTTCTCCTCTTGTTTCCACCTTTGTGCATGTATCCCAGCGGCGCCCTCTGCTCTCTCACTTGCATAAAGCGGCTATAACAAATGCTTCAGCAGCTCCATTTTTCCATGGGCAGCACTCGAAGCAAAAAGGCATCCGCAGGAAAGCGTTCAGCACCCCGATGCCAACGTGAGGCCGGCTTCCTGACAATATTCTTAAGCTGTCTAATTGAAAGTTGCACCATTCTGCAGCAAGACGGGTGACTAAATCTCCATCTAGGACCGGGGTGGTTTGGGGTGCCCACATCGTGAGCAGTAGCGTGACTTGTACTTCTGTACTGTGCGACTAAAGTTAAGACGTACATGGATTGCCTCATTTTCCACAGATCGGATTTATTTTTTTGCTCTAATTCTCTGATATAAAATGTTGCACATTGGTTACGGCCACAGAAATAAATGTGCTTTCATTCCAGGGTTAAAGAAAATGTGGCAGACTTTTTTGTCATTTATGCCCACAATTTCCCCCCCCATTACATCACACGCAGAAGTTCTTCCTATTCTGCGTGCCCGTGCGTGCGAACGCTCTTTTGTCTTGAACTAATATTTTAATTGCTTCTCGGGAACACAGGGCAAGTCAAATTGCTTTGATATCCCAGAGGCTTTATTTTTAATGAGATGGTGCCCCCTCCCTTTATTTGTCAGGCCCCTGCCTCCAAGTTGTCGCTGACATTGTTGTCGGGAATAATTCAGGGTTTTGTGAGAATTAAACGAAAGCGAAAAGACAATTTGTTTACACGTGCGACGCAGGTAGCAACGCGGTTCAGAATTTATGTGGTTTGCGACCGCACGGTTGCAGCTTTAAATCCATGGTGGGCCTCTGCTGTTGCTCCTTGGAAGCAGACGTATGGAACCTCATCGAGTAAGAAAATGGCGTTTTATGTTTTTCTCCATCTGTGGTCCAGTGACAGAGGGATTTCATGCCAGCTCTGCTGCCCTTTTGACTGGCTGTGGCCAGCAGATCTGTGATCTATAAATAACCTCCTTACTACAGATGCAATGATCTAAAAGCCAAACCAGGCCAATGAGTCCTACACCAGAGTCTGCTGTGAGCCGTGGTCAAAACTGGAGAACCCGCAGTCAGATCAGCTATCAAGTTAAGCTCAGCAAGATGTCCCAGGTTGCACTGGGATGGGGGAGAACGAGGTGGTTTAAAAAAAAAAAAAAAAAAAATCCCAGACTTCTTGCACATGTGGGGAAACCTTATTATTCCCATAAGCCGTTGCTGTTTTTTCTTCCCTTTTTAAATCTTAGGTTTTCTCCATCTTCAAAGGCCGCTGCGATTATCCTATTAATACAAGCGCGATGGTGGAGATAGCGTCAAATCCGTTCCCCGCCTGCTGCCGCTGCTGCTTGACTGCTTCATATGCGGCCGCAGTAAGCAGCTTAGCAGAAATATATTAGCACCGTCCATTCCTCCCAAAGGACCGTGCTGGAATTACCGAGGGGAGCGGAGCAATAAGGCGCATTCTGCTCCTCGGCTCATTATTGAAGGAGCGCCCCTTACCGCCCCAAAAAGCACATTTGCACAGCGAGCTGCTGACATTCCTCACCTTTCCTTCTCAGGTGCGCGCTGAGGTGTAGTTAACGCTCCCTCATCCGTTCGCCTCTACAGTTGTGAGCGGACCTTCGTATTTGTCCCTTATTTAAATTTATATGTGCTAACTGTTTCCTAGTTGTATTTGACATGCTTGTTTATGGAAAAAAAATATCAGTGCATAATTTTAATGCCTCGGTTTACTATTCAGGTTAAATGGAATAATCAATATCTTTTTTTTAGCTTAATCTTTAGAGACAGATGACAAACTTGCGTTCCTATGTGTTATGTTCAGAGGAGGACTGAAAACTGTTTTTTTTTATATGCTTACTATGTTTTGTGAGCACAAAAATGCACTGCTTTAAAATACGATGGAAGTTGCTTTGCAAAAATCATTTCAACATTGGCCCAAGTGATAAAATGTTCAAAGAGTAATATGTGCTATGTATGCAATTGTCCATTTGCACTCCAGCAAAATATCCACTTGTGAAATACACCAGTAAAGTCCCCTTCGACATCTTTAGACATACAAATGACCTCAAGCAAAAAGCTTTCTGCTTTCTTAACTCCGACTTTACAGTGTGACACCATCGCAAAAGTGCTTTCAGCTGCTAATTCAGGTTTTCTGACTTCATCAAATATAGTATATAAAACCATTACGTATATTTGTATATAAAATATATTTCCATGCGGTGGCCGGAGGTCTGCAGTGGACACGTGTTGCAGATCTGTTGGGTAACTTCCAGAAGAACAAGAGAGGGCCCTGCTGTATTGTATAGGACAGATCACACACAATGTGAACCTGTATTAATAATAAAAAAGGATGTTGGGGTCTCTGCAATCCAAATTATTCAAATATGACATCTGTGAGCAAAGTATTTAAACTTACAGAGCAGTAATATACATGGGAAATGGCTGTAGAGGCCAGATGAATGCTAAAACATAATTATTTACTTTAGTTTATTGATGCATTTCCCCAAATCAGTGTACAATGTTTATACACTTGGTTGCTTGCAGTTATTTACCCATGTAAGCAGCTTGTTCAAGGGTTCTACAGCAGGCGCTCCCAGCACAACAGGCCCAGCCACTCAGTTTCCCGCTGCAGGTGGGGCACAACCTCACAATGCGTACCGTGGTCCAGTACCACGCGCGGACCAACAACACCGCAATGCTCGTAACTGTAAATAATGGTTCATTATGAGAGGACTTTTGACTCCGGTTCCTTTGTGTGATCTCTCGAAGAAGCTCTTCGAGGAGAACAGTAGTATTTTTGGGAAAGTGCTCGTGTCAGCGCAGTAGTAATATTGCGCCTGTTATTTAATCACCGCGGTATTTGTTGTAGCGGCACAATGAAAAGGACTGGAGAAGCTTTGCCTTTATTAAGATGTCTACTAATGTAATTTGCAATGGGTTTTTCTTCCTTGCGGGATGAATAATCTAATAGTACTTTATGCTGACCCAGGCAGGAACGGCAACCCAAGAAATTTCTTTGCTGATGCTGGAAATAATTTACGTCGAACTACGTACTGTGTGTACACACACAACATGCTCACCACATGGGCATCTCCTTCGGTTCTTACTCAATCGCTGCATCCGGAACAACCTCATTTGAGGCTTTGGAGCTTGGCTGCATGTTGGGCGGCCGCGTAATGACCCTCGCGGGCTGCTCTGTGGCTATAGCACCATTTTGTGAAATATTTATTTACGCTTATCACGGCATGCTCTCGAAATGACACCTTTTCCCTCATTATTCCTTAAAAAGCAGTGGCATCAGCAACTTCCACATTTAACCGGGATCTTAAAACCAGTTTCATTTTGAACTTTTTTAAAAATAAGATTCAAACAAGGCTGCAGTTTTCGTAAGCTGACCTACATCTCAAATTACGTTTTCCTTTGAGTTTTCTAGAACAAAGAATTAAAAAAAAATTTTTTTATTTACTTTTTTTTGCCCACAGACATCTTCATTGTCCTTGTTTGCACTTTCCCGCGACTTGGTCCTTGGCGTCTCATATCAAGCGTTTGGAACGAAGCGCACAAAGAAATTTTATTTTGGCGCCATATTTTGTCCCAGTAAAAGAAACCAATTACTATAAGTTTGGACCGCTTTCTAATGAAAAGCTTATTAATTATTCACTTGGAACTGTCACTTTGGAACAAAGGCTCTGCGTGTCCCAAGTTATTAAGTTGGAAGAGTGCAAAATGCACATCTTTGTCAGCAAGGGGCAAAACCATTAACCAGTCACTAGTAAAGACTTTCCAAAAAGAAAAGCATTTTTGTGTGTGTGTGTGTGTGTGTGTTATATATAATATACAATATATATTTTTTATATAATTTTTTTTCCCTGGTACTCTTAAGTTGGGCCAAGACGCTTTCGGTGTCGTGCTACAATAACAGGGGCACTTGGGTGTTAATTCCCAAGTCACTGAGATATATTAGTAATAAACAAGGTCAACACACTGGGGACTTTAGGGTAAATAAAATAAAGCATGTTTTCTGAAGAAGCCGGTACTGGAAAGTTTTCGGTCAAGTCGTCATTAGGATGTCTTAACCAGTGACACTCCCGGTTTAAACTAACAATGTGTTCAGTTGGGGAATATTAGTTATTATAACATTTTAAGAATTTTTTAAAAATGTGAATGTGGTCAAATCCATTTGAAAGCACGTTTTATGCTACTTGTTTGATCTGTTCACACTTTAAAGGCAAATCCTGCGTTGATCACGATGGAGTCGGAAGGTGAGAGGACCCTCGAGTGCTGGCTGCTTGCAATTGGCTTAAATCAGAAATGCCTGCTGGCATACAGTATAATGGAAGCCCAATAATTTGAATTCCTGTGGAGCTTTGAGATTTACATAAATACAGTTTAGCTACAGCTTCAGGCCACTTCTACCTTGCAGTGAGCAGACCGACGCGGGGTACATTTTTCAGCTTTTAATGTAATTATTAATGAATGTATACAGTATAAGATATTCATGTGTGGCCCACTTTGAAGACCTGCTCAGGGGAATTAAGCTTCTATTTATGAGTTTGCGTCGGCACGAGGGTTCATTCTGAGCGAATTGCTTGCGCTCACCTTGTCGTCGTCTTTGTCGCCGCTGCCGTCGTCTCATTGTCATGGCCCTCGGATTTACACAAAGGATTCTCAGCTGCTCCCCTCAGTTTTATAGAAAATCAAATTAACTAAAAATCTATTAATTTATTGCTTAATCTGCTTTAATTAAATGGTTCTAAGTATATGGCTTGTTAATTATTTATGAAGTAATTAATGGGCTGTATTAATTAATAGCAGCAGTAACTTTAATATTAATCACACGTGACGGTGGGGTAAACTGCTTTACAGCACTAGCTGGCTGGAGCGGCTCTGCGGCCCGGATCACACACTCGCCCGCAGCCTGACATGGCTGACTGACACAGTTTGCTTTCCTCGGATTTTTGTTTCCCGCAAAATGCTTTCTTATTATGCCGACTGCGTCGCGGCACGGAGCATTTTCTTTATTTCCAGGTTAATTTAGGCTTGCAGAAAACAGATTTCGTTCGGTGTCTGATCTCGCACCTGCCGCAGAGCCTGCTTGTTTCACAATTTCACCCCTTATTCATTTATTGCTCAGCTGACCTTTTTCTTCAATTTTTTGCTTTGGTTTTTTTTTTTTCTTGATTGAAATTTTTCCTGGAGCTTTTCAGAGCAGTCGCCAGGTAGCAGTTAGAGCCGTTTCCATGCAGTTGAAGGACCTGAGTTTGGGCCCCTACTCCTCCCATAGTCCCCACCGATGAAGGTACTTACCCTGAATTACCCAGCTGTGTAAATGGTCGAACTTAACACCGTCAGTTGCCATTTATAATCGCAAGTCAGAATAAGAGGTATGAGGGCACGTTTTGTGTCCATGTTCTTGCTAACTGCTCCTCTATAGCAAGGAAATAAGGATAGAATTACAGGTTTTGTACTATACAGCAGCTTAACATAACAGTTTAACAATATGTTTAGACTGTTGTGCAAATCAACTGAATTTGCATGGCATTGTAATGGCCAGGTGTGTGTGTGTATGTATTGGGTTTTGTCTCTCAACACACTGCAGGTGAATGAGCCTTGGTCTCCTCTTCAATATGTCTGTAAGTACTGAGTCGTACGTCAAGCGATGCCTTTTCCGGAAAGCCGAAGAGTTAATTGGTTTTTTCCTCTATGCTGTTTCTGTTTCAAAGAGCCAAGACGGAGACAAAAAAAAACATTAGGAGAAAAGTGATTTTAATGGGACTCTCTTCCAAAAGGCATCAATTAGACAAAATGAGACGAGCTTTCCATTTGATGTCCCTGTAAGATCCCTCGGTGCGAGAACTATACTTTAATTTGGTCCTCTTTGCCGCCGTAACATCGAGACCGGCCACAAATCCAGGTCTGCGTGCAAAACGACACTCTGGCTGCCAGGTGGAAATGGAAAGGTGAGCTGGGCGACGGCGCCTCCTCCTGAGCAAAAGACAGGTAGGCCAGATTTACAAGCAGGATTTGCATAGCCTCAGCAGAGCTGCCTGGGCTGAGATTCATTTTCCGCCAAATTGTTTATTTTCCTATTCCTCACTTTTCATACAGTCTCTATGCAATTTATTATTCCTACAGGTGAGTCACCGTTTGCTGTTCATATTCAGGGTCTCAGGTGACAGACTGGAGGAAGCGAGGAGGTGGTTGGAAAGTCATCCATTTATGGAATCGATGCAGGCATTTCGCATGGCTTTTTGGGGAAGTGCATGAGGCGTTGGCAAGCGCTCCGAGGGAGGCTGCAGTTCAGCCACTCAGTGTCGCACAAAAAGTTCCTCCACATCGAGGGAACCCTGAACAGCGCCGCTGTTGTACCTGTAGTTGTGCGACTCTACCAGTCGCTTGTATGCCCACTAACAGCACAAATATAACAGGAAAAACAAAAGAAGAAATATGATTTGGTGTGAATGTACATTATGCTCACAGCCACATTAGAAAACTCATGTTCTCTGCAGTATATAAATATAGCAATTTCTTTTTTTGCAAAGTGGAAGTGCACATATATATATAATTGTGACTAAGTGCTCAAATTATGAAGCTTTTCAGAATAAATTTGACATTTAATGGTCACAAATAGACTATGGACAAGCTGGAGCTGGAAAGAAAGCAATTTCCCTTGTACAGATAGATGGGTTTTTTTTTTTTAAATCAGCCAACACTTTTGTGAATTTTTGCTTTTCCCAAACATCATTTCCCCCCAAATGACTGGACTGTTCAGTGACATGAAACACCTTCGTCTGACAGCTTCTCATAATGTAATGTTGTTGTCATAATAAATTTCATTGCCCTTTTTTGGGCAAGCCACAAGCTCCCCCCAAAGTCATCTTCCATTGAGACGCATAACAACGGCCACCGTGCGGCTGTGCTGACCCCAAGGATTGTTGAGAAATCATCCATTTTGCACCAGTAAGTGAATAAATGTACGCACAGCAAATGGCAGGTGAACAGTATACAACTTTTGGATGTACCTGCACTCATGGGGACATGGGATCGTGACCTTGACTTGCCTTTATGCGACAGTGAATGGTTTCCTAGATAAGAAAAGAACTTTGCCTCGTTGACCAATCAGCCACATTTCCATTGAAACAACCTGATGAACTCCTGTCTGACATAAATCGGTCCTTCCCCACTGACATACCCAGACCACCTCCCAGTTCATATGTCCAGCTTGTCCTCCTTATCTCCAAGTAAAACATCACTTCTTGCACTGATGTCCTCACCTGGTCAGTTTGGGAAGTTCTTCCATGATGGTTCCTCTTCACTGAGACTCTGTACTCCCCTGTGGTGGATGGATTTGCCATCTAGACTGTACCCTTCCCAACCCAGTACCTTTTCTTTAAGAAGCAACTGGCGTGAGGGAATGTCTACCAACAGGAGACTGTTAGGTACCGTTCAGAGGCTCCTTCCCAAAATGTCCGTAAAACTGATCCCTCGATCTGTTTTCTGTATCTCCGAAATTGGAGAAAAGGCACAAAGGGGCCCCTCTGCACCCCAGCGAAATGAATAAAATACAGATCATTATAAAGTCCTCGTGCGGTGTAAAATATTAATATTTTACACCGCACGAGGACTTTATAATGACCTGTTCTCTAGAAGATGGAAGCAATCTGCAAAATGCTTCAGTAATAAGTCAGGTTTTGGTGAATAAATGGTTTCAACATTTCCCCGTATGAAAGTCAAGAATACAATTCACCTTTTCCTCATTCAGTGGAACACAGGGCAGGTAATACAAGAAATTGGAACGAAATTAAACTATTTGTTCAAAAGCAGAAACTGATTGAATTTGCAGATTATATTTATATCACCTGTACAATGGAAGTTAATGCTGTAAAACCACACAAGGGCCTGAGGGCAACCCTGTGTTTTGGGTCAGCGTGGTCACAGTTGCTGGGAAAATACAATGTCCTGGCCCTCCCTGCGTTGAAAGTGCGGAATCCAAGAGAGTGGGCGCAACCTCAAAAGAGGACCAAAGTTCCTGTTCGCCTTCCTGGTAATTGAACTGCTGTGATTTAAATCTAAGTGGGATTTGGAAAAAAACTGCAGGAGGCGTCTGCTCGTGAGCAGCTGTCAGGACATGCCAGTGCCTGGCCTGCTGTTGAACGGTACGCCCATACGAGATCACACGGCCAGATCACTCCACACTCCACCACCACCACCCACGCTGCGCTCGCTGATACATAGGCAACCGTGCGGATGTGACACATAGCGTGCTGTGGCATACCTAAGGCTGTTTAAAATACCTACTTCCTGTTATCGTGGTAAAGTGCAATACTCTGCCCAAGCAGTGCACTTAAACACTTTGTCAGCACTATGCAGTCCACGAACCAGCGCTGTGTTACCAGCGAGCTCCTGGAATCGTAGACATTGTTGAGCAGAGGCATCTTAACCACGATGCAAAGCAGAGAAATGCGGTGGAGAAAGCAGATCCTCCACGACAACGGCGAGCCATGTCCTGTGCCTGTGTGCATTTTAACAAAACACAGCCGGAGGGCTTTCAGAAGGAGTGTCACATCTTTGCTTGAGCTCTACTTATTTAACTTATTTAATCTCATTTTTAAATGTCTGATTTTAGGTGTGTTCTCACCATACTTGCAGTATTTTAGCAGTTGAGAATTCAGATTTTAGTCTTTATTTCTTAAAATTACACCACTGAATTCAACAGTGGGACACACCTGAGTTGTCTGGAGGGGGGCTGAAAGACTAATTAGTAATAAATTGTCAACTAATATTACAGTTATGATGGTATAATATTAATTTTTCAGCTTTTTTGGAGACAAATACCAGTGAACTTTGAGCTCCAGCACAAAGAAAAAGCTTCTTTAGAAAACAGATTAGTTTTTGTAAGCGGGGGGGGGGGGGGGGCTGTGCGGTTTTTAATTTATTGTTGCCAAGTCGGATCTCGCTGGTTTCAGACTAATTTTGTGATTTTACACACCTGTGCAAACACAAGCGAAGCGGAAACGATGAGAAATCAGATCTGCAGGATATGAAGTGAGAATGAAGGCCTTTTTTTGGGGGAAATGGGATCCTTTGCGATGTTAAAATACCGAAGACACAGCAGCAGGTAATGCACTTTATCTCCGCATATCGGACTTCGTGCCTTCCTGTGAGATGTGGCAGAGGTTTTTGTGTGAAGAGAAAGTGATGTTTTTATGACTTGAGCAGGTAAAACTGAGTGCTCTGTGTTGAAACAGGTGCGTTTGATCCGGAAATATCCTGGAATCTGTCCTACATGGATGGGGGACACTGGCTGGGGGTGGTAGTGAGACACAGTTCTGTTCTCCTCTGTCACTCCTTCTTTGGACTTGTGGAGGAGACTCTTCCCAGGCTACAGACCAGTGTGGTCCACACCTGGTTTTCCTTTTTGCCACAAACGGACTTGGTTTGTGCTGCTGTTCAGAATCCCTCAGCTTGTTTGGGGTTATCCTGTTGCGATTCACCTGCTTCACAGTAAATGCACATCTCCACTTGGAACCATCAACCTGCTGTTGTCTGCTCTGTCTCACACTTTGTAAAACACCGTGAGCTCAGATGGGATGGTGGAGAAATCGCTATAACCCTGAGGCTGGTATGGAAAGGGTCAACTGGGGCCGGACAGAACATCCTCAAGCCACACTGGTGGCCTCCACATGGCTCTGCTCTGTCACTTCCAAGCCTAGCTCCTCTGGGAAGGTTTGGACTTGGGTGGGTTGGGCACAATGGTTATCAGGAGCTGTGAGGCCTGAACACACTGCAGAACCACCTTCAAAGGAATAGAGATGCTTCCCAGCATGCCCCAGTCGGCACTGCTCCTTTCATGTGAATACACTTCCTTTTGCTGCCCCCGTTTCCACAGCGGTCAAGAACAAACAGCCAGCAGCCATCCTTCAGGTCAGTTTTTAATATTAATAAGCAGGTTCATTTTCTGACTTCTTCACCTCACAAAGATTAACCTACCATGACTTTATTAAACACTTACCTGCTGATTTAAAGAAAACCGAACAGACACTTAGTTCAAATCTATTGGTTGTCTTTCACATTTTCCATTTGTGAACATTTTAGTGATACGTGAACTTGCAGCATCAATAATTCCTTAGGCAATGGTACAGTGACCATAATGGCTGCCAACTAAGTGACTTTTCAGGAAGTTTCCTTCTTTTTCTGCATGAAATGTATTTAAAAATGCAATTAAGCAAATAAAAGGTGTGACCGCACGAGCTTCACTCGAACCACTCGACCTCACGGCTTTCCTGCAGTTTTGCGTGTGTTCCTCTTATTCGAAGTTGTCGGTTTAGGGTGATGTAGAAGTTTAGCTTCCCTTTAGGCACTGCCGAGCTGCCGCTAATAAATACTCTGCTCACACTGCAATGCAGCTTCCATCTGTTTGGGAAGTTCAAACATGGAAATGAGCATTGTGTCTGTATTAACAAAAATTTGGCATTAATAATGGGCTGCAGTCTGACGGTTCTGGTCTGGAGGTCAAGGCTGTTTGATTTCACAAAACTCCAGTGACAAAAGTGGCTGTTTTCCATGCTGCTGGGGGGCCTTGGTTGAAGAAACCCATGTTAGTCAAAACATCTCCTAAATGGTTACTGTTCTGAGCTTTTCACCCACGGCTATTTCACAGATTTACTGAAAATGGTAGGGAAACCAAAATGCTGTCAGCGGTCGGCGATGCTGCAGACGAAATCAGCTTGTGGATCGGATGAGGTCCGAAAATTGTGAGAATCCCGCAGGATTGAGGAAGGGCCTCAGCCAGGTGAATCACATCCAAATGTTTGTGTGCAGAACTCAGAACACATCACTTACTTGAGCAAAAAGGTGCAAAGGATTGTTGGCACTAAGATGGTGCAGGTGTCCAATTTGGCATCCGCCATCTTGTAGAATCCACACCCAATTCATGTTCTGAAGGCCAAGTAAGGGTAGATGAGTGTACCTGGAAAACTGCACACAGAGCAACAAACTGTGGTCTACAGCAAGGTTGCCCGGTTAAGTACAGCATTCGTGCCCTTGAACTGTAGAGAAGATCTTTCTCATTCATCCCTGTGAAACAAACTGACAGTTATGAAACACCTCTTACTTAGGGAACACCTAATGCCCCATAAGATGTCTTATTGGCAATTACCGAATCCCTTGTGCCTCATGGAGCAGTTTACCGAAACAGGGAGAACATCTTATTGACAGTTATGGAACACCGTGTTCCTTAAGGACTCCCTTGTGCTCTGCAAAATTCATGGTTGTCTGTCATGGGACTTCTCGTGCCTTCGGGAGCTCTTTATTGACAGAAGGCATATTGTATTCCATCCATCATCTTATCAGCAGCTATGCAGCACCTTGGACTTTATTAATACTGTTTACCTCATGTAATACCTTTCCCATAGTCACTGGACACCTTGTGGTTTGTACAACCCTCTATTGATTTATTTCAACCCTTTTGTGCTTTATGGAACCCCTTAGCTGTGGTTGGAGAAAACCGGGAAAGCTGATCGCACTGAGCATTTTGGGCAACACCGTAGGCCTTGTGGAACATCTTGTCAAGAGTTTTTTTTTTTTTTTTTTTTTTAACCTTATCGATAGACAAGGAAAATCCTATCATGTCAGAGATTGCAGGTAGTTATGGAAGACCTTGACAGCTATGTATCTGTTTGTGCCTTATGGATCACCTAGTGTCCCAGGGTGCACCTTGGTCCTCGTGGGACGTTACCCACAGAGAAGTTCCAAATGTTTTCCGTACTGCAAAAAGTGCTCAGCCAGTCATATCCTTTTGAACGCAAGACCCCCAACCAAGAGTTATGGGGTTGCGCAGCGCTGTAAACAACGTACTGTATCGCCAACTGGTTTCTCAGCCACTGCCCTCTTTACCGGGTGATTTTCATAACTGCCGTCGAACTCCTTAATAAATTCCCCCCCACCTTCCCATGGTGCCTCTGAGGTTTGTGAAGAGCATAACTATTTATTGCAATGTTTTATGTCATTACTAAGCTGTTTGAGCAAAAAAAAAAAAAAAACCCTGTTTAATATTCTCGCAATAGCCTTTCTCCGAGACCACGATTTGCATCACAGACACCTTTGTTCCTACAGGAGAGGGGAAAAAACTGAGCTTAAACTTGAAAGTCATAACATTTCATTTTTAAGATATTACACATTTAACGGTGCTCGGCTAATTAGCATTCTAAGAGGCAAATTATAAAAGGATCATTCCGGAAAACTCGGGCACTTTGGGTGCCACGCAGACACTTTTGTCGCAGGAAGGGCGGTCATTTATGGCCTCGAGTCTCGGGGGCGACATCGGGGTGCTGACAATTCCCCTTGAATAATGTTTGTTCTAAGTAAACAAAGAAATCACGAAAAGTAATATTTCTTACAGGAAGTGCTTGAAATTGTGGCCCAGAAAGGACTTTACAAATGCCCCTTTCGTGCTGCTGTGAAGCAAAATGGGAAAGGAACCAGGACGCAGGATCACAAGGATAATCGCTTTAGCGTCCATTTAGGGGAGCACGGCTGCAGTTGCGGTGCGCAGAGTTGGATATAAACTTAATTTCGAACGCAGAATCTTTTTATTTTGCAGCTCGGCTTATCTTAAAGGCAGCTTTCTGCTTGTCCTCTTTCATGTGCTTGAATATTTCATGGCAACAACTGTGGTTAAGATCCTTTCTCGAGGGTCAAACAGCAGGACCCCTACGTGGTTGGGAATTGGCATCCGTGGTGAATCCCAGTTGCTTTCAAGTAAGCATGATTTCCCTAAACGACATGACGTAACCCATTTCGCTTGATAGTCTTCTGTTCCCTCAGCCGGACCACCACCTCTCCACCATCGGCTGCTTTTGCGGAGCCTCAAACACTTTATGCTTCGCTTCGGCACATAATTGCATCTTTTATTCTGTGGCACTTATGTGGTATTGCTAACTGACGCAGGAAAAGGGAATATACAGCGGGTCATTGCGTTGAAACTCAAAAACCGGATTTAACCAGTTTAACAATAAAGGTCTGGGTCTGCCGCCTCATTTCTGATGATATACTGCTGTTCGATCAGCTCCACTTTTATGATGATGTGTAAGTTGGCTAGGTAGAAATTCGTACTTGCATTTGCGTATTTACCTGCTGCTTTTCGCCGAAAAACATTGCAGTTGCTTGCACATTACTGTGTCTTGATCAAGGGTACCAAACCAGAAGGCAGCGACTGAACCTGGGTCCTGAGCTTTTGTGCATTAATGCACCTCTGATCACTAAGCCCCCTGCTGCCCCTGTGAAAAGGGAATTATGGGTATGGCAAAGGACTTTGCCCTTTTGTTGCCCCCAAATGAACATACGGTAATGCTTTCCTTAGTGCTGCTTCCTGTCGTACTGTTTTGAAATGGTGCTCTTTTGTTTTAGCCCTTTGAGTAACTTATCCTAATTTATGACATTTTAAAACTATTTGTAGAAACTTTAGAATTTTTTTTTTTACAAATTTGTTATTCATAAAATAAACCTTTCTGTGCTTAGCCGCTATCAGTTTTTTCTTTTTTTCAAGCTCAATTTGTGTATGGTATTAATGACTGCTTACATCACTCTTTCCCAGCGACATGTCCATAGCACAAATCCAGGTATTTCCAGGTTTTCTTTACTCAGCATTGTGGCAAAGATGTGTAATACGTATCAAATATATTCGAATGGATTGCAACAGATAACGGTGCAGTTTTTTTTTTTTTTTTTGTCTTTGAAAAACTGAGCCCTATGATCCAACAGCACAAATGTAAGCGGAGCAGAAGTGCACCTCAAAATGAGTGTTTTCTTTGGGTTCCTACGACGTGAACGGAAAGACGGTTCGGTGTGCGCCTGCGAGAAGGGGAGTGGCTGTTGTTTGCGGGCTGGACTACTAATTCGGATTGCGGGCGCAGGCCTCCTAATAGCTCAAATGAAAGGGCTCCGTGAGGGATTTACTGCCGAGCATCTGCTGGGATCAAACGCGGAGACAATCGGTGGCCAGCTGCGGAGGTCAAATTCAAGGAAAGCCTCGAGCTCCGTTGAATTAAATATGCCACATTTTATCCACAAACATCCGTGACTTTGTGGAGCCAAATGCTTTAATATTCATTACGTTTTAAAACGCCGGCGCGAAAGGCCGCGCGTTTTGGCCGGGCCTCGTGCTGAAAGGCGAAACGTTTTCACGGAGAATTAGCAACACTCAGAAACCTCCTGAAATGAAACGCGCAGGAATATATTTCTCCAGTTTACATTAATTCTAATACAATTGACTCAAATGTATTCCCTTTCCTGGCTCCCTAATTCACTGTAATTTGTCACTGCTGTGCTCTGTCAAACAGTCAAAAAGATTTATAATTAACTTTCTTCCTCAAACCCCTGTGAGAAATTGAGATCTAAAACCTTCTGCTCTGGCAGGTTAAGCAGAAACTGATGTCAGCACGTGTGCGGCAGGATCAGGGGCCGCCGGAATATTCCGGCAATCCTCCGATTCATCCAGTTATTTAATACGAAGCAGAGCGGGGGGGTGAATCAGAGGACTGTGAGACACATCCTCCACCAACTCAATCTCCATGTTTTCCAGTTTAAAGGCTTCCTGCGAGCACATTTATTTATTTATTTTTTTTGCGAGAAATTAAGTTATTCGTAACTGTACGTGCGTGACGACCCCTTCCGCGGAGCCGCGTATAACCAGATAAGCAGCGCACCGGGGTAGGCTGCCGGACTCCTTTGCTGTCACAGCCGGGGAGGGTTGCAGCCTGGCCACCTTTCGCTCGGGGCTGCCTGACACTCCAGAGGAACCCAACTGTTAACTTGGGAAGTGTGCGTGTGCGGCTGACGGATTGCGACGTGGGAGTTCCCGCAGGTGAGAAGTTCCGGCGGAGATGAAGAATGACCTCGACTGGATGGTGCAGCCCACGCGTCCACATGCTGTTATGCGGGAGGGAGCCAAGCTCGAAATGAAGCCTTATAATTAACAGGGATGCTCAGGACGCCCATCTACAAATATGAAAACGGAAAACAGGGAGTGATTAATATTACGCAAGTCAAGAATATCATTACGTGGAAAAGATCTTTCAGATGCCTTTAGAAAAACAGATCAATCATTTTTTGGAAGCTGATTTGATCATTTTTCAGGCAGCTAATTTTTTTATACATCTAATTGGTTGAGAGGAGCAGAGGTGATGACTTATGATTTATTGCAAAATCCTAAGTCATCCGCCGAGCACCGCAAATGTGAGGCTGATGCATAACTTGTGTGCTGCCTGGAGCTCAAGGCACAGTTTATGCGTTCTAGGATATTCGGAAACTCACGGCCCTGTATGGCTGTCCCAAAGTGTGCTTGTGTAATGGACAACCGGTTTCCACATATTAAACTTGATGATTATTATAGCTCTGAAAGATTTATGAATCCAAAAGTTCCAAGTGAAAATTTAGAATATAGAGGAGTTTTGTATATTAATCACACATGTATGTACATACATAAATGTATGTAAACACATAGGAATACCTCTATAGGCACCATCACAGCAGCACCCTTATGACTAACATGTCATACTTTACCAGAATTTAATTTAGAATGACCAGTTAACCTGAAACGCATGTCTTTGGACTGTGGGTGGAAGCTCGAGCACCCAGAGGAAAAGCACTCAACCACAGGGAGAACATGCAAGCACTGCACAGGCTGAGCTTGCTGGACTCAAATTCACACCCAGTCCAGGCGCTTTGAGACAGCAGTGCTACTCGCTGAGCCACTGAACCACCCTCTGTAAATGTGAGCACATGTGTATATATAGATACATATTTATATAATAATGTAATATGTATTTTTATGTAAGAATATATAATTTATAAATTCCTTTCTCACCATGTTTTTCCCTGTGGGTGGTATCATTCCTCCGCTTCGGGCCTCCTACCAGAGACCTGGGAATTTGAGGGTGCAGCACAGTATTTCTGCTCTTCTGGACTGAAACCAATGCTGTTACTCGCGGGGTTGGCTGGAGCTGATCTTCTAGCTTGGAGTCCCGCAGCCCCAAGTGCTCCTGTCACCAGCAGGAATACCTTGGTTTTCATCTTCCACATTCTCTCCAGTTCCTCTCTCCATCCCTGGTCTCCTTGAACTTCTCATATTCCATTACTTGTTTATCAGTGGATGTCAAAGTCCCACACGATTTTTGCTTTGTTGTTCTCTGCCACTCTATGCAGCACCTCCAGTTTATACCTGGAAGTGTCCAGGTCTTATTTCTTAATGCTTCTATAAATTTTTATACCAACTTTTTTTTCCTGCTTACAGTCTCCACTCTTATACCCCCAATAGTTATTGGCCGTGATGGGGTGGAGAGCAATAAATACAGACTGTGGTGACAGAGGCCTGGGCCACATTCTGGCTGTTCTGCCACAGGGGCATCAGTCAAGGGCAGAGGTTGTTGTCCTTGCATCATAACTGCCGTGTAGGGAATGCTGTTGCCTCACCGGATAGCCTCCAAATGTAAACTGCGAGGGGCAACAGAACAACTGCAAATAACTTACCATGCATGTCGAACGTGGCATCATTACTATAAACAGACTTGGAAAAGTGCAAACCCTTCAGAGTTTTGGGCCATTTTGTGCTGTGGCTTAGATTAAGGAGCTTTGTTTTGTTGTGATAGTGAAGTCAGAAGAAGTGCTTCGATCTGCAAGCCAAATCGTGGTGGTTTAGATGTAGGAGGCCAAGGAGCCACAGGAAAGAACACAAGTGTGCAGAATGCGTTTTTACTGCAAAGTTCCTCAGAGAAGAATGTGAACGTCTCGCTTGCTGCTGCTCGGGAACTTTACTATAAAGGTATATTCTCACCCTCTCGGTGCTTAGAAAGTTTAAATTCACGAAAAGCTGTGAAAGACCCTTCACATTCTGGGAAACACGAGGCAAAAAAATGGATTTTGGTACAAAATGTGGCACTCGGGCTGCAACGCGAGGCTACGCAATTTTAATGTAGTTTAAAAAATTGCACCTTTACTCTGCAGGGTCATTTAGTTTAGAATTCTGAGCATCGGCTCCGTTTTAAAAGTACTTTGTGTTCAACACAACTTGACCCCCTTTCCATCCCTTTTTTTTTTTTGCTGTTTTCCAAGAAATCTATAATTCAGTCTCTGCCTCTTCTTACAAGTAAGTGAGATGCAAGAGGCACAAAGGAGTTTGACACCTCCAGGAGCTCCGTCGGAATGCATGCCGTAGCCCCGGGTTGGGATGCCTGCCGGAATTCTGGTCATAATTATCCGGGCGATTACATTATGGAGACGAAAGGCATTCCGTCTGCAGACGCTGGAGTAAACTTGATTAAATAGACATGTGGCTAATGGAATGGAGCACGTTCTACTGTTTGTTTATGGCTGTTTCGATAAATTTTTTCAATTCCCTCTTTCCATCATCCACATGTCTTTAAACATTCTGCACGCATAACTCATGTTTGAGTGATCAATATTTTAAAGGACGCATTTTAAAATGAAATCCATTTTTATGGGTGATAATAATAAAACTGATAATATGGCAAAAAAAAAGAACTGAGCTGCTTAAATGCCTTTTTGCTTTATTTATACTCTGCATGTACATAGACGGCAATGGGAGAATTTAAAATTTGCTGAATTTATTATGAGCAGCTAAGTGTCATACAAATATGCATGCTCAAGTAATCGAGTGATACATTTTCTTTTTGGTTTTCCCTGTGTTCATCCTGCATAACCCTGCGTTTGAGAGTTTTTGGTCAAGAAAACCAACATTTTTTGCCAATACCAGGTGAATAGTTTACAGGTGTTGATGGCGTGCACAGCGCTTTCAGACAGGCCGACCCAAGTTGGGGTCAATGCACCTCCGCAGTGATAAGTGTGTGTTTCCATGGCAGTGGCACCGACCGGCGATTGAAATGGCGGCTGTGGATCCGCTTGAATTTTCAAAGCCCAGTTAGAGATGTTTATAACATTTTAACTCGATGCGTCACCTCCCGCATGTGCTGCATGTCGCAGCAAAAATTTACTCTAATTCGCTTAGCCTGGCAGACTTCTCAGCTCCGTCTTCCGCTGCAGGAAAACAAAGCGACAATCTTGGATTTAATGGTTCAGGCTGAGGTAAAACTTGCATTTATTTCAAACTTTTTCTTTTGATTTCCAACACTGCTGCTGTCTTCCCTGCCTGCTTGACTGGTGTCAGTCATTCAAACTGCAGCATACAATTTTTTGGCACGGAATACCAGCACCTTGTAATAAAAATGATTGATGTCGCAAAATAATGCAACAAAATTCTGGGTATTAAAAACATGTATCAACTAAAGGAAGGATGCAAACTAGATAAGCTCCGTTGTGTGGAAAATTGAACACGAATGGCTTCTTTTGCCTGATCCGAATAAGCTGCTCTGTTCTTGGATGATTTTATGCAGGTGTTTATGCTGCCATGTGCGCCTTTGTGTATTCCAAGTGTAGGTGTGAAAAATGGCCAAATGCCCCTGCCCTCACCTTTCCTCCAGCTCTCATGTCCTCCCCCCAGCAGCTTTGTTTGTCTCCCAAGTGGCCCTTTCTTTCCAACAGGTGACAGGTTGTCCTGGGTCCGGTGCCACGCACTCCACAGGGTCACCTACCCAGGCCGACGCAGACAATCCACCAGCTGGTCCAACCTTAAACTCCCACCCTGTGCCGGAAAGCAACTTTCATTCCCAAATTTAACTTCAGATGCAATCCCATGAACTAAATGCACTGATTTAATGAATATCGGCAGATTTCTTCAAAGCCAGGACACGCTTTGTGGTATGAACTTTAAATTCATGCTGGATCCAGCCTTTTTTCTCTCTCTCTTCTCTCACTTGTGCTGCCAGAGGAGCGATGCACGCTTTGAGCAGCACTGCTCTCTTTTTTGGCACCTTATACTGACTTCAGCACCGCGGTCAGCAGCTGCAGCGACATTTCAGCCTCGGTTCAGTAACTCGGTCAACAGTGATTTGACCAAAGACCACGGTGAACAGGTGAACAGGAGAACACCCTTTCTCAGCTCATCTTGTTCTGACAAGACAGTTAACCTGGTCCTCATCAATTGATCCACTTTAAGGGGCTATCAATAGTGTATTTTTTAATATATTTGGCAATATCTTCACAAATAAGGCCTAGAGATGTTTAATTTAATTAATTGACCGTGGTTTGAACAGACTGAGCCCCCATGAGAACCAACAGAATGACTTGCTCCACGGAGTCTCATGAATGACCCACGAGGCCTCTCAAAGATCACAAAAAAACATTTTGTGTCTGAAAGTTTATTTCTAAGCACCATTTGCTGTCTTTGTTGGTTGCGACGTTCCATCACCTGCAAGGCATTTAGTGATCCGTGCAGCTGCTGTGGGATTTGTTGCCATTATTCCTTTAATGGAAACCGATTGCCACTTTGACTAAACTTGCGTGCGTCAATGAGCAAGAGAACATCAAAAAAAAAAAAACACTTCTGTCATGCTTGTCAGAATCTTGCATTCTCAACTGCAACTGACAAAACAGCCCCCTTCTTTTAGCATATTGCTAATTTATTGCATACGTGTCTGTGTGTAGTTATTCCTCATGCTACTACCGTAATAAATAAAATTAGCAACATATTCATTTGCTAACATGTTTATTTCTTAACTGTGTGTTTGTGCTGAGTAGTACAGTAATATTATCCCCCTTTATTTGGATGACAGACCCCTGGTTGGTGATATATTCTCCCTTCTCTGCTGTTTAGCATTGTTGATAGAATTCTCTTTTTAACATTTTCTCTGCATTTAGAAAAGCTCTGTGCCTGACATTCGTGACAAAGACAGGTGAAGAATAGTTCCCCTTTCTGCTGCTTTATTTTCATTTCGTAATGCTCTCACAGCCTGGGGGTGAGGGTCAGGCTAGTGGCACAGGGAAGCACTGTGTTGTGGAAGGCAGCTCTTCAATGTGGGCTGCCATTAACTGACTATTTCTGATTAATCGGAGGGATGGCATAGATCTGGGAACCGTGGCTGTCGATTGGGACAGGCGGTGGAAGTCCTGGAGAAACCAGCCTTAGTGAAAACCGGGGAAAGGGCATTCATTTACACACATACGCGCACCAGGCTGGACAGACAGCACTTGTGTTGCAACGAGAAGTTATGGGGCAATCCAGAAGCGACGCCGCAGGGGTGCTGGAACAAGGGAGGCCGTCACACTTATTTCTGGATGTTTTGTGATGTATAGCGTGATCGGTCTGCAAGACGTGCATGACAGCGGAATGCTGGGAACGCTTCTGTGCTAAGGTTGGATGACTGCAAACAAGCTAATGAATGGTTGGGGGATGTGGGGTTCTGGAATGTGCTCCATTGCTCCCCAGACAAGCCCAATTGGGCCACACTGTGCTGGCTCTGTAGCTGTGTGCGGTTCAGGCGGACTGGCACAGGGCAAGGGGATGCAGATGGCGGGGGATGGACAGTCCTCCACCCCCACCCACTGCCTCCGGGATGCCCCACGGGCTCCAAATAGTCCCCACCCACTGTCTTCCAGGAGGTTGCTGCCAAGCTTCTTCATGGGCACCCAGGGGGAGGCTTCAGTGTGGGTTCCATGGGTGCAGATGTCAGGGAGCTGGAGCGGGCTTCTTTCGGAAAGGGCGCGAAGGTCTTCCGTACGACATGTCTGCATAATTCAGAAAAAAGCTGCCGATTTTGGCAAGAGAGACTCCCCTCCTCCACCAGCACCTGGACAGTCACGGGTGGGAGAGGGATGGAGTGCAAATCATTTGCTGAGTGCGCAAAGTCCAAGTGATCAATGCATTTACTGCACTGGGAGGAGTGGCAAAGAGAGGTCAACTGGCAAAGAAACATCCACCCTGCACTATGGGCCACTCGCGATTTGCCTTCCATATGAGCCTGCTGGCTCAGCTTGACACAGCATCAGCATCAATCATCTTGGAAGCAAAGCCTCTTCATGGAGGATTGATCACTGGGGGGCAAGTGGTGGATAGAGAGCTGAAAGAGGAGCACAGGGGTCGCATCTGCACGCCAAACCCTCGCTCCCTCGATGCGAGGCCGTATTCCGTAGACCTGTGGAATCCATCATCAGAAAGGTGGTCGGATCCTCTTTAAAGACCCCTGACCGAGGCTTTTCCTCTTTCTTCTGTACTCGTATCTGTGTATGCATCTCTTATTTCTTTACATTTACTATTCCTGGCACTGTTTTTTTTTTCTTTTCATCCAGTCATCATAAATTTTTGTCCTGCAGTTCCACTCTCATAGTAACTCACTTACTCATTAATGGTAAATTCTCGTCTAAAGCAGGGTTAGAGCGAACCAGCGCCCATCCTGAAAACACAAGGTGCCAGACTAGTCAGGGTACACCTTCAGGAACCAGTCCGTCGCAGCATTTATTTACGTATTTATTTTTTATAATAATGGTTCCAGTGATTTGGATGACGATTGCTCAGTTTCTCATTTAAATGGTTTGGCCTTACCTATGGACCATCCTTCATTTACATTTAAATGTATGGAATGACAAGAACTGCAAACCAGCATGGAGGATTGGTTTTAAAATTTCTTTTTTAGTCCTAACAGAACTTTTATAATTTGCTCCCTTGAGATGGCACATCTTGCATGATGCACCAACATCTCCTGCTGCTCTCTGTCCCTCACTCGGTTCTCCTTCCCACAGTGCATTTCCCGTGGGAGTGTCCTTCATGGAGTCACACCACTCGCTGACAATACAACCCATATGCGGGATTAATCGCGTCGCCCTGGATATGGAGACGACTTTGAAACGAGATGGAAAAAAATTGGCTGTCTCAGGAGAGCCGAGGAGTAGAAATGTGGTGAAGATTTAAAACAGTTATCAGTCTGGGGCTGTGTTCCGTGAGGTACTTCATCACCAAGTATGATTGAGGTAAAGCCAGAACGCCTTCATGCCCCCAGGACACCATATGTCACAAAACGCTCCCTATTAGAATAAGGCGTCAGTTGGTGCAAAGACGAACAGGTGGGATGACAGAGTACAACGGAGATTTTCAGTTATGATCAGTACAGCGAGCAGGGCATTGCAATGGAATCTCACAATGCATTTGCATTAAATCATGCAGTGAGACAGCTTGTCAGACCCTTAAGAAAAGCGGCAAAAAGTTACAAATATCATGGATGCACCGAAACAAAAAGAGGCAAAACAGTCTCTTTTCATACAAAGTCATTACTATGTTTTTATGTCATTTTATATAAATGTAGTTTGTTTAGCTTGGCCCGTAAGGTTCTAAATGAACTTGTAAACTTTTATTTGTCACGTTCCTATTCAGTTCCAGTTGCTGACCGATTCATTCCATTCTTGCTCTCCTTGAGTTATTGATCCCCAACACTCACGAACACCAGCCGGGAGCTGTAAACACTGAGGAAGTGACAGCGCCGCAGTCTTACCAAGCGTTCTATTTGATTTGCTATAGCAGCTGGCCTTATAAATGCAGGACATCCTCTCTTGGCAACAAACAAATTTGAGAAAACACGTAAGAGGAGCAAACGCAATTTTAAAGATCATTAATAATGAGAAATTTCGCAAGGTGTTTCCTGTGATTTTGTGCAAATTGAACACGAAATCACATGGCAGCATAAGGAAGCGAAAAAAGTTCAGATTTTTTGCCTGAGCCCTCCAATTCTTCCAGAACACTCCTGAGGCATTTGTCAAATTTGTATGTGTTGTGAACTGTGTAACTACAAAGCCTTCCCAGAAGCGCTTAGCATGGACTAACAGTAGAACTCAAAAATCTCGGCATTTTTGGGATGTGAGGGGTCACCCGGCCTTCCCTTCCGAGACGGACAAACCGCTCGACTGCAGCAGTGCACAGAATGACATGTGAGCAGAAACCTTCTTCAGACGCAGTATCTGACACGGTACAAAGCTGCTGCTCTGTGATAAATTTCACACCATTACACAGTCTTATTAATGCATATTTACAGCTAGGATCTTTGAGAATAAATTATACTGATGCAGTCTGAATATTTTTCAGATATGTGTTGAATATTTGAAAGATTTCTGTCACACTGGATCACAGGGTGCAAATCGCCCTTCTCGGAATGTGGAATGCTGTTTCCCCATTGCTATCACGGGAGGTAACCCAACTTCTTGCCATCCCAGCGACCCCTTCTGAGCTAACAGACGCGTGGTGTCCACGCCTCGACATTGTGTCCGCTTTCACACGTTGGTGGAAATGCTTGCATTTTAATTGCAGGAGACGCGCCATTTGGGTTACCTGCAAGAGCTGGGGCGACAGTTGTGAGGTTTGACGCGCTTAACGCTAAAACGCTTTAAGAGGACCAAAGTTGCAGAGCTCTGAAAAAACTGGAGAAAGCGGCTGCTGGATTCAAGCTGAGTCTCATCAAACCTTAAACATATTTTAAAGCCTGTGACAGAGAAAGGAAGGAAAACATCAGATAACCGATAACAGAACCTTTTTACAAAACCCGCTTCACGAGGATGGACTCGCAGGGATGCTGTAGAAAAGTCACTGCTGGGAAGGGTTACTTCAAAGGGGACTTTGGTGGCTGTGGGACAAGATCCATTCAATCAGCAGCCGCCTGCTACGATCAGAGGGCTTTCCGTGCCGTCCTCGCACTCAATTTATTAAAGTGTTACCAGACGATAGCATCATCCGGTCAAAGCCATGTGCGGCGCAGGGGAGGTCTTGCTTGGCAAATTATTCACACCTGAACTACATGGATGAGGTTACCTTCTGTCAAAATGATGCATTTATGAGCTGAGTGCTGAGACACAATGAAATCCCGGAGACCCCCCCGGCTCTCCCACCTCACAATTGGTCACGTCTCTCCAGAACCTCCAGGGCAATGGGTAGGAGAAATCCCTTCCATCTGGAGCAGAGGGAAGATGTGCTGCGAACTGGCGGAAGAACTCTGTGTATTTATGAATATTACCAGCATGATTCTTTGGATGAATAATAATAACAACAACAATAATAATAATAACAACAATAATAATAATAATAATAATAATAATAATAATAATAATAATAATAATAATAATAATAATAATTCAACATCCTATATTTAATGCCTTACCTCTAACAGGTTCTCATGTAAACTGGGGAGCTGGAAACTGTTATTAGTAAGCTGAGAGTTTCTTCCGCAAGAATAAATTACTCAGCTGCAGCAAAAGCAGAGGATCATGTACAGTGTGTGCCTACAGTTGAATACATTACAGCCCTAAGGATATTTCTTTACTTCAGTCTATTAGCTTTGATAAATAATACATCAAACCCTTGTTTCGGGAGTGTGTAGATTAACATATCGATAGGGACGACCCTTTTTGGACAAAATGGGTCAGCTCAGTTTTAATGAAGTCAAACTCAAAACAAATCATAATGAAACTGAAAACCAATTTCTTTTACCATATTTGTTTAAAATTTAAATGGTTTTGTATTGAATGTTCTTCCCTCCACCAAACTGTTGTCTGTATAAAAATAATTAAGGGAGACCTCATTTAAAAACCTTAAATCTTTCAGAAATGTAATGAAATGTATTGAGCTTACATTGGATGTCTAATTCACAGCAGCATTGTTAAATATCCATAAATAACTCACTCCGTATACAATACCTTTTGCATGACCGCAGATCCAAATTGTTCTTGAAGAGCAAATGTACCCAGTTAGCCACTGCCTTGGTTCACGAAGAACCTTTCTCTATGTGTTGGATGTCCAATTTCATCCATTCATACAGCCGGACATTTAAGTGGAGTTTTTAATGCTGATTTCCCTACTAAAGTGTGAGATCTGTGCATATCCTGAGGTGTTAACCTGAGTTAAGACTGCATAAATGTATTGCAGCATGAATCCACCGTAAACGGCATAAACAGATGTTGGTGTTCCTTTTGGGCCACGATGAAGTTAGGAACCCAGATGTCAGTTGTCTATTAAAGCCCTTAAACATCCAGTTCGCATAGTAATACACGACAAAACCCCTTTAGACTTTAAAATCCCCTCCCTAATCATAAAGATCTTATTGAGCCTCTCGCAAAATTGTATACTTTGATCAGATTCGTCATAATTCGGCGATCTCATTTTATCTGGCAAGGCAAGTCCTTTGAAAAATAAATTAACTGAATTTTAATTTTATATCCAGGAACCATTTCACTTGATTTTAATAAAGCCAGAAGAATTTTCTTTAAGTCCCCCTTTTTTATTTTTTTAAATAGAAATGCAACTACAGTGCAGATGTGAAATTTTAGAAGAAAAGTACATATTGCTGCAAAAATGAATATGAGTGTTTAATGAAAGTAAATAGAGGTATTATTCTTGTTGTTATTAAATGGGCCTTCCAGAAGAAATCTCTCAGCAGTAACTTTAGTAAAAGCACACAAATTAATTACAACAAAACCCAAGGATCATTCTTGAGCGGGAACAAATTAATAATCTGCCATTTTCCCTTGGCATCGATTAGTCACCGTGACAACAGGGTACATGGGGGAGACTACATTTGCTTATGATGAGGCTGACCATTAGGGAAACTTAAACTCTGCATTTTATATATATTATAAACATTTCCAGATGAGGGCTCACAGATAATTAAATAAGTCCGATTCTTGCCGGTATTGCCCTGCATTTTTGCTTCTGCTTTCTCAACCACTTGTATAAAGATTCCATCTTTAGTGGCAAAAAAAAAACAAAAAAAACCCAAATTCAGCCCAATTAATTCCATGCATCAAACAGAATTATCGGTAGAGAATGCAAAGGTTTGTGTCAAACCTTACTTGTAGTGAAAATAGATGTTAAGTATTCAAACTTAGTCGCATGTATATAAAGTTGATTATTGGGATGTTTTTGACATTCAGTTTTATACAAAAACAGATGGTTATAAGCATTGCTGAACAGTCTCTCAGGACGCATTTAGACTGGAGTGTGACTAGCAGATACGGTGCAGCCGAGGGATAACTGGCTTCATTAGAATTTATTTAGGGCGAACATGGGTCTTAGGTAGCTTTGCCTAATACTCTGTGAAACTATCGCTGAAGAACAAACACGCAGAGACGCACACCACTGTTCATTAAGGCTCACAAGCACACCTTGTTGTTGCGTGTGGCCAAAACAGGGCTCTTGACTTCCCGGGCCAGCGTGGATCTTCTCGCCACTCGCGGTCTAGTTTGTACCGAGCAGTCTTTCAATGGCGGCGCAAATCCTCCGGAGCCGCAGCGCTCTGTAATTACTCGTCCTTTGGAGAGAGCGGTCATAATGAGGCTCCTATTTATAAAATGAGGGTTTTTATTCTGGGCTGTGTTTGCACTTGACAGCACCTCATGCTCACAGTCCTAATTTGAGCGTCCCACACCCATCCTTACCGTGCGTGCCGTCTGGCACTTTTTCCTTTGTTACAATTAACACCTATTGCGTTAGTATAAAAAGGGACGTCATTGAGCGCCAGGGCATTGCGCAGAGCCGCTCATGCTATGGAACCCAGCAAGATGCTAAGTAATGGTCCAACCTATTATTCGAGCACCGTTGTTTCCTCATAGTTTTGGTTTTGCCGCATTCCTGACTAAATCCACTGTGACGAAAACGGTACGGGTGGGACCTGGAGAAAAGCTCTGTGTTCAGCAACACAGTGCGGGCTCTGCTTCACCATGTTTTCTGGCCTAAAGCAAGGTAAACCAGACTGGTTCACATGCATGCATCGGGAATGTCGTCAGCATCCGCTACAGAAGGAAGCTTATTTAGTAGCGATGCAGCTGCGGCCACGGGTTCCAGTCCGTGGCCAACTGGACAGGAAATGTGGTTTTAAGCTGTGTTTGTTTATTTTAGTGATTTTTAAGCCACATTGGGTCACAGCACCATTCAGGCAGAGACAGTAGAGTGAAACGCTCTACATCCACTTACGCAGAGCAGCACTCGAGAGTCAGATGTTTAGCGGTGTGACAAACACAAAGGGGGTCCAAGAAATGATTATTTGCGGGAGAATGAAAAAAGTTTACAAGTCCATTTTATGGGTGGATGCAAGAGGTGAAAGCATGTTGAATAATTCTGTCGGTGAACATTCTCAGTGAACTTTGGGCCGACATACAGCTGCCGCTGCTGTCAAATGCCTGGGTGGAGGCTATAATATATGATGTTTGTAGATGTGCAGACGTAACAGAAAGGTGAGATCCCCTGAGAGCAAAGGCCATTTTGTTTTTTTTTTGTTGCATAGTTTGACAAGATACAGCATCTAATTTTTGGTCCCATGGAGCCAAAACCGTATTTAAATGACTATGGTGGTACATATGCGCAGTCTGATCTGCGCTATTTGTCTTTCTTACTTATTATTCAATTTTATTATTTAACACGATGGTATATGTAGGGGTATAACTATAATTTTGCCAAATAGGGCATTGGGGGGGTGCAAAGGAAAGGATCTGTCCCCACAGCCAAATGACTCAGACGTACCACTGCAGAGCATCGCAGGTATGATGGTGTACCGGTGTCTAACATGTTCCACACAGGTTCCGGTGCTTTCCAACAGTGCTTTAAATTATCGTACAGATCAAATGTTAATTTTTCAAGTGGGAGAGAATAAAACACTTCCGACATCCACATATTTGTGGAGGGAATTTCAGGTGCAGATCAAAGCATTAAAATGCAACTGCTCACCACGCACGTTGGTGTAAACAACCTACACTCGAGGACTTCGTGGAGATGACAATCTGGGTTGTAGTTTAGCAGCAACCTGATTTGGACGAATCAGACTTTGTGTTAAAGGTCTTTTGTACAGTTGAGTGAACTCCCCTTCGGTGCGCTTGTATCTTATCACATTCCCAGAACAGGTTTGTCAAGGCATCCGGGATGACTTCACATTTAAAACACATCAGTGGTGTCCCCAGGAACACCCCATGGGGATGGTAGATTGCTTGAATGAGCCCGAATTTTTGCTCCTGAATGCTAGGGGACGTGCAGGCAGGGAAAAGCGTGGCACATACAGCTGACCATTCGTGATCTGTGGAAGGCACGCCAAGGCTGTGCTCCCATGTCTTCCACAAAGCATCGTAGGAGTTATTGCCAACATGTGTTAAAATCCAGTAAAATGCAGAAATTGACCCTCTAGAATCTCTCACTGCAACAGTGACCAACCTGAATTTTAGTTAATTCTGCACCATATCTGTTGTGTGAGGCTGCAATAAATTCAAGTAGCTGTAGATATTTATAGAAGCCTGTGTTGGATAATGCAAATTTAATTCAAAGCCAACCGTTGTTTGGTCTGAAAATAAATGTGAGAGGTCTAAACCCCCCTTCCCCAGAAAACCGTCTTGTGAGTCTGATTTGAAACAGATTTGCAGGGCGAACTGAATTATGTTCACAGGAAGATGTGGCCTGAGAGCAAGAGGGGACCAAAGAGAAAGTCCATGTGGGATCCTCGGACATCTAGCAACATCTCTGCAGTTTAGAAGAGCGTTGCACGTGACAAAATTCTCACGCAGACCCAGAATCTTGGAAAACTTGGGAATGAGGGGTAGTCACCTTTGCAACGCGCCGCTTTTGCTGTCAAAACACTCCATAAACGCGCGGCATAAGGTCGCATCCCTTTATCTGCTCTCCGCGTGAACCTCTGCTTTTGCAGCAAGTCAGTACCTCAACTGACAGCCAGCCTCCTTCATATGCATATTTTCTAGAGAATTCTGTTAACAACAGCCTCGTCGCAAGTTATAAAAGAGCCCGTGTTAAGAAACTTCTGTGCTAAATGGAAATGACTTAATGGAAATAACATCCTATTCACACGCATAGATCACATGGCCAACTGTTCTCGGTGGCAGGGATGACCGCTTCGAGATGGAAGCAAGCTTCACTGGCTGTCATGATGACTACAGTGTTGCAGCATCAGGTGGTATGGTGGTTAGAGCTGCTGGCTTGCGTGCGAAGTAGCCAACATTGAACCAAACCTTTTGCTGCAACACCTGTGGCTGAGGTACCTTACCCAGAACTGGTAGAATAAACAGTACCCAGCTGGATAAAACGGGTGAACCTCAGCTTATCACCGTAACTCTGCTAAAATCTGTCATGGAAATGTAGGCGGTACAACAGTCCCTGTCGAACACTGAGTGGCACAAGGTGCCATCATACCGCACATTTAAGATCATCTCCGCTCTTCTAGGCCCCAGCGTCACTGTCTTTCTCAGCAGAGTGATGGAAGCTGAGATTTTTGAACCCAAGATTCTGCTGAGCTTCGTCTATAGCACAGCGGGGAGCGTAATTGAAAGCGTGTCGGAATGCCTCGGAAGCCAATAAAGGCGTGCGACAGTCACCCGCGTTTAGTTAGGAGACGGTGGCGCGTCATGCTGCCTCCTCAATGGTTTTTATTACAGTTGAGCTTTGGTTGAGGAGATGAGCTTTGGCTTCCCGCAAACAGTAATTTGCTCACTCTGAGACAGAGTGAGTCATATTTACTTTTTCTTTCACCTGGTATTCCGAAAGGTTACTTCCAAGCTGTCATTATAACACTCGCGCAGCAAACGTACCCAAAATAAAGATACTCCCATTCAGATCAAGCTTATCAGAGGAACTTTATTCCCTTGAGGCATAATTTAGGATTTGTATTGATATTAAACATGTTTTCCAGAACCACCGACACGTACGGCACAGAAAGAGAGGTTTTACTTAGAACCGGTTTGCCAGTTACACGCATCTGGATAGGGAATTGTCAAAAAAATAAACCGCTTGTTCAGAAAAGCTCATCTGTGAAGGCCTGTTATTTTAAATGGGTTCTGGCCCAAATAAATAAGGGGTCACTAATGCAAACTCTCAACCCCAAATGCAAAATTATAATCGACTGCCAAGGCACGACAGAACAATTAAAGTAAAAAAAAAATTACAGGAAAAAAGTTCAGTGAGATCATGATTGGACCTGTGCTGCTTGTTTTATTTAACTGCACCAAACTCCTTGTTTTATTTAGCTTTGCGGGGAGGAAGCTGTGGAGAAATACTTATAATGAGAGCTGGAAAACTGCACATTCAAAGCATTTCTGTACAAAAAATACTTTTTATGCTCCCTCGGGTTAAGCGTACTCCTTAGAGTAACCGCGGTGTTTAATTTGTTAGGTGGTGAGAATCCAGTCCAACAGAGTATTTCAGATTTCACACTGTTGTCTGCCTCTCCTACTTTATTTCTGAGTTGGTTTAAATGCAAACATTGATTGCCGAGATACAGTTCTTCGCCGTCCTTCTGGTGGGGGGAGGTTTGAGGCTCTCGGGAAGGACGTGACAGAGAACCGGCAACTTACGGCACGGGACCTAATGCAATGAATGCATTACTAATTTAATTTTCTGATAATATTCACTGTGTAACGGATAGGGATGTTATTTTGTTGAGGTTCAAGATAGTTACCGAACTGGCAGTACAATTCCATCGCAATGTTGCACAGTTTGGTAGTGCGATAAAACATTAGACATGTCCAAAAAGGGCACAACTTTAGGCTCAAACATATACAACAGATATATGTGTCCCTTATATCGCACATATAAAGGTTTCACAGTGATGCTGTCCTGTGGCAGGATGGACAAATATTAAGTTTTAGGCCACAATGAAAAATCGGCTTTTGCTCACGGTTTTCGCCATTATCTCTGTTTTTTTCCTCTATTTTCATCCACAAAATGTAATCTCAACACCATTTCCCTCCCAAAATAAGACTATTTACACAGTCCTTAAACTATTTTCACCTGCCCCCACAATGATATAAAAGTAATATGACAGCACTGAACAGTGGTGAGAGAACGCCAGGTGGTATGACAACAGTATGAGGTACCAAAGCTAACAAATCTCCTTGACAACAGGGAACAGCTGGCCTTAACGTTTACTGCAACTTTAGCCAATGGCCTCAAATACAAATTTCAAAAATCACAGAAGATTTATTCAGTGGGATATTTTATACGAGCCACCCCCGGTAGACAATGTTGCTCGATGGTACAGCTGAAAGTTACCGCCTATGAGTTCAGCAGGCAAATTTCACACATACAAGCCTTTCTCTTTAATGACCACGCAACCTGCTGAATTTTTATCTCTTTTGAAATAGTAACAAAATTGATGCCACCGTAATTTAAAACAAGAACATGGTGCTTATTGCTAAAGCATACACACGCGACACCTAGGTAGCTGAGCACTAAAAAATTGTGAGCATCAAAATATATGATGCTTTGCAGTTTTCCTCAGTTTTCCTGAATGAATCCCAAAACTGAATTTATTTCAGTGCTACTTTGACAGTTGTTAATACAGATGTTAATAATTATGAAAAGAGGTTACAGCTTTATACTTTATTTTATTTTCTCACGCTCATAAAACATGTTGCATGTGTAAATAGGTATTGCAACTTTTCAAATAATTACATTGCATAACAATGTCTTCTAGACTCTGTTATGGCTTTGGTAATGGGTATAAAAGTCATTTAACCGTGCATTAGAGGTTACGCTTTCACCAAGGTTGCTGTCTTATAGCCATTGCCGCTTAGAAGCAGTCCTCAGTAAAAGCAGCTATAGAGCAGCAGTATCACAGCAGCCTTCCCACAATCCCATTCCCATCACCGCAGCCATCAGGGGTCCCAATGATACCTGCTTTCATGCTAAATTAATTTAACTAATGACATGTAAGTGCAACTTAGCTTAGAAAGATGCATCATGCTTATGCATTACAGATGGGAGATTTGCTTATAAAAAGAAGGCTTTTTGATGTGACATCATTAGATTGCCATGCCTCATCAAAACTGTTATGTACATCATGTGGATTAGTGTATACTTGGGATTTTTAAATAGTTTCAATGTCGACATGCCTCCATTTTCATGTTTTTCATTTTAGTCTAATATGTAGTTTGATAGAAAGGGTCAGCCGACCTGGCTGCGAGAACTTTGAACCGCAAAGGGAAAAAAAACAAAGTGATTTCTTCTGAAGGAATAGTACAGCTCAGTGGGTAGCGCTGCCCCTGTGGGGGGTTTACATCTCCCTTTGTCTTGGTGGGTTTCTTCCCACAGTCCAAAGATGTGCTTCAGGTTAGTTGGTCACTCTAAACTGCCCATAGTGTTGGTGTGTGTGGTCACCCTGTGATGGACTGGCATCCTTGTGTGTTTTCATAGCCTCCTACTCTATGACTCTGAGATGGTCTCCAGACTGCCACAATCCTCCTCAGGTTTAAGCAGTTAACAGCGATGAGTGAAAGAAGGAAGGTTTGGTCTTTTGCCATTTTGCCACAAAAAGTTTTATAAAATAGTCGGGAGTTGATTTGACAGAAATGAGTTATTTTTCCTTTTTTCCACATTCAGTTAAGCCAGGTCAAGTTGGATTGTCTTCCCAGCTCAGGAGAAATTCTCAGAGACGTAGGACACTTGTGGGTTACTTTGCTTTCGCTCTTCTGTCGAGTTTGCCCCCTACCAGTACAGCCCAGGGAAACTCAAACTTTTAACTGGCGCAACACATTTTGTGTGTATCTAAGCCTGTGGAGGGGGATGGCAACATGACTATACTGCAAGTGGGCTCCTGGGTCATCTCTCTGAGACCACAAAGAGCTGTGTGAGGGAGACCATATAAACATGACTTGTGTCATCTTACGATAAATCCTGTGTGTCATATCCACTGAATGCCTCCCTCTGTGTTTTCTCTAGATATATTTATTTCTGGCAATGTTTGATTGCAGCTTTAGAAATGTAGATCATCAAAGTGCAACCTAAAAGACACATTCTTTTATATCTGCACAAATAGTCCCTTGTGGATTTGTTTGCTCTTTGAATCCAGTCCTTAATCTGGCAGTATTGGTCAGCATGATTTTTTCCCACTGTAATGTCATTTCAACGGGGTCACCTAATGTCTTTTTGATAACTCGGTAGCACGGACTGAAGAATCCATCAAAACACATCTGAGGTAACCAAGGCCTGCGCTGTATCACAGAAGGATGACGGATACTAGACACTACCGGGGGTAATGGACAGGGAGCAAAACATGGCATCAAAGCCAAAAAGATGGATATTTTACAAGAATAAAACACATACCACAGGTGATGGAAAACTATCCTAATAATTATCACGATATCCATCTTTTGACACTTACAAGCTGTTCCTTTGCGTTAACAGTGCATTTTCTCTCCTTGCTCTCCTCGCTTTTTCTGTGCCAGAGTTGCTGTAGAAACTCCGTGCTTGTGTATGTTCTAAAATGTATTTTTACCTGCAATGTTAGTGGGCATGTGCCCTAATCCCTTTGTTTCTTTAGAGCTAACCACCACAGTGAGAGTATTTCAAGTGTGGATGCATGACCGGGTTAACATGAATTTTTAGACGAAAATTATACCTTCTTTATAATAAAACATTTTACGAACCTGTAACACAAAGAAACACATGTGTCTTATTAACTTCTGAGGTTCTGACAGTCGTGTCATGACAGCCTCTTGACTGCTAAATTGTGGTAGCACTTCAAACTCAGCCCTCTGCGCAAGTCTCCAGTTTTGTCGTAGTGGGTATTAATTAGAAATGCCTTGCCGTTGTCATGGGAATGGATAAATAAAACATGTGGAAGAAGTTTCTTGGCAACAGGGACTATGTGTAGGTTGGAGAGACTGAAAGAGAGGTTCGTTGTGATTCCTTCATTCTGAACTTTTAAGCATCCAGTGTGGATCAGAGAGCTTTCATCCTCCGATGCAGCATTTTGCACTTGTGTGTATGATTACACTAAAATAATCCAACTTTGGAGGCATTAGTTCATCGTCTGGACAGTAGAACAGTTTGCAGCTGAAATGCCAGAGCACTGTTTAATTCCTGTGTCCAAAATTGTTTGTTTCTTTAGCAGAACAAAACTGAGCCACAACAATGCAGAGACCAGAGAGATGACTCCCATTAGTACTAGACTCCCTGACACACATTTTTCCCCCCTTCTTTGCAGTTGGGAGTTTTTTTGTTTTCCTCTCCTCAGCTGCAACCACTGTTATAACTGCTACTGCAATTATAATGTTCCTAGTGGCGTTGTTCAGGACTCTTTTATCACCCTGGTGAGGCGAGCACTCTATAAAAAAAATGTATTGAACATAATTTCAAAAATACTGTATACTGAGAACATGCAAATATGCATAACAGCACCCACAAGTACAGCTCAAAATCAAAGGGTTACCCTAGTTGGCAAGGGTGGTAAAACAGCCCTATTGAATTTTGGAACAAAAAATTTAATGATAATTGGTTTAGATGAGATGGATGTGAGGATCTGTGGCTATCAGCCATCTTCAACATTGAATACAAACAAACAGAAGCCAATTCTGCAGCTGAGCTGCTTGCCTGATGTGGGGTTTAAGGGCAACTAAGGGTGTGTCAAGTCTGTGTTTGCCACTGCTCGTGTTTGTACACCCAAAAACATGCACAGAAGTTACTGGCAAACCACTTCCAATCCTCCTTTGCCTTGGAAGCCACGCCAGTGGTCGCTATGAGTGGGATTGGACTCGATGGCACTTACACCGCTCGTCTGCCCATTTTTTACTGCGATTTCAGAGTTGGCTCCTGTTTTTTGTTTTTTTTTTTTTGAGGTCACTGCAGGACGGTGCTGTGATGAGAGAGAAGCAGGCAGAGCTGTCGGTTTCACCGGAACATGAAAGTGGCCTGTCCTGCTGATAGCGCTATTACTGCCCGTTCTGGACCGCTCCACTTCGCTGGCCACGTCATTCATTTTTACAATCTCCCCGTGTCCTGCAAACAGCCATGCATCTCGTTGGACAGGAGCAACAGGGTTGTCTCTGTACAGGCAGGGATGTATAGCTGTAGGCGGCCTCGCATTAGTGACCATTGTCAGAGTCGTGGTGACAGCTGAATTTCTATATTTTCATTCATTATTTTTAAAAGTGCTGTGTTCTGCTTATTCACACTTGGCTTGCTACCCCCACCCCAGCACTTGCTACCCCCACCCCAGCACTTTGCTCTACCCACAGTTCCTCTCAAAGAATATCCAGAGGGCAGATTGCTGGACAGGAGCTTGTACGGCTTAATGGGCCAACATCAAAAAAATGCGGCACAATTTCAGACAGGACTGACACCGAGTAGCTGGGAACAGCGAACGCTACCTCCAGAAATGGTCTTTTTCCATCAAGAGCAAAACTTCAGCATGCAGTGCACTTTCCTCAAGTCAGACTTTCTCTCTCCCTTGTGCTTTTTGGGGCAGGTTTAGAATGATGACAAAGTCTGAAATTAAAGCTGATCAGGGAACAGCAATAACCGATGTGTCAAAAGACAGGCAGTTTCCCTTTCTGCTGCTCCAGCAGTCCTCCAGTGTTTCTGAGATGCGTCTGTTGCTATGGGTCCGAGCCCCACCAGCTGCTGTCAAAACGACTGTGTGCAAACAGCCATATGGTGCGGAACAGCCAAATAAGGAGGAAATGGATTCAAACCAGAAGCCCATATCAGACAATGGCTTCTAAACAGGGTTTAGGGATTACATTACCTTACGTTAAATCACACGTTACAGAATCATTGTGTTTACACTAAATCTGTCGCTCATCCGCTTACAGTGCTATTTGGCTCCGTGTTTGTTCTCTCTGCCCAGTCCTCAAAGAGCAGGGATTTCAGGAAAGGATGTAAAATCATCGGGGAAGGGGTATTATGAGGTCCCTGTGTTTCGGCTGGTGTGAGTCTCCAACCATGTTTATGTTTAGCTCACATTTTATTGCTCATTCGCGTGTATGCCAGTCCTCCGTAAATCGACAAATAGGAGGCGGCCCTATTTATTTGCCTCGGTTCTTGCCAGCTCAGTCCGCTTCTATCGCAAAATCTGAAATACAAACACAACAGGAACTGAGCTTCCTGCTTCTCACTGCTCAAGGTCAAGAAACTGACGCATGTCCCTCATGCTCAAGAAAATCCTGTAATATCACCACTGAGTTTGAGAAGGACATCACAATTCCTTCATTCGCATTGAGTTTCCTTCTTATACTAAACATGGACTGCACAGCTGTCTAAACCGAAACAATAATAATAATAATAATAATAATAATAATAATAATAATAATAATAATAATAATAATAATAATAATAATAATAATAATAATAATTTGTGATCAGTGACCCCAGGACAGGCTCAGGGTTGCTCCAAATTGGCCACATTTAACGGCAAGGACAAGTCATTAAGGATGATGGATGGATGGATGGATGGATGGATGGATGGATGGATGGATAGAATTTTTTGTAATCATAGGAGAAAATATGAAGTTCCAAATGCAAGTAGAAAAACAGGATGTCATTCACTCCTACTCAGTTAAACATTAAAACACCAAAATTCGAGATATTCTGCATCTGTGGGGGAGGGGGGTTGTTTGTTTGTGTGCTATAATATTCTGTTTGAAGTGTGAAGGCTAAATATATGGCTCAGATATATTATGTTTTGCTCTGCTGCCATTAGAAATCCTGAACTCTGTCCTCACAACCAAAAACACTTCCTGAATGTTTTCACACGCAGATCACACACACCGGCATCGTCCAGAGAAAAAGCATTAAAATTACACATTAAACCAGAGAGGTTGGTGACAACAGACATTGATTTCAAGTTTTCTCACTCATGATGAAAATATAATATGATAATATAATATTTTCCCTTAAAGTTATACAATTATGCACGCATCACCCCTTTAAAAAAGTAATATTTACACAGAATATTAAAGAAATGTTTTTGCACATTCCTTATGATAAATATTATTTGCAATATATGTTTCATAGAAGTGGTAGACAGTAGCCACTATGACTGTTTCACACCCAACCGGGATCTTGTTCTTGTAGCTATGGACATTGCACTGCACGTATACACAGGTTTGAGGTCCAGAGATCCGTGCTAATATTGTGTCCATGGGGATGTGAGACTGATGGGAGCATTGATGACATAGTACCTTGTAGCGGTATACGCCGCTGCTCTGCAAGGTGAGAGATATACGTAAAGGTGACAGCAATGCAGGGGTCACACTTCTTCTTCTTCTTCTTTTGGCTGCTCCCGTTAGGGGTCGCCACAGCAGCTCAGTTGTATGCAGTTGTATGCACACATAAGGCTGTGAAATACTGCAGAACCTCTCATCGCCCCCCTTTGGTGAAGAAGGAAGCCTCGGTGCCAGGCTGGGGGGGGGTCTGTGTGCCATTCGGTTTGTCTGCTCTGAAACACCTATGCTCCACAACCTCAGAAGGATGTCCAAACCACAGTTTACGTTAGCACTTTATGGCCTGTTCAATACATACCAATAGGATGGCAGCATATTTATAGCATTTTCGATTCTTTCCTCTTTGCTCAAGTGACATTTATTGACAGGATATATGCTTCAGAGTTTTTAATCTTTCTATGGTTAATAATGAGCTTCCTGATTTATATGGGCAGTAGACTGCTTTTGAGGGAACCTGTGAACTTGTAATTTGAAAGCTGCCAGCTCAGGATGTGCCCTGCTGTTGTACCAATTATCAGCAAAATATGAAATATGGCGCTGAAGGCAATGTGTGTGTGTTAAGACGGCCTTTAAGCCAGTGTGAAATGCGAACACTAATACCTAAACTCGCTTGCTGCCCAAACATTCTCCTCGGAAAGGCAGCTGTAATGGCCATCGCTGTGTTCCTATTTCAAGCCGTGGTTGCCTCCCTGGTGAGACTGGAAACTTTCTGCATGGCATCCATTTGGGACCTCTTAGTAAGATTACTGCGGGGAGACTCTTTTTAAACAGCTTATCTTGATCTCTGTGTATCGCAGACATACCCTTAGTGTTTAAAGCTTATCTGGCGCCGCTGACATTGTTCGAACCCTCGTCATCAACCCATCGTTTGCTCTGGCAAAAAAAAAAATGTCCTCATGAGTGACATCCCTGGTGGGGGGGGCAGTGCAGAGTAATGTTGGTTTAGTAGTGGTAGTGGTGAGTGTACAGGAAACATTCCTGTCACCAGTGTCATTCTGATGTGGTTTACTGTCTAGTGTGTATCCTGGGGGCCTCTAAAGTCCTCTGCACAATACTCTATTTCTACATCAAACAGGGTAACAATTGTGTCTATATTCCCCACTATAACAATAATTATGGTTAGGAGTTTTTGCACGGTCTTGTCTCCTGTACATCATAATTTAGAGAAGTTCCCACCTAGGAAATCCTGGAGTGTAAAATTGGTGATTTAAAGCAGTCCATCCATCCATTATCCTTAACCACTTAATCCTGGTCAGGGTCACAGCATATCCAAGAATCATTGTGCATTGGGCTGTAGGATGCCAGTCCATGGCAGACTGGTTACAACCACGAATGTGGAGTAACCAATTAATCTGAAACACATGTCTTTGGATTGTGGGATGAAACCCACACAGACACAGGGAGAACAAGTAAACTCCACACAGACTGAGCTGGATTCAAACTCGCACGCAACTTGCCCAAGTACTGCCCAAAGCTACTGAGCCACTGTGCTGCCCACTTTCACACAGTGTGAATTTAAATTATTTTGACTCTATGAAAAATTTGCATTTGTATTCACATTTTTTATTCTCCAGTGACTCAACATCAAGTCTCAACATCTTGTGTGTACATAAGATTACCCTTCAAAAACTAATTTCAATTATTCACTTAGCTGATGCTTTTCTCCATAGCAGCTTACAACATTCAGCTACTAACAATGATTTAGCCATTAATGCAACAAGTTAATGGTTACTGGATTCAGGGTAAGTGCCTTGCTCAAAGGTACAACAGCAGGAGGTAGGATTCAACCCTGAGTTCCAGGCACTGTGCCACCTGCTGTGCTTCAGCTTTAATGACTTTTCAGGACCAAATTTCTGTCCACAAATTTGCAGATGGGCCTCAAACAAAAATAAAAAATCCTTTTTGATTAAAGGTGCACTGCAATGGATTGGCATCCTGTCCAGGGTTACCATGACTGGCCCAGCAGCCTGTGGTTCTGGGATAGGTTCCAGACCACCACGACTCTGACAAGCGATTCACGAAAACGAGTGAGGGATTGAGTTAAAGTTGCAGCGCTTTTTTGCCGTGGATCTGGACATAAATATGCCTTAATGTTCCGCCTTCCCGGCCCTAGGGTTGCACAACTGCTGCACAGTGGTCAGCGAAAGCCTGCAGCCCCTGCTGCTCTGAGGTGGAACTGCACCAGAGAGTGGATTAGTCTGTGCATTGGAACAATGGTCTGGATGCGAGGTTCTGGGAAGTCAGCCACAAAGTCAATAAAGGTTATTAGCTGTTCTCCTTTGGCTGTGGCTCCGGCTCAACAAGTTGTCTGTATGAAAAGGTTAACGTTTACATAATCTGTTCTCTACTAATGTATTTAGTGCCTCCCACTTCCTGTACCAACCACAGATCTGTGTGTGTCTGGTCCTTGGTGAATTAAGTGGTACATCTGGGTGTGACTGTGGGAGTGTGTGTTTGCGTACGCCGGCCACGTCCCTGCTGCACACATCAGAATTAACTGCCCCCCCAAACTCCTGTGAAGATGGAACAAAAAACTTTTTTCATAATAGCAAGGATTTTTTTTTACATTGTTTACTTGCTGCATATACAGTATGCATATATGGGCAAGGACACAACAATTTTCAGGTGTTGGGAGTGACAAAAAAATTCAGTATTTGGTCCAGGAACTCAGAGAAGTTATTCATAAAAACAAGTGGTGAGAAATTACATGGTTACATATTTATATATGTATATTCATATAACATCTATGTTCATTAACTCTTTTTATAGACTGAGAAAGTGTTTTGTTTTCATTCAAAAGGTTTATGACAGCCACGGAAAGTGGAAACTGATGCCACGCTCAACCCACTAAGATGAATCACAGATAATACTTAATTATCTGTGTCGAATGTGCCGTTTCCTCGGAGAGAAAGGGTACCATTTTCAAAATGTAAAAAAAATGCTTAAGTTGAATTTCAAGATTATTATGATTTTATTCATGGATCAAAAAATAATCCAGCACTATATTTGATGCACAACTCCCTAGGAGGCAGACCTCAGTCACACATGAGCGAGATGTTTTTGCTTTAGCGGGTTAATGAGCGAGGGCCGCCGATACGCAGTCTTCTCAAGCCTGACAGTCGAGTGGCTTTAGATGTTAACACACATCTGCCTCTCTGCTCTTCCTCCGAGGTGAGGATTTAGTAGCACAGCTGTGTGACCTTCGAGCCTTGACCATCACTGGGTGTTACATCTAACAGGACAGTTATATCACCACCGTATTCATGTTCTGCTTCCCTCGAACGACACGGACTCATGAACTTCGAGCCCAAGTTCTGGACAACTGCCAGAGCCAGACAGGCTGTTTTTTTACCGCTAGGTTGCAACCCGTTCCCGGTGTCCGATCTTACAACCACCGAGAGCACTTTAAGTTAAGACAACATTTTACTTTGCTATGGTCTGAATTTCCTGTTCTCTCTCCTAAATTGTGATTACGACAGCAGAGAATGTGAATATCCAAACAGTAAATTATGGCAAGTTGCATTAGATACAGTAATACCTCAGATATCCCTCTAGATGTGTTCTTGAGAAATGGAGCTCAAGGAAACAGAGCTGTAACAGGTCATTAATACAGTACATGGCATAAATGGAGCTTGAAAAGTCCGCAGCATAATGCAAAATAGATTATTTATACCTTTAATAATGCGGAATAAACCCGGAAAACTGCCATTTCACAGATAATAAATATAAAATTTCAAAAAGGTATTACTTTTATATAGCCTTTTTTTTACAGTACTGGGGAAATGTGCAGCTTTGTTGTTAAAGTGGAGTTGAACCCAGGCGGAGGTCAATTTTGAATCACGGAGCAGCGTAGAACACTGGGCTGGGATACAGTTTACTCCATTCTCCCCTCCCTTACCTGTCGGATCTGGGGAACACCCTCCAAAGCTGACTACAGTATGTGTGCAGTTTAACAACAGCCGTGCAAATATTACATCTAAAACCCCAGGTCCCATTGCTTTGACCCCCCAGATCCCAAAGGCGAATAGATTCACCTTTTTCGCTCAGCAGAGTGTAAACTGTCATCTCAAAGGTGAGGCATGTCAACCTTCAAGTTCTGTTAGACTGACCCCGTTTCTAATCCCACTGATCCCAGCTACACTGCTTGCTACATAAAATACGTATTTCTTCTTCAAATTACGCCCCCCAAAAACATGCACTACACATTAAAAAAGAATGTTTTGAGAAATGCCTTTGCCTGAACTCAGCGAAGCAGCATTGACGTAATTTCCTGATATCACACACTGGTAAAAACAGAGAAGAGCGTCAGGCTCCCAGCAGGCACGGCTGCTGCCGCATTGCGACGTCATTTCTGAAACGTGCACTCTCATTACGACCTTCCTCCAACTGCACGGGGAAAGAGGGGATATCGCGTGGGTAATGTAGGCCATGAGCCTCCATCAGCGACAAGTGTGCTCTGACTGTGTTGCAATGACAAGATTTGCCGCAGCAGGCGCCGGGGGTCCAGGGGACTGCCGAATACTTCAAGCTGACATCTGGGGGGCTTCCCCCATCCCCCTGAGAGGTTTATTACCATTCAGAAAAGCGTTCCCAGCCTCATGCCGTGCTGCTGAGTGACTGTCACAGCAAGCTCGGCACTGAGAGACACGGCCACGTGCCCATGCCTAGTGAAGCACAGGTCAAATGGGGAGACTTCCATAGGCCGTCCAAGGAGATGGTGCTGTTGCTAAGGAACTGGACTCTGGTGACTTTACAGGTTGCAGGGTCAGCTGCATGCAGTCCCTGTGGTGCTGTGCACTCGAGCAAAAAATTTTAAAAATCCACTCATTGTCAAAAATCCATCTTTATAAGAGTATGTATACTCATATAAGCTTCATAAAAGTAACTTAGCAGTATTTTGCAAGAAGGGATGCAGGATTCTGGCTCATCTCCCTTTCAGGTTTTTGTGCCCAACCTGTGAATTTTGGCTGAAACGGTGACGTTGTTTCAGAAGAATGTTGCCTCTGACCCACTTTCGTATTCAGCTCCCGAGCTGACTTTACCTTATTATTAATGGATAAGTGTTTCGGCTTCCACAGGGAAACTGGTTAATAGCGGCTATGTAGGTCTAGCACAGCTGAAAGGTTAAGTTCTCTTTGTTTTGACAGGTAGACCATGTCTGATGTCTCCAGCGCAGTACTATGCGGAATCCACACTATTCATTTTCATATGTAATTTTTGACATTTTTACAGAGCTTAACAGGAAGGCAAAATCAAATCGTGTTTTATTAAAACCGTGGTCTCTCCTGTTTAAAAATTAAGCTGCATATTGATTTTTCTAAAGCAGTTTGCACTGAGCGAGGAGGCTCAAGTGGCTCACAAATATTTTACCAAGGAGAACTTGAGAAATAAAAATCTAAGTAACAGCCGTAAATATCTTAAATTGAGGGTCTGACACACCTGTAATGGAGCATATTGTTCTTTGAAGCAACATCCAGTAAACAAGTGCTCTCTGCCACTCAGGGCTGGACTCATACAGGCCGACACACCAAGTGGCACATGACCCAAACGGTAGTTGCTGAGTTATTTCTGTTGCGTTTTGTTGGTCCACCTAAAGCATGTTGTACATTCCTAACTCATCTGTAATAAACCTGTAATAAATATGATGTTTTATGCTGGCTGAGTATTAGCTGTAGGGTTTTTGTTTGGTCTCATTTTCTCCCGTTGAGTTGTGGTTACCTGTTATTTTTAAAATATTTATTTCTTCACGGGTATCTGTAGAACAAAATCACTCATTTGCTTTCGTCAACCGATTGTCCAGGTCAGGGTGAGTTTGGTCCAGAGCCTCAGTTCCCAAAATCAGTGGCAGCTGGGCTATGAGTGAAACACCCAGAAAAGGACAGCGGTCCATTGCAGGGTAGCCACATACATTTACTTACATAGTTATGCCCTATGAACAAATTTGAATGACCAAGTAACCTGAAACACAGGCCTTTGGACCATGGGAGGAAACCAAAGAAGCCACAGGAAACCCATACAGACACAGAGAGACTCAGCTGGATTTGAAATTACATTGTGCCACATGTAAATCATTTTATTTTTAATTCTTTAGGTTACAAAATGTACCATAGCCAGGCTTGAATTAAGCTGTATACCTATATATAAAATGTATAATAATATAAAATCACGTGTGTAAAATGACGGCTGATGTTATGAACGTTATTAGATGCACATAACTAATACTTTTTCAGGCAGAGTACTTCAGATAGGCAGCATGAAATGTTTGTGGAGCTTTCCTAAAATGCCTTTTGTCTAAAGACGGATGTCGTTTTGTGGTGTAACAAATGGAAAGTAGGACTATTTTGTGTGGGTGCGGTGGAATGAAGCCCAGGGTGCAGGATTTTCGGGGGGAGAGAGAGGAGGCCCTGCAGGTGCTGCTCTGTGCAGTGCCAAGGTGAAAGTAATAAATGGATGGATGACCCAAGTTCTGCAGCAGCGTGTCTCTGTGTGCTGGTCCCAGTCCAATTATTAGTAAGAAATCGTTCTGGACAAAGTGAGGCTGGAGAGAGAGAAACAAGTAAACATATGAACCAGGCACCATGTTATTAATCTTTTGCTAAACTGCGTTCAGTTCACCCATGTTAACATTGCGTCTTTACTTATATTACTGTATATTCTATTGTGCTGTGCAATATGCTTTGTTGTCTGAGAATAAAAACAAGAACTAGGGGGCTTAATATTTTGTTGACTTTTTCATACCAAGCAAACTGCAAAAGTGGTGCTGACTTTAAGTTCTTAGCTTAACCTTAAACATTTTTTTAAGAAATGAATGCTGCTTATTCCTTCTGTCTGCTTTATTTAATGTTATAATATTATATATAAAATATATCCCATTTTAATATTCACTCACAATGTTATGAAGAAATATTACATCTTATTAGTATTACTATAGCATGTTTTCATTACTGTAATTTCACCGTGTTTGTCTTTTTATGTACAGTATGTACTATTGCTATATAAAAAAAAAAAACACATCTAACCTAATACCTTGTTTTTCTCTGCTAATCTTTGTCTATTAAGGCTTAAAGACCCCCAACCTTTAAGATTTAAAATATTTTGTCACTGGACTAAACATTATTCAGGTTATTGTGTTGTATTGTGAGCCTTTTTTACTCATGGAATACATTTTGTTAAGGGTCTACAAATAAATGTTAAATATTTTATTCAAAAGCCTCAGATTAATTAAATGGCTGATGCTAAAACATAGTAAAAATGTTAGAGAAAATTGCATTGACTGGAGATCAGATTATTTTGAAGTGTCCTGCTGCTGGGACCTGGCCAGACGGCGACCGAGGTCTCCGCATGATTGAACTGCACTTTTGCTGACGTCTGGCCAGTCGAGCTCCGATATTTTGTGCCAGCAGGATTTTTATATACTAAATCATCTGGCCGTGTCCTTTCAAACCTGTGCACATAGGACTTGTCATAGAGTTCATCCAGGTAACTACAATTTAAGCAAGAGGAAAAGGAATATGTTACAAATTTTACAGAAAAACTGTATTATCAGTTTACTTAACTAACATATTATTAGTTTGTTAATGTATAAAAATCATAACATTCCCACAGCTTGTTCCTGCGCAAAACATGAACAAAGACCTGGTTTAATTTCATCTCTTCAGACAAGCCCTGATGTCCATCATGTGCAACGCCCATCTGTGGTGAAATAAACACTGTCTCCCTTCCCCTCTCATCCATCTGGACATGTACCAGGTGTTTTCAGCAGACTGAGTGCAGCAATGGTGGGGGGAGGAGCTGGATCCAGACGGCCCCCAATGGACAGCGCAAGATGTAAATTGGGATACAGTAAACAGCCCATTCACAGTAGCTTCCTTTGTGACAATTCTTATCCAGGGAGAGTTGTGTCGTTCACAGTTCTGCATTCACAAAGGCGGCTTTACTTGGGAATTATAGATTGTGCATTGCACCTTGCTAGTCCCTGCTAAAAGAAAGTGGCAGCTCACTTGCAAGTGATGCCTGGAAACACCTTGCATTTGGAGAGCAAAAAGCTTTGAATAAGGGGGGGGGGGGAAGTTGGAGGTTTAATAGAGGTTTCTAATAGAGATCTTATATAGTATTTCACAACTTCTCTTGCAGCGTTACCAAACACCAGCTGGTGCTTCTACGGCACAGTTGCCGGCAGTATCGGCATTTCAACACGATTTCTTTTTAAAGTTGCTGTTGAAAATAAGACGGTCACGGGTCAAAGATGAGCTGTTTGACTAGTATTGAAGTCCAGCGACGTCCTGGTTGAAGGGAAATGGCAGATTATGCATGTGGAGAAATTATTAAATGTACAGGTGCTTTTATTTGGAGGAACGTATAATCAAAGACCAATGAAGAAGGTGATTTTTATGCATTTTAAGTCACCTCTTGTCTACAGGCCACTTCTTCGGCGTGAAACACAGTCTTCCTTTTTCTGAGCAGGTATTGCAGAAACATTCCCTTCAGCAGCATTTAACACATTTTGCTACAGAGGATCCACTACTGAGAGCAGGCATTGCTGGAACGTTCTGTAGTTGAAGCACCAATTTGCAAGAAGTAGCAGTTTGCGGGAAGAAATATTGGTCCTGCTGTTTAATATTTACTGAAAATTTCCATTTCATTTCCATTCTACAAACCTCTTTGTGAGTTATAGATTTCTTGGTAAATAAATCATTACTGTCAGTTCGCGGTTTTGTTACGGGAGTGTGGGAAGGTTCAGAGGATGCATTTCAGGGAAAATATTAAATCAGAATGTATGTGGCATGTTTCAGTTCCAAAAATGTTTCTTAACGGTACTAATAAACATAATATAATACCCTTCGCTCAAAAAATAAGAAACGTATCAATACATAATGAAACACATACTTTATACACTCAGTATATCGATATCACTGTACATTTGGCCTGGGCTGTTTGGGTATTGGTTTGCATCCAACTCAGTTTGAGAAGAGTCCACCTGTGTTTCTGTGGGTTTTCTCTGAATGCTCTTGTTTCTTCCCACATTCCTGAAATGTGTTTCATGTTAATTTGTCACAGTGAACTACATGTAGTGTGTGTAGGTGGATGGATGGATGGATGGATGGATGGATATGCAATTAAAATTTTTCTTTAACCACTTGTTCAGGTAATGGTCATGGCAGTACGGTGTCTGTCTGAAATCACTGGGCACAAGGCTGGAAAAACTGTACACTTGATAGAATGCTAGTCCATCACACAAGGAATATAGTATTATAATATAAATGCATTTAAACAGTACATATTGGTCCCGCTACTTTTACAAGTAGAACATTCAGAAATTATCTCCTTCCATAGTCCAAAGACATGTTCTTCAGGTGAATTGCTATAGCGTGTGCGTGTGTGTGTAAATGTGTGTGTTACATTGTTGTGCTATATATCTGTATCCAGTCTGTTATCGTATCTCCTGAACTAGCTTTGTAAAGGTTTCAGCTAAATACTACATAGCAACAATAGTATGTTACTTTGGAAAAAAAAAAGTCTCTCAGATGAATAAATTTCACTAGCGAATGTCACGCAAAGCTAATTTCATTGATAATTTCTGAATGTTCTACTTGTAAAAGTAGCGGGACCAATATGTACTGTTTAAATGTATTTATATTATAATACCATATTCCTTGTGTGATGGACTTGTGATGATGCATTGTGTTAATGGTAACTATTATTAGCAATTATTTTACAGTCTTTGTTAATAGAATCTATTGGCAACCTAGTACTGACATACCTTGGGTAGAGTAAAATTCTAAACAGGTGCATGGAAGTTTGCACAATCAGAGCCGATGGATGTTGGGTATATTTATCCAGAAACCAGGGCAGTGTGCGTTGAATGTGACAGCAAAGTGCTCAGCCTAATTGGACAGGGAACTGTAGCGTGAGAGGATAACACTCGGCCATAATGAAGGGGTTATGCTAGGTGAACAGGCAAAAAATTATTTATAATGTAAGCTAGACCACAAGCAAACAACAGCAGCAGCCGCAAATCAAGTCAAAGACTTGCTAGTTATCTCATTTGATATCAACTAACTTCATGCTGAACCAGCAAATATGGTGCAAAACAATCAAATTGTTTTTCTTATAATGTTCGTTCTTGTCCTTTTAGACTCGGTGGAATCGGGACTTTTCCAGCATGTCCATTCTGTGTGAAAGATTTATTCTAAAGTGACATTAAAGGAGGTGATGAGACATTTGCTGCTGATAGAAAAGTCTGGACTGTACCGATTAGATGGAATTTGTGCCGGAGTGAAAGTTTTAGAATGTTCTTTCCTGCTTTCGGCAGCTAGTTACTTTAGGCGCTGTAAGACCAGGCAAAGAAGCCTGAGCTAATGGAGTTATGACATCGTTTGGAAGGTAACACCATGTAACCTGGGTTCTGTAGCCACCTGGATGTAACTCCTTGGTTCCTACATTGGTGTTTGCAGTGGGATGACTCTGATTCTGACAAAGTAGGCAGTCAGAGGCCATGCACTGCTATTGGTTCAAAGTATTGTATCAGGCTTGATACCTCAATGTACATTTTGCTAAAGAAGTGCTTGCCTGTAACATAAGCAGCAGGGTTTTATATCTTAAATGTAAACATACTTTTAGTACTCTTATTATATTTTTGTAACACAGTGATTTGTTTTCTGCAGTACTGAAAGGAAGCTGCTTCACCACTATCAATAACCCGTTGCCTGAGTCAGGGTTGCAGCAATCCAGAGCTTATCCTGTGTATATGGGGTGCACTGTACACCCTGGATGGATGCCAGTCGATAATGGGGTGGCAAACTCTGACTCAAAGATTAAAGGCACCAAAATCCCTGCCAGTACAGAAGGAAACACAGAAACCCAGAAAGTAAACTCCATACAGACTCAGGCAAATTTCTTTTATATTAAGAGCATTTTCTTGAACGTGCTTCAGTCCATAAATGCAAGCAGCTGTATTAAATCTACTTTTTGATCCGCGTGTAGCCTTAGCGACATTTGCCTTTTCCTCTTTATGCTGCACTACAGAATTGATTATACCATAAATGTTTCTCCAACCCAATGGCAATGCTTGTATTCGTGAAAAAGATGGAGGCTCTTAAAGAAATCCTTGAGGCAGATCGCTGTTTGCCTGCACGGGGGAAATTGGTCATTATCCATGCATATTTAGATGGGTTCGTTGCGAATGACCTGTCCGCTTGAGACATGGATGACTGAGCTGCACTTGATGTTTGTGTGTTGCGTGTGTGTGTGTGTGTGTGTGTGTGTGTGCGTGTGTGGGATACCTATTGTACTGGAGTAGCCTGAGGGGAAGCATAAAGAGCTATAATGTCTGAGCTTTATAGCTTTCTTAGCATTTGAGAAGTGAAGGAATGGGTGTTGAACATCAAAAACATTCATTGCTGCAGGCCATCTATAATGCACTGGAGAAAGAGAGTCCGAGAGAAAGTTTACCATAAACAGAGAAAGAGATAATGTTTCGGCAATTTCGTATTATTGCTCTGTCTTTCACTGCTATTTAATTATGTCCCTCCAACAGGGCCCTCTATACGATAAGGCGTCTGGCTGCAGGAAGCACACGCAAGCCTAACTTTCCACAGAGACACATATTATGGTGCCTGTTTATCTCTAGACGTACATTAAATATACACGATAAATCTTTTCACTTCAAATGAAATTACATGTTTGAAGGATTTATGATACGCACACTCCAGAATGTGGGAAGTACCCTTGAAAAGTGAAATCAAAACATTCCCCGTCATGCTGAGAAACTTTCCTCCCTTCGCTGACTTATGTATTACCTTGAATTATGAACAATCGTGTTAATATAGCGTATAATGTGACATTAAATATGCAGATTTGTACAGTGGCACAGGTGACTTCACATACAAGTGTCACAACGCCATCTGCCAGGGGCCAGCTGGGAGCACGGCTTTGTGCTGCGCCGAAGAGGTGGCGATGTTGGACAAAGGGATGGGGAAGGGGGTGTCATGCTGATAATCCAAATGAGCTGTCTTGTACCTTGGGGGGAGGTTGCTTGCCTCGCAACCCTTCTGGCCCTGCAACCCATGAGAGCACAGAACAACTGCGCATGCTGTTGTGTAGGCCGCCCGACCGGTTTAGCGGTAGTCAGTAACTCGGGTGGCTTCACCTGAGAACAGTCACACACTGCGGTGCATTCAAGTGGAAAAGAGAAACTATTTATTCTGTAGAAGGAATTTGTTCCTGCAAGAAGAATATCTTCTGTAATCATTTGCATTGGGGAGTACATGAATATGGAATTGATTTATGTAGCTTCTACTTCAAAGTGAGGACGGTACCATCCACACAATGGCGGTCTTCATTTGGAGCTGCATTTACCCTGATTTCTGTGCATCATTTTACTTGCTAATGCACATATTTCATATGTGATTCTAATGGTCTGTGTCAACACTTTTTTTTCCAGAAGTGAGCTACATGTGACTAAAAGGGCATGTATTGCTTTGAAGTTTTAAATGCTAAATAACCAGTAATGAAAGTCCTTAACTGTACACAATACAGACCGCAGATCTGTTCAAACAGGCTTATTTGTAATTTCAAATGTTCTCATTTTTAGCTAGCAATGTGTAAAATGAGTCCCTTGAACTGTTTGTATCAGTGCTATACTTTTTCTGACCTTTGTTTTTTATTTCTACTTTTCTGTCCATGATTGTAACAAGTCTTTTCTTACTACCAGTCTTTAGACATGCTGTGGGGGTAAATCGGCATGGAGGAGAAACACTATGGTAAAGCACATGTCAAATCACGAGAGCAGTGGCCATGACCTGGATACAACTGCTGGGACTCCTCAAAAACAGCATCTATGTCCGTACAACCACCTGTGTTTGAATTTAGACATAGACCCCGGTTTAAAACATAACAAGTCAAGCATTTACTGTAATGTATCTGTTGACTGAAATGTAGTGCGTACAGTATGCATAAGGAACTCGAGCTGCGAGGCAGAAACAAATAGCCAAAGACGTTGGAAGTGAAGGCAAGAAAAATGGTGCTTGTAAAGACAGGAAAAGACCTCAGATTATATTGTCCAGGCTCCGTCTGACCTGGTTTTCGGTTCGTGCCGTCATTTCTCAAACCGCAATATGAGCCACTACGCTAAACAAGCGTGACATTCGCTAATCAATACCGCACAGTCATCTTCAATGGGCACCTATATTCTTCCCAGTACTGTGTGGCAGATTGTACAGAAGGATGAACATCGTCCGCCTTCAAACCCTTTGGAAAGAAATAAGCATGCAGAGGTTGCACTGTATAATAGATGCAGCATTTGTAATCACCACATACATACAAGGAGTCCTGCACATGAGTTCTCTGTTTACCAGTCTTTGGAGACGCTGGTTAAAGTGGTTCTGCAGGATCTCTTTTAAGGGCAGACGGGACCCTCAGGGCTCCAGCTGGTGATAAAGAACCACTCCACAGAAACCTGCCACCTGAGGCTCCGCCTCCAGCTCAGCCATGGATCTCGGGCTCAACGCAGAGCTGAGATTTCATCTCCCCGCTGTGGCCTTTCACTACAATAGAATTCATCCTCCTCCTGCTGAAATCATTTACTAGCTTGTCTCTCTTCCCTGCTTCGTGATGGAGACATCAACTATCCCTTTTTTATTGTCTCTTTATGACTGCTTAATAGCTCCATATCCAAATGGACAGTTTAACAGGTGAATACAATGTTTGGTTAACAGCCTATCTGTGACTGTATTATTATTACTATTTTTATCATTACTACTATTTTATATTAAATGTGTGGAATAAGTCCAACAGACATTCCTAGCTCCTGTCAAGATCTCTTTGGGCATCTCGGGGCAAGCATTGCACAGCACACTGTGCCATTAAGGCACGCTAACATTTTGCGGGGAGCCCTAAAAAAAACTGTAGTAATAACAGGTAAAATAAATGAGTGAAAATAACAGTGCGGATGTAGACAATTGCTGCAGTGTTGTCTCCACAGCTGGGGTGATGCTGAAAAAAAAAAAAAAAACCAGCAGGAATTCCCTGCAGTCACGGAGCTGCTTCTGTCTACCGCTCTGGTGTCACACCTGGTTTGTTTGATTCCCCGTGTTCAGCTGACCCCTCCTGTCTCCAAGCAACCTGGGAGAGGGCATCTGGATGTCCCCCACCAAAGGAAGGTTGGCCACCAGAAACAGTCCTCTAATCATGTCGGGCAGGGGCAACGACCTGCCTGAGAGGCCACTTTCTCTCTTCGGTGTCTGTGTTTTTTGCAGTCCGTTCAGCGATCGCCTCCCAGCTCATTTCTCTCTCTCTCCCTCTGACAGAGCTTATTTCCAAAGCCGAAGTATGATGCCCCTCATGAGAAGAGGATATTTCTGCCAAGCATCTCCTCTTCCATATTAATAAGAAATGGACAGCTTTTTCACCACACTAATACCGCATTAATCTTCTCTTCTTAGGCCTTTAATGGAAGGGATTCGCAAGACTGACTTTAGGGGAAGAAAAAGGTTTCACCATTGCACTTACCAGTTGTTTTCTGTATCGTAAGTTAAAATATAAATTTGTTTTGCTTCTGGTCGAGAATTTCTACTTGCTGATGAATAATCCTCGAGATTCCAGAGGGTTCTACTCAGTCTGGCCGCTGTCTTACTGTTTCTGATGCATGGAAGGTATGATATGCTGTAGGTTTAAAAGCTGAAGGGAACCTATCGTTGCTAAACGTGCTATAGGTGGGTGGGACTCAGAAAACCCTGACCTTTAATTATGAATGGGAGACTGCATGAACTGTATTGAACACGGTTGGAGCAATTTTATGTGCCCTTTCAAGAGAGAAACTGGAAGTACACGCATATGACTCAGAATCCAGGATCCAGAATATAGATGTGACACCTCAAAAAGAAATCTCATAAGAACATTCCCTACCCTGCCTATGGGTGCATATGTATGAGGGAAATAAGTAAATGCAATTTCAATTTACTCACCCCAAGTAAAGTGCAATATATGATTACAGTCCCATTGTTTTTCAACATATTCTCCTCGCAAATCCACGCACTTTCTGTAGCTTTCCACAAGCATCCAGATTCCATCAGAGAAGAAGGTTATTAGGATGTTCCTGAATGCAGGTGTGCACCACTTCCTTCAGGTGCCGCAGCTCTGTAAGGCTGCTGTAAGTCAACCAAAGACACAAAAGTTGCTCGAGGTGAGGTCAGGCCTATAAGGCAGGTGTGGCTGGACCTCAAACTTGAGATGAGGATGCACTGTCGTGGTGCAAGAGAACAGCTTTTGACAGCCATCCCTTCCTTTTGTCACAAATGACAAGTGTCTGCTGATCTTTGAGCAGAACTGAATAAGTTGCACCGTCTACAGTTTGTCTGTGTTCTTGATAACGTTTCAAAAAAGACCCCTTCATATCCCAGAAGAAGGTTAGCAAGCTGTCTTTGGCAAAGGGAACACTTTTCAACTTCCTTTTTGGTGGGGGAAGAAGGCTGTTTCCATTCCAGGCTTTGTCTCTTGCTTTCAGAGGTCAAAACGATAGACCCAGTTTACCAGTGACAGTCCTTTTCTGCCAGAATCCGGTTTCAGCCGGTTCTGCACCATTCGCTGCTATTGCTTTCATCAAGCATGTAATTCAAAAAATGCCTTTATTTTTTGAAAGCCCCTGAAAGAATGCAATGTATATGTACAGTATGTGTTAATGTGCATTTATTTAATATCTAACAGGGTCCTATAAAATAAGAAACCACCATGACAAAATATACCCTTTTTTATACAATGATCTTATTACGCTCTACACTGTCATTCTACTTCCATTTTTTCTGTAAAATGGTTCGTATGAAACACTTTAAAACAAAGGTGCACAAATGGTGTTTTTCATTTTTTGCAGTGTTCTTTCCTCTGTTCAGGCAGTCTGACTATTTCGATTAAATATTCAATTAATAGAAATTATTAACTTAAGTGGTATCCTGGAAACAGTGGTAAACAACAGCATGAATTACTGGTGTATGGCAGAATGTGCTTGTGCCATATTTGTATGCATGCATCTATAATAGCAACATAGGTTTTGACAGATGCCATGACACACACTTTCCTTTCCTGTTTCAGAAAAGGCCTAATAAATCCAGTAAGCAGAGTCAGTCGGGCTTATAGCTTATAGCATCTGTAATCTGATCAGAATTCCCTTTTTCCTGAAACTGTCTTAGCAGTCTGACACCAGACAAAACGCAATGGGGAAATAACATAGTTTAGTTTTGGGATGTCCTTTAATCGCGGCTGCACTATCCGTATATTGTTTTCCGCGCCGTGCAGCGAACGAAGGATGCTCCGGATGGCCAGCACGCGCCATGTAATTCAATCAGCGTGACATTGTGTGTCTAACAATGTTAAGGGCTCATCAGGAGCTGCGCGACGCATACTAAGTTCTCGCTAGGGTCCGAAATTAGTTGGACCACATTCACTCCAGGGTTTAAGTCCGTCAAGGAGGAAAGGGAATTCCATTACATTAATGCAGAAGAGCATATTTATTGATCCAATTGATCTCTTTCTTCTTCGTATTACCGGAATGCATATGTCGCTATGGGGAAGCAGGGAACGCGTTAAATTTTATTCTTGGTGCAGGTGAACTGTTTCAGAAAACATTTGGAGTTCATAAAATAATTTTTCTCAGTGCATTCATTTACCGTATTATAATAAACGCAACTAAGAGGCAGATGGGTCTTGTGAGCTAATTATTTTCTGACAAATAGAATAGGAGGAGAGCTGTGTTTCAAGCAGAAAAATATTTCTGTTCAGTGAAGCTTGGATCCCTTCCGTTTCTTCGTGTGAAAACCATCCCATATTGTCGGAGCTCTTTATAACATTAGCAGAGCACTTTACCTGTCTATACACAGATGAAAAAAAACAATAAACGAACATATTGCCACCCAAAGTATCTGCAGCCCCAGCAACAAAAATGAGAAAAAATGTACTTGCTGTTTGCGAGTCTGCAAAAAAAAAGTTTTCCCCATCTCTGAGAATTATGACAGGCGGTTTATCATCAAACTAAAATTTTCCAGTTACAATAAGGATTCAAAGTTACAGAACACTGACACTAAAAATGGAAAAAAGAAAGCATTATTTGTGTTCATGTATATTGCAAGTTAGCTTACATAGCATCATAATTTTTCATGGTCTTCACAACGATTTCATTAGACATTTTAACCCAGAACTGCTGAGACGAGTTGTGAATAGATGAGTGGCATCTGTACTTTTTGTGCCCCATTGTGCTCTGAGCGGTGTTAAACAAAATGTATTGGCTCAAATGCAATGTGTTTTTAATCGCAGGCAACAGGAGAGCATAATTACAAAGCTGTTGTTCCACTCCAAGTCTTGCTGATAGGCTTTGGCACGGCGTGTTGTGCTGTTCTATGGCTTTTTGATGCCCCATTTTATTATAAAAGAAGACTCTTCAATTATTTTGTTGCTTAGCACAAGCTTTTGTCCTGAACAACTGACAGCAGTCACAATGACTACGCTTTTTGTTCATTTGTACAGCTGGGTGTTTAATGGAGTCATTTAAGTGGCGTGCTATGCTCAAGGGTGCAACAACAGGGCACATTCGGAAATTTGAACCTGATACCTTTTCAGCAGCGAGCCCAGCTCTTTAGCCACTAAGTCACCACCTGCCCACCAGTACTCCTTGAACAGTTTGTTCAGCTGCACAGAAAAATGGTTTGAGGAACAAAAGACAGCATTTTCCCAATACAGCATGCTTGAAAGCTGTCTAATTTTACAGACAGCATTACAGGTTGTGGCCTGCAACAAAATAAAGTAAACATATGTGGTAAAACTTTGAAAAGTAGCAGTGCAAGTGATATCTTGGCTAATAATAACAGGGAAAGAATAATGTTCGTAATTTCATTTGTATGGGTATGAACCTGTGTATGGCACCTTGGGAAAAATAATAATGTAATATAACAGCATAAGAACACAAAAATAGGTGCAGAAGCAACCTACCTGGACAGGAGAGGATGCGGTAGCCTTGGATCCTGACTGTGCAATAACATTATCTCATTTGGTATCATGCTCATGGGTTAAAACTTGATCTTTACAAGTCTCAGGGGGCAGTTTACAAGCCTGTGGGTAACAATCAATTTGTTGGTAACAACACTCAAGATAAACTCTCTTGGCCTTGGAGAAAACCACTCAAATGGTTTTTGTTGCTTTAAATATGTGATATGTGTATGAACAGAGGACTAAATGCTATTTGACAAGTTATACACACAACAAGGACTTCAACCCAAAACTTTTAATGGTCTAACCCATTCTTTCTGGTGTCTGCTCAAAATTCCTTTCACTCCTAAATATTTTCATTATCTATAATAGAAACAATGCAGCAGAGTTTTTTGAAATGCATCCAAAAATTTACATGGATGATGAAGCTTAGTCGCAACACCACCTAGCATAATGTAGACTCTGAAAGAGCTTTACCGTGATGCTTTCTGTCTTTGATTTTTCGTATTGCCATTTATTTTCCCTTGGTCGTGCTAATAGGTTTATCAATTATTGTCTACATTATTGTGCTTGTAAACTTTATTGTAAATTCACCGCATGTGATTTAAATGCTACCTTGTACTCAAAAGCACAGTTGTATCAGTTTATGTTGTTGTCTTGTGCAAAGTCATGAGCTGAATAAAGAAAAAAGAAATATTATGAGTTTTTTTTAAAACATCAAGTAACAGCCAGTCAATATAGCATCTTGCTTAAGGCTGTTGTCTTTCAAACTAAAGACTGCTGATTTATAACCCCTTCTTGCTCAGCAGCCTCTGTCAGAATACTTATTTTAAATTAGTAAGTATGCTGTATAAATAGGTAAACCAATAGTTGTTTAGCTAATGCTGTCAGTTGCCTTGAGCAAAGGCATTAGCTACATGAAGAATTATGAAATAATGAATGAGGATACTTCAGAATTTAAACATTGATATATAGTAATATATTGGGATTTCCTCTTTTAACTGATGGAGGATGTGGAGAAAGTAAGACCGAAAGGATCAAAAGGATTAGCACCAGTTCAATAATACTGATGATAAAGGCAGCCTAACTGTTAAAAAGTAACACTAAAGAAACACATTCTCTATTTATTTGTATTATTTCAATCAACAGAAGTGGAATTTGCTTGCGAGGAAAGAAGTTCATCCCAATCTTTGTCATTGCATTGAATGAAAAAAATAAGAATCAGGTATAAAACAGGTGCAAACTGTTAGAGCTCCATAAGAAGGTAACTTGGAGGAGACTGCCATATCTAAACATTTAGAAATGAGTCTTCAGGTTTGGTCTATTGAGTTGTGTGGCTACATTATGCTAAAGGCCAAAAGAGCTCTCTGAGGCCCTCATCAGAAAATCTGTTGATGCCCATGACTCTTTTAAGGTTTTTATAGCCATTTTTAAGCCAACTGTAGTCTCTCCAGTGTCCGAAACATCATCTGCAAGTAGAGAAGATTTCAGCCAAAAAAGTTAACTGAAAGATGCTGCAGAAAGTTTCCAAGAACCCTAGGATAATATCAATGGAGTTACACCTAAGCCTTGTGTCAAAGTGCTTGAGTCAACCATCCAAAAAAGACTGGGAAATTACATGCGAAGCCAGGAAGGAAGAAGCATCTGCTCTCAAAAAAAGAATGCTGATGCACAACTGAAGTTTCTGAGACAACACCAAGGTGAAGATTAGGATTGCAGAAACAGTGTTCTCTGAACAGATAAAACTAAGGTTGAGTTTTTTTGCCACAATGTCAGAAATCATGTTTGGTAAAACCCAAAAACTTCCTTTGACCAGAAGAACGTTATATCATCTGCAAACCATTATGGTGGAAGCATTATGGTTTGGAGCTGCTTTTCTGCCTCAGGGCAGCTTACCACTATAGAAACAACCATGAATTTCACATTGTACCAGAAAGGAGAATGTGAGACCATCTGTCAAGTCCAGTAGCTGTATCAGTCTGTAGGTGACACCCTCTTGAGTACATCACCAATCTTCTCTAAAAAGGCTAAATACTCTGAACAGCTGTTTGCTGCATATGTCCAAACAATCAGAGCTGTTGTCTCTGCAACCCACAGTTGCTTGGAGGCAACCCTCTCATCCGCTGGGGAGAACTCTAAAGGCAGAGGTCTCATCCAGAGGCCTGTAAGTCCCTACACCTCCCTAGAACTTTTCACACTGAAGAACTCCAGAGTAAAAAAGAGACTGCCAAGAATTTTGGATCCAGAGCCCACGCTGTGCAAAGTTAAGACCAACTATATTTAGCTGGTTCTTACAGTTCTCTACTTACAGCATCAGCTCAACCTTCTTCCCCACCAGAGGGATCGTGTTCCTTGTTTCCAGAGCCAGTTTCTATTGCCAGGGCCCAATCCATCTTAGTCTATGCCATTTTTCTCTGAAACTTGACTGGCATTACACCTGGCCCCCATCCTTAATCTTACAAGTAGTAAGCCCATAAGATTTATACTATGTGTGCTTTTTCCATGGTGGTGTTGTCTGATGCTCTACAACAGCTGCTGCTAAGTAAATAAACTTTGGTAATATTTTGCAATTATTTAGCACAGCAGGTACACTGCTACCCATTTGTTTTGTTAATTTTTCCCTCAAAGAATGTAGAAGAACACGCTGAAGAACATGCGGTTGTAAACAAAAAACATACATATACCATATGTCTCCTGTAGTTATTTCATTAGTGTTTTTATTATAAATTTAACATAAAATCCCCCATAGGCTTCACTGCCCTTGTATTGATTGAATTGGATTGTTAAGGGCTCGGTAATGTTCTCAAGGGTCTTAAAGTTTTTGCTGAAATAAAGGTTTGTGAGACAGAAGAGGAGCCCAGACAACCGTGAACAATTTTTAGCCTCCTGCTTCACATATGATGTCAACATGCTGATGATTTGGCAGCACTAGCAAGTCCCTGTCCGCAATCTTTCAGACAAGTAAAAAGTGAGGAGACGGGATTCTCCGAGCTTTTTAAAAACAGGATGAATTCAGAAATAACACCCAGCGAACATCTGACACAGTCAAACAAGTTCTCAGTGCAAAGGAAGATTTTTTTCACTGAAAATTAACACAGTGCAGCTTATATTTGTTTTACTGGAAAACACCTGTCATTTGAAAGTACTTTTAAACCTTTTTTAAACCTTAAACCTGCAGATTATATTTTTGGCAGGGTTAAATCTGAAAGCATGCTGCAGTAGAATGTTTGATGCTAAAGTGATAGATGGGATGCGATTAAAAGTAATTTATAGTATAATTTTTTACGTTAAAATCATGCTTTATCTCTAATATTATCACATTACTATCGGCTGTTTCAGTCTTCCATTTTATGTCATTCCATAGCACCAGTTTCCTGAATGTAACTTTGAGCTTCACAGTCTCATAATAATTTTAATACAAATTAAAACTTGCTTGACGGTCTAGTTGGTAGTGGAGTGGCTACTGGGGTGAATGGTTGAGACGATTCCACAAAAAGTACTGTAGTATGTACGAATTAATACATTGTGCTATATAGAACATGTGAACATACATTTGAAACTTAATAAAATACTTGATAAAAATGAATGTGCAAACGAAACGATATGCAATGAAGTAGTTTTAATTTCCCAATTGGATGTATCCCCCCCCAAAAAACCGTTGGTTCGGTCCTCTTTGCTGCATGTTCTAAATAGCGGCAGAGGACGACGACAGAGGGACACGAAAGTTAAAGCCGGAGGCAGTTGGCATTATGTCAGACAATAAAACTTTTAAACCATAACGCTAGGAAACCAAAAATGGAGAAGGAAAGGAGGAGCAGTGCAGGGACGCAGTTTATATTTTTTTCTTTTCGAATAAAGGTGAGTTGTAGCAACCTGAGGTGCTGTGCTATAGTCCCCCCTCCCCTGACGAAGACGACGCCTTCTTGAAACGCTTGTAATTACAAGACAACTATCGGCAGTGTTAAACCTAAAGGTGTTCGCGAGCCCTAAAAGTTACAGAAAATTATCTGAAATGCCACAAAATACTACACAATTGCAATACTTATGTGGTCAACATTAGTCATCATAAATTAAAAAGACAGTTTTGTTTGTGTGTGTATTTTAAAACTCGTAGCTGTCGAGTTTTGCTTGAAACGTTCATCTTTGTGAGGAAACCCCGCGAATATGCACGCGCGAGGGGGGGAACACAGTGTATGTTAATTCTGTGTCAAATTTATTCTTTGTATATTTTTGTTTTACACTTAAGAAAAACATGTTTAAGTAATTGGAACATACATTTTATATGTTTTATTCGTTTTTGTGTAAGTGCAAGTTTAACATTTACACACTGTATGCGGTGACAAGGTTACACACAGCACCTGACAGAAATTCGTATTAACACGGAAAAATGCAGTAAAGTGCCTATTTGCTCTTGTCAGGTTATCCACTGCTTTGAGTGATAAACTCCATTTAAACAACAACACACTAAGGTGGAGGAAAACTAAGCATTTCAAAGAAATGAAATTGTATCTAAAATTATTCTGTAACATTAAAGAATTTCTGTTGCGAAGCCCATTTTCCAATTTTAACTGAACCTTTATTAACTCGATATAAAAATTGCCTGTACAAATGAATAGAAAATGTAATACAGTCTGTTTCATCTACACTTTTCCCAGTGTCTGTTAACTGTGGTTATTCTTAAGGCAGTTTATGATTCATTGACACTTGCTATTCAAGTCGATGTTAGCAGCCAGTTGTACATCAGTTAATCTATAACATACATTTCATTTGAGTTTTGTGCTTACATGGAAAAGCAAGATGTGAACACAATTTTTTCTTTACACACTGCAGACCCTGATGTGGCCCCTGCTGATCTCGAGCTCAGCTCCCCGCTTCGAGATGGTGTGGGAGGTGAGTGAACAAGCATTGATATTGGTGCCATTGATTGTTAGTTAATGAGCATTGATTGGTAGTTGTATAGACTTCTTAGTGGCTGTATTATAATTGATTATGGGGTTAGTGCTCTATTTTAGGCACTCACATCTGTAGGGGGGCGACAGTGTTTTTTTAGGGAGCCTAAAGTTCCTAGGTATGCTCCAGGGTTTCAAGGTTTGTTTGTCCTGAGTGCATCAACAGCGCAGTGTTGTGACCATGAAATGTGTTGCTTCCATACATCCTCAGCAAATAAAAATAAAAAAGATATGAGAAATAAATAATAATGAAATTAAGGAGTGAGAAGTAATAAATGTGCATAGAAGTTAAATATACGCAGAAGTTAAAAGTTAGATAAACAAACAAACAAACAAATCAATAAGGGCATACAGGGCATACAGACAGACTCAGATTGATAGTGACTCACTGTCCAGGAGAGGAGTTAATCAGTCTTATTGTGTGGAGGAAAAAACTGTCCCAGAACTTGCTTGTTCTCGTCAGAATGCTTCTCAACATTTTCTGGACGGGAGCAAGGAAAATAGTTTGTGGCTGGGGTGACTGTGGTCCTTTAAGATGTTATAGGCCTTCTTCTTACAGCGCTGGGTGTAGAGGTCCTGCAGAGCTGGCAGATCAGTCCTGGTAATGTGCTCTGCTGTCTTGACCACTCATTGTTGAGCTTTACGGTCTGAGGCACTGCAGCTGCCATACCAGGCTGTGAAACAGCCAGTCAGGATACTTTCAATGGTACATGTAGAAGTTAACAAGTATCCTGTTGTCCATGCCGAACCTCCTCAGCCGACGGAGGAAGAAGAGGCATTGTGTTGCCATCCTGATGATGATGCTGGTGTGTCGTAACCAAGACAGGTCCTCAATGATGTTTACTCCGAGGAACCTGATATTCAAACCTCATATCCAGTCAAAGTTTCACTCGAGGAACACCAGGGATTATTTTTTCTCTCTTTCTTCAGTGTTCAGAGTTTTTTGTTTTTTTGCCTCAGTTTTTAGCTGATTAGTCTTAACACCCAGCTATATCTGTTGCCTTAACAAGGTACAAAGTCTTTATCAGTAATTTCTCTGTTGTAACATCCCTTTGAACTTTGTTCAGTGTTCTCTGTCATTCTGGTGAGAAAAGCGCTACATAAAGATGCACTGAGCTGAACTGAATTTCTGATGTTCAGTTTTTAAGAGTGTGTAGACATGGATCAGACACATGGTTGCCCAGTTCAGTAATGGAACTTTTTAATGCACTTCACTGGCTGATATGTATATCACTTTGGTATTGGCTGATAATCTGTTTTTAGCTTGATTCATTTGTAACTCCAAAGTCACTTTTAGCATTCTGACATATACGAAAAGTTACATAATACATACTGCCCATCATTTCTCATTTCTTCACAGCCAGTACAAACTGTCCTTGATTTATTTGTAGGTAAGGTTAAGTAAAAATATTAAACGTACATATAGGAAATAAAAATACATGGGAAAACTTTTCATTTTGATATTTTATTAAGTTATGAATTGCATTTAAAACTCTTAATGTGAATAAAAGCAAAAATACATTCCACAAGTTTCTATTGAAGGGAGATTGTTGTTTGATTCTTTTCAGTAAACGTGGAATATTTATCACCAATACCAGAAAACCTAACACTGTGAACACTATAAAAGCACACTCAATAAAGAGTGAGTTTCCCAATTGTGTTTGGTATTTATTATGCCTTAGTGTGTTTTACTTTCAACTAAAGGCTGGATACAGAAATCCAGGTTGCTTTTAACAGAAATTGTAGAAAATAACATGTTGAAAAAATATATAGTATGCAGTAGAAAATCTCTATTTAGAAAAATGTGTTTATGTGCAGTTACTTTTTTATTTAGTATCATACATTACGTTTTGTTCCGTAATAAGGATAGCCATGTTGATAGCCATGAACATTTGTAGTGAACTTTATGTAAAAAAAAAAAAAAAAGGATGAAATAAAAACATAAAATAGGAAAAAATAAAATGTACCTTTTGTAATGGGCTATCACTGGTATGAACAGTAAGTGGGGTACTTACTGAGTCAACAGAAGTAAAGAAAATCACATGTGCACAAACTGTGTTTGAACCCCAGAGACATGATGCAAAAACTGGAAACACAGATGCTGAGTGCAGTGGTACTACCACCTCATACCAGTTTTAGTTATTTCTCTGATACAGTTCATATTTGCTCGGATATGACTTGTTATCCTGGTCTCCTTGATTCAGATGCCAATCTAGGTATTAATGTATCAGGAATTCAGAAACTGGCAGCTTGAATACCAGGGTATAGGTATACTAACACACTGGTAATAAGTTTAGTGAAATATATTTTGTTATTGCTTTTCACCTTTCCACCTTTCTACTTGACTGTGGCCAGTGTGACACTATGTGGCATCCGCCTGTTGAACAGCACTAACAACACTTATGTACTAAATGCACCACTTTAAAGGTAATACATTTTGGTGACATATAATGTGTTATTACTTTTTATGCCTGGGCAGCATCGGGTTACTCAGCTAATAACCATCATAAAATATGACACACTACAACAATAGTGCAATTTCATTACGGGCACAGTAGGTTCAAATTAATTTTTAATGTAAACTGCAGCAGTGGTTTTCATTTTATTGGTATTTTGCATTTTTTGTGCTTTTTTCCATTGCCTACCCACAATTGATCGGGCACACTAACTCCGCACAGACTCTCCAAAGCACCCTTTGCCGATGGGAGCAATTTGCGTGTGAAACTTTGACTGGATATGAGGTTTGAATATCAATGAGCTGTCCAATCGACTCTTCGCAGTGACGACTATGTCACAGTATACAGTAGTTGTCACCCTGAAGGAGGGCATTGGAGGACTGGTAATAGATTGAGAAGCACGCTAAACAAATCCAATATCCTGGCACTGGGCCTTTGAACTTGGATATCCAATTTAACTGGGGATGTCTGGAGTGTTCTGCATTTCCCTGCGTTCGTGCAGGAGGTTGTCAATAAAAGTGCTTTTGAAATGAGAGCCAAACATTTTCTCCTCAGACTCCTCCTGCCGTTTCCTTTTCTGCTTTACCTTCATATGTCCGTCTAGCCAGAGCCTCCCACATCCAATTAGTTTCGGCTGCACAGTAATGCCAAGCCCGTTTGGTGATTGACAGGCTGATTTTCAAAAAGGATGAATAAGAGATTGAACTCTGAATAATTCCTTGTGCTCTCATATTTATGTAACAGCACCCTGTTATTTCCACTTTAAAAGGTGCTCACAAAGTGGATTCGTATCACATCAACTGTATGCATTTTACGAAAAAAGTCTCTTTTGGCAGAGCTGATGAAGCTGAATTCATTTCATCCACCGGGGACTCAGGAGGAGGGGCAGGGCTGAATTAGGGCCCACCTTTGAACATTGCTCTTTGGGAGTCAGTGTGTGGCCATGGCCAAATGCGCCCGTTTAGCTTCCATGAAGCACGGCTTATACCTTCCCTGCTGAATATGCTGCATCTGATGCCTGTCAGCACTACGGATGGTTTGTCTGACATTCTGCTAGAAGCACTGACAAAACCCGATACATTTGACCAGTGCGCAGATGATAAATACACGGCACACTTCCTACCTGTTCTGCTCTCTGTTGCTCTTAAGTTTAGTGTGTTTGCCTGCAAAACCATTTGCAGAATTCCTACAGAAATTTGCACTGGTATCTTTCGGCTGTGTGTTGAGATATAACTCATTGTGACCAAAAAATAAGTATTTGAAATTTTAAGTAAGAGGGGCTCATAGGTCTCTACTTAAAACTGAGGGTTTGGTGGTAAATTATTTAAGCAGTGAGCTGAGCTGTGGCTCTCTGTGACCCCTCATGGCAAACAGTCAACTGGAGGGAGAACAGACAGGGCAGCAACAGCCTATGATCTGTCCCAGAAGCTCATCCCTTATGCCACCTCCAATATGCATGGGCTTTTATTGCTTAACTAGCTGAGAAGGTTGGGGGGAGCTCAATCTTTTCAGCAGAGTTTATTATTAAAGACAGGCACTTGCATTCTTTTTTCTGGAACCAGTATGTGGGTTTTTTCCACACTGTGGTGCATAACTGCACTATCTAGAATTTTCTGTTGGCAGTTGAGACAATTGATGCTCAGTGTTCATAGCTCAAACTCTACAGTGTTTTATGTAAAAAAAAAAAAAAAAAAAAAGGATCCACATTAATGGATGTTTTTCAAGCCACAGAAATGTAGCACATGGGTACTTCTCACCCTCAGTGAGGTTGTTTCATAGTTCATTAAACAAAAAGGATACTTACTATTTTCAAAATGGAAGATTGTTGTCAATGCCATTCACATGTTTGACCACAGGAACCAGTAGCTGATACGTACAAGGAAATGAAGATGTAAAAATAAATAAGAAGTTATACTATAAAGTTTGGAGATATATATTTCATTATTTTTTCTTTTTCTGTTTGACTATGACTGGCTGTGGTGTTTACATGTCCAACAGTGCTAATAATTCTTGTATACTAAATACAACCACTTTAATGGTAAAACAGTTTGGTGATTATAATATGTTGTTACTTCTCACCTGATATGCATTGGGTAACTCAGCTACTTAAAGAAAATAGTTTAAAATAGTAAAATAGCTTAAATGAAAATACTTGATACTTGAACTTGTAGTTTTTTTTCACCTGATAACGTTATATTATTTTTGACAGGTTTACCCACCTCTGTAGATCCTACAATTACAATCATGGCGAATAAGCCACAGGAGCTGGTCTAGGGTTATGCTGTGACACACAGTAAGCCATTAAACATATTAATTCTGACAGCAAATTGGCAGCCAGTGTGGATGGTCTTAAGTAAAATGCATAGCTGCAACCGTCCTCCTGTTTACTATTCACATCAGATGTGCATCATGCTAACACTATTAATCAGGACTTTTTCTTAATAATCCTTGTGTTAGTTGAGATATTATACAAACCATTTTGCAAAACATACTTTGCTTCTTAAAGTACTATAGAAAAATGTATAGAAGATTAAGATACAAACACAGAAAAACAATTGTCTGAGCAGACTTTGAAGAATACCTGTAGTCTGCAATTTATGAATATGCAGCATAATGCAAGTACTGATAATTGCCTGGCAAACTTGATTAATTAATTCCATATAAACCGAAATTAAAAATTACAAATCAGCGATTAGTACAGCAAGACTTATTCTAGAAAAATAATTTTAATTTATTTACAGTTAGTAACAATACTTTTTTCTTGTTATTTCAGATCAGATGGTAACCTCGGGTTGTGGTACAGGCTTGGAGGCCTTTTGCTTGGGAAAAAACTGGATCCAGGTTTAACTCACTTTGCTGTTGAAAAAGCCTCCTCTGTCAGATTTCTAAATGTTTGATAATTACTCAGCATTACATTAAACATGTAACCTTCACGCACAATATTAAAAAGACTTCATTTTTAACTTTATTTTGATATATTTTTAATGTTCATTTTCAATGTATTCATGCTTTTGCAAGAGACAGTACCAGTGAAGAATGTGGTACTATAACTTTCATGGGAAAATAAATTTACATTTATCTTTCAACAATGTTTAAGCCTTTCTAGTAGAAAATTGCTTTGTTGTTCGTATATAATAAATGGACAGAAATAGATTTACTTTGGTCACATAATGTGTTTTCTTTAATGAGAACTTAAGTTAATACATAATGTGTTTTGGTAATAGAAGTGCAACTAATATGTGTAATTAAACACATTATAGTTATTAATCAGGTTAGAGCCTAGTCCTGAAAAAAGGTTAATAATTGAAGTTAAACAGATAATAAATTGAAAACATAGCAGTGATATGTTTTCATGTGTTTTAAAAATGATGTATGATGAAGTAAATATGGTGTAAAAAAACTAGTCTCGGTCAAATGTTTTTTATGAAATTAGACATGAACAAACACTCAGAACTGAAGGAGAAGGAAAAAACAGGAAGAGAACAGTGTGTGAGAGGAGAGATAGTGGTGCCTGTCTGGAGGAGTACCATGGGTTTGTCACATGTGGGAAAATTCCTAATAGCAATTCACATGGGACCCTGTAATCAACATAATTAATCATTGCTGAGAGTTGCTCTGTTTGATATTACCCAGTTAACTCAAATGGAAAATGTAATGCATAAGGGTGCATAAATGGATCTTGCATTTAAATAACTTGTGCCAGTGGGTGTAATTTTTACTGCTACCACCCTGCGCTTTTTGGAAACCTCTGAAGTGACAGTGTAATTCTTTATGTTGGTGTTATCATTACAAATAGTGTGGATTGCAGTCATTCCTGCCTGGTACCACATTAAATACTTGTTATGCATGCCAAAGTGCTGTGCCGTCAGTTATTTGAAAATGAAATCAAATAAATAAGAGTATTAGCTGAAGCAGCATATGTTTTATCATAAAGCAGGGGCTTTATTACAACATAGAAGAATAGAGCACATTCCATGACCTATTTTTGAATCCAGCGAGACAGTTTTATGTTGTAAAAATGATGACTAGTGTATTTTATACGCCTTTTAATGGTCCACAGGAATCAATTTAATAGTACAAACTACATGGTAACCAGAAAATGAGAATATATCATAAATATTGTTTGTACTGTTCAGATTAACAGTAGCACTACTCAACACGGGGGGAGGGAGGTCATTTGTTTTGTCACTATGAAAGTGATATACATAAAAATGATGAATGTACTTGGTATTGGAAGTTAAGTTACATTAATGTGCATGAGTAGACAAAATTACAAATACACATTAGTGAGAGAAACAGGGCTAAAGATTTTCCTAAGAGGCTGTCTGATCTTTCATGAGGTGCACTGCAAACATGTTTAAGTCATAGTGAAAGGCAGAGGTGAGATCTTTTTAGTACTGTTTGATAACATTTGTTCTTACAGAAACAAGAAGAAATATGAAACAGTCACATCAAAAATGGATTTTCACCTTGGTGTAGCAAGTGGCATAGGGACAATGCATGTTCAGGTCCTATAGAGTATTTATTCTTCTCCACAGCAATTTTCAGTTGTTTTATTAAATTCAAGAGTTTCATTCCTTCTCAGCAAGCAAAATATTAGATACATTTAGGCTGCAATGCCCATTTGTTTTCATTTTAATGTCCACACTGAAGCAAAATCCTTATTGCTTCCACCTAAGCTTCTGTAAATAATTACCATTCAAGACAATTGTAACATTCTAATCAGGATGAATTTAATTAATTTAAAATGGGAACTCCACTGATTCTTTCCTTATTCCTCCAGAGTTTTCACTTCCAATAAAACAAGCCAGAGCTTCTAAAACTGCTGTACAATAATTTAAAACATTTGATCTTTAAATGGTGAGACAAGCCTGGAGGTTTAAATCTCCAGGCGGACTTGCTGGCACCAGTCCAATCCAGAACGCTCTTACCATATCTGAAGTGTCGGGAAGATGATACTTGGAACCGAAAGCAGTGCTCTTACACACTGTCTAAAAGAGACAGTAATGTTTTGAAGATCAACACTTTAGAGGTTTGTGCTGATGGCTGGCTTTAGTAACACTGTCTCACTATCATGCTCATGTCAATGCTGACTACAGTTGAACAAGTGTTTGCATTTATACATTTACACATGTTTAAAAAGGATAATATCTGATGTCTTTCATTTGCTTAAATGGCACTTCTAAAATCAACTAGATACTGCTGCCATTTTCTTTTAATCTCTCTTGGAAGGGGATGGTGAACAAACACTCAGCCCTTCATACTATTAGCTTGTGAGCATAAACTATTACCTGTGTGTTTGGTGTTGTGGGCAGAAACATAGTTGGTTGGGTTACTTGTGTCCAATTTATTTATCATGGGTGCCCACATGCATTTACTGTTTTTGTCAAAAGCTTAACTATGAACACCTTTAGAAATAAGTAACAAAGATTATTAGAAATAAAACTTGAAGCTCCACTCTATGTGGTATAAAAATCGAGAAAGAGGAGTAAATCCAAACCTTATTTTGCATTGTGTAGTAGCAATATTTGGTTTAATAGAAATGAGGACAGATGAGAACATAAGGTACAGTATTATTTTCTGCCAATAGGTAGATATTCCTATCTCAACATATCTAACTGGGATCCAGCAGAGCTTGACAACAACAGTCCTTCAGAACTCCCTGACCTTATTTATATTGCTGTGCCAAAATTAAAATAAAAAAAACAGTTTCATGGTTGCTGCTAGTGTGCCCCTGTAAATAAACACGGCAGCCACACAGCTACTGTATGGTTTCAGCCTCAGCCTTTGCAGTTGATTGAGTAACCCAGTTTTTCACTCCGCTTGCCATTTTGGAAATGTTTGCTCATGATAAACAACTGAGCAGTTAAGTTATCTATATCTATGTTTTTGAAGCAGTGTGTTGGTTTAAATGCGTATGGCTAATTAACAATTTGGTCGAATTGGGCTTAGGAAGCTTGGATGGAATGAAAACCTGTTTACATGTGTCCAACAGGAATTGAGCATAAACTCAAAGCTGCTTAGAAGCCAGTATGGGGAATTGTATGGTTGTGTTAAATCCAAGCAACTCAAATTAAAATTTGTTTGAGAAGATACAATAGACTCTGTTTTTCCTTGCGAAATTACCAGTAAGAAACCAAAGTGAGATTTTTCAAATCTTATGAAATATCAAGAACTGTGTTCTTTGTGTAAAATTGTGTTTAATGTTTTTAAATTAACCATGTAATTGATTTAGAGATTATAGTGGCATTTCATTCCAGCCATGAGCATTTTTACTGTTCTTAAATTTCATGAATGATAATTTAGAGGCATTAATTTTGCAGCTTACAAACTATTATAACTTTGACAGGCTACAAAATTTTGACCTGGTTAGGTGGAGTTACATATGAAGCTATTTGATTTGTGCGTCTCAGATACGTTTGGTTCCTCAAAGCTCAAGAAGGCAACACTAAACCATTGCTGTTGCCAGTCTGGCATAGGAACCTGCATGAGTGGCTACTATCAAATTTGACTTGGCACATTCATCCATCACTTAACTTTCTGTGACACGATCACAGTAAAATTCAAGAACTTTCAAGGTCATTAACATATTTAGAAGGTCTTTATTAAAGAATTTTAAAAAAAGATAGCTTTTTGGGAAATTACATTTTTGCTATTGTTACTGTTACTAATGTAAGAAAGGAAATTTTTCATAAATTTTTCCTTAAATTCAATGAATCCTTTGTTTTAAACTCTGATGCCTGAACAGTTTATTCATATTTATAGAAAAAGTAAAAGAAACAAACATCGTAAAAACAGAAACAGACTGTTTTAGTTATTGTATTTATTTTGATGAAAAGAACAAAGCATGTATTGCATAGTGATTCTAATATAATGTTGTGATTCAATTATAAAAGACAATGAAACAACTTGTGCTCTGGTACACTGAATCATGGTACTCATCTGCTGCTTAAACTAGTACATCATTGCAAAGGTCATTATTTAACATAAATAAATGAATGAATGAATGAATGAATAAATAAATAAATATTTGAGCAAAAAGAAAATTAATATTTTGTTAGCATCCTCACACAGACATAGCTTGTAAGGGACAACAGGTGCTATTTTTTTCTTTTTTGTCTTTTAAAAGCTGACATTTGAAAGATGTGTCTTTGTTGGACCACTTATTGCCCAGGAAATCTATTGTGAATCATCAAGGTTTCAGATTTATGCTAATAGCCACTGGCAAATAATTAAGAAACTCTAAAGCAGTAAATGAACACCAGACGCCACAGTGTCAGCTAACTTTTTAGCCTCTTGCATGGCATGTAAAGTGGAGCACTTCTCTTTATCAATTAAAAGGTAATTGCCAGCATCTGTTGAGAATGAGTACAGCAGCTGCCTTGCCACCCGCAAAGCGAGGGTTGAGGCTTAGTCTCCAGTTTTGTGTATTTGTTATTCAAGGACAGGGTAAAACTATAGCATTTTGGTACTGTTTTTGCTTAGTAACTGAGTAATCATGAAAAAGCAAAGTCTTTTCCATGTCAGTAAAATCAATATGATCAAGAAAGTAGGCTGTGGTCCAGGTATCTCTTAATGGTCATGTTTATAATACCTTTCTGTGTAGTTGTTTTAATGGCAGCTTCAGTTTTATAATTTTTTTTTTTTTTTTTTTAAGTTTTTTACTGGTAACATTTTATGTGGTGAAGTATAGTGTTTTTCCCTCAGGTGAACTTGAGAGCAATATTGAGGTAAGGTTATTATGTTTGCCCATACACTGGCAGTTGTTTGTGGAAGTTCATGGAGATGTCTGTAAGTCACAGGAATAAGGCAGTGTGGGGATAGCTAAAGGTATAATAAAGGAGAGTGTGGAAGTTCACTTATTTCAGTTCTTCAGGTGCCACTCTTTGTGTTCCATGCCATTTCTTAGAGTTTTGTAATTCTGTGTTCACACACCTCTGATGTTTAGGAGACCTGTCCATCCTATTAAAGAATGTAGTAATAGATGTGCCCCTCATTACATCTACATTTCAGCAAGAATAATGGTGGTATTTCATGAATATAGTTGGAAGTCAATGTATGCAAATACTGTTCATGCTGATCTACATTTGTACTGTAAGTGTTTAGGTGCTATTAGTTACCATGACAGCTAGTGACTATACCTCTGAGATGGGCACTCTTGGACTGGGCTCCAGATGACTGTTTTGGAAGTGTCTTTCACATATGGCATGATGCACAACGTGACATAAGGGAAATTTTTTTTTTTTTTTTTTTTTCCCTCTTCAAAAAAGGAAAAATACAGGCATAGAAAATGTTTTGCTTGGTAAATGTCATGTGCTCTATTAAGCTTGTGGTATTGGCTCAGGGACACCTGACTGATAATTTGTGGCCTTCAGCGCCAGGGTGACTGCAGAGGATGAGCTGAGTGCTGCTGCCTTGCTTGAAGCTTTGTGGGGTAACCACAGCAACTGCCATTGGCACCAAAGACCCAGTTAAATTACCACTGTAATTGATGGTTTGTGATGCTGTGAGGCATCTGGTAAACCATTAATGGTGCCTCAGATTTTTTCCAAATTGAATCTGCCAAAACAGATTTTGTACTTTCATACTAAGAGACAAACCATTTAACTGACAATACAATAAATTTGTTAGTAATTTGTCTATATTTTAACACAGGATGTTTTGTATGTAAGACTGAATGAGGGGTAGTGCACCTGAAATATGTATTTTAATAAAATTACTTTTTGGTGAAATTGCTGAAACGTGTGGATTTTTTTTCTTTTTTCTTTCTCTCCTTAGGTCTTAGCTACTTTTTTGGTATTAGAATTTTTGACTTGTCTGTCATCATCTCTAGTAGGACAAAATGCAATATATTTTAATATATTTAACTATATGAAATTTTAATGAGCTGCATTGAAACTATAAGAATATGACATTCATGTAAAAATATGGCAAAATAAAACTAATACTACACTGAAGTGTACACTTAACCGGTTTTATATTTATGGTGGGGAAAATGCTGATGTCGGGGGAGAAGCCTTGCTTGGCAATCAATTTTGTATTGTGTTTTGTCAAAACAAATTGTTTTCTGAGTCCAGTGCCAAAAGAAGAGGACTGTTGTACGATAATTACCTCAATGAAGTAAATGCGACAAGCTGTGGAGAATGAGGAAGCATTTTGCTGGTAAATAGATTTATATTTCAGTCTGAGCTCAAGGATGGATCTTGACAGCACAAAGGCAGGGTGATGTAATGATCCAGATTAAAAGGCGAGGTCAAGAAATTGGCAGAGCTTGAAAGGCCAAGAGGGTTTGCTGTGTCATCCATGGTAAGAAGCTGATTATCTGGCTCCACTGTAAATGAAAGAACATTGCCCAACCCCTCTTATCTTCTATCATTTTTGGAAAGTGATTATTTTTAAAGGCTGTGCTCAATTTATTATGAATCTGGCAAAGTCTGACACTTAATCATTGCCCTTGACCTAGCGTACCAAGCTCCTCTCAAACATCTTTCCTTCAGACAGTACATTTTTTTTTTTTTTTTTTTGTACTTTATGCCCTCAACTGAATAGCTGTCACCCAAGTAAAGACACATGGTTTTTAATGTTGTGTTTTAAGCCATTCTGGAAAATGTAATATCGCTTCAATCTGTTCTGAGGAGTGCGGGACAAGTTTTTATTTTGGCAGTGGCATTTTTGGCCGAGAGGAATGTGCAGCCGTTTCCCTATGTACTGCGTTTTGGTTGAAAGGCATTGGTATGAATACCACAGATAATTAACTACTAATTTGACTGATTAAGGCAAGGCGATTGTTCGGAATAAAAACTGAGGCCTGCTGGGAACAGGGTTTCACACAGCTCGTCTAGAACCAGGGGAAGTCTCTGAAAACAGGGTGAAATGGATGAAACTTCAGACATTGCCTGCTGCTGTTTGCGGTTTTTTTTTTCTTTTCTTTTTTCCCCTTCCTTTTTTTGCTCAGTCTTAGCTCTCTGGTCTCATTTACATAATTAGTTATTGGAATGATTATTTACTAAGGTTGTTCTTGTGTAATGTGGTGCATAATATGGGTTTCTTGGACTATCTTCCTAAAAATGTGTACTGTTCTGGATATCCTTTTATCCACTATATGTAGTAAGACTGTTAGTGTCTACCTTGCCTCCTCTCTTGTTGAGGACTTGGTGTTGAGATGTGGATGTTTCATGCTTTGTGTGAATGTGTGAGCAAAACAGGCTGCTGAATCCCTTTTCAAACAGGTTTGTGCTAGTACTGGATAGCGGCTGTCAGCCATAGCTCATTGTGCCCCACTTAGACTCTAAAATGAATATGAACCTTTTTCATTTGTTAAAACTCCAGAGCAATGTGGAGTTAAACTTTAAATTTAAAGGGAAATATTCCATTTTTAAAGATTTTTGAGAATGAGTTGACTGTAGTTCATAATAAAAAAGCACGACTATCATTTTAAAAGATGGCTTAAAAGTATCAGCTAAATGAATGAATGTGATCTGTTGCTCTCTATTTTGCTAATACTGTTCTCAAAAGCAACTTGCAGTGTTTGTATATTTACACATTAACTGTTTACAGCTGCTTGCTCAAGTCAGGGTCACGGTGGTTGAACGTATCCTAGAATCAGAGGATACAAGGCTTATTTTTTGCATTTGGCTACTTATACATTTCACTTTATATGTACAACTAGGTAATTCTTACTGGGTCAGTTCAGACAATGCTCAGTACTTTGTTCAGGAGTGGAAATGTGTACCTAGGACCTTGAAAGACAATACATCAAGCTACTACAATACCTACTGCCCTCATACTGCTACATACACAGTAATGAATATGTTTGTTATACTCACTGAAGTGTGCTCCTTGCAAATCAGTTTTTTTACATGGCCCACTTCACAACAGGTGGCAGGGTGCTAAAGAAAGGTCCAAGGGATGAATGACAGAATAAATTGTCTATTGTTACATTAGATGGTTAGCTGTCTAAGTAAATCAGTTGGCAACTGAAGAAAAGAAAACCAAAAAACTAGCAACATCAAGAAGGGGAGAAAAATAAACCTCTGGGGGAGTTCATGTACCACTGGCATTAACAGTAATTCTAATACACACAGTAATTCTCAATACTTTACCTTCTCAAAAAAAAAAAATCACACCCAAAATTGTAATACCCCTGAAGATGGTATTTACTCTGAATTGCTCTGCTAAAAATGACCCAGCTGTACAAATGGGTAATTGATTGTAAGTAGCTTAATGTTGTTAGTTGCTTTAGAGAAAAGTCAGCTAAAAAGTAAATCTACTGCTACTGCTCTTTGTACACATCAAGGTTGCAGAATTGTAGGGTGTGACTAGCAATATTCTTTCACTAGTTCTGTTTACTGCAAGCTCTCACTTTCCATAGTCTGATACCTATTGAGCGATACTTACAACAGTGGTTGTAGCTAATGTGCAAGTTGCAGTTTTGACCCCTGTCCTAACAGTGTGAATTAGGGTTGGGGATTGGTTCGTACTGAAAGAAGCCCCTTCTAGCTCAACATTGTCTCCTTACAGCACTTTGCATGCTTTATGCTGTTCTGGCTATAAGATTATAATTAATCATCCTCTGTATGCACAAGCTGAATAGTTGTTTTCTAGGATACTGCCATATATATTGTGTTGTATCTAATGTTTATACTGGCCATTGAGCTTCTTGCATCATATTTCAAGTAAATGTCAGCTGGGTGTATGCTGTGTGCTACCTAGTAATATTGTGTTGCCAGCAAAATTGGCTATTTATTTTTCAGTTGTCTTTGACATGAAGAAAGTCACAGTGGCATTACAATCCACTTTCATGTGCTGAAGCGTGAAAAAGATGAAAGACAAAAGTACAAAGGACAGATATATGACATTTTATTTGTGATCAAAAATGTTACCAATTACTTTTGATCCATTTTAGCTGTTTGATCAGTTTAGTGGTCTTGTTTTTCAATTTAGTATTATTCTGACAAATAAAAGAAGTACTTTATCAAATATATAGACATCTGGTACAGTAAAAAATGCTGTCAGGATCCCTCTGGGAACACTAAATCCATCTGTTGTTGTAAAAACAACAGCTATACATTTCCAGCAGTGAATAATACCATTGATTCATTGAGACTGCTTGATGGGCCAAAGACAACCAGGACTGCTGGCAAGAAGCTGTATGTCTGCTTCTTCATACCAGTTAACTTGTGATGCTTACTCCCCTACTTCCTATATACTGTCAACAGGCTACACAGAGGTCATCTGAGCCTCAAGTCACTGGTCAATATGACAAAAGGTACAGAAACTGGCCATCTGGACTACTGAGAGACATAGTTTTAGGTGTTTTCAAAGTGTTGAGATTCGGTCCTTGCAAAAAAAGAAAATAACTCAGTAGTGTGGAGTTTTGAAACTTCTCATTTCAAACCATTTGGTTATGTATCAAGTACTATAGTAAACTATAGTAAAAGAACAATTCCCACAGTGCTGTATACCATGTTATAACTAGGTAGTGACTGATGTAATTCATGCATACATTTTAGAAACAGCAGTTATCCTGCAATTGAAGTCACCCAGAGTTTTAAATAAGAGTAAATTGAATTATTATTGTCAAGACAGATTTCACTGGGTCAACAGAGCTCTCTGCTCTGGATGATGTATATGTTGTTTTGGGACCTGGCTTGAGTTTGCACCACTGGATGGTAATCTTGTTCAAGGCAGTTGTTTTTGATGTCTATATGGTCTTAGATCACTTGCGTGCGCACACAGTCAAAATAGTGCACAAAGTATTTTATGGGTTGGCAGCTGTTGGGAGCTCTCGTGATATTTCTATTCCGACTAATTATAGACCCTACTTAGACAGTAGGATTTTTATCAACTTCCAGTCCCTTCTGGAGCTGTTTTTCACATCTTCATAATTGCTTGTGATCACCTTTTCGTTTAAACAATATACTAGCTAAGTTACCTGGTAGTAATAAGTATATAAATATAATAATAAAAAGCATATAAATAACCTTTCTGGATGTCGTACCAGTAGACATCATATCTGGTGCAACATTAACTTATAAATGTGAACTGGCAATGTCTAGAAATTTAAAAAGAATAACATGAGCAAACTACATGCTTCTGTTAACTTCATGTATGAGAATTCCTGCTAACCTGGAAGAAGGGATTTTGGCTATATTCAGAACCTGAAGGTTGCACATCAGTTAAGAGTGTAGAAACTAATAAACTGAATCCTGAAGCAACAATTTGTGTAAGCAATGACGAGATGTACAACAGTTTGAGAAACGCTTCAACATTTTTGCAAAATTGTCTTCACTCACCTGCACATTCTGAGAGCTGGTACTGAGGATGGTGCTGCCAGATGTTTCTGCAGCTGTTTTGAGACTGCAGAAGATGGACAGTGCAAAGTATAAAACTTGTCTAAAGGTACTTTGACAGTAATTTTTTTAACCTATTTTTGTCTTTATAGCTAGGTCATTATTGAGATTAGGTTTAGGTTTGGTTTGTATGGAACCACAGGTCTCTTCTAGGCAATGGAAGAGCAATTTATAAATTTTTAGCCACTGATTGACCCATATACGAAATGTATGTAGATTGTCAAAGTTCTGTGGATGTTTTTTTCACAAACAGTTGGTAATTCACAGAACCTGGGGTGTGCAGTTCATCATTCAGTCTATGTTTGCAATGAAAAAAACTAAATAGGGTTTTATACTCAATCTTCATAACAGATTCCTGTTTGAGGAATGGTCAAGTATTGAAGTTGGCTGCCCAGCAACTGGACGGATGGCATTTTCAGAACTGGAACTACGACAAGAAAGCAGACTGTTATGGTGCTAATGTTACGCCACACTGTATCAGATGTAATGAAGTGGTTGTGGAAGGGCCTGAACAGGCAGTGGGGTCATTATATATAATGCACTAAATTAGCTGAGAGACACCTGTTATGCTGTGTGATTACTCCAGCATAACTTGGTCACATTAAATGTGTGAGTTGGAAACAATCAAAAATCTGTCACGGTTTCTTCTAAATAGTGAAACATGGTTTGTGAACATTGTCTTGCTAAGTGGAAATAATGTTGCTACTGCAAATAAGATGCACAATGTTAGTTGTGACTCCTCAATGATACTTAAAGCATTGTTTGACCCAGATGCTTTGTGATATTTTATGTATCTTGCAAAGAAACAAGGTCTTTTGCTTTGGAAGGAAAAAATTAGCTCTTTGTGTAATGTCTGTTGTTGGCATTGGAATAATACTAGGTGAAAGAACCAGGAGTTTGTATAAGATGCAAATAAACTTAATTTCATACCAAAATAACATTTCATTAGTGTTTAGGTACAGAAAGTGTCGCTGGTGCACACACAGGTTAGGCACATGATTAATGGAGAACACGTTTCAGTTGGCGTAGTGATTCATTGTAGTCGATCTAATGATTTGATTCATTATATTCAGCATTTATCCTGAAATAACCATCTTCTATTATGTTTGTAAAACTGTCATATTATACTGTGATGCATGCTATTGGGTGATTTAATGCATGGTAATTTACCACAGAACGGTAAATTATAAGGAATTAAACTATGGTAGTTGTATATCTAGGGACATGTGGATGGTTGTCTAGCAATTTTGACTCAGAGTTTTGCTGGTTCTGGTTTCCATAAAAGTTACAGTTCACCCCAATGTCCGAGTTCTGGCCTCCTGTGTCTGTCTGATAGAGGGGCAGGAGTCCAGGGGGATGTTTATCTGGGACTTGCAGTTTGTACTTAACGTGTTTTTTGTGTCAAGTTCAGGGCATCTTCTCCTTTAGGAAATTAAACGGGTTGTGGGAGGACGGGTAGGACTGTCGAGTCATGTCCTGATTTATAACCTTCTGTTTGGTGCCAGACACTTAAAGGCTCCTGGAATTCCAGTTTTTCTGCAATAACTTCTTTTTAAATTATAAATTGTAAAAGAGCAGTCAAGAAAAGCCATTTAGTAAATATAAACTGAATGAATTGTTTTATTTTTGTATACACTGTATATGTAATATTAAAAAGTAAACACTAAAATGACTTTCTTGTGCTGTCCAGAAAAGATGTAAAAACTAACTATTCAATAGCTGCCACTTGTTCTCAATGAATATAAAAATATTTGTCTTAATTCATTATTATCCTTTAAACTAAAATGCTGTTAAACATGGTATTTTTAAAAAAATTTTTATCACTTTTCCACTTCATTCTTCATGCTTTTTGCTGATAATGTAACCAATACCAAAACAGCCTAACATAATTATGAAGCCAGAAGGTACATACTTTGTTAGAAAATATAAAAATCAATTTTTTTCTTGTTCAATTGCTTATTTTTTTTATAAAAGAGACCTTACTCTTGTTGTGCCTGTATTCCCTTTTAAAATAAAGCTTGTATGGTTTTCACTAGCTGCTTCAGTCTTTATTTTTATGATGCATCTTCACTTGATTTCAGTACGTCTTAAAATTGCTCCAGGGTTCTGTTTGATGTTTTCCTGACACTGAAATTTGAGGTTTTTAAATGCAAACAGGCAGTTGAGTAATTAAAGACTGAAATCATGCTTTTATTTTATTTAGTTGTGAATATTTATCAATATACATAGAGACAGATGTGTACTGGAACATAAAGCTGCTAATTTCTATGAACAACCCAAACTGCATTGATTCTGCTGGCTCAAGCTCAAAAGTAAGTTTTGGGAAGAATGTGAGACAAAGACAGTGCTGATAGTGTTTGACTGGAAGGATCTCTTGTTTTTCATGCAGACTTTTGTCCAGGTGATGCAGATGTTTACCTCTGAGGGGAAATTTGTACAATTATTTATGCAATTTAAAAGTATGACCCATTACAGTGTGATCAAGTTTAGAGCTGTGACCTGAACAACATGTCAGCTGGTCGAGAAGGCCTAGTGGCCATGTGAATCCTGTTGCTGCTCATGCAAAATACAAGGAATTGTTTGCATGTTTTTGGCTGATTTCTCTTTAGTTTCTCCAGAACTACTTAGAATTATTCACCCATTAATACAGCTGGAGGAATCTAGGGTAAGTACCTTCTTCAAGGAGGTGGGGCTCAAATATGGGTCTTAAACAATGTTCAGACTACTGTGCTAGAGTCCATTAGAATACAACTTGAGGTAACTACAAACTACAGTTCAGTGGAGATGTTTTTGTGCTTTTGGTTAAAACTTAAAATCTAATTCATAATCATAAATATATTCACCTCTTAAGTTTTTGCTGGTTTTCATAGTAATGCAACCAATGCACATCTGTTCCAACATTCTCTCCGTCCCTAACTAACTTAGTCGACAGTATTATGCGCTGGTGGACAGTATTGCACTGGCAAAGCTAAAATTCACATGATGTACCGCTTCACTTTGTTTATTCCTACTTGGCCCAAAGAGGCAGAATGAGGACCAGCTGCTACTGAGGGAAATGGACTATATTATTTAAAATAACTGGTCTGAGCAGTGAGGATTTTTTTTTTTTTTTTTTGCTGGTTTTTTTCTTCAGAATTCTGAAGTTCTGAGACTCATGCTGCACCAGGAGTACAAATCTAAATGTCCTTTTTCATATATACAATTGAATGCATGTTCATTCTTTCAGTGCTGAACTGTCATGTGAGCAATGAATGACTAATTGAGCTTGTTGGATAAATCCCTTAATGCCCCATTTTTTAAAAAATAAAAATGCAGAAAAAATCCCTTCTGTGAAAGGGTCATTCAGTTATGTCAGCTTTTTCATTTATACCAGGCAAGCAAAGGGAAGGTTATGTACATGTGCATTTGAGTTATTTTGCAGAATTCATGTGTATAGCAGTTTCTGAGCTAGAGTTGGAAAATAGTGTGTCTTAAAGAAAAAATTTAATTGTGAATGCTGCAGCACAGTTCTTTATTTATTACATACAGACACATTTGAACATTTTAATTCCCATTGGTCTATATATTTAAAAAAAGGTTGGTAATTTCAGACTTGCTACGGTTTGTGATACACAATTTCAAGTGCTATTACAACTTTAAGGCTACTGCAACTTTATATTTTTTGAAAGAAATTGAATAGTTTAAGTTTAACACCCCCTTAAAGCGAGCTGATTATTGAAGGATATAAAGGTGTGTGATTGGAGGACCAAGATGCAGGTGTACTCTGTCTTGGATTTGCCATCTTATTCTTAGGCTGAATGGGAGGATCCCATTTCCACTGACAGTGGCACCCTTTCTGAAGGAGACAGGCGAGTGTGTGAGGCTCCACTCTTGACATAATGCCATTTATTGTTTTATGCTGCCAGTAAGTCTTTCCTTAGGTAGTTAGGGAAGAGGCTGAATTTTGTGTTCTGGGAGTGATATATGCAGCTCAGTGTATTGTAAATCCTTGACAGCTTTGGACTTGGCCTCTAATGCCCAATTCTTGGGTTGTCCTTGCTAACGAAACATTGCTTGAAATTTCGTGTTGTCAGTTCATATAACAATGAGTATTCTGAGCCCTAATAAGCATGCCTCAAAGTGGATTTTGTAAATGTTACTATTTTGTAAATTTCACTGAATGATAATTTGTGTGTCAAAGTCAAAAAAGAGTCAAAAGTCAAAAGTGTGCGCGACTCAATGATGTCCAATGGCACCAATTCATTCCACCGTAATATTTTATAAGGGTTATTTTGGACAGTTTTATAATAGTTGTGGTAAACACACTTTTTTAAACCTTTTTAACTTAAATGAAGTGTGCCACTTTGTTTTCCTGTAAACGCCATATTCTGCAAAGATAAAAGAATTTATGCAAAGATGAATCATTCAAGGTTGCCAAACCCGTCATATTCTCCTCTAGACAGATTGCCATGTAGCGTGCTGTTGCTGAAGGATATTGCATTGTTTGTCAAGGTCACGTTTCCTCAGCAAATCTCCTGTGGACCTGTTTCTCTTGGTTCCAGGGTGGTTTTCTCACATTCTCTGCTGCTGTACTTCAATATCTGGTGTGAGAAACGCCAACCTGCCTAGGGGTTTTGTATGCCATGCAGTGCATTAAGCTGTGTTTATTGCCCACAGGTGGTCCCTTAACCAGTAGACGTTGAATTGCAGGTGCTGTTGCAAGGTATTCTGCTTCTGTGAGGAACAGAACAAAGAGTGAAACAAGTTGTATTCATCTTTCATTTAGAAAAACAGCATTGGGTCACACTTACATATCTAGGAAAAGTACACTAAGTAGTTGTAAATACAGCTACTTGTATAACCAAAGGCAAAAGGTTGACATATTTGGCTGTTATGGTTAGGTAGGACTATCTAAGCTCCATGAGGGTGTTGAAACATTGCAGAATTCCTTTGAATTATCATGGAGCTCAATTCTTAATTTTTCTAGCAGAAGGTTAACCCATATATTCCACATTAGGAACTTCAAGGGTAGACTGTGTGTTTTGTTCCTGCTAGTTATGATTTTTAAAGCCAACATGACATGCTGCACAACAAATTTTATATGTTTGAGCATTTTTTAATACAAGCTGCTTTCTACTTTGTTGAGCAGAATTGAAAATGTAAATATAATGGTTAATTCCATTTAAATTTATGTTCATAATGAGCTTTTTTCCCCCCGCACAGAAACTTAAAATAGTTGCATCTGACATTGACCAGGTGAGACTGCATTTAATTTGAAATCTGTTTTGACTTTGATTTGTGTTTTTTCCTTTTCTGTTGTCCTCCAACACAGTACTGCAAAGTAACAAGAACTTGGCCAGAATAATAAAACGTAGATGCATGTTTTCTGTGTGTGTGTGTGTGTGTGTGTGTGTGTGTGTGTGTGTGTGTGTATGTATATGTGTGTGTGTAAAATAAGTTTTCAATGTTTTCTTAAATCTGAATTGAGTAATTGCACAACACCTTATTCTAGTGGCATGATTATTGTAATATTTTTCTACTTCCTCATTCTAGATCTGCTGATTTTTATGGTGATAAATTTTCAAAAGTAGGTTTGACACAGTGGCATATCTGTTAATCAGTGAACTGTGCAGCAATTGAATATGCATTGTGGGAAATCCTAGAAGTTGTCAGATGAGGCAAAGGTTCAGTGTTTGACAATACTGTATCCTTTTAAATTCTAACTCTGGTTTATACTCTTCTGTAAATGATTTCCAATGTGGTGTGTAATATTGCCTACTGTACTTTGGTGTTCCAGCTGCAAATATTGCAAGCGTAAGCTTTGCTTCTGAACTAGGCAGCGGCTTCCCCCCCTAAAGACAACTGCTGCGATGGAGTTGCTGGTTTAAATGACATCATACTGCTACTTTCTGATAATGGTTAATCCTTTTTTTTTCCCCTTTTCCCTTGCCTTAGTGAGGAACATTCTGCCATCATGAATATAGGTGCGTCAGTGTGGTGAGGACAGCACAGTTTACTCGTTGCGTCCTGATTAAAGGAAAGAAATCCAAGGTCTTGCTTGCTTATCAGGGCTCATCCCATGACAGTGAAGCCACTGGTTTGCTTGGCTTCTTGATGTATAATTCAGATCCAGTGTGCAGGACCTTAATAAGACTCACTAATGATGTTGACAACAGCTTCAAAACCCTTAAACTGATTAGTACTTTGAAGGCAGAGATCTCTGTACCTCCTTGTCTTAGAAAAAGCTCCTTCTAATGGTGTGCTGTTCTGCTTGAGAGTAGACTGGCAAATCCATGAAAGTAGAGTTTAACGCTGGTCTCGGAGGGCAGTAACATCACAGAGCGCCAGTTCCAGCCAAACAGGCCATCAGCTGGGCTTGCTCATGTTAGCCCTAGCTGAGCTAATTTTGCTGTCATCTTAGAATTATGTTGTCAGAGGTTTAAAAAGATGCTGGTGAAACAAACCTGCTTCTGAGATTCATGGACTGGTCTTATTAAAAACCAACCTTCACCATTTGTTCACTTTTACAATTGGAACCACTGGAAGGTGTCAGCACTATAAGCTTGTGTACAGAGATCAGTGTGTTAGCTCCAAAACACAGCTGCCACTTTTAATTCTGTTAAGTTTTAGTTTTCACATTCAATTAAAAGAACAAATAGACAAATATCCCTGGTCTGTGTCTGCTGATAATGTTTGCTTAACGTGTGATATGAGGTCTGCATTGCAGCTGTATTCAAAGTTTAAAGCATACATGGGACTGATTAGATTTAGAGCTTAAATATGAACAGAAGCATTGATATGTCTTGGAATAAGTACTGTTAATGGTAAAGCTATTTTATATGGCACAGTGTGGGAAGACTGGTAACCTGTGGCTCAGTGGATAGCACTGGTAGCTCGGTTCCTAGGTTGTGGGTTTAAAGCTGGCTCGGTCTGTCAAGTTTGTTCTGTATGTTTGCACAAGTTTCCTGTTTGGAGCTGTAGCCCTGTAATGGGCAGGAAGCCCTCTGCTCCTATCTGTGTGACAATAAATTGGTGTACAAGTGTGTTGTATGGAAGGACAAAAGGCTTGTCAGCTGTTGAGCTCATTTTAACAGATTTCTGAAATGTGGGAAGTGGCAATGGCATCTCCAAACATTTCAAGGATGGAAGTTTTCAGAAACAGTACCATCACTAATGTTCATAGACTATTGGCAAAAATGTAATAATTTCAAATGCTGTGCTGGCCATTTAACATTTTGGAGGGGCTCTGTTCGTCTTTGTGGTAGAGAAAGGCACTTGACCATAGGATATAATTGCTTTTAACGATTAGTTGGAGGGAGAGTTTATCTATCTTTTAATGGGTTTGTTGCCTGACTTGTAATCAGAATTCAGGAGGCAATCCTATCAGCCTATTCCAGGTTGCTTCCCCCAGTCAATAGCTTCTATGGCACAAATCCTGCATAAAGAAACTCTTGTAAAAGACTTCTTTTATAGTTAAAGCAGGAAAAATTAGAGATCAGCTTTGTCTAAAAGGTTGGAAAGGAAATGAATATGTTCTGCTGCAACTTTTATTTTGACTAAGTCTCTCCATTTAAAATATACTTTGAGGTTCATATCCTGTATTTAACCCAGTTCAAAAAAATGATCTGTTACTGGTAAATGTTTTTGATCTTAAATGAGATTTCTTTTTCTTTAATCCACTGTTATAAAGAGTAGAATGTATGGCGGAGTAGTAAAAACAGGAAGATTGCTGATATATATATAACATGGTGAACTAATCACTGAAATAATCAAGGTTGATGGAAGACTGTAAAATCTATTTGTAAAACTGGACTTGATGTTCATACAACTTCCCTGTGAAGACAAGACCTCAATTGTCTGAAATCTGTGTTGAAGCCTGTTCTGCTTCCTAACCAGCCTCTGTGTGGAGCAGCAGGGTGCTTTTATAGACCCTTGACTCTTTACCCGTCCTTTTCATCAGTTACCCCCCTGAACAAGGAAGTATGATTTGAAGGGAGTAGAGCTCCCACTAACACTAACAAAAGCAGAGATTGATTCTTGTCTAGTGGGACTTTACTCCTCACTGCATGGAAACAAAATTGCCGTGAGCTATCCACAGGGAGGTAATGCTGTTTGTTCAGTCAGTGTTGGTAACATTTCTCTCCTCCTTGAAAGCAGCCAAGCTCCCTCCTTCCCTTTTGGTCTGAGACTCCCATGTGTTTTGGTGCCATGGGCTGCACTTTGGGTACCTAATTTACATTTTGGGGCATGCTTCTTTTGGCAATAGTAGGAGACAAGGTGATGAGCACAGCATGTGGCACCAACTTCCCCATCAGAGTGGGGGCATAACCTCCTGCCAAGATAATTGCTCACCATACGTGACCCATGTGTTGAATAAGCCTATAATTAGAGGTTAGGGAAAACATTGGCTATTGTGTCCCTAACAGAGCAACTGTGGCAGTGGATCTGTTGGTGTGTGTGCGCGCACGTGTATAAGGGTGGAGGAATGTGAGGTTTTCCTTACAGACCACATCTAAAACACATTTATTATCTCCTGTGCTGTTGTGGGGGTTTGCAACATTAACAAGCAGTAAGTCACAGACACACAGTAAAACTTGGTGTGATATGCAACCTTATAAAGAGGTCAGCATTTGAGTTCTGGTAACTTTAGCCCAGTAGATGCAGTCTTAGGCAGGCCTGTGCTACTCTGCACTAAGACACGCAAGCATGGTACAGTAGTCCAACTATCTGCCACTTAATGCCTTTCTCGGGAGTGCAGCTGGACCATTGTCACAAAAGGTCAACTTCCTTGTCACAAGCCATTTAATCACTCCCCCTAAATCTGTAGGTTTAGGCCTCCGATTTAGGGTCATTACTTTTACATAAGTGTGGATATGCTGGCAAGTGTCCATCTTTATTGCTGCACGAAGAAAGCTATACAGTGATGGAATCAAATTGCTCAAGGTTAATATACATTATGTCCAAGTTGCAGTTCATGTTAATAATGCTGTATGTACATATGGCATGCTGGATTGAAAACCATGTCCAACCTTTGACTTACTGGCTCCACATTGCAATAGTGTTAGGAGCTGAGGCTCAGGTGTGGCAAGTTTTAAATGGACTAATGAAGGAAAGGAACAACTGAACTGAGGAACTAGGACAAGAATGAATGCAGATGCAGTTGCTGCTTAAAACTTATGTGCTTATGCTGCAAATGCACTGCTTTTATGTGTGTGGGGGGGAAACCTTTAAATTTACCCTGTCCTACGTGGTGCCAGGTTACTCTCCAAATCAAGCATGCTCCTGCATCTTACAGTAAATTAACTAGGAAATTAAATTGCCTGTTCAAATATTTCTCCCTCAGTATGGTCAATGTCACTTGAGTAAAATGGACCAGTACAACTGGATTGAATTACTCTGGCCTGAAGCAGAATGAGTTGCTTGTGCACCAGTTGCTATGGTATATCTACCACATACTGGGAAGTCTGTTAGGAAGGTCAAATGCTTTGGAAATCCCAGCATTTCTTGAATACTGGGACCATGGAACTGGCTACATATTCTAAATAACTTATTCCCTTTAAAGATGATTTTATGTAATCCTCAAGTCATTAGGGAACAAACCCTTTATTGTCCTTATTTCTATAGTATAGCCAAGCTTGAAGAATTTGTCCTTAAAGAACAAATACTGTATAGTGGTCAAGTCCAATAGTATTCCCTTTCATGTTACCATGTTTCTGTATCTTCCAGTCTGCCTTGCCATTAACTCTAAAAGTGTGTAACTTTTCAGAGGTCCCTGATGTCACATACTTCATACTTTTTTGATCTCCTAATTCTACATAGGATTTATTTTGCACAACCAATTATCTTTCTTGGTCATTTAGTGAAAATTCTGCTTTCTGTGTACGGTACTTAATTGATAGCTGTAATCTCCTGTACAAACATCACCTTGCCAATGCACTACAGTGAAACAAATTTCAATACTAGTGAACTCCAGTATTTCCGCAGATCTGTGTGTGACAGAGATGTGCTTCACTGGTGACCTCACCACACTCAGTTGTTCAAAACACAACTCTGAATTGCTCCTTAAGTCTCTTGTACCAACAGAGGTAATATAATTAATATTGGAAAGATGAGAACAAACTCTTAAACAGGCTGGAGATTTCTCATGGTAGACACCAAGCTCAAGTGAGCAATGATGTATCGTAGCAATAAAAATGACTGTCATATCCTCAGACCTTTTTTTTGCATTGCAGCCTTAGGGAATGAGATGAGAACTGACAAATACAGTTCTTACCCCTGTTATAAATGAATTCTTCCATTAGCATTTTAGTGCTTGTAATAGCCAGTTCTGTTTGTATGTGGACTTTGTGTAAGAACATGTGCAGTCCATTTATAAATTTATAATGATGTGCTTATGTTGTGTAGTAGACATTAAATGATCTTGTTTTCTGTCAGTGCCACTATACACCATTTTATAATGTGTTGGTAAAAACTGAGGTTATTTACAGTAACTATGAAATTAAAATAATTTCAAACGGTGGTCTTGGACTGGTGATGAGAATCTGCTTCTACAATCAGTTTACTTTGAAGCAGTCCTCTTGGTCTCACTGAGCTAAGCAATGTTTTTATGGACAGCGTGTGTGCACTGTGAGATGTGGTGTGGTCGAGCATCTCGCAAATGAGGCATCCTCAAGCAGCGCCGCTGACGTTGGAATGAGCCGTTTGTGCTTTGGGACTTGCACTTAAACAAAATGAACAACTTCCTCTCCTCTATTGGGGCAGCCATTTCTCATTGTAAAAATTTCACATCCCAGCCTGCCAGATGGTAATGTGACAGAATCAGCCAAGCTGATTATTTAAAAAGAAAGCAAGAGCAAAAGAGACACAAAGAAGCAATCACAATTTATTCACCACTGATTTATACAGCGGTCACATTATGCGACCATAATGTTCCTCCCAAATGTTCATATCACTCTGAATTTTCAATTTTTAGTTCAGTCTGAATATTAATTGAGATTTCTGAATTTTATCTTAATGAGAACTTCTCTGTTGTGTGTGCATGAAGTTATGAATGTAAGATTTTTTAAGAACTGCTTTCAAATTAAATGCTAAAGCAATTTTCTCTGACTCCATTACTATTCTATGTATACTGTACATATATATACACCCAATAAGAGCTTTTCATTATGCCTTTTGAGTTACATTTCATGCAACAACAATTAAAATTTATTTTTCAAGAGCAATAATTGCATTAAAAAGTAAAATTCAATCAATCTGGGGAAAAATTTTTAGTGTCTTATTGCAAAACACCATTCTTATTGGCAGAGTTTCGGTAATAATTCTTACTCATTAAATTCTACAGTATTTTAAAGTGAACTTTAGGGGAGCACATGTCCCCCCCTTTCTGATGAACTTCAAAAGTGTGCCAACTTGAGACACTTTTTACAAGTGAATCGGTGACATGACTATAATACATGAACTGGGTGATTTCTGAAATTTATTTTCTTAGGAAGTTAAGTAGGAATTTACCATTCTGTACAAATAGTAGTCATGCTGAGTTACAGTGTTGTGCTGTCTGTGTTCAGGGGTTCCGTTTATATGAAGCTGCTCTCCAACCTATAAGTTGCTTAGGTCAGGAGTACTAACATCATGTAAGGGATTATAATCCTGTGGTTTTCTTGCCATGTCTGTTTAATTTCTTGACCAGTTGTCAGCTGTAGGAGTTTTGGACAAGACAACAATTATGATCGTTCCCTGAGCAGCTCATGGATTGCTGAGTAATAGATAACTCACAGCAATGTAAGGCTGTATTGAAGCAACCCTAACTGCGTATTTGTTCAGGTTTTCCTCCTGCTGAATTAAGGCTTTTCTCTTTATTGTGGCCACTCGTGGGATGTTGCACACACAATTATTTTCAATTATAATTTTCCTTCCATTCATTATTAGCTAATTAATCCTGGTCAGAGTCAAAGCCTATCCTGAAATCACTGCGTGCTTAGACTATAAAACTACCTTCAGCTGGGCTTAAATCTGGCTCAGCAGTGTTTTGGATGTTCTTCCCACCTTGACCCTCCAGTGGGCAAGCAGTGAATGAATGAAATGGATCCTTATCTAAAAAGACTGCAGTGCTATTAAGTCATTTATTTTACCTGATCAATAAAATATTATTTAATTCTTACTCTGCAAGATGCTTTGTCATTTCACCTTTGTGCAGTGTTCCATCTGTTGCTTGTGGCCACTATTCATATTAAGGCAAGGAGCAAGTACAGCCTTAGCATTTAGTGTAACTACTGCAGCTGAAGAAGTTGAAGGCAAAATGTGTTGCCGTAAATGGTGCTGTAATGAAAGGCGTGCTTCTTCTTGCTCCATTCCTTGGCCCTGCAGGAAGGCTGCTCTTACAAGGTCATTCCTGTTGGACAGAGCAGCTCAATCATGTAGCGAAAACAAAATGTCTATAAATTGGGGAACCGCGATGGAAGTTTTTTTTTTTTTTCTCTGTTTCATAACGTAGGGAGTAATTTCGTAACTGCTGACATGCACTATGAATTGAACCGCTCTCCCATCCTATTACGTGTTTACCCTTGTCACAAACCAACACACAAGAGCCTTTTTTTCTGTTGGCTGTTTTGGTCAACATGTATGCTTATTTCTCTGTCACATTTGTTTGTTCTCCCACAGCAGCATTCGGCTTACAAAGTGGAGTCGGCATGCAGGGTTCAGTTAGCGGCGTTGCTCGTGCGGTTCTCAAACGTGCTCAGTAAACTGGCCTATCCCATCCCTCCCAGGAAATCAAAGCTGTGACTGTGTGTGGTCCATTCATTAAAGAGACACGTTTCTCCCACGATTGTGTGACAGGGAGCGCGAGCAGTAAAGATCCCTCCTCTGCCTCTCACCCCACCGACATAGTCTTTCTTCTCCTCAATGCCCCCCCCTCATCGAAATGCGGATCACGCGGGGAGGGGTTTGGAAGCCACCTCTTGACTGGGCCGTGCCGCCCCATCTCAGGGAAATCAAATGGCACCATTCACACCCGGCCGGGACACAGAGACCCCTGCATTACTGCAAGCTCTTAATCTTCATCCCGGCGTTCAGAAAGAGTTCTCCCTCTGTCCGAACAACCACATGCCCCACGCAACATAGCTATGCACTGAGCTCCTGACAAAACATTGAGCTGTCTAAAGTTAAAACGAACATCAGCATTTGTAACTGTCAATTTTTAAGTCATATTTTACAGTTCTATAACTTGAAAATGTGTATGCAGGATATTGGTTTTAAGGTTTGTAGACACAGAATGCAAATGGTGAAAAAATGTTTAATTTTTTGTGGTATTGGTTACAAATGTGTAACTTGTGGTATTTACTGCAGCATGAGGTACGAGTTCAACAAATGCAAAGTCCCTCACTTTGAGGCGTCAGGTGAACCGCGCATCATTGCCCATTTTGTGATGCCAAAACTAAATAAGGAGGAAGCCGACTGCTAAGTGTAGATATTTCAACAAATCAAAATCGGGCTCTGTGTCTATGATGACACAATACCAGCAAGGTGTAAGTCTCCTGTTTGTCCTAATTCCCCACAGACACGTCCTCAGGACCATTGCTTTGCATGGAGCAAATCGGAGGTGGGCGGAGAGGGTTGTGGGGCTGTGCTCATGGCTACACCTGTATAAGTGGAGGTGGACCATGGTGAGCACTGAAGGATGAAGTCATTGGAGGGTCACAGGACCTTGGTGGACCTCACTGTGACCAGAGAAGCAGAAATTTGAGATCAGTTCTTTTTGCATGTGTGGCTGAGTCTGTGTCACCCAGAGAATCAACAGTAATGTTTATTTTTTACATCTAAATTCCTAATACGGTGTCTACAGAATCCAGCATCCTTAGAGACAGCTTGGCTAGAGATTGGTGTCAAGCTGTGGAAATGGAAGCAAACCGTTAATGTGCATCTATGCGAGCTTCAGGAGGAAAAAGTCCCTGCATTTGACGGCTTCTGAATCTTCAGCGTCCATGCGTTTCCACTCATCCTACCATCTGGTCCCTCCTATCCCGGTCCACTAGTTGATCCCTAATGTCAGGGTCCCTCTGACTGGTGGTGATATTCACAGCGCGACGTAAAACATGACTCAGTTCGGTGACTTTTGCCCTAATCCCGTGTCAGCTTGTCTGGGGGGGGGACGACGACGACTTGAAGCTCACATGTGAGCGGATGGCCGCGACGCTGGTGTGGAAGTAGCCCTTTAAAGCTGACACACGGCTTCCAACCGTTTCTGAAGCTCTCTGCTCTTTCCATTGGGCGGCGGTAAACGAGCCCTCAAGCAGGAGCGCCGCAGCCTCTTGGTCCTCATTGCAGCGGCGCTCCAGCGGCGCCGTGGACCGGGGAACCCACTGCACTGGACTCGCGGCTCAGCACCAGGCTCATGGAGATGCTCCTTAAGCCAAACTCATATTGATCTCTTCGCCTTCGTCCTTCGCATCCGTCTTCCTCTCCCTTCCTTCACCTAGGGCTTTGAGCTGCTTCTGCTGCGGGCGCCTATGATTTTTAGCGGAAACAATGCGGATTTTAAGCATCCCCGCTTCGACTTGCGCGTCCATCTCTGCGGACTTTAGGACCAGGGAGCGGAGCCGGTAAGCGACGCGGCGTGCGAGCCTTCACATAGCGGCACCGAGGGGGAAAAGCCCGGCGGAGCCCAGCGGACGGAACGCGCGCGCGCGTCGCCGTCCAATGTGCGACGCAGCCTGGCCGAGCAGCGCACATGTTCGCCGGGGAAAGCGCAGCGGACCACCTGGCTGTCCTCCTCTCCGCTCTCATTTGCTCTCAGCGTTCTCTGTTCATTTTTTTTTTGTTTTATTTTATTTTTTTTTTTAGCACGCCCAAGTCCATTTTCCCCCTCATCCCACGGTCAGGTCCCGTGAAATTGTGAGCACTTTTTTTTCTTTTATTATTAGACCGCCACTAATAGAAAGAAACGCGGCAATATGGGATTAACGGAACCTTTGGACAACTTGGCTGTTGCGTGAATGGGATTTCCTGCAGAAGCATGTGGTGTTCTCCACACCCTGCGCAGTGAGCAGAGAGAAGCGTGTACTTGATACGGGTCCGGCGGTGTGATGCTCATCAGCGGTTCCTGAGTGACGGATTCGGACCGTTTCGGACGCCGCCGCTGGGTAAGACGCCCATCTCCGCCGCCCCGTTACACAAACTTGGTGGCTATTGAGTCCAGCGGCCACTTGCGCGATCGTGGCACCGTGTGTGGAACTGAGTCAAAGTCCGGACGGATCACTGCGCTTACGGTGGAACAGATGCCAATGAAAGTAATAAAGCTTTAATGAAACACGGATGGGGTGCCTTTGCTCTGTGCAATAGCTTTCAACTTTACTACCTGGGACCAATTTTCATTTACCAATGTGATCACTTAGTCAATAGATTTTTTTGTTTTTGTCTTTTGGCTGCGTTGGTGCTACAATTCCCAGTAGTTGAGCAGAAGGGCTTATGTGGCCCCCGACAAACTGGCAAGTGTGAAGCAAGAAACGCACTGCTGATGTCCAGTACACAAGTCCATCGTGTGCGAGCGGAGACTGATGCCAGAGGACCTGTGCAGGATGCAAGAGCGGCTCCTCCATGGCAACACACCGTGTCACTGCACCTCTGCTGCACACACGGCCTGTCGACCTGGAGGCTGAAGCGCCGCGCATTGCGCATCTTTGCAGTCCAGCGTTCTGCGCGTTCCACACACTGTCCTCTTGTGTCGTTCGCGGAGCGGTTTATTGATCAGCAGGAAGTGTGCCTGTATGTGCCGGAGCGCTGGCTCACGCTGCTGTGCGTGTCTGTATTTCACCGTAGAACACTTGCGGGTTCATAAAGCAGCCCTCACGGACGCGGTGATGTGCAGTTTAATGGCAGGTTGTTGTTAAGGTTGTTCTGGACCGCAAAGTTCCCAGCGGAGCCCGAGAGAGCGGCGCTTGCGTCCCTCCGGCTATAGGTGGTGAACTGTGTTCAAAAAAACGAAACGCGACGCACACAGAATCGGCTCTGTCTCGGGTGTATGTGGGAGCTGTGCGGACCGCGGAGGGTCTCTTGTTGGTAAAAACGACAAACATGCTCCAATTTTTAAGTCATTCCGATACAGCTGAAATATGTACATCCTTGTGCGCAGAAGCGTTTAGTTTCTTGTCTTTTCGCCGGCTATTTCCCAGTTTGAATCCCCTTCTGCTGTAGTGCGTTCATCGAGGTGTTTACCTTGAATCGATGCATTCAAATATCGTACTGTATAGAAGGGGAAAATCGCTGTAAAGTTGATCTAAGAGTAAAACGCCTTGGACAAAAAAGTCAGCTAAAAAAATAAATAAATGCTTTTGAGGGGATGGTGTGTGTGTCTGTGCAGAACCCGTTCTCGGCCACTTCAGGCTGTCACCGTCCTGCTATTTAACGGGCAAGATGTGCCGCAGTGACTGTTATTGTTCACTCCGCCTTGTGCGGCGGCTTTCGGGATGCAGTGCGCCGGTTGTCCCGGGGAGCTGGAGGCCGTGTACAGTCGGACCGGCACATGACCGGTTTGACACCCTTTTACTGTGGGCGGCGGTAAAGTTGCCGGCTTGAGCCCACACACACGCTGGAGACCGCAAGTTATTTTCTGACACCGACGCATCTGTTTTTATATCGTAAGGAAGTTTCCAGCGCCTTTCTTCCACGCGACATGTGCGCTGTGTAAACGACAATGAAACACTGTAGAGAGCAGCGTGTGCCTGGGACACTGAGCTGCAGTCGCCCGGTTGGCAATGTGTACATAAAACCACCGCATTAAGGGCATCCGTGTGAGGACACGTCGTGTTGTACCGCTGTGTTCAGTCTAGGTGTTTTTCAAAATTTGATGTAATGCCGTTCCTTAGTCGAGTCGGATTCCTGGCGGTGTACGGGGGCACCTGGTTACATGAATAATGAAGCTATTTCATTTATTTGTATAATGTAAATATGTTTGTGTAAAATTTTCCATAATTGACATCTGCATTTAAAAGAAGGTTGCCTGGTGCTCGCTTGTATGTGTGGGGTGGAGGAAGGCGGATTGCCTTCTTGCAGAACAAGATTTTTTACCTTGTGTGCCACTAAGATAGACAAATGCCACTGGGGCTGATGGATCTTGAGCACAACCACATAACTAATGGGTGCGTATTGTATAGGAGGGGAAAATGCTCATAAATCTCCAAAGAAAAATCTCCACTGATGGAAGGCTGTTTTCAGTATTAGAGATGTACATTTAATGCATTAAGCTGTACAGTATAATTCTGTTACTGTACTAAAGGTTTGTAAAGTAGAAGTAGTTTTAATGCATATTGATCAGATATAAAACTCTTATTCTTGAGGAACTGCATATTTTGCTGCATGAAGATTTAGCGTTTAAAATGGAATGCTACCTAAGCAACAGAAACCTAAAGTGTTTGCACTACATATGGTACATGCAAGTAGCAGGTGGTGTATTGTTTCGAGTTACAAGACAACTAAGGTCCTGGAGTCAGATCCTGTTCTGCTGCAGTGCCTTTCATTTATATGGTAAGAGTACCCTGCTGTATTGTGTAATGCATAAATTGTTGGATAGCTGATTGTCTAATATGGCAGGTTAAGTTGGATAAATATACCAAATACAAAGAAGGCTTTTTGAGATATTTTAAAAAGCATCTGTGACGCCTCCCCCTCTCTCCTTTCATACTCATCTCTCTGTCAGTATACATGATCACTGGCCTCTGGTTTGTTTATGAACGCTGTGATGCTGCCAGAAGAGAGCACCTTTATTGCCTTTGACTGACCTTTTATCCAACAGTTACTGTAACACTAGATATTGGTATGTTTTGTGCAAAAATGTTTCTCATTCTTATATTTAGAGTCTGTCAGTGTTTTGAATTGGTGTTCTAAATTGTCATGTTTATTTCTCCCAGATTGAGATGATATGATGTGAAACTTTTTTTTCTCTTGACATTTAGCTTGACAGCTTCAGCAATCATTTCTTTGCAAACATCTGCACATGCTTTGCCCATAAAAGCAGCCTGGGCTTTATTCTTAAGGCACTATTAAATCCTCTCTGATGTGTTAATAATGAAATACTTTGATTCCCAGAGGTCATTTAAGCATGAGGTGTCCTCCATTTTAATTGACATTTCCTCTCAATGTGTTAATTTAATTTTTTTTTGTTAATATAGGCCTTAATGTGTCATCACTGTTGCGTTTGCACTGTAAAAGTCTCACATATATGAAGCACAGTCTGTCTTTAAGTGTCAGTTGTGCAGCTGCACCTTTGTGACCAGATAGGTTACAGAGAAATCTTTTTAATTTGCTTTTACCTTGTTGAACTGTTGAGGGAGAAATAAGTAAATGTGGATTTGCTGCACAAGGTAGTTTATCTTGAGCTGCCAGTGTGTGTGCTTATTAAATGCCAGAATTGTCTCTATTCTCCGTTCCCCTGGAGTTATGGCTTTTTTCACCCCCCTACTTCCATTCAGGTCAACATTGTCTTAATGTTACCAAAATGCTTAATGGATTTTTGGTGACAGAAGTGGATCATCTCCAGCCTTTGGTCCTGAGCGGGGCTGTTGGAAAGTCCAGCAGAGCCACTGAGGCGCTACAGCAAGCCTCGTGGCGGAAATGGAAACATGAGTAGGATGTGCCACAGGGAGGCTCTTGTTTGACAGCAGCTTGGTTCCCTTTGGTGTTTTAAGCACGTCTGTTCTATCCTTAAAGATGCTCTCAGAGTTCAGCATCACTGTAGGTTCTTCATCTATTTGTGTGGGCACAGCATCCAGACATTGTTAGTTTAAATTTTTTTTTTTTTTGAGGAAAAAAGGAAGAGCTGCATGTCAAACTGCGGCCTTTGCTGTTCTGTGTCTTGCTTGTCGGTGGGTGAGATTTTTGGAGGCCTCGTTGCCACAGGCTCTGCTGCATGGAAGATTGATATTTTTTAATTTACGAGGAACCCATTGGAGAACCTCTGCCAGCCAGGCTTCATGATCAAATTGCACAGTCAATTAGAGTTTGGTAAAGATGAGCATCTAATTGGTGCTGGGAAAGAGGATTTTCTGTGATGGCGGTCTTGCAACTGGGGGACCTCGGTGGGGATGTTCGCTTCAAACAACCCACTGTTGTCCCCCCCCCCCACACACACACAGACAGTTGGAATTGACAAATAGATGGGAGAACTATAAAAATGGTCACCTCAAAAAGTGGGAAACAATGCAGTCCTTTTGGAATGAGGAAGTGAAAAAAGTGATGCGGTAAGCTACCTGTCCTTTTAAGAACCATGGACAGCGTCAACAACCCAGCCGCTCGGAATGAAATGGCATCAGTGTAAAGAGGGAAAAGGGAAATTGTTCAACATCCTGTCAGGACCAAAGAGTTTATTTGCATTTTGTTGTGCCACCAGCGCCAGAGGACATTCGCTCGTTTTGAACATGCATCTGTTTATGTCCGAGATTTGAGGTTGTGTCCCTGCTGTCGGGTTGTTGGTCTATACATAACAACTGTGAATGTGCTCTGCAGATTCCGATCCGAATGACAATGGCACAGTTTGGCTTCACCAGTTCTGCCACTGAGAAGGTACCTGAAAAGACCTGCAAGAAGCAGAGTGAATGTGGAGTGGGGGTACGGAGGCCTGGCGTGCTTGTTACTGAATGCTGATGAGCTGTGGTTTTGTGGAATTCATTACACAAAGTATAAAGTTTGACTTGAGTAATGATTTTTGGTGTCATCCTCTGCTCATGAACAGATACTCTATATGTATCCCCCTTACAATTTATTGGAATTGAATCAAAATGTACTTAACCTTTTTTTAATTAAGAATCATGGACTTCTTCTAATGAAAGTGGAAATTAAACTGCTTGACTTTCACCCTATTATTTATTCTCTGTTTGAATCATAAATGTGTTATACATGTAAAAACAGGCCTAGGCTGAAATCCCAGGAGGTCTTTGCTTTAGCATGATACTTATCTGCTGAACTGCTACAGATTAAAATACTGAGCTGTACGGTCGAGGATGTTACTTGTGCAAGGTGACAACACTTTCCAGAAACTCCACCTGGTGCACATTAGGGTTGCTCACTAGTGGTTGTTGCTAATTTAAAAGAAACCATGTCTTATACTTTGAACTGAAAGATGCAACGGTTAAAAATGTATATTTTTAGTTACTTTTCGAAGACCAGTTCTTTCACATTTATTGTGGATGAGCTCTTTCTAAACAGCAGAATTTATTCCCTGCATAATCCAGTGTGACAAATAAATGTTTTCCACATATATTTGAAGAAGAGAACTACTGTTTGCAGCTTACCTCTGCTCACAAGAAGTGCTGAGGTTGCAGTGATGCTCTTCCCAGTTCAGAGGGAAAAACTACCTCCCCCTCCAACAGTGATCATGGCATTGATTTTAAATTGAGTTTATATAGGTTGATCCCATCCAGTGAAATTCATCCTCATATGTACAAAATATCTAAGAAATCAGGGTTAAACCATGTGTTGTGTGATGTCAGGAATTTTTAAAAAAATTAAACACAACAAAAATGCAATAATTAAACGTGTTATACCTTTTTATCTCATGTATGAAACTTAATTCTACAGTGTATTGCTTTACAAATCCTGCTGAATTTGGTTATCTTTTTAACATATGTAAGCTTTATAGCTGTGTTGAGATTTTTCTCCAGTGTACAAGGTCTGATCACATGTCTATTTATAGTGTTGTACAGTGCAACATTTCCTTTTGTAACAATTTAACACCCCTGTTATAGAGAATTTATAACTGGTCATTGATTTCCCCCCCCCCTCCTCCTTCCCCTTCCCTCTTTTTCATCCTCCTTCATCTGATGCTGCATGCATTGTTTCCAGGGGAACCATGGTAATACAACGGTACCACAGTATGCATACCAATGAGCGTGACACAGTTTTTATCAAATCCTACCATGCGTTCTGTTCTAGCCCTGGGTGGGGGGATGGGGGGGCTTCTCAATACTGAATCTGTCAGACCCTGTACCCTGGAGGGGGGGGTGGAATAACCACATGACAGTAATTTTTTATTATTATTTTTTGCTGGGGGGGGCACCCTGTGGTCGTTTACAGCCCCCTGAGAGAGAATAGTGGTCTGGCCCTATCTGCAGATTTTTTTTTCTTTTTTTGCTCCTTTCCTCCTTTCCCCGCTTCCCTCCCCTCCTGTTTGGTATCTACAGAGATGGCACTCTCCTGATCTGCAGGTGCTATGCATTACATTTACATGTTAACAATGAATTGTGGGAGGGCACCTGGAGGAAGCCCACAAAGACATGGCGAGAACATGCAATCTCAACATGGGCTGGAAAGGATTTGAACCTACACCTGCTGCCAAGGAAACATGAGGCACTTCTGCAACCCCCTGCGGGGCTGTGACATTAACAACCTTGAATTTACACATTTCTCTTATTGCTCTGACCCCCCCCCAATTTGGCAATAATTAAAATTGTTTCCACCTCATGGCCTCCACTGATGGATGGCAGGAACTCACTTTATTTTCTGACTAGCAATAAATTGTCTTTTAACATTTCTCACAGATACAAGTAGAGATTAAAGGAATATGGTCCAGAGTGCACAAAATCAAATGGTAGTTGAGGCGAGCATTGTGAACAACTGTACGTTTGAGTGTTTTTAAAGCTGTTTAGTAAAATACCGAATATGTGTGCGGAGAGGTATAAAATAAGACAACGCATAAGTCTAAGACACAAGTCGGTTTGGATTAAAAACCTTTTAGTTTTCCCATAATGCTTTCTTTCTCATTATCTTAGAATGATCAGGTGCAGCTGCAAATTGGAGAGGAACAGTGACTCTTATTCTGTTCCTTTTATGAAGATGTAGTCATTTGCCCATTATTTCCTACACTGTACGTGTGACTCGGAAGGAAAACATTGTTGGCATGTCTATTTGTCTTTTAACTATTATTGAATTTCAGTTCCAGAACATCACGATTCAATCCTGTCAGGCATTACACCAATTAGGACCTTACTGTTCTATTTCTGGTGGCTCCCTCATCATAGAAGTAAATAAATGTAACGACTAAAGAGTTGTAATGAAATAATTTTCCAGCTGTCAGCTTATATCGGACCTTGAGAAACGTATCGAAAGCCTCCCAGTGGGACAAAGATGAAATGCTGCGCAATTGTTACACACACCAAAATAAAGATTGAAGTGATGAAAGTGGTGCCCTGTGTCCTGGCTGAAATTGCATCCAGAGGTGTAATCAAATCCCCCCCATGCTTGCGGCGAAGTGAGGGCCAGGCTGGTGAGATTTCCAGTTGGAGAGGAATAGGGTCGAAAGCTTCCAAAGACAATGAATCATATCCCTGTTTCCTTCAAGAGTACAGAATGTCTACATTTGGGCTTTGCTTTGGTATCCAAGGGTTTTAAAGGGACGTTTTGAGATCTTTCTTGAATGTTGTCAGGGATTCGGAAGTTTTGAGGGGCAGAGACAGTTTATTCCGCCATATTGTTCTAGAACTGAGAACCTTTGTGCTAGAGTTGGAGGAGCATAGCAGTCTGGCAAAGATGTAGTGAATGATCGGGTTCTGTAGGTATGTGGGAGTGCAAATCCATTGCTGGACTTGGAAGATGTAACCTTCCAAGTGTTGAACCTGATCGATCTAGCACAGGGTGCCAGTGAGGGGAGACACATGGGGACATTTTGGCAGACAGCACACATTAATGAAGAAGATCTCCACACACGAACAATGAACCTATCAATGTGTAGAAATCACTGCACTACACTTTTTGTAGATGGAAGTTGACTGAGCACACAAACTGCAGAAACATTTTCATTCCTTTTATATTTCACCGAGTTACCCAATGCTGCCCAGGTCAATAAATAGATCAGATATGGAGCTCTGGTCAAATAATTCTTTGGCTTATGTTGTGGTTGAGATGAACCCTTGACATCTTTGTAACTGTTGTAATATCGTGTTTGGCTTTGATCCTATGACAAATTTTGGGATAATGTGTCAGCGGTGGGAGCCCGTGTGATATTAATTGTCAGAATTAATCACTTGCTTGTCGCGCCTCTGCCCACCTAGCTTGCGCTTCAGGTAAGTGAGTCAGTGAGGTAGGAGCCAGATTTTCCTCACTAATAGCATACTTGTGCATTAATTCAGTGACACAACTTTAAGTTGATAATTTTATGTGTATATTGATAATGTAGACTTGCATACTATTTGTCGGTAAAGTGTTAAGTGAAGATTAATCTAGGTGTTTGAAATTATTAGAGCCCTTTATTTCCCGACAAACTTTTTCTGCACACTTTCTTGTGTAAAATATTGGCAGAGGTCTTATTGCTATGTAAAATGTTTAGCTGTGCTGGGCCAAACACTAGAAATGATGGGTGTTTATAACAGCGTTGCTTGAATTATTCAGACATGGAATTTCAATACCACACAGTGCTGTTTTCAGGGGTTTTCAAGGATCGCCTATATTTTATTAAACGTGTGGCTCGGTGCGAGAATCAGATAGCATGCGCTCTCGCCTCTGTCTTCACTGCGATTTATATTCCACTTCCCCACAGGCACAGCCTTTGAGCGGTGGTCGGCTGCCAAGGTTTGTCCGGGCTGCTGGGCCTCCCTGTGCTGCACGCCCAATCAGAGAGCTTCATTAGTTTTGTGTTCTTTTTGCCAGAGGTTTGCAGTGCTTCCTCTGTACAGCGAGCAGGTGAGAAGCAAAACACCAGGGAAGAGCTGGGCTCAAGATAATGTTTATATTCTGTTGGAAAATCTACTGGATATCCATTATTATATGCGCTGTCTGTACCATTTTGATGCAGCGATGTGTACTGAGTTTGACAACAAGCTGAGAAATCATTCACCCATCTGTATTTCGTCCATCCGTTATCACTAACTGCTTAATCCCAGTCAGGATAGTGGTGGTCCAGATCCCATCCTGGAATCACAGGGTGCTTGGCTATGAATAGCATGCCAGTCCGCCTCAGTGAAAGATCTGTTAACAAAATTAAAAATTAAATTTTGTTTACTGTAAGTTGTATGAAATGTTTAAAAAGCACTTTTCCAGTAACATGTAAGTTACATCCATGGAAGACATCATCTCTGGCTAGAACACCGTAATTTGGTCAAAACTCAGACCTCTCAAAATGAGGTTAGAGCAGTGAAAGATCTGTTAACCAACATTTAACATATGCCTGACAATCGCTCTCAACTGTGCTCATCAGACCTTTAAAGTACAGATACCAGTGTAACTTCTCCACACAGCTGCAGATGTTTACCACACTCCCTAGTGTCCATCTAGCGAGTTCGTATGTCTTTTTTCTCTCTACTTGTTCACAAAAGAAGCTAATTTGTGTAGGATTTTGTTCCCTTCCTCCACCACCACCAACGGTCCAGTTTCAGATGATGATTATGCCTCTGAGCCCCTTTCCAGTGTTTTCTGGTATTTCTTTTCTTTTCATTTCTGCTTTTGAACACTATATTAAGACTGGTTTTGATTTTATGCACAAAGTGTGTTTTGGCTGTGTGTATTCACACACTGGGCCCTACACTTTTTACCCCTCTGTTACAGTCAACAAAAGTTTATGGATGTTTCTTAATTCATTCATAAATTCTGCAAAAATCTCAGATATAACATCAGCTGTCCTATGCAGGGCCACTGTTTTCCAGACCCTGTGTTGGAAATGGGGGGTATGAGGCAGGGAACACCATGAATGGGACTCAAGTCTACATTCATGGTGTCACATTACAAAGGTGGGCACACATGCATGCACACATTCACACACTGTGGGCATTTTACAGTTGCCATTTAACCTGAAATTCATGTCTTTGGACTGTGGAAGGAACCCACACAAACATGGGAAGAACATGCACACTGAACATACTGAGCTGGATTCAAACACACACCTGAACTATGAGGCAATACCATCCTTATTTGAGTTTCACTAAAATAATTTTTTAATGTATATGGGTTCTAAGTAGAACATATGGGTGAGAAGTTTTTAGAGTTTTTGGTTGTCCATTATTCTTGTAAATAAAATATTTAAAATAAATACACACATATGATCTATATTTATACATAAACCAGCAATATTGTTTTTTTGCACTCTAGATTTAGGGTCTCTCTTGTGGATGTTTTCAGACATGATGGTAAGTTATTGCCTGCCAGAGTAAATTGATATTGTATATCATTATAAAATGATTTAGTGTTACAGAGATGGGAATGATGGTGCTAATCATACAAGGGGATATTCTGTCACAGGATGAGTCTTTGGATTTAATTGAATCCTCCAAAATTTGAGTGGAAAAGATGTACACTGTGCTGTGTTAAATTACTTGTTGCTTTTGGTATCAGAAGCAAATTGATACCAACCATGTTTGGCAACAGTAGCATAGGTGCAAGCCCACCCTTTTGCAACCTGAAAGTTGTTGGTTCAAAGCCTAGAACTGGTTTTGCTGTATAGCAAGCCCAGTAGTCTAGATGATAAATGTAGTTTAAATGTTTGGACAAAACTCAAAGTCGTATATAGATATATTGTGAGAATTACTGTTTCTGTTATTGGCACAGTGAATAGTGCTTTTGCTTCACATGACTTGGGCTGCTCAGGTATGGGTTTCAACTTGTCTCAGTCTGAGAAGTTTTGTTCTTCCTCTGACTGTATGCATATCCTTCAACAGTCCAAAGACATGTGTTTTAAGTGAATTGGTTAGCTGGAAAAAGAAATTATACAAATGCTATGTTACATGTAGAAGTCCTCTTGCTGACTCTGCTTGATTATTAGAAACAAGTTGTACAGGTGCTGGTCATAAAATTAGAATATCATGACAAAGTTGATGGCCACTATCAGAGCATCATGGGCTCCCATAACACCTGAGCAGTGCCACAGACTGATCGACTCCATGCCATGCTGCGTTGCTGCAGTAATCCAGGCCAAAGGAGCCCCAACTAAATATTGAGTGCTGTACATGCTCATACTTTTCATGTTCATACCTTTCAGTTGGCCAACATTTCTAAAAATCCTTTTTTTGCATTGGTCTTAATTGATATTCTAATTTTCCGAGATACTGAATTTGGGACTTTCATTAGTTGTCAGTTATAATCCTCAAAATTAAAAGAAATAAACATTTGAAATAGATCAGTCTGTGTGTAATGAATGAATATAATATACAAGTTTCACTTTTTGAATGGAATTACTGAAATAAATCAACTTTGTCATGATATTCTAATTTTATGACCAGCACCTGTACTGTGTCTGAGTAAGTTGAGGAGTTTAAAGCTGCATATTGAGGTGTTCCTTGTCATGACTGCCTCATTTCCCCTTCAGGTGTGCAACACACCACCTGCAGGATGGACAGACATGACTCCGTCTGACCCAGTAACTCTAGCGAATGTGTTTAAGGGGCTGCTGGCAGGTATTAGGGTGAGAAAAGGCCACTCTGGTTAGAGGAGTGCCAACTGTCAAGCACTGAACTAGTTTTTAACCCCTGGTCCCAGCAGCTTGTACCCATGAGTAGAAAAGAACTTAGATATCATGAATGAATCGATGTAATGAATACATGGATGGATGGATATACTGGGGTTTTATGCTTCAGTCCATCCCCTGTATTACAGTAGCACTTTGAGCTCTGCAAAGCTTTTCATTTTCATTTGGTTTCACACAGTTAGAAATGTTCAATTTTTATAGTGATAAGTCATTCTTCTTAAACAGGATGCTCTCTAATCTTTTTAATTTCCAAGAAAAATGAAAGGTTTAGTTGAGCAAGAGAAACGAAAGTTCAAAATTATTCCGCCCGACCCCTTCAGTCAAAACTAAGAGGGACAAACCAGTAGTGTGTACAAGCACATGCATGTGTATGTCTGTGTATTCAAGATTAATAAAATTGAATTCAATAAAAATGATTTTGTAACAAAGCATTGCACAGAGGCAATGTTTTTCATTGTCTGCCAGTGGAAGTAATTTTTTTTTGTACATTTTGCTCTATCACAAGGCATGTGAAACCCTGTGCTGTACCACATCAAATGCATGTAAGTGACCATCATAAGAAAGGCCTGGAACATAAGGATCTGTCATTGAGCTATTGTTGTGGTGATCAGTTGTAAAGGCCCATCTAAATGCTTAGCAGTAGAGCATAGTCTTGCCATGGCTTGTGTGTGTTATGTTTTCTTCCTGTGGTGTTACAGCTGTCCTGCTTAGATTTGTGTTTACTTTGGCTTTGTGCTTCAGGGTTGAAGTGATCCCTGTGTGGACACACCACCCATAGTGCACTGGTGTTGGGTAAATGCTAGATGGACACTAGGGAGTGTGGTAAACATCTGCAGCTGTGTGGAGAAGTTACACTGGTATCTGTACTTTAAAGGTCTGATGAGTACAGTTGAGAGCGATTGTCAGGCATATGTTAAATGTTGGTCAACAGATCTTTCACTGCTCTAACCTCATTTTGAGAGGTCTGAGTTTTGACCAAATTACGGTGTTCTAGCCAGAGATGATGTCTTCCATGGATGTAACTTACATGTTACTGGAAAAGTGCTTTTTAAACATTTCATACAACTTACAGTAAACAAAATTTAATTTTTAAAGAATTTTGGGTGCAGAGATCGAGTTCCTGCATTATTTCTGTAAAATGGCTGTAAAATAGGTTTGTGTCATCTTGGACTCATAGGGTGTGAAGTAGTAGGACTGTGAAGGATGAAGCTTGGCCACCCTCAAACCTTAAGCCAGACAGCAGCCTGTTAATGTTTCAGCAAGCCCAGGTTCAGCCAGTTATCTAACGAAAGACTCAATAAAAATACAAACTGGAAGGGAGAAGCGGGAGAGTTTTGTTTTGATAGTGCAGGTTACAGCTGTGTTTCTGTCACGGCGCTCGGGGACTGAGGGCGTGGAGGAAGCAAGTGCAGAACACAAACAGCTGGGCAGAAAAACAGAGAGTGCTTTACTGGCATAAAGAGTTTAACAGAAATACAAGCGAACAACAAGGGGTTGCGCGGCAAAAGAGACAATGGTAAAATAATCCAAAAGTTTCGCCACCACACAGCGGAGCTGATGAAGACCGTGAGAAACCAAGTACTTGAAATTAGGAACAAGCTCCGTGGCGGGCGAGCTGAAAAGCACAGGATAACAGGTTTGAGCTCACTAAGCTTCAACAAGCATCAACCGAAAACTGAGCGCCGGGTACGGGTCCGAGCGGCTCTTTTAAGCTGTCTGTAATTATGTCTGCCGGCTGCCGGCGCTCAGTCTGGGGCGGGGCAGAGAGACCGGACACGAGGCAGTCTCGCAGAACCTGCAGGCGTGACAGTGCCCCCCCCACAGCGACCGGCTTCAGACGGTCCAACAGCTGCCGGGTGCTGCAGGTGAAAATCCTGGATGAGCTCCTTGTATAATACAAAGGACGCAGGAATCCAGGAACGGTCCTCTAGACCGTAACCCTCCCAGTCCACCAGGTACTGTAGGCCCTGCCCCCGACGGCGGCAGTCAAGGAGGCGGGAGACTGTGTACACCGGACCTCCCCCAACCATCCGAGGATGCGGTGGACCTGGGTCTGGAGGCTGCAGGGGGGAGGTGACAAAGGGCTTCAACTGGGACATGTGGAAGGTGGGACAGACACGCCATGCCAGGGGAAGGGAGAGCCTGTAAGTCACCGAGTTGACACAGGAGAGGATCTTGAACGGCCTAACACAACGAGGAGAGAGTTTCTTACAGGAGGCCTTGAGAGGGAGGTTTTGGGTGCGGAGCCATACCTTGTCGCCAGGGTGGAATAGTATGTTGACGTCTGCGGTTGGCTGCACGTTCCATGGAGCGAGAGGCTCTCTGAAGCGTTTCCCGAGCCACCTCCCAGGTCCTCTGGCAATGAGTGACAAGGGCCTGGGCCGAAGGAACAGTTGATTCCACAGGCTGGCCTGGGAGCAGATGAGGGGGGAAACCAGACTGGGCCTCGAATGGAGACATCCCCAGGGATGAGTTGTGCAGGGTGTTGTGAGCCAGCTCAGCCCAAGTCAGGTGAGCGCTCCAGGACCTGGGGTAGGATGAGGCAAAGCAGCGAAGGTATTTTGCCAACTTCTGGTTGGTCCGCTCCACTAGGCCGTTAGTCTGGGGGTGATAGCCGGACGTGAGCTTCACCTTGATCTCGAGCAGTTTGCAAAAGGCAGCCCAGAAGCGGGAGGTGAATTGAGACCCGCGGTCAGAAAGGACCTCCTGGGGGACCCCGTGTATCCTAACTACATGGTGGAGCAGAGCTTCGGCCATCTGTTTAGCTGAGGGTAAGGAGGGCAGTGGGATGAAATGGGTCATCCGGCTGAAGCGGTCCACGACCACCATCACACAGGTGAACCCTTCTGAAGGCGGCAGCCCGGTTACAAAATCAAGGGCGATGTGTGCCCAGGGACGCAGAGGGACCGGCAAGGGGAGCAGCTGGCCCAGAGGAGGTCGGTTCGGTGTCTTGCTGCGAGCACAAGTTGGGCAGGCCTGTACAAACTGTCGCATGTCCTGTTTGGAGGTGGGCCACCAGAAGCGACGGTGCAGGAGTTCCTGGGATCGCAAGATGCCTGGGTGCCCAGCCAGGTGGGAGGAGTGAGCCCACAGAAGAACCTGGGTTCGGAAGGCCTCAGGTACATAGAGGCGATTAGGGGGAATCCCAGGCGGTGGAGTCTCCTGATGGAGAGCTTGTTGTATGTCCTGCTCAAGGGACAGGATCACTGGGGCCACAATTCGTGAGTGGGGAACCACTGTCTGTGGTTCAGGAAGGGTGGCAGAGTCCTCAAATTGATGCGAAAGAGCATCTGGTTTGGTGTTTTTGGAGCCTGGGCGGTAGGAGAGAGTGAAGTCAAACCTGGAGAAGAAGAGGGACCAGCGTGCCTGTCGGGCATTCAGTCGTTTGGCTGTCTGGAGGTAGGTTAGGTTCTTATGGTCGGTCCAGACAATGAAGGGCTGTTGGGCTCCTTCTAACCAGCGTCTCCACTCCTCCAAGGCCCACTTCATTGCGAGGCGCTCTCGATCACCAACATCGTAATTGCACTCTGCGGGGGAGAATCTGCGAGAAAAATAGGCAGAGGGGTGTATCTTACCATCTGCAGCTCGCTGGGACAAGATCGCTCCAGCCCCGTCATTGGAAGCATCCACCTCAACCAGGAACTGGCGACTCGGGTCCGGGTGTTGCAGAACGGGAGCCTCGGTGAAGAGGGTCTTGAGACGTAGGAAGGCCCTCTCTGCTTCGGGGGTCCAGTGAAAAGGCGAGGCAGACTTGCGGGTGAGGGCATGGAGGGGAGCAGCCACCTTTCCAAAGTCCCGGATGAAGCGCCTGTAAAAGTTAGCAAACCCCTGGAACTGTTGGACTTGCTTCAGGTTTGTGGGGACCGGTCAATCCAGAATTGCCTTCACCTTTGCCGGGTCCACTGCCACCCCAGAAGCTGAGACCACAAAGCCCAAAAATGTCACGGTGGAGGTGTGGAAGTCGCATTTCTCAAGCTTGAGGTAGAGGTGGTTCTCCAGGAGAGCCCTGAGGACCTGCCGGACATGGTGGACATGTTCCTCCTTACTTCGAGAAAACACCAAGATGTCGTCCAGGTATACAAAGGCACATCTGTCCGCAAAGGGACGTAGGACGTCGTTTACTAGAGCCTGGAAGACTGCAGGAGCATTGGTCAGCCCAAAAGGCATCACAAGGTATTCGTAATGACCCCGGGGCGTGTTGAAGGCGGTCTTCCATTCGTCCCCCTCCCGTATCCGCACCAAGTTATAGGCGCTCCTGAGATCTAGCTTGGTGAAGATTGTGGCATCCTTGAGGCGGTCAAAGGCTGTAGAAAGGAGTGGCAGAGGATAACGATTCTTCACCGTTATGTTGTTCAGGTCCCGGTAGTCTATGCAGGGACGAAGGGACCCATCCTTTTTTTTAACAAAGAAAAACCCCGCTTCTGCGGGGGAGGAGGATGAGCGAATGAACCCCAGGCGCAGGGCCTCATCTATGTACGCGTCCATAGCTCCCTGCTCCTGTGGTGAAAGGGCGAAGAGACGTCCCCGTGGGGGGGTTGCCCCTGGGAGCAGGTTGATGGAGCAGTCGTAGGGACGGTGGGGCGGAAGTTTGGAAGCTCGGCCTTTGCTGCCCACCTCCCTAAGGTCAAAGTACTCCTGAGGCAAACGATCTAAAGCAGGGATGGGATCGGAGTTGGGGTCCCTGGAAGCAGGGACAGGAGGCGGGTGCACACACTGCTTATAGCAGTCCGGCGACCAATCCAGGATGGAGGAGGTTGACCAGCTAATCATCGGGTCATGTTGCTGGAGCCAAGGGAAACCAAGGATAAGGGGGGTGACTGGCAAGGAGATGAGCAGGAAGGTGAGGAACTCCGAGTGATCAGGAGGGACCCTCAGGTGGATGGGGTGAGTGCGCTGCGTCACAGTGCTGGACCCCAAGGGCTGGCCATCTAGGGCCTGTACCTTAATTGGAGTGGGACAGGGGAGCAGTGGCAGGCGAAGACGTTTGGCTAAACCATAGTCCATAAAACAGTCAGCAGCACCAGAGTTGACCAGAGCCAAGCGGTTGACAGGGTCACCTTGTACAGTAAGGACAACCGGAAGCTGCAGCTGCGAGGATTAGGGGTGCGCTGGGGTTTGGCCCCTCATCGTCCCCCGGATGGGTGAGGGGCCCGTTCTTTACGCAGCGCATCTCGGCCGATAACGCCCCCCAGGTGCGTGTAACTGGCGCCTGCTGCTGGAGAAGAGGTGTCATCCATGCCAGGGCCCGCTCCGTGAGGAGAGAGAAGACAAAAGCCACCTTGCTGGCATCGGTGTGGAACTGTGTGGGGGAGCTGGAAAAGAAGTTCTCACACTGGAGTAGGAAGGATTCACACTTGCCTTTTTCCCCTGCATAACGCAGGGGGGTGATCACGTGGAGAGCAGTGGGGGTGCGGGTCAGGCGGTCCAAAGACGAAGCGAGTTGGGCACAGGTTGCACTCAGCTGCTGGAGCCTGTCAGTCAGGTGTGTGAGCTGGGCTTGGTGTTGGGTAAGGAGCTGATGGTGCTGTGCCAGAGTTGTGTGCAGCTGTGCTGCGTCCGCTGCCTCCATGGCTGGCTCAGTTTTCTGTCACGGCGCTCGGGGACTGAGGGCGTGGAGGAAGCAAGTGCGGAACACAAACAGCTGGGCAGAAAAACAGAGAGTGCTTTACTGGCATAAAGAGTTTAACAGAAATACAAGCGAACAACAAGGCGGTGCGCGGCAAAAGAGACAATGGTAAAATAAACCGAAAGTTTCGCCGCCACACAGCGGAGCTGATGAAGACCGTGAGAAACCAAGTACTTGAAATTAGGAACAAGCGCCGTGGCGGGCGAGCTGAAAAGCACAGGATAACACAGGTTTGAGCTCACTAAGCTTCAACAAGCATCAACCGAAAACTGAGCGCCGGGTACGGGTCCGAGCGGCTCTTTTAAGCTGTCTGTAATTATGTCTGCCGGCGCTCAGTCTGGGTCGGGGCAGAGAGACCGGACACGAGGCAGTCTCGCAGAACCTGCAGGCGTGACAGTTTCTACTATAGAAATTATTGCCGCTCTCCTTTGTTTGTTGCTGCGCTCCCATGTCCACCTCTCCTTGCCTGGATGCTTTCTGAACTTGGCAAACCTGGTGTGCTATAAAGACATGTATTTGTTCTTGAACCACTGGTCACGGTCTGCTTTTGTACAGTCAAGACAGATCACTGATGACAGAAACTGTGTTCTTAACATCTCCAAATGTTCTACTTCTGTCTTTTTGCAACTAAAAAAGCATCTGAACATTTCAGAAATAATTGTATCCACTAGATCATGCTCTCTAGTCAGCGCATTGTTGGGTGCTTTTCATAATGCCTCAAATCGGTTTAGAATTAATTCTGGGTGTCCTTCAGACCATAAATGCTGAAGAATCTTCTCTACCAAATCATTGTCTTCAGAGATATGAAACAGCCTTCTCAATGAAGGGGCAGAAATTTTCAGAATCCTCAGTATAATGGTCCTCAGCTTAATTTGTTGTTGGGCTATTGAATCGCACCAGGTATGACCCTGTGAACGAGAATGCCGCTTCTTAAAAGGGTTTGAAATCATTCATGATAAAAAAGCTCTGGAAATGCAGCAGTGTTTATGCATTTATGTAAAACATGTGTTGTTGCTAGACTAATGAAAAATTCAGATTGTTTTATTTTCCAAAAACCTTTCACCAAATTTTTCAGCTAACTTACTTTTGTGTATGGAACTCTTTTCTTAAATCTATTTTAGATAACATTCAATTGTTATATAAAATAAATACTGTTTTTTTTTTGTGTGTGTGTGTGTCCAAAAGAGGCATACTTCTGAACAGCGGTCAGACTCATGTAGCTGTGCCCCAATATACTTTATGTGGTTTTCAGGGATCTATTGACTAATCCGAAATGGAACAATTTAGTATGAAAACCCCAGTTTGCGTTGAAATGGAGATGCAGGAAAGGGGCTGGCGGAGGGTGTGTGAAACATGCTCAGCAAATGGAAATTTTAATAGCCAGACCAGGCAGTGAGAATATCAATTTTTCACCGTGGTTGCTCGCGCTACCCCACCTATGCACAGTGCCACCCCACCCCCCAACCTCCTTGCACGCTCCGTGGGGGCCAAAGGTGAGGGAAGCGTTGGGTTTAAACACACAAATTCCGGCACTTGCTCTCTGTCAGTGCCAAAAGAGTGGCTCTGGCGGGCACGTGCTGGTGGCATGCGGATATGCTTGTAATTGAATTTTGGGCAGAGGTGAGGAGGGGATAGAGGAAATGAGAAAAGTCAACAACGTTGGCAGGAGTTTTTTTTTTTTTTTTTTTTTAAAGCACACATGACAAGCTGATGACAATGGTGCCTGTGGGGAACAATACAGTCAGAAGGCTCTCCTTCTGCAGGAGACAGTACGAGACCGCGGGCACCCGCTACCTAATTTTACGGTTATAGTCAATCAGAGAAACGCTTGTTTGCAGCTGCCGTGGACCACTGGAGCGCAGAGATTGTGTGCTGCCATTGAGTGTCGCCCGATGCGCACACCTGCTCCGAGTGCCATTAAGCAAATTACTTTGGCTTCTTTCGAACGCCGCTGCCTTTTCTTTATGGAGGAGTATCAGCCGGCGCTCCTGCAATAACTATTGTTCACAAGTCACTAATAAACGGGAAAGAAACGCTGTGGGTTAAAAGCCTCTTAACGTTTGTGATTTTTAAATGAGTAAGAATTGATACCTACAAAATAAGTGCTAGAATTGGACCACACCGCATATACAATTTAAAATGGTTATGTGCATTTGCTTGCCTGCACACCTGAAGTACTTTGCATTCAAAAATCTTTGAGTTCCTCATACAATATGGTTTAACCTTGGTAGCTGTCAAATATTTTCTGATCCTGAATACACTTTTGTTACCTTTGAAAGTTTTTTTTTCTCTCTACTTGTTCACAAAAGAAGCTAATTTGTGTAGGATTTTGTTCCCTTCCTCCACCACCACCAACGGTCCAGTTTCAGATGATGATTATGCCTCTGAGCCCCTTTCCACTGTTTTCTGGTATTTCTTTTCTTTTCATTTCTGCTTTTGAACACTATATTAAGACTGGTTTTGATTTTATGCACAAAGTGTGTTTTGGCTGTGTGTATTCACACACTGGGTCCTACACTTTTTACCCCTCTGTTACAGTCAACAAAAGTTTATGGATGTTTCTTAATTCATTCATAAATTCTGTAAAAATCTTAGATATAACATCAGCTCTCCTATGCAGGGCCACTGTTTTCCAGACCCTGTGTTGGAAATGGGGGGTATGAGGCAGGGAACACCATGAATGGGACTCAAGTCTACTGCACCACTCTTATCTTTTATTAGCTAAAAGCATTAAAGTAAGTCTACTGAAAAATGATTGAAATATGACCACATAGACTGCATAGCTTCCTACTTGGTGGCTATTTTTTGGCTGATAAGCTTGTGCAACATGTCAGCATCTGGTTACTTTGTTTCCTTAATTTTCTGTACAACCTATTAAAGTGTAATAATAGACATTCTTGAAATTTTTTGCATGGTTGATATTGTAGAAGTCTAAGAAACAGCTATGATATGCTGTAAAAATCGAGGTCCGCTACCCAAGCTAAGCTGCCATTTTTAGAAAATAAAAATATTTCATTTGATTGTTAGTCTTAGCGAAATGTTAAGTTGAAGTTGTTGTTAGAACCAAATATGGGTTTGTGTGTAGTCGTCATGCTGAACAAAACGCAATCTTTACACTAAGCGGTGAATTCCCTGCTCGTGTGGGTGTACGATAATAAGGCTGCTTATAGGAACCAAGGCCAACGGCACAAATTTTGAACAAATTTGCGAGCTTATCGGCAACTTGTTCCGAAGGCCCTATGCAGATCGGTGAATCCAAAATCCTTGGCTTAACGTTGCCAAATGCTCTTGGCAGTGGATCTGCATTCCTAGAAGATTGTCTGGAGAAGCAGAAACTGTGATTTTATGGCTGGCGCATAAATGCATTGTAAGCACACAAATCGCACCATGGCCTCATTGAAAATGCAAATCTTACCTACACATGACTTAAAACAGCCCTGTTTGTTGTTGTGCCTTGTCCTGTTCCGTCTTGTTTTTCTCCCGTTTATTTGTTTAATAGGTGTAATTTTTACGAATACGCGTTTCTGTTCACTCGCTGGTTGTTTTGCTCTGATAGGAAGTTCTTTTCGCACAGATCAGTGTGATCCTTGACCCTTGTTGCCCTGGCAACAACAGGAACCTTTTGTGTTTGAGCTGAAATGAGCTGAATTAATTCAGTCACTCCCACAAATGGTGCCTTACATAAGTGCAGAGTTATGGCATTTCCTCATCGTGAAACTGAGAGCATCTCCAAGATGTTTTCTACATTACGGCATTCTGGAACTTAAATAGCTGAGGGGAAATGCCTTTCTGAAAGAGTGCGCACAGTGCAGTATATTGACCCTCGTTGGATGACAGAACTTTTATGTTCACAGGAATGTACTGTAGCTCCTAACAAATGTTATGGTCTCACATGGCGTATCTAATTTTTTTTCCTACTGCTGCTCTTGTAAATTAGCTGTATCTCTTTATTTGGGGGAAATATTCACAATTTTAGTGATGTTGTGTAGAATCTGGCAAGGAATTTCTTAATATCGCTGTCATTAATGTTAAAAGCATGAGCAGTGTAACATGGCCTGAAAGGAAATTAATAGAAGAAAATTAGCTGTGGCAATCATTTTATTTGATCTTCTATACAGTCATAATAGGAAGGACATTTGGGATCACTTGCATGAGGAAATGAAACAAAACCCTGATCTTGGAAATTCGTGAGTGTGGTGATTAAAAAAATAAAATAAAATTTAAAAAAAATGTCTTAACTGTAAGTATAAAGGTAATATTCTGATTTTCCACCTCCTTGGTGTGATGTAAAATGTATCCAAATGGGATAATAAATCTTGAAATCATACCTAAATTTGGCTGGGGTTTTAATGATGTTCAATTTAAAATTTAGTTTTCAAAAAGGAGTTCAGAAGTTCATAGGACCAAAGACTTGTATATTTAAAGCCTGTCAAGCTCGTATGCTTGCCAGCAGTGGCATCTCAAAATGTCTAGTATTTGAATTATGGAAATAATTGGCTACATTTGTTGAATTTCAAACACGATCTATGTAAAATCCCACAATGGTTTGACTATATAGCTTTTTCCAAACAAATTTTTGAGGCAAGATGTAATACAGAAAAATTGTGAAACAGCTATAAGAATTTTACTTGAAATTCTTATAGCTGCCTTTCAAATTGTAGAGGGCCTTACAGATTTTTCATCATAAACTAGAATGATAAACTGTGCAAGACGACATTCACTCCAGCATCTTGAGATGGCAGAAGGATGAAGATGGCATTAACCCCACTGTCCTTCACATCGCCCACAGGCTGCTCAGACAGGCGAAAGATGAAAGCTCCCATTCCGCTCCTGTTCCTGATCTACGCCGCTGTTGCCAGGAGCCTGAAGGTGGTGTCCAAGAGAGGCTCAGGTAGGTCTCGTCCTCTCCTGGCTGGTTTTCCTCCCCCGGTACGGTGATGCAGGCTTCACAGAAGAACAGCTTGATGGTTTAGCGTGGCAGAGCAACTGCGACGTGCTATACACAGCAGGGTGGACACACTTGTACATCGCAGTTCTTGAACATGTGGATAAGATGGTTAAGGAACCTTCTGATGGTGAGGCAGCTTGCACACACCTGACTGTGTGTGATAAGAGGCTGAGAGAGTTTTGTGTGTCCACATCGTGGTGAACATCTGTTGGGTTCAGCTTCAAAAATGCAGTGTAATTGCGCCATTCTAAGAAGAAACTTTTTGGTTTTTGCCATATTTGCATTTGGCCGTTGTTCCGTGACTGATTATGGGTTGATATTTTTTGTCAGCTCATTTTGAATACTGATAGCTTCATTAGTTGATATTAGGATGTCAGACTGGTTCCATATTTATTTAGCTACGTACTTCCTTTAATTGGAATATTCTATTTAATTCCTCAACTGACTAGAAGATATTACATATAAGGAAGGTAAAATAAATGTGTCATTTGGTTTTTCAAAGAGATTTATATGATTATATCAACTTAGTTATGTTCCTTTTATTTCTGCCTTCCCTGTTTGTCACTGCCGGTCAAATATGCCCCCCCCCCCCTTCCTGGTAACAGCACCAACCTTAATTATGAAGAAATATGATGCACACAATTCCGTGTGTTTATGTGCTATTTGTTGCAAAAGGCAATCTGTGCCGCTATTTATTATTGAGAGAACAAGATGGCCTTGGCGTTTGTCAGGCGAAGCTTTCTCTATACTCAGTGCTGACAGATGGTGCTCCGGTCCAGGAGTTAAAGCTGCTTTTCAGATGCACGTTTTACTCAGAGTACCCCCTTCACTGTTCGACGTGTGAACTTGTAACTGACTTTGAGTGGCTGAACCCAAAGACGTTTTTTCTTCCTCTTGATCTAAGAAGCTGTGTTACTGTTACTGCATGAGGGAGAAAATGAGCGCAAAGTCTGCAGAATGTGTATAAGGAGAGTGTGTGTAGTTAATGGACTGTGTTCACTGCTACAGCCTCCAAGGCGCTGTGAATGCCCCAGACTCGCCTGCACCTAAAGAACAAGGTCAGGTTTGATCCTATACTGTGATGAGTGGTGAACTACCCACCGGGGGAGTACTGTGTAGGAACTGGGTTGCTGCTGAGGCAGAGCAGTGCTGCTGAACTGATGCTGTACTCTCTGCTCTTCTCACCACTCACATTTTAGGGTACTTTTTCCCGAATACACGGTTATGACCATTTTGATTTAACATGAATAATATATTTAATTAAAAGCCTTTACGAGCGATGTGGCTGTAACAAATGCTTTTGGGGTTATCACCATTTTCCTGAAATGCAAGGAAAACTGCATGTGACAGTTTTAGATGCCCACTTTCATTTATTCAACAGACACTTTCTCCAAAATGAGGTACAATTCAAACAAAAGTGCATTTCAACAACAGATGAAGAGATTCAAATGCACATATGCGATTCTTAAAATATACTCATGATTGTTTTTCTTCAAAGGATAGTTTGTCCAATATCACCACTTTTCTTTCCCCAATAGAATCAAATCAGGAGCAACAAAGATGACATATTGTGAGATGCAAGTTTATACAGCAGCTATCAGGTTGAGAGAGGGGTTTCAGACAAAATGCTTTTTAGATCTTCTTGAAGGCCTAAAGGGGTTCCTTAGTCTGAGGGGGTCATTCTTTCATTTTGGAGACAAAACTAAGAACCTACAGACTTCCTATTTTTGGACCTCTTGAGCGAGGAAGCATCAAGCAGCCATAAATGGCACAGTGTTGGGGGGTAGGTAGCGACCAGGTTTTGTAGGTATTGGGATGCAGATCTGTTGACTGTTTGCAAGAGTCTTAAACTTGATAAGGAGCTTCAAAGGAAAGGTGCTAGAGGAAGATGAGGGAGATACAGTGCCTTGCAAAAGTTTTCAGTTGCTTGACAAAAATAATACATTTTACTAGGGGAAAAATTGGTGCTTTAATATTTCTTTTCCTGTGATACTTCAATTCAGATTAGTAATACTCAGAAGGAGTTTTGACAAGTCAACATGAATTTTGCATCCCAGAATTTTCAAAGTAAAACCTGAAGTGTGCTGTTTGCATAAGTATTAACATATCCCCTTATTATGGAATACCTCATATTAGGTGCACAACATTGGCATAAGTAGCTAATCAGCCAGCTAGTTGACTGGACCATGCTGGTATTCAGTAATAGTGGTTCATAATAGATGAACACATATTTCAAGATAAACACAAAGATAAAAGCAAAGAAATCATGAAGTCCAAGGAGCTGTTTTAAGCAAGTCAGAGATCAAGTTATTAGAAAGGACAGATATGGAGAAGGGTAAAATATCAAAGGCCCTGAATATCCCTGTGAGCACAGTCTATGCCACCATAAAAAAATGGAAGAAGGATCATACAACCCAGACACTGCCCAGATCAGCCTCTCCCTCCAAACTGAGCACTGAAACGAGAAAGGAACTGGTAAGAGATCCCATTCTGGGGCCAACATCAACTTTAAAAGAGTTGCAGGGGGAGAGAATGTGCATCAGCGATCCAGAACACTGCATAAAAGCATCCTTTATGGCAGGGTGGCAAGAAAGAAGCCATCACTTACAGCAGGCATATCAAAGCTCCTCTTGAGCCTGCAACAAAGCAACTGAATGATCTGGTAAAAATGGTAAAATGAGCTGTGGTCAGACAAGATAAAAACTAAACTTTTTGGGATTTGTTACATTTGGTGCAGACCCAACACATCGCATCATCCAGGTAGCACCATCCCTGCTGTAAAGCATGAGGTTGGCAGCATCATGCTATGGAGTTGCTTTTTAGCAGGGACTGGAAAGCTTGTAAAGACTAAAGAAAGAATGGAAAACGTACAGGCAAATAGTAGAACACAACCTCCTACAAACTAAGGAATGAAAATTGGGGTGGCATGTCATCGTTCAGCAGGACAATGATCCCAAACGCAAGACCAAAGCTGGAGTGACCTCAGAAGAAAGTTTTTGTCGTAGGGTGGCCCAGTCAAAGTCCCGCTCTGAATCCAGTTGAGAATCTGGTGCAAAAACTGTTGCCCACAAGCGATCTCCAAGGAGCTTAAGAGCTTGAACAGATTTACCGACAGGAATGGACAAAAACCGCACCAAGCTGGTAGACACTCATGCAAAAAGACTTTGCTGTAATTGCTGCCAAAGATGTGTTCACCAAATATTGAGTTCAGAGGTTTGAATAATTGACCCAAAATGGAATATTTCAGTTTTTTTCATTCCTCATGTTGACCTGTAAAAATTAATTTTGAAGTAAAATATTAAAGGATCAATTTGTCATTCCACAAATTGTGTCATTTTGCCAAGGATGTGACTACTTCTGCAAGGCACTGTACATGGAAACGCTCTTATTTTCTTGTAGGCTTCACATCATTATGCTACCAGTCCAGCCAGAAAAGACCTCATCACAGAGTATGGGTGGTATTCAGGGTAAGCTAGCTCTTTGACTAGGGTGTCCCGGAACTCTGACTCACCAAAGCCAGGCCTTTGTTCAGCTCTGTAAAGGTGTACTTCACAAAACATGGATCTTTGTTAGTGCAGCTGGGTCAAACCAAGAACTGAACTGTCAGACCTGTAGTCTTCAGGCTGGAGACTAGACACACCTCAGTGCTACTCAGGATTCGGCTAAAGCGCTGGCTTGTAAAAGCACCAGTAGAGGGGGCGTCGTGGCTAAGTGTCAGAATATGAAGACTTTGAGGCCATGAAGATGAATCTGCAGATCGTGCTGAAGCTGGGCCCTTGAAAGCAAACCTGCATATATTTAGCTGTTTGCAATGCCAAGTTTGAGCATTTAAGACTGTCACTGTAATGGAGCAAGCATTCTGGAATTCAGCATGAATCCCAGCCCGCCTTTAATCCTTTTTGCTCTGTGAACTGGGGAAATCAACTTAATTAGCTGAATTTTACAGGCTTGGCTGGACAGAAACCTGCTGAGTTGCATTCCCAGAGTGCCGTAATAGTTACTCATTCCTTCAGAAGATGTGTCAGGATTGGTCAGCCTGGGTGTATGGGGCTCTCAAGCTGATACCACGAGTGCACTTGCCCAAAAAAGCAATTTTAGGTCAACACAATATGTAGACAAGTAGGTAAATAGTGGACTTAACACGCTAACAGTGTGTTGAGGTGAACACAGCAGTGGAGCCCTCCTTCATGGTTTGTGGGGATGAAATCCTGTGGTGTGAGACTCCATGTTGCACTTTTGCCTACTGCAAAGCGCTGGAGATGCATGTAAATAAACACAGATAAAAGGATTACACAAAAATGTCTTGTGTATTTGTGCATGTTGCACACAAGGAAATACTTCAAGGGTTATGTTGAGTTTTTTCTTTTTTAATTTTTATTTTTTAATAGAAATCACTGGAGAGAATTCAACCACATATGCGGCTGAGCTGAGGTCTGGGAGCCAGACTGAAAACGGGTTGTGTAATAAATGAAAGCTGCACATAGTGTGGTCGAAGTGCCCCATTGTTCTTCCCTATTAGAGAACCTATGTGTTGGGGCTTTGCCATAAATCATGCCATTTAGCAAGGAACTGCTTCTAATCTCCTTCAGGCTGGGATAAAATCGTTTATGGAACATGTTATTGTGTTTATTCAGCCACCGAGCAAGAAGTGCGCTGAAACCCCCCACCCCCTGCATTGTCTTCTCAAAGTGTGCAGCGAAGGGGCTATCGCCAACCTCTCCCAGTGCCCCCTCCGCAAGCCACTGTGGTTGTCTGGTGACTTCTGTACTTTGCTTCTCGCTAAATACACACTTTAATATCAGGATGGTGAATCTTAACAGTTTTTAAGGAACAGAAATGTTGTGCTTTGCAACAATGAGCTGCATGCTTGACCTTCAGCTTTATGTCCCTCTGGTCGACAAATGACACCTCTGTCCAAGCAGAGGAAGTACTTTACCACCGGACTTTTGCAAGTGCTTGGCTATTTCTGTAGAAGGAAATACTTTGATTAGCCCTAAAGATGCACTCCTAAAAAATGGAGCACCTAATGATATTCACATTTCCCAAGGAACAATGGGTGAACAAATGACGTGCAATGGAGAATACCATCTATCGAAGGGGTTGCTGGCCAGTGACAGGATCGTGGGGTGTAATGGGGGATCTGAACCCTGGCCCTTTCCACATAGGATAGGCTTCCAAAGCACCATCCATCCAGCATCCTTCAACCAGCAACCAGTTTATTTCATTAGCCCAGCCATTTTTATTCCCCTTTAGCTGTTGAATTTCAGCTCAACAATTCTTCTACTGGTTTGGTAAATAAAGCACCTGTCCTATCACCGCTGGGCACACTTTGCTGAACAGTTCAGTATTAGGCATTGTGCCCCATCATATTAATAAGCATCATGGAGCCAAAAGCAGAACAATCCTGCATGTTCTAGCAGCCTCTGTGGTCCTTACTGGGATTTTGTGAGATATGTTGCCTTGCTCGTATTGTTTTGGTGAGGAGGCCGAAGGAACACAAGGGACTCGAGGGGCAAAATATCTCCCACTGACTAGGGAGAGTTTTTTTTCTCTCTTTGTCAAATTCTGAATATTAATATAACAGAAGCATCTCGAGCATTTGGTGAGCCTGCAAGCCCCTCTCTGTAGGTTTTCAGGGTCACTGCGTGTCACAATTTTTAATGTTAATGTAGTGATGTTACAGGTATCTACATCTTTTCATAAAATGGCATTGAGTCAGTTCAGGTCACATGTCAGTCATCGTTTTGGTGCAGTTCCTTAAATGACGTCGTCGTACCCTCAAGACCCATTAAGAGATATGAGATCAAAGGCCAGGCGAAGCTATGTAAAACACTTTTGAGGCTGCTATTCTCAGCACTAACAATTACATAAGATATAGTAAGTTCACTGGCTCCAAGTGGGATAAAGGTGACTTGATGTCGCCCTATTGTTAAACTGCCTTTTGTTAATAAAATTAGCATATAGACTCCTTTGACAATTTTTCTTTGCATCAAAATGTCACATATTGCTTTTAGGGACCAGACCTTATTATTCTTCAACATTGTATGGATCTAGATGACAAAACGCACAATATTGCCTGTCCGTTAAACATAATGATGGGTCGCATACCAAAGTATCATTTTGTGTATTTTGTAAATTGTCTTTTCAATTGTTTTGTTTGTACAGGCACTGAGGGAATTGCACGCTCCACATAGAACAAAACGTAAGCAAGGAAAAAAGAGAAATACTGTATGCAAATTAGCTAAACAAAAATTTCTAGCACTGTTAATCTATTGAAAAAATTTGAGCAAAAATTTAGATCATTTTCAGCATGCAAGTATTCCTTCATATTCCTTTGATATGCATAAACAACTTAGACAAATGTGTCCAACAAGATTTGCACACACTGTGCAAACAGCATCATGAAATGACTCACATACCTGCGCCGACACGCATTCACATTGACACGTAGCGTTTAATGAGGACATCTTCTACAACATGATGTTCATTACTGGGCCTTTTGTGTGTGGCGGACCAGAGCAGTAGAATTTGCTTCATTGGGCCTCTGCAGGTACTGATAACTGTCTCATGCCATTGTGAATGTCTTCCTTTCGTTACCTATTTTCAGTCACCTGTTGGAATATAACCTGGTGTGTGTGTGTCTGTGCGCTTGTGGAGTCTCTTTCCTCTTCTTGGGTGTTTTAAAACGTCACCTTCTGAACTGTAAACACACTTTTGACATTGGACTGGCGATATTTTCAAATGGTGAACATGTCCGAGGTCCAGGAGTTTGTTTAAAAAACAGTTAAATAAAAATTTTTTAAAAAAACCTTCATTTACCATGGCAAGTTATTTTTATTGCAAACGTCAAGGTCACCCTGACAGTCCATTAAAATTACAGCTTTAGCACAACCGCCAGTACTATTTAGGTAGATGTCACGATCAATACATCAGTTAAAAATGGTTTCTGCTTTAGCCAAACAAGGCCACTTGCACCTGGACCAATAAAAAACGAAGCATTAATTGAATAAGACAGTTATTTTTAACAAGGGACATCAGCACCCACAAATTAAATTAAGGCTATGCACTTGTCTTTGTAATTGATATTAAAGGATGTTAAATATGGTGGTGAGCTGTCAGCAATGACAGGCTGCAAGGAAACGCCCTTGGTACCAGTATTAATGAAACTCTCGCTTCAAAACGGGGCCAAAAAGTAGACAGTTAAATACTGGTGCAGTGCACATGCCGAGGACCTGGGGACTTCTTATGCTTCCTGCTGATAACCAATTTATTACATTTAGGGAGAAGTCATGGATATGTATTAATTTTCTCAAATGTATTGGGAGACAAGAGCTGTGCATGTGCTTGGTAGGCATTATGATCATTTAACTATGCAACCATAAAAGAGACAGTGAATTTGTCTGGAAAGCTTATTAACCTTTAAGATCAAGCGTTACAATGTGTTTGCCAGTAAAGAGCTTGGCATGTCCATGTTCACTGGCAGCACAGAGTAGAGGAAACAGGGTAATAATGTGAAATGTAGGTAAATGTAATATACTTTGTGATCTGTTCTGAAATCTCAAGTTCTTAGTGCCCTTGGTTCTTAAAAGTAGTGTTTTGTTTGACCAAATAGAATATTAGCAATAATCAATTTGTGCTACGGAGTTTATACTAATGGCTGGACTCTGTACGGGTAGCATGGTATTAATCGAGTCAGTCTTGAAGAGGCTGGTGCCACAGCCATCTTGACTGACTCTGTGCCACCAGGTCCTGGTGAAGAATGTGTACGCTGCGCTCTTCCAGTTCGCTGCTCTGGGTGTCTGTAGAAAGCAAAGTCAAACATCAAAGGGACGACTGCTTTTGACCATTAGCCACCTCCTGCGGCTCGCTCCAGGCGGCTGCTTGTAGGGCATCCAAAGCCATGCTAGTCAACTGGAGCAGGAAGGGGAGGGTTGCCCAGTACCATGACCCATCCAAGACAGATCATTGGTTTCAAAAAGGGAGGGCTGCAATGTTAACCAGCAACAAACACTGCTGCTCTGCTCAGTTTTTGGGACCTGGTAAAATAATAGTCCCCAACAATGACCTTTCCCTTATAAATAACCACCTGGCTGATGGGATTTAATCCGCATTACCACCTTGCTCTTGTAAAGCATTTTTTGTGTTCATATTTCCCCGATCCCATTTTCAAATGAGTGGTTTTTAGCAAATAAGGAAAATAAACTTAGCAGAAAAGACAATTAATTATTAACCAAAATTTTTACATGGCATGTAATGAAGGGAAGTACTGGGAAGGGGCGTAATTCCGGCACTTTCAGAATGACACATAGAAGGGACAAAATAACAAGTCAGCTGCCAGACAAATTAATATCTTTCATATTTCCTGGACTCAGCCTAATGGTATTGGCAGAACTGTTTGCAGTTGAACCAGGAATGGAAGATAGCTGCTTGTTAACCGACAAGCTAATGATGGCGACTGAATGTGACACAACCCCTGTAGCAACACCAAAGACATAACAACATGTTAATTTTCCCTGCAAGAACTAGACGGAAGGTGTTCTAACTTTCACCGCACCTCCTTCCCTGCCTATGCGGTGGTGTTGTAACGGCAACAACGCCTGCCATTGTCCCTCTGGCAACATTCCCAACCTCCGTTGACAAGTTCTTCACACATGATAAAACTGTCCTCTGCAGTCCATCATTCACAAACGCATTGCGATCCTCTGTCTCTTGACCCGATTAAGGGACTGGGCAGTGTTTTTCGAAAGCTGTTACATTCATCTCTCATTTTATGAAGCTAATTATTTCTCAGAAACCCTTACATAGTGTGAAAATTTATGAAATGAAGAACTTGTTCATGACCCCCAAACTGGCACACCATTATTCTCAGTCACATTGTAGCAATATATGTTTTTATCATAACAACCCTAGTTCTCTAGACCCATTTGAGCGCAAGTTAACAGTGTGTGCGACGCGCTGCTGCCCAGCTTTTATGTTAGTGTAATAATCTACGTTAATTTATTATCTTATTTGACGTTAAATAATTGTAAATTGTCACTTATTACATTTTTATGTTAGGCTGGCAGGGTACAGTTACATAGTTGACTCTTACATTTCAATTTGTTACCAACAGTTTTTTTTTTCCTCTTACTTGCTCTTTACCTTGTTTGACTGTTCAAGGTCACTGGGATGTCCAGAGTTATGATGAATTGTTTAAACTTAGGAGATCAGTGCTCTGGGCACTGTTTCTATGGCTGGCATTGAAATGTAGCAGAGACAACCTGTATGTTAAAAAAAAAAAAAAAAGTTGGTGATACATGAACTCCTTTGGCTACTTGTGTGTCTGTATCTGCTCTTGTATTTTTAAGTGCTGTGAGACAGCCTGTTGGGAATTGTGTTTAACAGAAGTAAATTGATTTGAATTGAAATGAAAAGGCTCTCCAGCAGTATATGGGAGACCCAGCAGAATTTGCATAAGATGAATTGTTACCCCATGATGGAATAGCATCCTTCTTAGCCTGGTGCCCAGTGGTTCTAGCTTAGGAGTGCTATGATCCTGAGAAGGACAAATGGTTAGCAAAAGTGAGTGAGTTGTATTGTCTCCTCCATTTGTTTGCAATTATACGTCTAAAGTGTACCTATAAGAAACCCCAGCAGATTCCTTCTGGAACTCAGACAAACAGGGATTATACACTGTGCCTGCTTTCAGTGAAAGGGGTTTACTCTTACAAGTAAGTCTCCGGAAAGGAATAAAATGTTGGCAACTTTCAAATGTTTAGAAGCATGTTTTATTGCCTTGGTGAAAGTTGGACCCCATGTTGAGGTTGGTAATGAACTTTCTGCAGGAGAAGTTTATAGACCTTGAGGAGGGCATTACTGGTCCTCTTTCCTCCTTACATAATTGTAGAAAATTGTCTGCAGTTTGCCCCATTCTTACTTCTGCAATCTGTCAGTTTCAGAGTGCTTAGAAATGAGAGAAAGCCTTTCATATGTCTCAGCAGGAAAATAGAGTAAACACGAGCAAGGCTTTGACAAATTCTTCTCTGTTCACCTTGACTTCTGTTCACAATTAAAAAGCATAAATCAAACAAAACTTGATTTGATAGGATTTTAGAAGTGACTGAAAACCAGGAATGCAGCTGTGAATTTACAATTCGTGTAAATAACAGTCTTATTATGCACTGCATGCTTTTGTATGTTTTGCAGAAATACATGTTGACATATTTTTAAGCAGAGGAGGTGCTAGTAACTGCACTCAAAAGGATTTGCTGCCAGAAGGGATTACCAGAGCTGAGTAAGACATGCCCAGAGTTGGAGGGGACCAATTTAAATAAACTCTTACTCACTATCCTATCAGTTAGCCTCTCGCTGCTTTGAGTGGAAATGGCAAATTTTTGGATGGTTCTTCAATGAGGATATCCCAGTGACAGTTAAAAATGGTAATCTCATGGCAGAAAGGGATGCAGAACTGCGTATGATAAGGATAAACTAAGACAAGATCCAAAGTAAATTACCTTGTCTAGCATGAGTCAAGGCTTATTGTACCCTTGAAGGTTCTGGAATTGCAGTCCTGTCATGTTATGGGCACAAATCTTTGTGTCCCCATTGATTCAGGATGATCTCATCATCGTCTCAATCGCCTGTTCAAAAGGCCGTTCAAGACTTTATTTCCACTTGTTAACCTTCAGTTAAGAATGTGAAATAGTTGGTCTACAGTAGAGGATGGACATTTTTTTCCCCATTCACTTGGAGCCCAAGAATCGCAGGTTTCCTGGAAGCTTTTCTGTGGTAAGTTTGTCTTTCCAGAATTTTTTTTTTCTTTTTCCCTCAGTATACACTGAATTTTGATTTATTTTTCAGTGTCGGTCTTTTAATAAACAGGGGTCAACCAACAATTGCACACTGTTTCAACTTGAAAAATTTACTGTCCTGGATCAATATTTACAACCTTGAATAAAGAAAAGGCCTGTGGTATAACTGTTATGAAGGTCAGGGTATACATGTGATTTTTAGAAATCTTCATGTTGCATTCATTAAAAAGGACAAAAAAAGTGGAAATATGTTTTATACAGCTGACTATAAAATGATGTCCATTTTGTACAAGTTTGTTCCTTTAAATGTCTTTATTTACCTGGAATAGTTCAATGGCCTTGAAAATAGTTGCTACCTCTTTTTCCTCCATTGCTTGTCACCATAACAACAAACTTCAGTGTAAGTTTCATTGCATCTGTAGTGTAAGTGACTATTTTCATTTTTCAGTGGAAATCTTTTAATAAGTGAATGTGCTGTTTTAAAGGCAGATCAAGAAGTGTCAAAAAAAGGATATTAACCCACTTGGGCTCGGTTGACGTTTTTAACTCGGATATAAAATTGTTATTTAAATGTCACACTGCTCGCTTGTTTAAATGTGACATTGAAGAGTACAGTAGTACCTCACTGTGTTGAGGTACCATGTTTTGCACAAACGGCGCTTGAAAACTGCAGCTCAGTTTTAAACAGGACTTTTAACTATTGCAAATAAACCCTCAAAACCTCATTGGTAACAAATATAACCATTGAAAGGATTTATTTTGAAATTGCTTTCAAATGTTGAAAAATATAGCAAATTAGGACTCAAAGGGTTAAAATGAGAGCAATTTTGCAAAACAGTGCTGTAGGTAGGCTGAGGTGAGTGCTAGCCATTACTGTAAAACAGAACTAATAATAAAACTAATAATACATTTTACATTTGTCTCAAGTAAAAAAAGGTGCCGATGAAAACGTTAACCTTTTATAAATCCGTACTTTTAATAAGAGGTTTTGCTATTTAACACAGGTATGTGTACAGTGTGTCTTCCACTTATGTCCAGAAATCAGAAGATTTTGGCAGTTGGACGGTGACTTCACCATAAGGAAATCTGAGTTAAATGGATCTTTCTTTGAATGGAGCAGTTGACAAATAACACTGCCACTCATTTATGACACATGTCACATGTTGCGGTTTGATGCTGTGATCAAATGTGACGCGTGTCAGAAGGCTGTCCCTGCAGACACATCTGAGGAAATGCGTGTTGGCGAATTCCTTGTGTCTGCACACACATTACGGAATTTTCTTCCTTGTGTTGCTTTGTCCCCCTCGCTCAGAAATCACATTTACATTAATCCCCAGAAAGAGCAAAGTAGCATCACATGCTTGAGTCTCGCGAGCCAAATTTAGCAGTGTTTAACTATAATTTTATTTATCACAGACTGATAACCATTTTGATAAACTTCTGTAGCATCTTTGCTCATCTTCTCAGTATGGAGTAGTAGCAGTCGGTTTCATTGTTTGCTGCTGTTGAAATTAGAAGGGGAAAAAAACAAGAGAAGGAAAAGGGCAATTTTCCCCCTGAAATGTTCCTCCTCCATTTCTGTTCAAAACTGCTGACAGGACAGAGGAGGTTAATGTGTTCCACGTGCAGTTAGCTCTCGACAGATTCGACACACAGTTGCATTCAAGTATTGAGGCATCGCATAAATGGGAGATGAAGTGGCTCGGATGGTGAATTTACTGCAGCGCCGCCATCGGACTGCTGAGGTCGAAATGCATTCCGAGCTTCAATTGTTTCTCCTAGACTGCCCGCCTCGAAAATGCCACTGTGTTTTTAATAGAATTAGTCAACCCCAAGAATCACAAAAGTCATCCTCCTTTTCTAAGATCATAGAAAAAAAGAATCCATTAAAGTCCCAATCACAGTTTCTAAATGTCATGCAGTGTTTTAGTCTGTCTTCTTGCATGCAATGCATTAAAAATGATCCCTGCAAATGAAAGTGATTACAGAAAAGAATAGTGGTGCGGAATTCCTTTGGAAATCATAATTCCGTACGGATGTACCAAAACGTATTCCATTAAGGCTGAAGATTGTTTTGTGGCTTCAGCGAGAGGTGATTTATTCTTTTAAAAAAAAAAAAAAAAGTGTGTGTGTGTGTGTGTGTGTGTGTGTGTGTGTGTGTATTAAAAAAATGAGGCATGTATCAGTAAATAAGTTAATAACATAGCTGCGGGTAGCTTTAACACGATGGTCTGTTTCGTAGGAGGGGACTTCCCGTTGGCTGAAATCAATTTGAAAGAGTGGCATGTAAATGTGGTGGGGGCCGCAATACACTTAACGTATAAAATAAGGGTTTCTTAGGGAAAAAAGGATTGAAACTTTTCTTTACGTAATACCTATAAGAATATGAAATGGGTGCTGATGAGAACCCTGGTCTTTAAAAACGTGAATATGTGTGTTATGTTTGTTGAAAGATTATAGTGAGAATTATGTCATTTTACCTGTTGTTCAGCGTAACACTAGAGAGCTGTGTACATCTTACTTTTCCTGGAAATAATCATAATTAAGGTTTTGCATATACTTCTTTTTATGGAATATTCATTTCAAAGGAACCCCTAAGCTCTTGTTCATCTTAAGGGCTGAGAGTTTTGAACAGGTTGGCGGTGTAAAGAAGCCTTCAGAGAGGAGCAGGATATGTCTAGGTGGAGTAAGCATGGTTAACCCATTGCTGCCAAAGGCTCGGTTTATAGGACGGCAGTATTCATTTGTTTGTGTAAGTAATCTTAAAATATCTGCTGAATATTAAGATATGTTGGTCAATCTTTTAACTAAGTGCTTATTGTCAGTTTCAGCTTCCAGTCCATAAGATCAGCACCATGGTGGTATGAGTGAGTAGCACTTCCACCTCACAGCATCTGGCTTGTTCTGGTGAGAGTTTGAATGGTTTCTTCTCCCCATGTCTGTCTAGATTTTCTCCTACAGCCTGCAGGCATGTGCTTCAGGTTAATTAGTCATCCAGAAATTGCCCTTTGGTGTGTTTGTGTGTGCATTCACCCTGTAAAGGACTGGTTTTCCTTCCAGGGTGTAGTTTCACAGGCTGGCTCCCACTTATTCCATAGTAGGCTTCAGGCCAACTTGACCAGGATGCAGTGGTTATGTGCATGAAACCCAGTGACAATTTTCATTACTCAGTTACTGCCTTTCTCCGTATTTTCAAATTTTTCCTTCACGAGTTTCTGTTTATTGATAAGTGGGCTACCAGGGGAAGCCTATGAACAAGGAACAGAAGGTGTTGGTGACTCTGCTTGCAACCAGTTTACGCACTCCCATTGAGCTACAAAGAGTCCTGTCTCAACAAGGACTGGAACTGGAGGGGGTTAGGGACCGCACGACACAGCTTAGCGCTGTCAGGTGTCTCTGAAATGGGGAACAGAGTCTCAGGGAAAAGGAAGGATGGTCCTCCTACCACTTCTTTAGGAGATTGTCATGATGGAGCTGATGGGCATTTCCTTATGGGATGTAATAAACTTCTCCACTGTTTTGGCCATTAGAATTGCTGCTTTTTTTAATAAAGGATTTCAGGTGTTATGCAAATAAATGAGGTAGTTAATGCTATGCTTGGAAAAGAATAGATTTAACTTGGTACTGGTTTTGTTGTGGCATTTCTGTTGCTTTAGTCTCGAGTGGGCAGGGTCTGAGAAGTTTTCAGAGAGACAGTCTGGTCTGCATGATACTGGGGAAGCACTAAGACACACAGAGTTGAGTTTCGCAATGAGTTAATTAAATATTCTTAATAATAATAATAATAATAATAATAATAATAATAATAAGCTATCATGTGCATTACACAGTACATGTGGTAACAGGACATTTTTCTACAAATCCATCCATCCATTTCTAAAATCAGATGTGGAGCCTATACTGAAATCACTGGGTTGCTAGGCTATGAAACTGCAACCCGGATGGCACACTAGTCTATCATGGTTTTGTTATAAATTTTGTCAGCTATGTTGTAACCTGCAGATTTGTCTATACAGCAGTGTAGAAAATTGAGAAAACCTTGGTAATGTGACCACCCAGCTCGGCTGTGCTCTAAATGAGGCTGCAAAATAAGGGCTTGGGAGACTGGACTGCAGGAAGACAGGCTTTATTGTGCCTGGTCATGTCAGCTTTAGCACTTGAGGTGTAGAGATGTGCCAGGCAAAGCTCTGGGGCATGCAGAACTGCTCAGGGGTCAGCAATCCCCACACAACCCCCCAGATAGTTAGTGCATAGATTTACAGTGCACAATATATATATAAAGGCAAAGCGTCTTGGGAGAGCCACAGCTCCCGCCACCATTGCGACAGTATTAAATGTCATTTTCCCCAGCTTTGCAACTTGGAAAAAACAAAACATTTATTTTGCACACTTTTTTATGTTTTATTTTTTCCCGTAGATAGTGGAGTTATAGTTGGATCAGGCGGTGGGAGGGTCTCTGGGAGCAATAGTGGATTAATTGATCACAGCAGTCGTGCCTGGGGAAACACGCTGATGGAAATCATTATCTTGTCTCTCTGTGGAGCTCTGCCATAGAGATGGTAGCGCTGCAGGAGGTACTGAAGCTGTCCAAAAGTCACACATTGTGCAAAACTACACATTAACCAAAGGCAACCCATTATCCAAAAGCAATACTTTTTTCAGTTGCATTGATATTCAGATATAATTATCAATATTGTTGACTTTTTTTTATATCAATCTCGCTTTAAAAAGTTGTAGCAGGATTTGACTCTATTGCCTTTTTTGAAATTGGATTTTTAACCACTTTGACAGTAATTTTGACTATTGAACAATTTTTTTTTACACTCTGAACTGAAACAGAAAACATAGTACTAGATGTTAAAAAATGAGCATTATGAATTGGTTTGGAGTTACTGGTGTTGTGTACCATGCACATTTAGCAGTTTTTTTTTTTTTTTTGCAGCTTGGACTTTAAGGATTCACTCCAAACCAGCCTAGAACCACCATGCTTAAAAATGTTCAGAAGGGACTATGGTGGCACTTCTGATTTATTGAATAAACAGCATCACAAAATCAGAAACGGATTGGGATGACATTAGTTGTTATTCTAGATATTGGATTTCAGCTGAAGGCTGTGTCTGTAGCCTAAAACCTCGCCCTCAACGCCCCTTTAGCTGTAGCAGATCTGAATTAGCTGAATTCCTAATGCTGTGTTTATTTTCCTTTTCCTGGGAAACATGCGGCCCAGTTTTGACAGCTGTGACAGACAGACACGCTCAACAAAGTGACTGCAGGGTAAAGACTCCCTACCGAGGAACTGCCCAATTTTTTCATGTGCAAAAAAACCCCGTTGTTGTCAATTACCAGATCGTGTTCTACAGAGGTGGATGTTTTCCATGAAAGCCTTTTTGTATGAGAAAGCAGGATTTGTAGGACCGACGTGACGGCGAATGTTTGTTGTCCTAGATATCGCCAGGTGCCGTGTGCAGATGAGCTGCTCGGCCACCGATTTAGCTCCATCGGTCCTTGGTTTGACTGGCAGAGCCGCGAGGCCATACGAGTTCCTCCTTTCGCCAAAATGCACTTGAACCGTTGTCTTTAGTTTTTCTTGATCAAGTGGCTTAACCAGCTTAATGTGAGGATTTTGTTTTTACTCAAGCTTTAAAAAGTTTTATGACTTTCAAGGCCATGAACAGAGGATTGGATTGTAATACTGAAGAGAATTTGAGACACCACTCATTGCTCTGGCTTACACTGAAGTCTGGCGCAAGAGTTGAGTTTGTTGTTTAAAGTGCAATTAATTAAGCAAAATGCAAAATATTTAAACTTGTGTTTTCTCAAAAAGGACACAATTGATCTCGCATCCTAGTAGTGAACATCGGGCTGTTGTTTTCCAGTTATCTTTTCATTACACGGAGCACAGTCTTGATCATTTTATTTTGAGAGTTGGTAATCCAAGTCATAGTATTCAGGTCCATGTCATTCAGATTTTTTTCATATTTCTGTCAGTTTTATGTATTCTTTCATGAGTGGTTTTAATGAAAACAGTGCATTACATATGCTGTTCGAAAGATAGTAATAATTTGAATGTGCAAACTTGTTGATACCCCAAGTAGATGTTTAGGGCTGTTTTTTGGCTACTCATTTAAAAGATTTCTTCCCCGATTCCCTGATTAGTCAAGCCAATAAATCGGGATGTGTGGTTTTTTTTTAAAGCTGAGCCGGCTGTAGATCTGATGCCAGGGAGTGCAGATAGCAGTACAAATAACCGGAATGCAGCAGACATGCTGAACGCCTAAAGAATTGTGTGGGTGAGGAGGTGTCCATCATACTGGACAACATCACGGTGTGTGGCTGCTGCCACCTTTGTTCTCTCACAGAACTTTGAAAACACCTCCTAGGACGCATCCAGTGTTCATTGAGCTCATCTCAAACACTGCGGCCTCTCTCCCTCTTTCTCTCTCTTTCTTTCTCTTTCTCTCGCAACCTGGTATTTATGACAGCACAGGTACGGAGTGGTTGACCATGGGTCTATCCAAACAGCAGCATTTGCCTTCTTTCACCTCTGAAAAGGAAAGCCCGTGGCCTTGTGCTGTAGCATGATGATGGTAGGCAGAAGCTCCAGTTGCTGTTCATCACCCCCTCACAGTGGGGAAGCAGAGATGACTCGAGAGATCGAGTGAGGTTCCATTTGTGAGACGCAGCACCAGGTGGTGCCCATCGCTGTCATTCTTGGATTAATTTTTAATATGGGAAGATGACTGTGGATGACTGAGCAGCGTAACACACAGGCACTAAGCACAATTTAATCTATAGGGTTTTCTGGAAGGAACTGTGGGGCTATGGCAAAATTAATTACTGTAGACTTTCTAAATTCTCGTCTATAGGCTTTAGTCCTTTACTCTTGCTTTAATGGCAGTTTTTGAATTAAATGTTTGTTTCATTCCTTCAGCACTCTACTTCTCCAAATGAATAAGGACAATGCCAGGAGCAGTGTCAGTCAGAAATCTGTTCTGAGTACACAGTGTCTGTTTTTTTTTTTTTTGGTTATACTGCGTACATTTTGGTATGGCAGTAGTTAATTTACTGGTTTTTTGTTAATTTTTTCAGGTGTATGACACATGGCAGCAGAATATTATAGGAATCTTAAACTGAATTACAAGTGAAGGTTCTGCTGATTTTCTGGCTATGAATGCATTCATAGCCCTCTGATCTTTTAAAGAAATGGATTTACTATTAATATATGATGCATAATGGCATTATTGCAGTATTTATTAAATGATTTTGATTATAAAAGTCTGTTTTGCCTTTGGTTGTACAAAACAGTTGACTCATAACTGAAGGCAAAATACTTTTCAATAATATTTTTTTCCTGGCACGTTATGTTTCTTAACTTTTAGGAAGGGTCAGAAGAGGGCAGTTAAAATAAATCAATGCCAGAACATGCTTTTGGGTTGCCAAGCCAAAATTAAGGTCACTGTTGTTACTTGACATTTGCTTTTTGGGATGGAAAAGCCTTTGTAAGTGCCTTACTGTAGTGCCATTGAGAAAGACCTGCTTTAATAAATCATCCAGCTTTATAAATTAATGTATTGTAGAAGTATGAGGAATATAATCCTCTGTACAAAAGCATTTGCTTAGCAGTGGAACAATGAACCTGGTGCATTTTTACGGTTTATGGCCTCTACACAATTGCAGGAAGAGTCTGATGTGACATCTTGGAGCCAAACCACCTCTGGATGATTTTTTCCACCAATTACCCAGGTTGACGCTAGGGAGAGGAATGGCCTCTTTCTTTCTGCTGACGGCCTGGCCTGTCACAGTCACAGTCCCATCATGTGCATTTTTAATTGAGAATCGTCTGGAAAGAAAATGACTAACTTCATAAAGCAGTCTGACCTCCTGTGGGCCACCTCAGGCGTACTTTATGCGCAAAGTTCAGACAAAGTGCACCACGACACAGCAGGGTGATCTTCACATGCATTCTTTAATGGAGGTTCTTCTCCTAATGGAGGTATGCTCAAAAACGAGTCAGTGTTTAGTTCGACATGTCCTTGAGGAGAGACAAAGCAGGCGCCCACCTTTTTATGTTGTAGGTGGCCGTATTTTGATTAATAAGAATCGCCGCTTCGAAATGTTCACTCAAGATACGTTCCTTTGGTAGTGATTGATATTGATCTTGGAATGAGAAGCGTGATGTTGTGGATCCATTGTGCTGCCAGTTCTTAACTGGAGTAAAAGAATAATTTTTAATCCTCTAAATTTGGGGGGGAGAGATAGCAGCAGTGAGCCTATATTTCCTTCCCATTAAACTTCACTTACAGAAGTAGTGTGGCAAAAGAACTGATGTCGTCGTTTCCTGGCAGCACCCTTGCCAATTGAATATTTCCAAATTCTAAGGACCCTGCATGTTCCTGGAGAGTACTTAAATGCTGTGTTGGACAGAGGAGCTGCTGTGAAGTTACCAAAGGCCAAGTTAAATTCGACAGTGGAAGCTATTACAGTGTTTGCAGGAAGGAAAACCAGTAAGAAGAGGCACCTTTTATGTGGGCAGGCAGCATAATGAGAAACTTGCCCCGTGAAATGGGCCCAGACCTTGGAACCTCATACATTTGCAGGCTTCCAGGGGGCTGTGATTTTGAGACGGACGGGATGGGGAAGACGCCAAGTAATGAGCCGTAGGTTCGCTCAGACCCATCTGTCTTCCACCACTGCTATGATAAAATGCAAGAGATGGTGTGCAGTCTTACCATCCCGAGGAAGTAACTACTGAATCAGCAGGCCACCTAGTGGGTCCCAGGGCCATGGCCAAGTTGAGGACCACACAGCACTGATCTGCAATCCCTTTCCTGCTTTTTCAGCATTTCCCTTTATTCTGTCTATCTTTCTGAAATGGGATTAAGATTTTGCTGCTTTCCTTTCATTGCTCTTGCCTTCTCGCAAAGGCAGTTTATGGTTGATTTTAAGAGTAGGAGTCTTAACTGTTTGGTCGCCCATCGCTGCTCTGCTCTCTGAGCCACACCATCTCAATTTATTCGAAAAACACTGGACTGGCCTCCGGCAGCATGTTCAACACCACAGATGCGAGACCTGCCAGTCACACAGTGACTCTGAGGTTTGCCTTCTCAGACGTGTCGCAGTCAGAAATAAAATCTGCAGAAATGTCATGGGGCATGGAGTAACCTAAGTAAAGCTCCCAATTAAAAATCAGTATTTCTAAATCATACAAAGCAAGATGAGATATCATTTTTATTGACTCTAATGCCCAATACTGCTTCAAAATTAAATAACCGAATGGTGAGAAATGCTGAACGCAAGTGTAGTGGATTCGTGTTTTAGTTAGGAGGCAAACAAAGCCTCGCTTTTATTACACGGCATTAATTAAAGCTGGCTGTCACACAAGATAAAAATGCAGTTAAAAGATAGTTTTTGTTTCCCGTTGCTGGAAGGCCGATAGGATCTAAAGTCATTGTCGGTGTTGCCCATAATGAAGCAGGTGTCCCTTTTATATTTCCGATGGCGAGCCGGCTGACAAAACTAAGCTGTCAGTCAGTTCTGCCCTGATTTGATAGCAGGACAATGAAAGCTGCTTTGATCTAGTGACCATAATGAGACTTGGTCTTGATCCAAGTCTGATCCACAGCACCTCATTTTCGTGCAACCCTTACTGGTGATATTGTGGAAGTCATGGGGCCTGCCTAAATTTCAGCTTTGTAAGGTACAGTTCCGCCAGCTTGTACAGATTCAGCTCTGCTGAGTCATGTCAAGGGAAGCCAGGAACAGCTCAGGGCTCTGTATTTTGACCAGCCAGTTGCTAGTAAATCGCCAGTTAGCGCCTGTAGCTTAACTCATTGCTTTTGTTGGGTAGATTTCTGTTTTCCCTGAATGAGAAGTTCAGTAAGAGCTTTCCATTCCAATTCTGGAATACCTCCACCCTTCTCTTTGATCCCCTGGCATTTGTTTTGTTTAACCCCCAGTGATCTTTTGTGCTTTTTTTGCCTTTGTTTTTGTGTTTAAAGTGTATCCTAAGAAGCTTGGGCTCTACCGAGGGAAAAGGACGGCATCATCTAACATCTCTCTATGAGGGCTGAATTTCTTTTAATATGTAAATGACAGATTAACCAAGGGGGTCCTTTGGCTTGAGCTATTTCTGCCAGCAGTGGAAACTAATTATTCTCATCTTTATTTCCTTTCAATATCATTTCACCCCATTCAGACTGTGAGCTCCATTTTGCAGTGCCAGTGAATGCAGGAGCAGCATTGATTATTTTCTTCTGCATGAAGCTTTGGACATTGTGTGCATGTGTCCTTCTGCCCTCATCTACACCCTCCCACAGTTCAGAAAACCACCTGAATGTCATTTAGACTCTTCAGTCTCCTACAATGGCATTCAGAAAACAAAAACTGGCAGTGGATGAGTGTTGGGAATGGATTAGGAAAGCATTGCTGAAGATGAGGGGAAAGATTGATTCTTGCAACTTTTGCCCGCCTTTGCAGAGCTTACAGATTTACTTGGAGGACATCAAGCCGCTTTCCTTGCTTATGCAAGTCAATCCCTTTGTAGTGTGCTGGTTTAACCCCCACCTCTCCTTAGGTCTCCTCCTTCTGACAAAGCAACCTAGACTGAATCAGCATAGTAAGGAAACTTACAGACTTGCTTTCAGAGTCGAAACATTTGCCTCCCCTCTATTCCTGTTGCACCACAACCCAAATTTCACCGATGATGATGATATTGAATGTAGGTTGCTCTGTCGTTGTCTGTTGTACATATTTGTGGTGACCCAGTTCTGTTATTAATCAATAGCAATAATAAAAAAAAGAACAAAAATAAATAAGTAAATGGACTTGCTAGCAAAAACTCTCAACTACAGAGGCATCCTACAGAGGAACTGTGACCACGGTGGACTGTTGCTACCACACCGTTTTTTTTACCGCACTTTAAAGTAAATGTGTGAATCTGTAAGTCACACTCTGCCCTACTTGAGTCAAGTACAGAGTGGGATGTGAAGGGAATGGGGAATTAGGCTCCTCCACTGAGTCGCTGTCAGGGCAGCACTCAAACAAGTACACGTTGTGTTCTGTAGGTTCAGCAGTTGTGAACCGAATGCTCTTTGGTTCATAATGCAATGAAAGTTTCTCATGAGGGAGTTCTGAAATATGCAATGGCGCAAATCAAAGCCATTCTTATCAACTGTAATTTTGAAATAATTTGGCAAGTAAATTGGCTGTTGCAGGAGGATCTTGTACAAACCAGTTTTTCAAAATCAATGTGATTTCAGTAATGTGTGATTCCAAAACCTGCCCTCTGTAATGGATTCTTTTTCTAAAAAGTCATAAACTGCACGGAGAGTGAATTGCTCATATAAATGTATATTAAAGAATTACGAAAGACATTTTAATTTGTCGTCAATAATTTTAGTAATATTGCATTTAAACGCGAACAACAGCAGCATTCCCATGAACATGGGCTGTGGCTGAAGCTAAGCGTGGTAATAACTGGACAGTTAAACCCTGTGGTCGAGGCTGACTGAGGCATGGCTCACTAACAGGTAATGGGGGAGAGCGGGAAATGACAACGCTCACTCGCTCTGCTGAGCTGGGAGCCATCGCCCCCGTAAATCTCTCCAAAAATATATGCTTCTAATTAGTGCCGCCGTTGAGCTTGAAATGATAATGACACGGGGGGAGGGGGGGTGGTTTATTGGATTGACCAATGGACCCCTCGCCAGCATAATTTAGAAGATGAAAGTCCCTGGTTACCCTGGAAACCAAGCAACGTGACCGTTGCATGTGGCCGTTCCTCTGTTCTGACCTTCTGAGGGACTTTTCGGGTGCTCAAAATTATGCAATTTAAAATGATAGCCTCTGTGTCTCGTAGGAAGGGTTTTGACCCTTTTTGGTGTTGGTTCATTGTGAAAGATTTCAGCTGAAGGATTTGGAAGAGAAAATGGCAAGAATTGCACTTTTTTGAGCTCTAGGGCTTCTGCTGTTGGCATTTTCAAAACAAATGGCCCAACTGCTGTTTACATTTTACAAAGCATGATTTTTTTTTTTTTTTTTTTTTTAAAAAGCAAAGTAGAAGTCCAGTGTAAACGTTTTGGATGTATTCAATTTCAGCCCAATATTGCACATCATTAAGATATTTTGATTCATAGTTTTATCATGCACACAGTTTAGATATCATCACATTGTTTTACTGCCAAGTCACTGCTTTTATTGAAAGTGACTTTGACAGCTGTGTGCTCTATGCCTCAACCGTTTGTAGATCTGTATGTTAGGCAAGTTACTGATTTAGGTTAAGTACCTTGCGCTGAGATACAGCAGCTATTTAGCTCAACCCTGCTTTCTGTTCATTCACAGAAGGCAGCGACGTGACCAATTCTACCTGTAGGCCCCATTGCTGCTGGTGCTCGCTTTATAGCTCCACCATTTTATAGAAAGGAATGAGATGCATTTCATAACCTCTGCGAGTTATCTGGCATTCATTCTTTGCAAATGTGAACGGGCTCACAGTAATGGCCATCAGAGCAGCATTGGTGAGCTTCATGGTCCATCTGCGTTGTTCCGCCTGTGTTTGATCTGAAGTGAAGGGGACTGTTCTTCAAAGGTCTCCATCTCCCAAGGGTACGCTCTGTAATATAACCACTCCTTTCCAGCACCAGTGCCCTGAGAGTTTCTGTTACTTATTCAGCCTTTATATCTAAGGGTAATCACCCATTTATTTTTAAGTAGCTGAACTGGTGTTTTTGCTAATGCAGTCAAAGGCTGGGTTATGTATTTAGGACAGGCAATTTTTGTTCATTTTTTACTACCTTTGATGGTATAATCATGTTAAATTTAGGTGAAGCGCTACTGTTTTGAGCCCCTCTTACTGATCGGAACGCATTAAACCAGGTGTATCATCTTTTTCAGAGAGGCCTACTTGCAGTGTTGGAGAAAAAGCATTCCTTAAAAGCTGTCGGCCGGTCAGGGCCTTCTTCATTGTTTTGCAAGGTTTCCTTGTTTTATCGCATAACGTGACAGTATGAATCATGTAAAACCAGCTCATAGGAGCAAGTTATAGGACCGTAGTTTCTGGCCTCTCAAAAGCAGTGAAGTTTACAATTGCATTAAAAAGCATTGATTACAAAAGTGCGGGAAGGGTACAAATATAGCAAACAATACAAATTAAAATGGATCATCCCACAGAATGTTTTACTTTTGGTGCACAGGCTGCTTTGCACTTTCCTTTATAATCTTTGGGTTGCCAGGAAACAGCCCTTTCCAGCTGTGTGGTGTGGGCAAGCGACCAAGCTTTACCAACAGCTGGATTATGGGAGCACTTGGCCGTGGGAACTCCCACAATGCAACAAGTAGATTAGCCCATCAGAGGTCTTGTCCCTGGAAGGGAATTGCAACAAAACAATATTCCCCACCAAACGGTGCAAGACTGCTTAAGTGGCTAAACAGGCGGATCATTTTCTGCCCAACAAAACCGCGGGAAATTAGCGGAACCGAGTCCACAATTAATTAGGTAGAGCAAATAAATCGGTGCATGAATAAATGATGGAGCAGTACTTTTACTATGGACCCAGTCTCACTCATTCACTGCTGGACTTCTTGCTTACAAACCATGGAGTATTTTTTGTCGTAAAGAAAAATTTAAAAACAAATACATAAAATGAACCTTTAACTTTCTTCAAAACTTTAAGATACTGGTATTTGTAAACAGCATTGTTCACACAGGTTAGCATTTGGAAGCGAAAGGGAGACTTTAATAATTTAGCAATTTCATGTTATTTAGGTTTTTAATATTGCTCTGATAAAATTTTGCATATTAATAACATTGACAGAAGGTGTTAATATGGGCAGCATGGTGTGTGTGCAGGTTGCACAGCAAGTAGCAAGGATGCCAGGGCTCTTTGGGTACAGGTTCAGTTCTTACTGTGTGTGGGTGTGGGTGGGTGGGTGGGGTGTCCTGTGATAGGACTATATGCCCTGCTTTGCACCCTGATCAGTCTCTGGACCTCCACAAACCTCCACATGTTTATATGTATTAAACATGCTTATAAATAGTGAGATAAAATGTTAATATGTTGTTTTTTATGTAAAATTGAATATTTATATAATGTCTAGCTGTGAACTTCAAATGTGATTTTATTACACAGATGCAAATTACTTTCTTCCTAAATCCTGCCTGGTAAAAATAAGTGGAAAAAATTAGTTTGACCAAAGGGCCACAGGAGAATGTTGGTTACAAGTTGATATTAATATGCCTGTGTTTGTTGACATTGCGTCTAGCAAGCCTGGTGGCGCACTGGTGGGGTGAGTGTGAAACGTTTATTTTTGTTTTCCTTGACCTCCTTCCAGGATACTGGCTGATGTCATTTGATGCAGGACAAAGTAATTGGGTCAGCAAGATATAGGCTCTCCTGCTTATTTTGAGTCTTTCATGGAAAAGAGGCAAGGAATTCATCTGTCGCTGCAGAGGAATGTCTTAAAACTGGGGCAGAACTGCAGTAAGGGTTATGAAGCTGAGGGTTCGAATGTGGCTCGGGCTATTTGCATGGTTCCCTCCGTAACCCTTTCATGTGGAGTCTATTTGGACCCAGACAGAGCCAATGTTTTATATGAGGGGGGTCCCCCTCATATAACCCCCCCCCACACACACACACACACAAATGCTGCCTTGGTCTATAGGTAAAAGAGACTGGGTGCATGTGGAACGCCACTCATTACTGAGCCAGTCCAATGGCACTGGAGCACAAGTGGGGCAAAGAAAATACTGCTTTTAGTTTTATAGATTTGTTTAACGGAATATCATTCTTTCAATACATTTAATTATGAAACTCAATCCTTTCAATTGTTCTGGCTTCCTGTTTATTTCTAAAAGTGTAATAGCCGTATAAAGTATGTCTTCATTTTTAAGTTGTGGAATGTCACACTGGGTGAAGAATGTTAAGTGGAAAGTGATACTGTACAGAGGGATTTTAACATGACTGTTCTCTCCTCCTACCTGCACCTGATGAAGAATATCACAGTACCAGCAATAGCATTTTACTTGCCAGAAGCCTAAAGTTTATTTGATTTGATCTTTTGTTGGAACAGTGGGTGGCGTAAACTGATGAATTCATCACTCACCCATTTTGCAATATAAACTTTGTGAGGGTGCCATGTCTTTCCACATGACTTACTTTGCACTGCTGAAAGTTACCGCATGCTTGGAAAAGATGGACTAAAAAGTTCATGGACAATGTGGAATTTGGCTTAATTTCTGTCCACAGCTCACTGTGTAAGTTATGTATTTATTTTTTATTTGCTAAATGTTTTTCTTAGTGCTGTCAAAGGAGGTTGTGTTCAGTATGGTTTTCATGCCTGTTGCTTCCTGCCAACACCACCAGTATATTGTACTAAAGCTGAGATGAAGCCCATCCTTCTGAACATGTGCACATAGGGGGTAGTGCTCTTAGCAGAGATTCGTGAGTACTTCCTTACCAGGTTGACCATGTCGAAGAATATTTTTTTTTTTTTACATTTCAGCCATGTGAAAACATCTTCGGTGGAGTCCAGCACTGCTTAAAAAACCTTGCCAACTCACTTTCGGCATAAATTCTGCTGTATTCAGTGGGCCTGAATGGTTGTGAGACCTACAATAGATGCCTACTCATCCTAATTCTACTGGTACTCTTATAATTTTCAGTGATGTAAAATTACAAGGATAAATTAATTTAACCACTGCTAGTTAAATGTACAGTGGACACTTTTGAACTTGTATTTATTTGACATATCATTTTACTGTTTGATTATGCTAAAATATACCTGATGGTTTGAGCATCAACAGCACATTGACTTGAGCAATTTTATCAAACCAAATTAACTGTAATAAGTTTAAAAACATTGTATTTACCAAATGTCATAGGGACAGAGCTGTAACATATGAGTTTTTATGTACTAAAGCTTTGTTCATATGGGAACAATGTCTAACTTTACAGTAAGCAAACTTTTTTCATTGATTAAGTTTATACATATATAACATGGTGGAAAGCCACACCCTGTGGGAGGTGAAAACTGTGGTTCAATTCCTGGTCAAATGAAAACACTGCTGTGCAATAAGATTGCTTAGACAATGTTCCCAAAGCTACACCCACCTCCCTCTAAATATTAGACTGACAAGAATGAAGAGAACCATACTGGTTTGGTTGTTACCTGGACTGACAAGTCAACTGTTGAGGGAAGCAGGACAGTTTTATAGCAAGTAGGCTGCTGGAGCCAATCACAAATGGCTAAGTCTGAATATATACGTGTGTGTGTGTGTGTGTGTGTGTGTGTGTGAGTGAGTGATGCCAATAGGAAAGTTTAATGATTGGAAACAGTTTCTAAATACTGAGTAAAATTGCCTACCTGTACTGACACCATCTCATTTTATTTGGGTCAGGAGCTGTGCCAAAGCTGAATGCAGAGGATTTTAAAGTGTGTTGCTGTTTGCAGACTTCAATAATATCTTAAACTATAAATTGGCCTCTATAGTGTGTCACACTGGGGAGTTGTCTCCTTTTGAAGCTGTAATTCAGCTCAAAAATAAAATGTGGCTACCAGTAAATCATTTATACAATTGGGCCTAGTTATTTTGTTATTAATGTTATTAAGTGGATTATTGAGTTGAATTTAGGAGGACTGGGGTCATCCTAGAGTGACAGAAGGAAGATGGGGCAATTTGTCAGGTATGAGAGGTGGAGAGGCCATGGCTCCATCCATATTCATACCTCCACCACACATCCATACATCCCTCACTCACTCAGCCTGCCTGGAAAAAGATAGGCAAGTATAAAACCAGCAAAGTTCATGGCATTAGGGAAAGGGCGATTCACTTACACTATCTGTTGGAAAGTGCGCCAATTGCTGAAGAAACAAAAGCCAAGGAGAGCTGCAGAGTTCCATTACATGTTTAAGGTATATATAGCTTGAGGTAAAGCAGCAGCAGGGAAAAAAAAATAAAACAAGATGGAAAATGACAAGGAAGAGATCAAATGATAAGTGAGAAGTCATTTGTTTAGCTTATATTTTGTGCCAACTTACAATGGTGGACCACTATACCGCTGAGTTTTTTTTTTTTCCCCCGGGGGGAGGAGTTATGTACTGTGCTTAGGTGCTACAGTGGGAGGTAAGTTGAACCTGGTTCTTCAAGTGAGAAGTGGAAGTTATAACCACAACACTGCCTACCTCTCAGCGAGTTAAGACACAACCCATTCTTCCCCTGTGCGAAATTTATGTACGCAGGTGCAGAAAGACCTGCAGGTAACAGTTGCATTGTGATTTAGAAAAATGGAGGTAATGAAGCAAAACACATTTGTAATCTCAAGTCTCTCAGATTGTTGGTGTCAACCTTAAAAGGGGGGGGGGGGGGACATGGATCCCATATATTTAAATTTCCAGCAACAAAACAGGCACTTTGGTGAGCCTGAAGATTACTTAAAGCACAGTGGCCCTTAATGAGAAGCAAGGCAGTCATTAAAATTTAATTTGAGTGGAGTATGAAGTACAGCTTGGCTGTGAACTCCTCTGTGATCTCTCAGGTATGATGGAGAATTCACCTTTTTATTGATCCCTTGAATGTCTTTAAGAGAGCCAAATCAGGTAACTGGGCCCTGTTATGCCTAACATTTATGTTGTGCTGGAGAGCCTCTTCTCCCAAACTGTGTGCATCACTGGGGTTTTACATTAATACATCCCACCTTTCAGCCTTACAAAAGTGAATAATTTTACTTATAATCCAACTTTTAGTCAACGGGTGATTTGTCCCAGCCCCACGCAAGTCATATGTTGAATCAGTTGTACTGTGGGAAACAGAGCTGCTTGGCAAACCCGGCAACCCTTATAGAAGCATTTAAATTTTGTACACTATAGACACCCACAGTGTGGACATGGCTGCAAGCCGAGCACCACGTGTTTGGTAACCCTAAACGATACACTTACTCCAGGGTAATCTCACAACGCGTGGCCTTAAATAGGACCGCAGAACGTTGTCAACTCTGCTGATAGCCATGCTGTGTAATACCTGTTAATTACTGTCAGGGGTGCGATAAGAGCTCTTGTAGGGCCTTGTATGAAGATAAGGTGGCTCAGAGGGCAGACTAGGGATTCTGGGAAAATCCGAGTGCGTTTTTCCTATTAACGTCGAGTATCGTCAGAAGAGTACCTTACCCTATGATGTGCAGACTTCCCATCCAGGATGATGTTCTACTAGTGCCGCGCACGGAAATTCCAGGGTACGCCCTGGACTGCCGTAACCCTGACAAAGGACATGCTAGAGAGACTCAAGTATGTTTTTGGTTCCTTGTTTCTCCTTATTTACTGTGATGAAATTGCAGTATATTTTATAACAATTTGCGTAAAACAATATGCCTCAAGCAGGGTATTGCGATTTTAGTTCAGATCCTGCTTTGTACCACTGTGGAGTCTAACTGTGAAAACATTGAATAATGAACAAAACTAAGGACCTTACCCTGTTGTTATAATTAATGTGCTTATGTTGCGATTAACAATACTGATTTAAGTCAGGAAAATAAGCTTATTTCAAAACGCTTAGAAATGTATCTGTTACAAACTGTAGGAAATTCACATGAATTGCTTTTCATACTATTCCATATACTTGTTTAATGATGTAATATCCGAGACAACTCACTAAGCTGTCACTAGAACTTCCTGCCTAGATTCTCATGCAAAGCAAACCAAAGGCCTTATATGCCCAGCTACTACCTATTTTACTATTTGGATGCCCCCGCACACACCTAACAAACAGCATCCAGCTTGTCGTCAAGTGATGTTTCTTCCGCTGGGGTTGTGTAGCCTCTCAGGCAGTGCTGGCCTCCCGTGGGACAGTAATTCCCAAATGACTCTCCTCAGCACTGCTAAATGCTACTAAAGCAGCTCTTCAAAAACATCTGAGTTATTGTGGAGTGGTAGCACTGGGCGAGATTTCAGCTAAAGCCACGCGGACAGATTGCTGTGTGAGCAGTGTGATGGTTTTCTAAGCTGTTCTGCTCAAGGGCACAAAGTGAGTGATACATGGTGTTACCTGAAGAGTAGGCACGGCGGACTACGAGTTTGCCGTGTGTGTGCGTGTGTGTGTGTGTGTGTGTGTGTGTGTGTGTGTGTGTGTGTGTGTGTGTGTTTTATACTGTCTGATGTATGTGGTTGTCAATAGGAAATAATTGAACTTCTCAAATGGGGTGGTAAATCAGTAATTTAAGCAGGATGCTTTAGTTTAGCACTCACGACTTCAAATGATGTTTTATACTAATGCAGCAGGTTACATATTGTGCTTAGCTGTCCTTTACAGAGGCCTGTAAGTCAGTGTTTTTGGGTGATGCTGATGCCACAATTCCTAGCAAACATGCATGTGCAGTTATTTTGCTTTCTATTTCAATGTATTTGTTCATGAGCCCACAGCATCAGGATTAACGTGCCTTTTCACAACAGTTGTCCGGAACAAATTAGTTAATACTGCTTTTGACATAAGACAAGTGGGTAAAGAATTCCATTCACAATGCATAGAAATGTATAAAAAGCTTTTCAGCAGAACTATGTTAGCAGTTTATCAAGTATTTAGGGGCTTGTGTCTGAGGCTTCATGCAGAATATGCAATATTAGCTTCCCTGGTTTCCATAACGCCCGTGATGTCAATGGGCATAACTGCAGCCTCTGTACCAGCTATCCTTGTGCGACAGGTGGTGTGTAGGGGGCTCTGGAGAAGACCCCAGTGGTACCCGAGTGACGCCCAGACACACAGTAGTCTTTTTGCTTGTCAGCATGCAGCTTTGCTGGCCCCCAAGGTCCATCTCATCAATGATGGATGAGAGTGAAACAGTGTGGTGAAATACAGTAGGATGAGTTCATGGCCACAAAGGCTAATCTAAGAGCTGAGGCCCTCTAATAGTCGACTGCCCATGACTCCCATCGAGAGGAGGGATTCATAGGGGGCGGCTCTGAGCCCCTGTACACCACCTCAACAGCCCACAGCATCTGTCACAGTGTGATCCTTCTGCTGTGAATAATACAGTGTTTATGAAGATGCATGTGTGTGTTATTGGAGGCTCTGTCAATGCCACACTTCCCACCGCCTGGTTGATTTCTCAGCTGGCTTTCTGTAATACTTTCAAGTTGCCTCCTTCACATCTTCGTGTGCCATCAGGATCGCACCCTTCCCCAGGTCATTCCTTCTCAGGTTGGGCTCCAGAGGCACGATGGGCTTCAGACCCCCTTCACACCCACCCCTTTTCCTTTTTAGCTGTGAGTTACAAACTTGCTTCTTCAAACCGTCTCTCTGCTCCTGGTACTTACACGCTCCTTCTTCAGCTCTCAAGTGTCTTCCACTTAATGCCCTGCTGGAATCTGAATTGTTTGTACCTTCTACCCCTTTCAAGCAGATGATATATTTTTCCTTGTAAGTGTACTGAAGCACTTATTGTAATAATGAGTGTGCCACTTTGCCGGACGCCATTTGAATGCGTGGTACTGTGCTGCAGGGGCTGTGAAGCACATGCTGCTGTGGATATGAGCGTCAGGTGTACTAATTCAGTGTGAATTGCAAATAGGATTTGTGGGTGCTGGGGAAATGTGTGTTTGAACTTGCAGGCATCATCCCTTTTGTTGGCACGAATTTAATTCCTTAGATTCCATCAATAGAATGCGTATGTCTCAAAGTGGACGTGTTCATTAGTACCCTCACTATATTGTTGGGGACTTGGTGGGGCTGAAAACTGTTGTTGGTGTGTTGTGGCTCTTTTATGGACTGAAACTGCAAAGGCAGAGGAAGAAGATGGATGGTAAGAGATGAGGTTTATTAGAGAAGAGATGGTGAACCCCTACTGTGTGATTTTCTGCTCTTTCCAGGTTTTTCTTGACCTCAGAAACCCACAGTTCCAGCGGTCATTGTCCATTTTTTCCTCAGGGTTTCAGGCATGAATGTGAAGTTGCCTCATCTACTGCCAGCATGTGCTGAGCTCATAAGAGCAACTGTAATGGTGCAAAAGGAGGGACAGTCACAGTGTGGGAGGGGCAGAGTACCGCGGTGTGGAGCACACGTGTGCAGAAGAGGGAGCAGTGGAAAATGGTGGAACCTGCAAGTGTAGGAGCTGGCTGCCTGGATGTGTCTACCCACAAAATAAAGCACTGGTTTCCCAAAGTTGTACTGTCTTGCATCTAATGTCCTTTCTGTTGTGCAATCTTAGACAGAATATGTTGGAAGACAAAGAAGAGCAGAGCCAAAGCCCTGATCACTACATGACCCAAATGTTCATCACAAGCTTTTGTCTTTGTAGAGCAATGGTTTTGTTCAGTCTGTTAATAGTAGCAGACAATGATTTTTCTTTCTTCTTTTCTATTTTAGCAGCAGCTGATGCCACGTAGTAACTTCTGGTTCAGACACATTTGTTTATGTGTAGTGGCAATTTTGCACTACCATCTTTGTTTTTCTGTAAGTATGACCAGAAAGTAAGTGGAATAACGGTTTATAATGCATTCAGTATGTGGGAAGAAATCCCATAATTCCCCTGTGGCTGCAGCCATTAGCACGTACTCTGGCAGCCATGCACTGAAAATTACTTTACCGTGGTTCTCACTCCTATGATGTGGCCGCCTCACACCCGGAAGGGAGTGGCTCTGGCCCTCCTTGTGGGAGCAAGCACATTTGCTGTAGTCGTAGAACTTTTCACCTAAGTGCCAGACACCCTAGTAATTGGTGTTGGCATCCATCTTTAATCATTATTTTATTGTCAGAAAATCTACTTGTGTAAATGTCCTTCTTGTGAATATGTGAAGTCAGATTTTCTATTGAGATTCTTTACGTTAGTTTTTATACATGCAATATCACTGTCATACAATGGCAAAATATGCTACTGTTTACCTTTACTGGATATCCAGAGTTGGCAAATTATTATTAGGCAATTTATGTCACAAATTGTTGCTCCTATAGTGATTATTATTTATAAGAAAGTGTCACCTGAATCTTTAAGGATCACCTTTTATGAGGAGTGGGATGGCGTGGGATGTCAGAAGATCATCATTTTGTTTTTGGGGTACAATGGGTCAACTTCTTTTGTAGGTAGCTTAAGTTATTTCTTGGTCTGGATTGATACAGTTAAGTGAGTAATGGGTTCAGTTAAGCAAATTTCAAGCATGAACAAAATGGAAGGCTATGAAGGCTTTGGCCCTTGAAGACAAGAGGTTAATAGCAGCAATAGGAATAGAACGTAATGCATTTTGGTGGCACGTGTGACAGAAATGAACCTTTATCTCCCTGTGCAGAATGTAGTGCACGTGCCACAATTAATAACAATAATTACTAATAGAAATGCAGTTTTTTCAATCACGGCAAGCCACTCTTCTCCCCACCCCATCAGGTAAATCAGGTAAAGTTCTTGTGTGTCAGGGAAACAGGAGACCCTGAAATGTTAAAGGGGCCATTGTTACTGCACCGTGGTCAGCCAGTGAATAATGTCTGAAGCCAAAGACCTAATGAGAACAGTTTCATCACAGAGACGTCCTCAGGATGGACAGGGTTGGCCAACCCCCTCACCCCCCTTCCATCAGTGGCGAAGTACAGTGTTGCTTGAATTGTAACCGTTTAGTCAACTGCTCTTTCTGTTGCACAGCAGACAAAAGATGTACCGGAGTGGTGTTCACTTAGCTACTGCAACAATTTTCAGCTCCAGTTTGATTTGTCCTCTGTATTCCTGTTAAAACACAGCCCCAATTTTTTTTAGCAAACTTACAGTACCTTACTCTGATATACTAAAGACAGTAAATATTTTGTTGTTGTAGTAGTAAATATGACAATGACCTTAATATTTAACTTTCTTCTGGGAAAATTAATGTTTTAACTCCATGACAATGCAGAGGAACTTTGGAATTTTATGGAAGCACATAGCACTGCATGGTCACACCATCGTAATGTTTAACCTTCTGCCCTTGTTTAATAATTGTGGACATATTTGCAGATTGTGGTTGTGAGCTACTGCTTTTCTTAAAAATAAAAAGAAAAGATACGAGGCCTTCAGCACAGCTCATGCCTCATATGTCCTGAAAATTACAAGTTAGCAGCAGACATGAAGGCCAAGTGGACTCTGTAATGTTCCGCTCCTATTCACGATTCCCCTAAGCGCGTACGGCTTCGTGCTTTTTCACAGCCGCCCGTCCCGTAGTGTGCGCCAGGCACGCGCTTCGCTGTGGACGCTGGCTGACATGTTTCACCGCGGCTGCCGGCCCCAGTGCTGCGTGCTTGTGTCGGCAGGCTGAGGACCTGCTCAGGCCAGATAAAACTGGTGCACATCAAAGAAAGCTGCGGCTGAGCTGCGAGTGGAGGGCCTGCTCCCCAAAGGCTCTTCCCTGCTTGTTTACGCCATTTTAATTGCTTTAGTTATTCCTTTTCTTTACGCTGTTCAACACCTTTCAGATTAGTTCTGTGGCAGCTCTGGACAAACTCCAGTGTGTGCTGGCAAAAAGCCTGTATTTTCTAATGCACTCAATGGGTGTATCGAAGCAATTTTTCGAACAATGCTGTATTGTATTAATGTGATATGCAAATGAAAACTTTGGCAATCATTTAAAATATATTATTTGTAAAGTATAGCCTAACACCTTGAACTGTTTATTCCTAAATTAGACTTTAAAAATTTTAGTATATGGAAGTGAAAAGGCACATAACTCCATTAAGCTCCGCAGCACTACTTGATTCAGCTGAAAATTGAGCTGCTTCCCTGCCGATGTTGCCCTGCTTACCTTTAGTGTTCAGAATTGTATGCTCGCTTTTGCTTTACGTCGGTGGCTTCTGTTTCCCAGATCAAGTACGTCCTCCAGTGCTGACTGATGTTCGCTGATCACTGCTTCACTGCTAAATTACCTTAAGACTGCAGCCTGTGTAATTATGGCTAAATTATAATTTTTTAAATGGTTTAAAGGTTCCATCTTCAATCCAGCCATTAAATTAATTTATTATGTGTTACTATTGATATAAGAATCACTAATATTAATTGTTCTTGACATTATAATTGCTGTACTGTTTCACAGAACAAATTAGAAAGGAAAGCAAATGCATTGTCAGTTATGAATGTTCTATTTGGGTTTAATTTTTTAATTTGTGCTGTTGCATGCTGACATCTGTTCAGGATTTCTGTACCCTTTTAGCATTGTAAATTTTGACACTTTTTTGATGTATGCACGTGCAGTACGGGAACCACTCTTCAGATGAGCAAATATTTCTTTTTTCTTTGCTACCATCTTCTCTCTTTTCTGTACTTTCCCCTGCGAAAGTGGTCTGTTGGGGGGGGGGGGGGTGAATCTATCATATGGAATCCCTCACTTTAAAAAGCAGAAGCACATTCTCATCCAGCTGCGTTTCGACATCTGTACTGCGAGCAGCGTTTGGGCTCCATTGGGACCCTGTTCCCCAGTTGATCTGCCTTCTAATATAGATTATCTACGTACCCTCTGCCAGGAGTCCCACCTTGGTGGGGGGGGGGGGGGTTGTATTAGGAGGTCATCATCAATCATCATCAATATATTTGCACCGATCATCTCTTTGACTTGAAGACCTTCTTACGTCTTTCTCCCACCATAGTAATGTTTCAATATCCATGTCCTTATTAGACCCGTTCTTTAACCTGCACATGACAAACGCAAATGTTGTTTGTAGAATTCTATTTTTACACGTGACCGCTGTATTGCGAATATTGTGTAATGGGGCACATGCAGTTGCCTAGGAACGGATCAAATCTTGATCCTGCCCTCCAGGTTGCCGGAGTCCTGCCAATTAGACGTGGCGAGCGGAGGCAGCGAGGGGAGCCCAGCGTTCCCCACGGCCTGTCGTGCCCTGGGTGGCATTGTGGCCTAGTTAAAGGGTCCCAGGACATCTCATTATGTGGCTGAAGGTGTGATGGTCCTTGTGGCAACATGGAGGGGCAGGGAGGGCCCCTCAGTGTGTTGGGACCCTTGCCTGACACAGCTGGACACGCTGGACATTGTCACCACAGCGCCGTCACAAGGCAGAGGTAGGTAGGTTCCCGAATGACCTCTCATGTGCAGGCTGTTTAGTCAGTGGCTATTTGTGGCGATTTTTTTCTGTCTCCCACCCAGTGTGTCCATGCTAATGAGAGTCGTAGGAGTTGGGATGTGGTTGGGGGTGGAACAGACGGCCATCAAGCTGCTGATTGTTGACTTCTTGGCTTTTCACTTCAGGCAGTGGACATTATTAGATGAAGCTTGAATAGAAAATTTAATTTCACAATTTGCACTGAAGGCTGATAGCTGAACAAACAACAAAATAAGAGCTTTGCCAACAGTTCCAAGTCCATGTATCTGCAGAGGATTTTTTTTTTTTTAAAGCAAAAACCTGCTTGCTGTTCTCAGCTGTGCACCTTATTCTCTGTGAGAATGCAACACAGCTTCCCTTTTCATTGGCATCTCAGGGCATTTTTTGCATTTAGTAGCAGGACAGTTAGATACACTGTGACACAGGGCTGGAATCTATTTTATTTTGCACAATTCCATTCTGTAATACCCTGATAACCCTATTGATTATACCCATGATAAAAAAGATATACAATCTTTAAGGAGACCTGAATATGGGACATGTTCCTGTTGGTCAGAGGGAATCTTTTGTCAGGCTTTGTTGAAACTGGAACTTCTCACGTTCCTTGGAAACTTGCCCTGGTCATGGCTGCGGTGGTGCAGAGCCTATTCCAGAAGCACTGGGCGCTAGGTACATCCTGGAGGGGATGCCAGTTCGTAACAGGGTAGGCACGTACGCCAGAGTAACCAGTTAAAATTAACACCTGTCTTTGGACTGTGGGAGAAAATGACAGCACCTGCACAGACATGGGAAGACCATACAAACTCCACACAGACTGAGATGGGATTGAACTTGTCCTCAGGTGCTGTAAGGTGCTATCACTACTTTCTGTGCTACTGTGCTGTGCTGTAGTGGAACCAAAATTTGTTTTTCTGCATTTCTGGGTCCAACATACTGTATGCAAACAAAAAAAAAATGTGAATTAAAAAAAAACATGATGGGAGTCCATATTCTTCTGCTGCCTTCCTTGATGGGGATTTATTTCCCTCCTTTGAAACATGGCTAAGGGGGATGAACAGGGAGCTGAGCCGGGGTTCCAAAATCCTTTTGGATTCCCTACTTGGCTCTGTAAACTTGTTAGAACATTACAAATGAAGCGTCAATAGCAGTTTAGGACAGGATTTTTTCCCCTTGGTGTTGCAGTAATTGTTTTTAAAATCAAACTAATAGTTGGGTGCTTTTTTGGCCATGAAATCAACCACTGCAATAATTTAACATTAGCACATAACTCAACAAAGAAGGTGATGCAAAAAGAGAACAATTGTGCTTGTCCTTTTATTTTCTGTGTCTCTGTGGGCTAACTGGTTGAAATCCTAATAAATATCACATTCCTGATTATACAGCATTTTCTACAAACCTTATTAATTTACATTTTCAAAGAAAGCTGAAACCCGTGTGTGGATTCAAGAGGATGAAAATTGAAATAGTGAAACGCTACAGTTCATTGGGAAACGTAGGGGCTGCGGCTTAGTTTGTGCTATGTGTGCAGGTGACCAGGCCAGTAGGTCGAGCCACAAAACACCCTGATTCTGATTTGCCACCGTGTCACCCTCTCTGTGTTTCTTTTTTAATTTATTTTAATCTGGTACACATACTGTACTAATGTGCATCAACACCCCAATTCACATGCATGTCGATGCACCCTTGTGGGCTGCTTTAAATCTTCATTACAAATTTGTCCCTTTATCCTTCCGCTGTTGTTTTGTTACCAAGAAAAAAGGGCTTTTCAGTACGTGTAAAAGCACATTTTCAGACAAGAGGAGCAGTGATCTGGCAAATGGATCAGTGGTTCTGTTTTTGTGTATACAAGCATTTGAAAGCTGGGGGAAAATATAAAAAGGGCTCAGTTAATGGGATACACCACACGATTTTAAGCATTTATCCCAAATAAAAATAGTTATTTTTGTAATTAAAATGGTTTGTCATGCTCATCTTTTTTTAGTTTTTTGTCCCCCCTCCCCCCATTTCATAAGACTTCATGCAGAGTTGGTGGGCTGCCCCACAGTAAGCTTGCGATGCTGAGGGTGGCCTTTACCTTTACTCCATGTCTGTGTGTCACACACCCTCCAGAATTTTAGCCAGCTGTGTTAGAGCACAGTGTGCGTGCCCTCCTTGTCCACAGAAAGCACAACCTCTTTCTTAAGTGTTGGACTAGTGGTTAAAACCGGTGAAGTTGCTAAAGCCAGCACATGACATGTGTAAAGGACAGAAATAATCAGGGATCTCTGCCGGTGACCTGGCTCAGACAGAAATTGCTTTAAAGATGTCCCTGATTAAAATGAATAACTATAATTAATTGGGCAATAATTTGAATGATTATTAATCCAGACCCCTCACTACTTCACGTCCTCTTTACAATCAAGTTTGATGTAGAGTTTGTGCAGAAAAAGCAATGTTTTAATGAATGAATGAGACCTCGCTTCTGTCTGTCCTCTTTATATTGTTCTGCAGTTTGTGGGAAACTGCTATATTTTAATGACCATGTTGTGAGGCTGTCATCTGGTACGCAAGCAGGAGTTGCTGCGGATCCAGGTTAGTGATGGAAATTGTCCGTGATGCCTTATTAGTGCCGATGGTGTCAAGGTTAGCTTTCATATCTGATCAAAATAAGTGCACAGATGTGTCAAGGTTAGGTCAGGAACAGAAAGGATGTCAGTGCTTTGAGAGGAGTCAATCCCCCATGAGTGAGATTGTAAGAAACAGTGGGTTCTTCCCCTGCCTTTTATAACCTCTTTGAATAATATCAGACAGGACGACTTGCTTGCGCGAGTCTTGTGGGAGGCCATCGCAATTTTAATGAACTGCCAGATGGGACCAAAATGTTGGGCCTGCTGATTTGAGGTTGGAGACAGTTCGATCTTCAGCGTTTGAAAGTTTTCAGCCCGAGTCAATGGGTGCCTAATTAGAGCCAGGACACAGCTGTGTTTTCAATACTGATCAATAATGGAAGAATAAATCACACTTTGCTTCTGCATTGTGCGCGGTATCTCAAGCGCTTTTATTTGGGCACAGTTTTTTTCCTCACATTTGGAAGCGGAGTAAAATCAACTTGTGCAGATTCATTGGGGTTCCGCTGTGTTTTTGTACAGTTAATCCCCTGCTGACAGCATCTCTACTTCTGCGGTAAAACCTCGCTTTAATTACTTATCTATGAGAGGTAATATCAGGACATCAGCTGCATTATATATTTAAAAACTACTCCCCAAATGACACCCTTCAAATATATATTTTTACCATGTTTTCTTTTTCACTTCTGGTATTTTTTTTCCCTGTGTTTTGGCCTGGAAGGAGAAGACCCTCCTGCATACACTCATGGTGTTACACTGTACTTGGGGCTTCTTTCTCCTCCCATGAGTCAGAATCGTGAGTTACGATGCACCAAGTAAGCTAATAGGATGCTGTGGGCTGTGTGATTCAGTACTGGGGGTTTTGGAGCACTGTGGTTTTATTTCTTATAAATACATGTATTGAAACAATAAACAACTCCTGCATGACATTGAATTTGTAATGTTGCATAGAAGCTGTGGTGGCCCAGAAGCTTTGACCTGATCATTCTCAAAGGGAGTGCCAGTAAGTCAGACTGAGCAAGTTGGGAATGACAGGATAGGGAAATCAGTCAGTGGAAGACTTGGGCAGTGGAGATACATGTATGGTGCAATTGTAGCTGTGTCCCATGCCACAGTAAAGGGTGTGCTGGCCTTGAGGAACACACCTCCAAACCTTTTCTCCTTTATGCTCAGACAAGTTTACCTTGTAGATGACTCATAGCTATATAAATCCGCATCTCATTTTGCTGAAACAACATTTATGCTGGTTAAAAAAAAAAAAAAAAAAAAAACCTTTTTCATTTTTTACCAGGATTCCAGAAAAATCCACCTGTTGTACATTCATCAGCATCTTCAGTGACATATTAAAGTGATGGCCTGGAGGGGGACTGAATGTAAAATGGGGATAAGTGAACAGTAAAATACAGTGAGAATGTTAAAGTAGCTATGAAGTAGAAGTATAAAGCTGTATAAATGTTACTTCACGTTGCAAAGAACCAAAATTCTATCTAAGCCTTACCGGATTTATACTCAATGCTACTCACTACTACAAAAAAAAAAAAAATGACCATATGATGGCAACATTTGTGGCAGCACCTTGACCAGATGGAGGTGAAAAGTCCTTTTGTCCTTTTTTTTATTTTATTTTTTTAGACCCCTCTCTTGTTTGTAGCTGTTTGTTGCTGTATGTATAGAGCGATATGGATTTGGACCTCCCATGCATTACTCATGCAAATGTATGCATCCAGCTAGTAGGTATAGGGAAACAAGCTTTGAGTTTTTTGATGCTTTTCTGCCCTGGGGTGGGGGCTTGCGGATTTTGGTTTGATCTTTAACAGGATTATTTTCCTCCTTACTTGCCATTATTTATTTTTTATTTATAAAATGATGAACCTCCATGTTTGATTTAAAGGAGAATTATTTTAAAAAGTCACTGCAAAATGTGCTCTAGGTGCAAAAAGGAAAATGTCCAATTAAACATCTCCAATTCTGAAAATACATGCTAAAACTTGTGGTTTGCATACTGTGAACAGATGATATTTTAGTCTACTATTAAACATTAGTATAACTCTTAATAACACTGAGCTTAATCTACCAGTTGTAGTCAAGGAAATACATACACATGTTAAATTCTGAATGTGCAGCGCTATTTATACTCTCAGTGTTTGCGTGAAGCACAATAATTGCTTTTCAGGGATTTTGAGTTACATTTCCGGACAAATACAAGTCCTTTTAATTAGTTCTGAGCTTGAAGACGTCCGTGGTGAGCCTACCCTCACCGTGGCTTTTTGTTTCGCTCAAATGTCATCTGCCTTAGAAACGTGCTCTCTGAAAATAGAAGACAAAAAAGAGGGAAAAAAATGTACAACAAGCCAGAAGCTCAAAACATTTATAAAGCAGGTAATTGGATTCCTGGAGCTTAGTATCCACCCCACTTTTGAAGCTCTTAGCCCACAAGATCATTTGATGAACCACACACATTCATTGTCAAATGGGCTGTGAACAGGGTGTTCGTCAATATTAAACATAAATGTAACACGTATCCTGTCTGACCATGGTCCAACCAGCTTCAAAAATTCCTCAGTGTTCATGGTATGAAGCTTTATGCAACCTTGCAATGAAAGAAGTGCCAATAATTCGGGGAGAACAAATAACTATAGATCTTACAACGTAAGATTTGAGTGAAAAGAAAATAAATGCTTATGACTCGTGGTGGGTTCCTATAGTTTCATTTGAATGTATTAATAAAGTAAATAGGTGACTGTGTCTAATTTGCAACAATGGGATCTGTATGTCTAAAGATTGTTTAATTTGACTTACATCCAGTTTGCATATTGAACAGGGTCACTTTGTGAAAAGCTGCACAAAGTGTCACTGGATTGCAAGTTAGCAAATAAAGCAAGTGAAACATTCACCTACAAATGAGTAAATATGGACTTATAGTGTCATTGTGCATGTTTCGCAGTTAGCATATATAGAGCATTTTTAATAGTAGTAATACAGTATATCAGTGATGCGATATGATTAATTTCAACTCAGAAGAAAGTTGGTGCTTATTTAAACTTATATTACTCTTGAAAGACCTGTAATGCGGTACCCCAGCACCCAAATGTCACTGATAACGTTTCTGAATAATAACAGGGAATTGACTGTCAAATTTTAATATTGACTGTTATGAATAGCAGAAAAGTCATTAAATGAAATTTGTTCAGTGAAAGGCTGTTGAAATCATCAAATAAAACTAGCCTGGTTCTTGAGGTCATGCGTTATTTTAAAGATTACCAAAGGTAATTATTAATACAAGGTGACTTTGCCTGAAATTCACCACCTGGCAGAAAACACAATGGCAAACTAAGTAGATACAGGTATGTGTCAAGTAACATTTTGCAGTGATGTGGTGGGGCCTTGCTGCGGCTAAACTGTGTGACTGGACCAGGGCGTGGTCACAACCCCTAGGTGCAAGGCTCCAGTTGACCACCAGGAGGCATTGCATGGAATGACCCAGCAGAGTGCTGCAACATCTGAAGTCCACCAGCTTACTCTATAGAAGACAAGAGAAACAACCGCTGGGCTGTAGACTCTCACAATGTGCAATGGTATTTGGCCTGTTTGACTTGATCAGCTTTTGTTCCTGCTTTCTTGCTCCACGTTTAACCTGTTTTGCTTCTTGCGTTCGCCAGGAATGACACATTGCCGCTATACTGTAAACAAGTGAGGTTTGTAGACCTGCGCAAAATATACTTAAACCACTAAAATTGCTTTAGATGTTTCTTACAAACCACAAGTAGACCAGGAGAGTACAGTCTTCTCCTAACAGATCAGTCATATTCATCTTTTGTAGTTATGATTTGGATTGTGCTGCATTACTTTTTCAGTCTCCATTACCTCTGGTTTGCCTGTTTCACCTTTTACACTTTTTCTAATCATGGCCCCCAGCTGGACTATCAAAACCGTGTCTGCTTGTTCAGTCGGTGTGAATTCATTTGCAGCGTTTTGGCTGATTTTTGGCTTTATTGCTACAGTGTTTTGTCATTAAAGTTTAATTGACGCATAAATATTGAGTATTGCATCTGCATGTAAATGTTTAAGCATACAGTATGTAAGGGCTATAAAGGGCTAGATGAACGCAGATAGCCTTTACAATGACTAATATCTGCTGAGGTAATGGGATTTGGTGATATTTTACGATAAAATGAACGTCAGTTCAACAGGGACAGCTTTACTTCGAGACCAATGGTGTTAAAACAGCTTACGTTGTATAATGCATGCATGTTTGTGGGGACAAACTGTGCCAGAACGGATTTTTCAAGGACAGAGTGAAAACTCATAGCAGAAAAAATGACCAATTTCATCAGGTCTAGAGGAATCTTTTCTCCACGTAAAAATATAAAGGAAAGAGCTGAAGAGATGGTCCAGGGCGTGCGTTTCTCCCCATGTTGGATGTCTGCTGGATTTGCACTGTGTGCCCAGCATCAATCACGGTGATTGGGGTCCCAGCGCACGGGACCCTTCAGCTTCTCGCCACGGTGCCGCCATATGTTCTTCACAGATGTTCCCCTTGTGTCCCCTGCTCCACAAGCCTACCCAGTCCCCCATGCTTCCTGTCCCACGTTGCCTGTGGTTGACTGGAGCACCGTGTGGCAGAACCAGAAGCCTGCAACGGCTCTCAATCCTCCCTCCCCCAATGTGACACTCAGAAAAATTACATCTGTGTATTTTTTGATGGTTGCAAGATTGGAAAGTGCACATTATCCGTGTTTATGCCAAGAAAATAGTTTGAGAAGTGACGGAAGGTCAGGCAGACACTTTGCTGATGAAAATATTGCTCGGGGGAAATTTCTAGCTACAAGTCCTGCAGCTGTGAGGTCTGGAGTGTCAGTTGGCAGATTTAGTGATGGGTAGAATGTGCAAAGAATGAAGAGATAGCGGAGATCTAAAGAAAGACTTGTCATTGAAGAGCTTTTGGTGCTTCAGCAGAAATGGCGAACCACATGAGCTCATTACCGTGGAACAAGATCTCTGTTTTTAACGTAACCTTCGGGACCATTTTGTGGGCAAATGAATGGTAACTTCAAAAGAATGCGCTTAGGGTGCCGGGCTGCTGTGTGTTGCCAACATGGAGTGAATTTGATCTGACACGAAGTCAAGAGGGATCAACAAGGCCCTGGGACCATCTTGCGGGAATGTGGCACCTCAAGGAATCCTTTTGATTCGTCTCTGCCAGTGGAAGAGCAGCCAGTGATTGCTGGTAACTCTTCTGTTCTGATAACTGAGGAGGTCATGGAGACCCCAATCTTTCTTGTCTTTGTGAAATCACCAGATGACAGCATGTAATCACTGGATTATGGGATGTACATAAACGATCATTGAGAACAGTGAATTACACCGCTTTTCAGTCGCTTCTCTTATAGAATGAGCGGACCTAGCCTGCCCCATTTAACTCTGCAGTCCCTTTAGTGCTTCACTTCATAGTCAAACTAATGGCCATAAATCACACTTTTTAATTAAGTGCTTATATCCGCTGCAGCTCTTGGACGATGATATCTCCTTTTTTCCAGGCTAGCATCACCTCTGAGCTTTCTGTGACACCTCAGCCTTTCCTCCTGGGATGCAACTCATGTTGTATGCTATTTTCACCAAGGTCTTTTCAGCCTTCAGACTCATTATACCAAACCCAGTCAGCTTTTATATATACAGTCTATGTATCCATATATTTTCTGCAGAACATGTTGAATGGCCCATGTCCTCTTCCCTTTGTTCTGTACTTCTAAGTGTTCCACATTCATCCAACAGTGCTTTTTAGTAAAACTGCTTTTCCTTTTCTAAAATGTATTATTATGATTTGTGCGTTCATTATCTAGCTACACTGCCTGCATTCCCAAAATGAAAACAAGAGTTTTGAGATGAGATGTCTTTGTGTTCTCTTTGCCTAAGAATGTATGGCATTCTCCCACAGAGGGATGCCCTCTCCATCAACTGTTAGTGAAGCAGACATCCCTTGAAGAAGCCTGCTGGTCACCTGCTCACTTGCTGCTGCTGTGCTCTGTGCCTGCAGGGTAGGGACCGAGGCAGGTTGGCAATTAGTCCTGAGCCCAGAGATTGAGTCGGCAGAGCCACGGCTGTCATCTCCTACACCCTTTGATCGGCACAGTGATGAGAGTCGAGTGGAAGATGCACACATTTCTCAGGGGCTACAACAGAGTGTGTGAGGTAGAGGCGGAGTGAGAGACTCACGCTGTATGCACACAAACACTGAGCACTAGCCCTTTAAAGGAATGCATGCTTGCCACATATTTTTAAAATACCAAAACGACACATTAATTTTGCTCACCAGTTTGAAAAAGTATGAAAAGCAGTGTGTAATAACGTCTTTGTCCTTGGAATTTACACCAAAGAATATTATGAATATTTATCTTAGTCTTAAGTATTTAACTGGGAGTGAGACATGATTTGTTACAAAGTTTATAAGTCAATGGTGTCATGTGACACCAGTAAGCTCAGTTGTGTAGGACAGCTGTAAGAGTGTATTTTGAGAACTGTGAGTCTTTATCTGTATCCCTCTGTCTTTTGATGGAACACCGTTTCGTTTGAGTCATACGTCACTTCAGAGAATAGCATTTGAAAATGTATTAAAAAATTTTTATGTAAATATCAGCAACCCAGACAACTTTCCAGAGTGAAGAGCTACAAGCATAGCTTTTGAGAGAAGGAAACAGAGCAGCGTGGCTTATTGTTTCTGTCTCCCATTAAGCAGATTATGCAGAGCGAGGGGGAGGACAGTTACAAATAAGAAAGTCCAGTAAAAAACAGGGCCAGGGTGGCTGGTTCATACATACGTGAAGCGCCATACTCCCCTTGTATGCCACACACAACACAATATTCACTAATACCTATTTCATGAATAAAAATAATAAAATCATAATGACAAGAGTAGGTATGAACTCAGAGGCAGAGATTTACATGGAGCTTGAGGAAGACAGAGAGGTTAACCTTCACCGACAGGCTCAGAGCTGATAGATGCAGGCATACGACCATGTACAGGTTGTTCACTCTTTTTTTTCTACACTCTTAGAAAAAATTAAGGCTGTGGTTTTTTGTGACTTTCAATTGTCAACACATCTGCTGAAGTCATTGTGTCACTACAGTCTGTTAAACACAGAGTGGCTGTACAGTTTGGTTCCAGGGTGTATTGGGGTGGCTAAACAAAGGCCCCCCCATATAGACACTTTAAAGGACAGGTAGGGCTTTCAGGTTGCTGTTCTATTTTAACATCTCAGCAAAGAAAAATGTCCCTGCATATGCACAGGGGAATAAGTGCACCCTTCTCAAAGGAAGACTTGCGCTGGTAAGCACAGTTGGATTAGGGAGCAACAGTGTCAGTACAGAATGTATCCAACGATGAAGAAGTGCAGTTTGCTCAAGAGAAAATGTGCTTGTGTTTGTTACAGTGAGTGAGAGAGAGAGAGAGAGAGAGAGAGAGATGCCAAATGCTTATCAAGTGTATAGAGAAGGAAAGAAGGACACAGCCATTAGAATCATATTAGGATTTTGCTAGTGGTCTGCTTGGGGCTGCAAACAGCAATTAAACATCATATATACTTCTTGGGTACTGTAGCAGAAACTAGAAGTCTGTGCCCCATGGTCCCTAACCAGCCACCAAGCTGCGTAGGCAGGAGACCGAACAGACACAGAGGGTTTCTCTAAGGCCTTGAACAAGGCCTTGGACTCAGTGGAGTGAGTGCAAGAGAAATGCATTTAATGCAAGCTTCATTTACTCTCCGGCCATTATCTGCACACCCATTTGTGTTGGTTAGCGTTCTCCCGTCGCGGGTGTTCACAGGCTTCCGGACGGCTCCGCACTGTAGACAAATGGGTCTATTAAGTCAGTTGCAGGCCTAATAGGATTGATTTGTTCGGCATGGTGATCGATGCCCACTGTGATGCTGCCTGACCCAAGAGGATCCTTATAACCATAGTTTCAAATAGAGCTGATTTTTTAAATTTTTTTATTATTAATATGTGTTTTGTTTTCCCTGCGCTGGTAACCAAGCTCTAGTTTCATTGACATGATGGCAAGAAATGCTGTGCCTGAGAGGAAGGTGTGTTAGGAGTATGGAGAGTTCAGGGGGCAGAATGATAACCATATAAAGCACTCATTTATAACACAGATAGGGCTGTCTGGACCCAACACCGTATGTATAAAGTAGCTTCCCTGTTTCTTACCTGCTACACTACTACATTCCCTTTTTGCACTTAAAGAGTCATAATTGCAGTTGTTTAGACAGAAACTTGTAGAAAATGTTAAGTAACAAAATCCAGAATTCCTTACTGTGAAGCACATCTGTTCATCCATGAGTTATCCTTAACCAATTGTTCTAGTCATGGCTTTGGTGTTCCGGAGCCTATTCCAGAATCACTGGGTGCATCGCTAGGACATTACACCTCAGAAGGGTATACCAGTTCATTGGAGTGAACATAAATATGAATATTTATTTAGCATAGGTTGTGGACTTTGCGAAACCCCTCTAACTCCTTGCTCAAGGATGCTTTTGTTATGGCTCCCTAGGCAGTATGCCACCTGCTGGCTCTAGTTTCATTATTTAAGAGCCTGCTGCCCCACAGAAGTTCAACCCAGGCCACTGGGATTGGACTGTGATAAGCACAGTGTGATTGATGGAGTGCGCCTGACCTCCACCGTGTGTCAGCTGGAATCGCGTCCCAGGCCTGCAGTATGAAGTGCAGCTCCTTCTGTGCATTTGCTAGGCTTCCTGTCAGTCAGAGTTTGTCATTGTTTAGTTGCTGCCAGCATACTATAGAGGATGAGATGATGGTGTGTGTAGACATGTACAGATATCCAACAACAGTTTTGAGAAACCGTGCCCTCCGACGTGAGACGTTGAAGTGCTTTCGTGAATTATTTCCGAGAAACAAGTTCATGGTTGATTTATATTCCGGCATGTGTTGAGACCCATTAAAAGGCTGTTCTTGCTAGATATACATTGGCAGTTTTTCAATGTAGTGCTTTATACGTACAGCCAAGTGTACGGTGATTTCTGCCACTATCATGTACTGTGAGAGCTAAGCATTGTTTAGGGCACTGGGTATTAGGTCTCTCCCTAATGTCTACCCCACTTGCAGTTTATCTGCCCTCTGCAAGACCACATCTCGTAAAGGAAGCAGTAGCGCAATGACCGTGTCATTATACAGCTGGAGCTCCTCCCTTTACAAATGATAGTCTTCACTGGTTCGTTTCCTTTGGCACCACCATTCTTAATATGTCACATGTCAAGTTATAGCAAAACCCTTGTTCGTGTTGCTGGCAGCCACAGTTTTAAACCTTATTAGCACCCTGTCTCTTCTTGCGCTGTTTGCACAGTGTTTACTTACTGTGATGGACAGGTCCTTTTGTGTTCTGTCAGTTGCATGTATAACAGTGATAAAAAGCAGTCTCCGCCGATGGATTTTCAAACGTATAGAATTTAAAAAACATTGAAAAAAATTTGGGGTCAGCAATAGACTTTCTGTGTGTGTGGATGTGAATGACAGTAAGACGGGTGAGAAGAAGAATGGAGATTGCTGGTAGGTTGAAATGAAAATCAATGTTTCCCCAGAGGAGATAAAGGCTGCATTTCATCTTGACTTAGTGCATTCAGGATGGAGTGGTTAAAGAGAAAAGCTCCTACTGTAGGTTGGAGTTGTTTCCTTAGTGACCTGGGAGGTGTCAACAAAGAGATGGGTACAAGAAAACGGTGGTGGAGAAGGTCATCATTTCCTTAAATGTGGCTCTCCATTTATTTCTCTTTTCCTTTGGAGGAAAGAAAACTCCCAGACACAGGCAAGTGCAACCTCCCCAGATATGTGCAGTCCTGGGTTTTTGAGACCAGAACTTTCCCGCTTGAAGGATAACCAATAAATTGCTGTACACGAGTTTTTCCCTCAGAAATTGGGATGGGAGATAACTTTGTTTACAGTGGGCTGTGGTTTGGATTTTGGAAATTTGTAATGTGGAAAAAAGCTGTTCACTTTTTTTTCTGCATTACCGTTGCAAAGACCTGTGTGTTTGGGCATAACAGTTGCGTTCTGTCCTTCCTGCTCTGGTCAAGTGTCTGTTGGTCATATTCTTTGATAAGATAGTTTGTGTTTCTTAGTTATTCTAATATTGTCATTTGTGTTCAGTGGGCATTTTTTAACAGGCATCGTTTTTTGGATTTCTCATACTTTTGAGAGTCTGCAATCACACACTTGTCTGTCATGTTTAGTCACCAATTTTTCTGAGTTTGTATTACTTCTAGAATATTATTTATTTCAGTTGTACATTTAAGCTGTATGAGTTTATTACCAATCACGATATACAGAATATAACACAAAAATGCTTATAAACCTCTGAAGTGTCACTTGAATTTTCTCATTGGTTGTTCTTGAAGTGCTAGTTCTTCCCCTTCATTAAACCTTTGCATCCACCATAACAAGACATCCTGGTGTGCAGGAAGCGTTTACGTTGTTTACAGTGCTCAGATCACGTATACAGATGGCTTGTTTTAACTATTGTTACAAAGTCGGTGGAAGCCTTGGATCAAACTTGTTCGAGTAAGACAGTCTGAAATATCGAAGATTAATTAACCGACTTTGTTCCTGATCGCCCATTATTTTGCCTGAAAGATACATGTCCTGGTTAACCTGCACCATTCATTCTAACTTCTACCAGTACACACATACAAGGTCTGTTCGCTAAGTTAGCACTGGCAGTAATGACGCAACGCTTTGGGAAGTGCAGCGCCATCTAGCGGCAATGCCATCAATCCGGATACTTTTTGAACAAACCTTCCATGCTGTGTTTGGGGGTGCAACATTAAAGCCTTTCTTGCTGTTCAAGCTAGCAGCCTCTTAGTTGCAAGGCCAGCACCACTACTTCAAAGTCAATCTGTCGTAGCTATGGCTTGCTGGGGTAGGGGTCAGGGCATATAATGGACAAATCAATATGTAATTCTCCAACTAAAATTAGAATAGCTCCTCATATTCTAAGCTCAGTATTGCTGTGCAACACTGCTGCAAAATTAATCTCACCATTTTTAGATCAAGTAAGAAATCTATAACCCATTGGGGATGTGATTTATTTGGTAGGGTTCACAATGCAAAGTTTCATTCTTTGCCTTTTGATGTTGGGCACGTTGTACTGTAGAATGAAAGCAAAAATTTTGGTTGTGTTGGAACACGACTCATCAGAGGCCATTACAATGGGTATTTTTCCCATCTGTATGGTAGTCAGTAGGTCATCTGGGAAGTCCGACCGGCCTGTTTGTCCTAAATGCTCATGAGATGGGGGTATGCCAGCCAAGTCAGTACAGCACTGTCATGGGTTTTAACTGGTGGCGTCTTGTAGGCAACCATGCAGGTTGTTCTTCTTGGAGAACTTTGGACAAGCTCTGGGGATTGCAGCGATGATATGCGGTGAGATGTAGTGTTTAAAGTCAGACCACCTCCCCGCAGTGTTGATCGTGAGCTCCAGAGAAGAGCAGAAAGACCACTCCGGGGCAATCCTGCAGGACCAATTTATTTGAATGGTTTATGCAGGGAGGCAAAAGAAATCCTCCATTAAAACAGGGTGCTGGCGGGAGCTCTTGTCGTTTAAGATCTCTGAACTGTCACCTTTTCCTTTGCTTATAACAAGCTGTGTTTCCTCATGTAGCGACTGTGGAGGTTCACCTTTGCCATTTGGTAAGCAGACTGCAGGATTAATTATTGAGGGGGCTGTAGCTGGCAGCAGAGCCGGGGGGGAGGCCTGCACTTCCCTCGAGCGGAGACAGATTGTGGAACAGTGGTTTCCCTTCAGCGTTATTAGTCGGACACGAGGTAACAGGGAGATTGCTGCTCTGTCGTTCGCTAGGACGTGACAGCATAGGTCTTCGCTGGCCTAGATAATGAAGCTGCTGGACCCAATTCTACCTTGTCAAAACAAAACTGTACCAGGGTAACACACGCAGGCACACTCAAACACACCAGTCACCCTGTCCAAATCCCTGACCCCGTGGCCCTGCCGTAGAAAGGAATGCAAAAATGTGCTGTTCACGTTCATGATGCACACAGTCACAAGCCTGGCGTGCAGTCCACGTTCCAGTTTGTCCCAGAGGTGTTCAGTGATGGAGCAGGAAAGGAGCTTCTTCCCCAAGCTGTGGCCACAAAGCTGGAAGGAAACAATTATCCAGTATGTATTTGTATGCCGTATGGGTGAGGCTACAAATGATGTTATGCCCAAGAGTAGAACTAGAAGCTCATAAAGGTACACAAGGCAGTTATGCTTTTGTTTTTGTTCGGCATCAGACAGAACTTTTGGTTCATGTAGTATACAATAAGCGTAAACATGTAGTGTGTTTGTCATATAACTTCCATTTTGCTTCTGGAAGAAACATGCCATACACTAAATAGTGCTGCTTTCAAACTGTTTTTACTATAAAGACGTGAATGCAGATTCCTATAGTTATCACTCAGTGTGCTGACACTTGAAATGGGAGACTTTGGTCCTCTGTGACCAATCATATATGTCCATGTGGAACGTGGTTAAGCCCATTTCTTCCTTGCAGAGCCACTTCAAAGGGCTGTTGAGGAAATGGCTTGTTGTCTGCATACGCACGCACACACACACACACACACACACACACACACACACACACACACACACGTGGCTATAGCTGCTGTGGTATGTGACACAGTGTAACTGTTACAGTGTTCACTAGGTGGATGGTCTCATGTTCAGTAGTGAACTCTTGAGTAGTCAGATCAGTCTTGCACAGCATGATCACTTGATGATCACATAACACTTCTACCATCAGCAGGAAAATGCAATTTTCCAAATATATACATTTATTTTGTACATAATTTAATTCTTGCTTAACATTTGTCTCATATTAAATTTTGAAGTTTGCAGTTTCAATGTATCTGTTGTAGTGTCTTTAGATGAAAATCATTGGTTATTTTATTAATGAATGCACAGTTTTATAGGAGTTTCAAATGTGGTGAGGAGTCCTTTATTGAGGTAGCGCATTACTTGTAATAATTTGGGTGATAAACTGGCTAACTGCTAAAGATGTTCTCTGCTGTTCAGTAGTTTGTGACAAAGAGAGGAGCAGTAGGTGGCCTAGTGGACACGGCCATTTTCTTGCAGTTGAAGGAACTGATTTTCTAGTGTCAATTCTGCTGCAGGGGCATTGATCAGGGTATTTGCTCCGATTTAATACAGCAAAAATATGCAGAAATGTTTAAAACTAATATTGTAAGTCACAGTGGACAAAGAAAAGAGCTGAATAATTCTGGCCTCATCTTGATGTTAATGCTTTGTTAGGACAGACTGAAACGCTGTATGGTGTGGAATATGGTCACTTTGACCAGGGTTAACACTCAGTCCAGAGCACTGAGACATTTTGTGAAGCCATCAAATGTCCATGAAAGAATGTGGAGGAGGCTGGCATATTTCTTACAGTTAAAAAATGAGCATGCGCTATGGGTTTTGGCCTCCTGCATCGATTAAATATGGAGTAAGTTGCCTTTTTCCTCTTGTGAAAGGAATATAAACGGCTGTATTATTCAATTTGCTTTGCTGTATCATATTGAGTAGTTACTCAAATACTAAAATAGAGGCAGCTACTAGTGCCGTTTGCAAGCCTGGTGCATATAGCACGCTGTAATGTTGAATATTTTATTTTGAATTGTTAAGCAGCAGAAGTGCGCTTCAGTAGCTCTTTCTGGCCACCGTGTGATTTGGGCTAAATTGGTTTGATACAGGCTCCTGGTCCTCGCTCTGTCCTGGACTCCTTTGTCGATGGTGGCTATGATTAAATGGCCGCTCAGTGCTGAAATTCATGTCTTTGCAGTTTAGTGCTTTGTGTGGCACCCTTTCATAGTAAAAGGAACATTTTTTCCCTTTTAATGCCAACTCTGAAAATGTTTTCCTGCTCTGTTTAACTGACATCTTCCAATGTCAATGGAAATTATATTCTATATATGTTCTATTTCTTTGGACAGGTGGCTGCAGCTTTCTTAGTATAACCAACATATAAGGTTATTTCTGCTCATAATAGTGAACGTGTAATGGCTGCATAATTGTCGCTGTAATGCTAATGTTCGCTGAAATAAGACTGGGTAGTGATGACTGGTGCTGGCTGCCATGAATATAGCTCTAGTCTCCATAACTGTGGTGATGAACAAGTGTAGAAAATATGTGCAAAAGGAGTTTTCTAGCAATTCTCAATGTTTTACCTATGAGGTGGTGCTTTATTATCTGACTGCATTAGATGCTACTACCACTAACCAATCTTCCACACAAATACCAAAATGGGTTGGTCATGTGATGCTGTCATTGTATTATAGTGTGTGTGTGTGGGGGGGGGGGGACAATTCCTGGCCTGTACCAAGAGCATTCTGCCTCTGTTAGTTCAGCCATTACATAGGTGGAATGAACCATGCTGTCTCTGACTGTGCCAAATTCATATCCCTCTCGCTTGGAGAGATGTTAATGCCTTTTGCTCTCCGCGGAGCATTGGATCACATCCTAACAGAAAGAAGCAGCACTGTCAGCACTGTTAAATATGACTTCTGAGAAGTTTTTCTCCAATCTTGCCATGTGCTGCATGTATAAAACTCTTTGTCCTCATCTTTCAGAGAATTTTGTTTATGGATGCCTTGGGTTCTCATCGAGCCTCACATCAGTTCTGACATAGAGATGTCTTTGTGGGGTTGGTGGTGGTGGGGGGGGTCATCACAAAGAACAGAATGAGTCACACACAGCAGAGAATCCCTCAATCACACATAAAGGCACACCCAAAATGAATCGACATCCTGTGGCATTTATATGCAACTGTTTGAATTGCACATTTTCACTTGGGAAAACTCATTCATTTTCTTAAAAAAGAAAAACAATTGAAACATCTCACAATAAATTAATACCTAAGTGCTATTAAGGAGTATTGGCTCCTTTTGCCTTCAGTCCTTTTTGGAATGCTGCCACGTAATTGACACTTAGCAGTCCAGCGCCATATGAAGTTTGTACATTCCCTCAAGCCGGATATGTTTGTTGAGAGGTATAGTTATTATTTCTTAGAGTATTTGAAATTTTGGAATTTTGAATGATTTAAGTAACATTGGACAACACTTAGAACAATTTAGAATTTTCACCATAAAGTATAATGGCATTTGTGATTTAAAGTACAAATGTTCATAAATTTCCGTGACTAAGTTTGGTCTGTAAAGCGAGGAGTTCACTTTAGTGAGTGCACTTTATTACATTATTGGCCCTCTGTTTGAACCGAAGGACCTGAACACAGGTGTTCAGTGGTGAGGCCCTGAAAGCCAAGTGCCAAGCAGGGTAACATAGTCTACCCCAGGAACCTGTGGCTGCTGCTCTGAACTTTTAGCCCCATACAGCCCTCTGGATGCGAATCTCCAGTCCACATCTATATTAAATACAGGAGGTATGGAGGGGAAGAAGCCATGCCTCTTTGTTTGGCTCCACCCACAGCCCCGACATGAGCACCATTCTGCCCTGGATCGGCCTCACAGTCCACTTTCATTAATTCATGCTTGGTTTATGATTCAGCGCTCCATGGTATCTCACACTTTTGCCTTTTTTCCTTTCATTTATTTGTTTCCTTACTTATTTACAAGTAGATGTTGGACCACTTGCTACAGCACACCAATGGACATGAGATCAGGACTGCATCCTGTCACAAAGCTCAACTAATAGAAGCATTCATCATGTATAAATATTCCAGATTTTTTTGTGTGTGTTGTGCGTGCGTGCGTGTGCTCTAGTCATACACAAGGAGCAGAAGCTAAACACAAAGATACAAACAAGTTGTGCAGAGATTGGGTTTCAGTGTCGGTTGCTCCTTTCTGGTGTCGGGTCCTGAAGGACATTTGGCTCAACACTCACTGGGATCCAGCCGCTCCGAAGGTCACAGAGGGTCACTCTTTCAGGACAGCGTGGATTAATGTGAGGAGTTATGTAGGCAAACAAGCTACATCCTGTATCTGAATCTCACCATTAAATAGCTCTATCATAACAAGGCCGAGAGCAACTATCTGTATTTTCTAGTTTGTGAAATTGAAGGCTGGACGCCCAGGGCTGTAATTAATCTGGGGCTGCGAGAACCTCTTGCGGAAAAACTGATGGAAGTGGATCAGTTAGCCACACTTAAACGTCCGAGCCTGTATGCTGGTCTTGAGTAGTCATTCGGCGTGTGGTTGAACAGCGTGTTGCTTTTTGGACATCATTTGTGTGTTATTGATGGATTATGGAACACTTACATGCCACACTAGTAATAATGTCCACCTCTCTTGGACCCATTTCTGAATGAACAACAGAATCCATTACTGAGCTGTTGTTTGGCTTTGCCGAATTGTGTGCCTGTTATAAGACAATAACATCTTCTTACAAACCTGTGGATGCTGAAGAGGTGCCTCCCTGCAAGTTTGGAAATGATGTCTGTTATCTATGTTTAAAGTAGGACAACCGGCCACGATTCTATCCAAAACTTCAGCAAACATTTTGAGGTTGATTAAAAGCCAAACCAAGAGGAAAACGCATGTAATGGCTCAGAAGATGCATTTTTGAGAAAAAGAGCGGGTCACCTTTTTTTTTCTCAATTAACTGTTATCTGAAGGCGTGACCTTGCAGCTTGCAACATTGCCACCTTCTTCGCATAGGGAGTCGAAGATGCAGAATGGATCGCATCCCTGAAAGGGCACGGCGGGAGGAAAAGGCAGCCTTTTGTGTTCTCTTTTCATACATGGCTAACCTCTCATCATTCCGTGAAATTTCCTGTTCGTGGCACCACTTGCTGCTTTGCAAAATAATTAACCTCTGTGTCCCTCCCCAAAATTACAGTAGAATTTACTAGAACATGAAGACACATGAAGGTTACAGCCAGGTGGGAAACAAGGCAGCGGTTGGTTTCCTGGGCAAAGATTAGCAGGGCCTCACTTGTGCCTCATTCGCACAGAGGAGTACATGTTCTTTGTTTAAATTTATTCTCTTATTTTATGGTTTTGGCCGAAGTGACTTTCAGTTTTAAGCTGCTTACAAGTTTACACAACAGGTAAATTTTAACTATCGCTGCAGGAAAAGCACCTTGAGCAAGAGTACTACCGGTAGAAGGGTAATTTGAACACAGGTCCTTTGAGGCCAAAGGCAGCAGTTCTAACTGCTATGCCATGTGCTGTCCTGGAGGGTCTAGAGTGTGCGCTGTGTGTTTGTGCTCTCATTATGTACAACATTGTAATGGGTTTTGGTTGTGGCTTTAGATTGTGTTGTGTGCGACACAGTTTTTTTTTATATGTACTGTATGTGTGTGTGTGTGGGTGCGCATGTCGCATACATGCATCTGTGTGTCATCTGTGTGCATATTGTTTGTGTGCATCAGTGTGTGTCTGCATGTAATGCACACAGGAGCACTGCACCTGCTGTACAACAAAATGCTCCATTTGTACTTGGATACTCTGTACTCTGTATACAGCCATAATGGGCATGTATCCAGGTGCCAGGCATGGGGCGCTGTGCCCTCAAATGGTCAGCCTCATGAGTCCAACCACGTAGCTCTTTTGACCGACTCACCTCACCAGAGATCCACGCTAAATGGGGGAGGCTGTCTGCAGTAAATAGCTTATGTAACACAGCACCTCTGCCGCCTTCAAAGACACACGAAGCAGATGCCTGAGACACATTTAATTAATCCAACTCTCTCATACTGGCAAAGGACCGCTTGCCACCGGCCCTGTGCCACAAAAACAAGACAAATGGAAATTCTCTAAGTGTGTCAGGGGAACCAAGGCAGAGAGTGCAAAAAGAAAACTGTACCGTGGACAGAGTTTTCAGGCTGCATCTTGAGCAAGGAGTGAAGTAAGATTTATGGGAAAGGTGATGAGTTCAGGTCCACAGTCATTCAGTTCTCATGCATGGTCAAACCAGGTAACCTGATCAGTGCTGGTGGGAATTGCCCTTGTTTACACTGATAGGTGTGTAACCTGTCTCCGTCTGTGAATGACATGGCCACACAGGTGTACCTCCATGCTTTCTCACAAGTATGCTCAAGAAATACATCAGTCACGATTCTTTTGGTCCACTGTGGCAGTGCGGGGAGGGGCAGTGCAGGCAGAGAAACAGAGTATGTGGAAGAGTGTCGAGGGTTAGTGCAGTCGTTGCTTCCCTCCTAGAGGTGTTCATGGCTATGCGATTACTTAGCTGCCACATTTACTCAAAGTGACGTGGTTTTTAAGCAGTTTATACAGCTACTTTGTCTACTAGAGAAATTTGAGGTAAGTACCATGTTTGGGGGGTGGGGGTACTACAGAATGGAGTGATGAATAATCATTGACATTACAAGCTCTTGGCTTTGATAGCTGCCCGCTGCCCTGACACTTCATGTTGGCCCTGCTCTTGTGTGAGTCCCGAGCATTCTTATCCTTACCATTTGAGTATGGAAATGCCATTCGAAGGGATGAGAAATTATATTTTTATGTGAAGTAATCTAGGTGGTCTAATTTGTTCTTAAAGGTGTCAAAGCCTACATTTGCCCGGTTACCTGGTTGGCCTCTTTCGCCCTACCTCATGCCATGTCATACAGGTGTTCAGTACATTCACTGTTGGAGTGCTGGGGAGCATACAGGAGAGTAATGCGTGCTTTCATTGTAGGACATTTGACCACAAAATAGCTGCTAGGTGGAAATGGGTTGTTTTACTCAAGATGGCAGCATTACGAATTAATCTGCAGTCTACTCTTGCACTAGAAAGTATTTTTAAAATGGTCTGTGCCGGCAGTGCAATTTAGTCAAAGACAAAGTTTAATCTGTAAAGGAAAAACCAGTGTTTTTGTATTTTTTTTTTTTTTTTTTGGTGAGTTGTGATTAATAGATACATTTTATTATCTTCGCAAACAAACTGATATCAAGGAAAAGTGGTCAAATCTCTACATTTAACCCTTGGCCCCAGCCGTGGGCTGACTCATCCGCACGGTTTGGCTTACTTTCAGTCCACAGGGGATAGCCTATATTCTTCAAGGTTGAGGTGAAATCACCTTTCTGGCCCGACCCATTTCCATCGTTCCCCAGACAATGAAAAACAGATGCACCTTCTTGCAGCCGATAACGGCCAAGGAGGAGACGTGGACCTGCAGATAAATCAGTGTCACCTGTCCTTTCCGCAGCTCAGCCGGCATCATTTTGCACTCTGGGCTGGTTTGCTCGGCCAGTCGGGCCCATGAATCACCCATTGGTGTCCTCGTAGCTTCCACATGATTTACGGTGGACTTCACCTGGACCGAGGAGACAGGGTCATCACCACCTTGCACCTGTATCCGCTCTGTAATTTATAGCCCACTTCCAGGGTTCTTTTTATGTTATATTCACATGCTTTTGGTTTAGACTACATGTCATCATGCAGGCTGTGTAACAATTCAGTAGCTGGAACCAGAAGCTTTTGGAATTAAATCACAAATACTTGCTGTTGTTGTGTCTACGGGAGGTGGTGCTAAACTTAAATTGTTATGGTAAATATCCAGGGTAAATGGACTGCACTGTGAATAACTTTACTGTAAGTGTCGATGGCCCTGAGCTGAAAGTGTCTGCCAAGCACAAATAAACCCAAAGTCTCCCATGATTTGCAATGTGACTGTTTGAGCATCGTGCAGTTTGTCCGATTTTGGTATGTTTGTTATTCGTTTGTGTTAAAAGCATATTCCTAAGCCCAGGAACATGTCAACATTGCACTCTTAGGCTAACCTGTGTTTTCTGAGGAGTTGTGTCCTTGTTGCTGCACTGCAGATGCAGCCCAACAGCTACAGAGCAACAGGTGTCTCCAACCTCAGGCTGAAACCAAGCGGCTGTGGTGCACATAGGGATAACGGGGGCTTTATTATATTCAGCATGATAGTCTCATGGACTTTTCAGGTTCCTTTGGTTATTTCTACACTGGGCTTTGTCTTTCTTCAGTGATTTATTTTGGAAAATATGGAGACTTTCCCCAGGGAGCTATGAAAAGTAGCCACTCTGTACTGCACCCAGCAGTTGGCCTTTCAATATCTGGCTGCGGGGGGGTTGAGGAGTTCCGTAGACTAAGAAATAGTTTATATTAGCAAACAAAGTATTTTACAAACTGATAAATAAATGTGAGCAGGGTATTCCCTGCCGAGCAGGTTAATTGCAGCGGAATCAGAGTGTGCAGTTGGGAAGCCCAGGTGGGCAGCACTGAGGAGGAAGAAGAGGCTGCTGAGAATGTGACCTCTGCCGGGATTTCGGCTCACGCTGCTGCTGTCAAACCGGCGGCGATATAGACCAAGGTGGGGACTAATCTGTTTGAAAGAACACGTTAAATTAGATAACTTATACTCGAGGAAGCTTGGGATGCATGAATATTTTATGCCCGGCAGAAAATGTTCTTAATAATAGCCGCGAATCTTCGTTTTCTCCCCTCCCCTTTTAAATCAAATGCATTATCCGCATGGTAGGAAATTGCCTGATGACTCCATAGCCGTGCAAATTTAACTCAACTATTCTTTTGACTGGAGCGCAATCAGGATGGGAATATTGTCGACTGAATTATTTAAGCGCTCAGCTTGCTTTTACTTCCCTTGATTTATAATGTCCTTTCATCTCTGACACACATACTGGTGCCGTCGTTGTGGTGTACCATCATATCTTTGGATTCCCAATTCGCTGTGAACTTGTGTCACGTGGGCTCAGCTGTCACTTGTTTTCCTGTCGCATGACACGAACAGCTTATGCCCTGGCTGAAGCACGCAGCGTCTCGGGCTACACCGTAGCCAGAATGACGCATCGATTCCAGAGAAGCCTCCCGTTCTGCAGGATGTTCCGCCGACAGCTCAGACGTGGAGTAGAGCAGCGCTGGGCTCTGTAAAGTGCCGGCAACGTCGCCCCAGAGGCGGTTTCACACCCCTCCTTGACACGGTTCATTCCCAACACTATTTGCTGCAGCCCTTCCCACCAAAACAGGGACATGTGATATGTGAATTTTTTATCATATTATATAAGATCCAGCACCCTGGAGACCCTTTGGCCTCTTTTTTATACATATTTTCATATTTTTAATTTCCTTCAAAAAAAGAGCTGCATGAGTGTGGAGGGGGGATTGCAGAGCCTGTGGCAGTTCTTCCCATTATTAAGTAGTTCTGTCTCGTGTTTTGCTGTCATGTCTGACAGGGGGGTTGGGGGGGTCTCTTTAGCCAACAGTTTGACAATATGGACAGAGTGGTGAATAAGGAGTTGGGGTGGGGGGTGATGGTGGCTCAGCATTGCTTGTTTACAGTGCCTGAGCTGTGCATTTTAATATGGGTTCAAATCCAGAGTAGTCTGCATGGCTGCTTGTATGTTTTTACCATGTACACTTAGGTTTCCTCTGCTTTGGATGTGGATTTCAGGTGAACTGGTGACTAAATTACCTGTACCATGCGGCTGTCTGTCAAAATGCTGAATGAAAGCAGTTTAGTGCAGTGTATCCAGCATTGCCAGTCACCTTTGGAAGAGGGTATCTACTTAATACTACCTCATAATGATAGTACATTAGTTTGGACAAAAGTGTGTGTAGACTGTAAAAATAGCAGGCTTTCAGATGTTGACATGGTCAGAGAGTGAGATTTGAGGAAAGAGCAAAGGAGTCAAAGTACTGTTTTGTTAGAATAACTGAAATTGAGATAGTAATGTTGGTTTTATTTTTTCAAAACTTTTTTATGTAGTTACATAAAGTATAAGTCAATGTGGTACAAAGCAATTGTAACAAAATGAATGAAAAATGGTTTGTGTGTAGAAAGTCACACAACTGAGTGTTTCACATAAAATACAATTCCAGGAAATGAGATCAACAAAAATTTCTGCTGAGCTGCAGGTACAGGTGGAAGTCCTTGATGTAAAATTTGGCCTGTGATCTGTGAGACAGTTAAAGTGTTATGATGTTCTTTTTTCCTCTCTACTTTACTAGCAACAAACAGTGGTAATGCAAACAGAGGGAAAACAGCATAACAATTTTTATTATTAATTTCAAAGCCTTTACTCACTGCTTTAGATTCACTGGTACCAAATTTACATATTTTGAACTGCAGTTTTACAGACACCAGAGTCATCAAACTTTCGCTATCAGGCTTTTTTTTTAAGTTGAATTTAAGGTGTCATTCTAAAATAAAAAAAAAATTACAACCTTTTTTTCTTTGGAATAAATGATTCTTTTTAACAATTAACCTGTGATTCCTTGTGCCTGCTGACTCAGTCCCTCTGTTTTTCAATACTTGTTTGTTTTTAACAGTCCTGTGGAGGAATTTAAATTTTATAATTTATATATAATTTTTTTTCAGCTCAAATGTAGTTTCTTCCCTGTGCTTGTATCCATGGAAACAAAACATGCTTGTGTACTGCCAGATAATTGACTATAATGAATATTGCACGAAGGCCTTTGCGGTGGGAACTGGGCCGTGTCAGACGAAACACAAGTATTTACCTAAGGGTCAGGCATCAGTCATGAGTCTGAGAATAGTGATGAATATAACCGCACAAGCCAGATATAAATCATACAGAAATCCACTTAACTGTCAGTAAAAATGGTGTAAATTACAGCGAGGTCTACTCCACTGCCAGTGAGAAGGCTGTAAATCACAGAGATCCACTTTACTGTAAGGAACCAGTGTGTGCACTAAATCGCCTGGATCTGCTGCGGTTTTGTATCTAAACAGCTGGGTTAATTGGATGGAGTGCTCTCTTCCTGTTTGCTATACTGTGAACTCCTCAAAGGTGCTTGTCTGTGAGTGCGTGTGAGTGAGAGGGAAGTCACAGCAGAGATTCGTTGGATTACGAGTCATACAGGTTTGCGTGTTTTGATGGGACGGCAGCGGTCGGGGGAGGCGTCACGCAGGTGGCTGTTGTCAGTGAGAGCAGTGTGTAAGTGTGACAGCGTGGCAACTGAAATATGGCGCCTAAAATTTTTTGGAAGAAGCCAAACACAAATCTGACTGTCAGTCACATGTAAAACATGCACAATAACTCTTTCTGTATCATCATTTGTTAAGTATGAATGAATTATTAAGGAAAACTGGCTTGCATGTTGGGTTTCTGTAATATACTCTACCTGAATATATTTATCTAACACACCTTTGTCATTATTGCATGCTTTTACAGAAATATTACTCAGACATTGCAAACACACTCCTTTCGAGGGATAGCAGCTGTCATAGTGGACAGAGCTGCCACCTTGCACTCAAATGGCCAAAGATTATATTCCACGCCTTGCTGTAGTAGCCTGAATTAAGGTACTTATCCTGAATTGACATAGGAAAAAATTTCCAGCTGTACAAATGAGTAAATAATTAATTGGCTAAATAGCAATTAATAATAATGAACAAAATTATGTAGTTCAATCTCATGCATCTTGTTTTGTGTGTTAACTTATCTGTGTTTTCCTCCATCTTCTATTACCGTCCTCACACCCCAGAACTCTGTTCTTTTTTTGCCTTTTGAGCTTCCATAGAATGCGTATTCGCCATCATGTCCTCTCACATATTGCAAGTTCAAGTCTAACCAGATGTGTCACACCTTCCAGTGCATCGCCGATGTCAAAGTCATCACTTTCTGTGACCATTCGTAATGCTGCCCAAACAGATTATATAGAGGTGCGTGCGAAGCAGAACTTTCGGGCCCTTGGCCCTTTCATTTCGCACACGCGCAGCGAACACCTGGAGGTACGCGAGCAAAGGATGGATCTCAATCGATGTGCTGGATTTAACACGCGCCACGTTCAGTAGAATTAAAACACCACACACGCAGAATGTGAGAGGAGAGCGAGGAGGGGGTTCCACATGTGTGAAGTGGTTATTCTGTGAAGACAGGGAGGGGGACTGAAATCCTCTTTAAAAGATATCTGCTTCCCTGACAGCAAGATTAAGCATCTTTGACAGCAGGACTGCATTACGCGATATTGGGTTTTGGACATGAGGGAGTCAGTGATAATTCATCCAGCGAGGTATAAGATTGAGTAGATTTGATTTTCCGTTATTTATTGCCTCGCATTTCACTTGAACTGTTGTGACTGTTAATCTTACTTGAGCAATATATTATGATAATGTACTGTTGCCGTTTCCTAGGAATGTGAACATTGACTTTTTTATGTGCTCTCCTCTGCCATGTTGACTGGGCTATTTTTTTTTGTGTGTTTTTCTCTTCTTTCACACATTTAAACCTTTATTCACTCTAATGGAAACCTTGTTGACAGTTCAGTGGAGTGATGCTATATCCAGGCTTTGTGTGTGTGTGTGTGTGTGTGTGTGTGTGTGTGTGTGTGTGTGTGCGCGTGTGTGTGTGTGTGTGGGAAGTAGCCATTACTATGTATTTTTTTTATAATTATACTTCAAGTTTAGCTCTGCAGTATTGCTGCATTAATAGGGTATTAGCACTTTAAATTTATCTCCCAGTGTTCAGCTGCACTAACAGGGGACCGTTGTTTATTTTTTATTTAAGTATTTAAATTAGAAGCAGAAAGAATACACCAAAACCCGGCAAGTACATTGGCAGTATTTCCCAGGTACGATCACGTAGCACTAAACGTCCACAAGGGTGTTCAGACATTACAGAATTCCTTTGCATTATCTTTTTCAAGCAAAAGAAAATTAAAAACTTTGGTCAACCACATACTGTATTCGTAGACAGAACTTCATATGTACAGGACATTATATAATCGGAGCAGATCACCTTAAGGCTACAGCACGGTTTTGATTTTTAACAGAATAGCTGCACTTGAGAATTTGACCCCCTAACCCTAACCCAATAAGCCCAGTCGCTCCATTTAACTATGCTACATGCAAAACCATGTGTACTCAACTTATTTGTGGAGATCAAAATGCAGTGATGTGGCAGAATGATCCTCATTTAGTGCTTTACCACTTGTTTCAATAATTTGGTTATTATCATTTCCTGTAGAGCATGCTTTGGTGTACATAGAAAGAAAGCGTCCTATCTACACCCTGCATAGATGAAGATGTAAGAGGGCCATAGTTTTGTGGTCCTGCTGCAGGTGGGGTGGTGGTTAGAGCTGCTGCCTCGGGCCTGAAAAAGTCCAGATTAATATCTTACTCCTTGCTGTAAAAGGTCTAAACATACCCACAACAAGGTATTACGTGAAACTGTTGCATTGAAATTGCCCAGCTGTACAAATGGGTAAATCACTGTCAGAAGCTTAACACTGTAAGTGGCTTTGAAGAAGTGACAACTAAATAACAGTGTTGGGCTGTGGTGAGAATGCAGTTCAGGTTGTTTGTGGTAGGACGTGTGGACCTGGGCAAGGGTACACTGCAGTCCTCCAGTTGCTCAGTTGTTGATGTGAACACACGGTCTAACTTCCCACCGTATATCAAGAGTTCCGAAGCTATTGCGAAAGGAAATGACACATTGGCATTAGTTAAGCATTAATTGTATTAAACGTATCGGATGCATCCAAAACGCCAGCCAGCTTATCTAACGGTTATTTTCTCCCTTTTTCCCCCCGCTGACATCAATTGTGGCCTCCATCGCTGTGCTTCTCTTTCCTTTTCTCGTCCAATCAGGTGAGTCCTGGCTTTTGTCATTTTTATTTGGCTGTAGACACCAGGAGCCCAAACCGTGGATTGAGATTCATATCTCAGCCTCGCTCGCAGCGGATCGATAGGGCCGCCTCAATTCCGTCTGATGTCTGTCCTTTATTTCCCATAAAACATTAACTCAGCCTAGACGGAGGCTGCAAATCAGCTAATGAACTCGCCATTTGGAAATGAAAGGAAAATGACAGCTAATTATCTGGCGGAGAGAGAGCCATGGGGCAGATTAATTGTAATAAGAAAAATAAGTCATTCGCTGAGGCCCTGCTTGTCAGGCGCAGATCTGCAGGAGCTGTTTACAAGGCTGCCACGATGGCAACGCCGAATGGAGAATCGCACTGAACCGCGAATGGAAATCCGCCATTGTTCCACCTGTCGCGAGGTCTTGGACTTGACTCGGCCTCCTCTATGGAGTCCCCTCCCCCAGCAAAAGACAAATTGCCGCTTTAAAATAATTTTTAATCTGTAATGAGGTCAACCAGCCGTCAGTGCGTGTTCGCACACGAATGTTCCGCGTTGTTTTCTGCATTTCAAATCCCCGCCATTGTTGCCATTTTTATAGGGCCGTGCGCCGCGTGCCTGCTAATATGAGTTAATTACCATATGGATTAAGACCGTGAAATTTCTGCCCGTGTCTGAGCGAAAGATAAATCTCTTAGAAGTATTTATATTCTGAAATTTCCTGTAAATTAATAGAGAATGCACGCTAGAGACTGCATGCCGTTCCCACCGAATGTAAATCGCTGCAGGTTGAAACAATTAAACGTTTCACCGTAGCCATTTGGTAAACACGAATAGCTGCCATTTCAAGGGTTTTTCATACCTGTGCTCTGTGTTGTTGTAACACCGTGGTGACTGGGGACAGCAGCGTGAAAACATTCACATTCCAAATAGGCCCTCGGAGTTAAAGTCAGAATCGCACATGTGGTTCATTTGTTGTCGTTTCCCATAGTTTTATACACATGATAAAAATTTGGTGTTAGACATCATAAATGTGCCATCAAAAAGAAAGACATTACATCTCAGCGAAACGTCGGTAATTTGGTGCACGGAGCGGGTTCCTAAGGCGTGGAAACACAGAAGGGGTGGTGTCTGAAATGGACACTTTCCCCAAACAAAAGCATGGTGCATGTACACGTTGAACATGGTACCTGCCTTTGGTCCAGTTGAGGTTTCTTCCGTAATGTCTTTTTTGTCAATTGGACTTCAGTAGCCGTTTCTTGGGACTCGCGTTTTCCAGTCACAAAATGTTTTTAATGTTTTATATCTGTTTTTTCTCTGATTAATACTACAATTTCTCATGCCGCGGATTAAGCTTTGTTGTCTTGTATGAAGTTAATTCTTTGTTTTCCTTATGTCGCAATGGTGCCACTGCTGAAGCCTAAAGTATAAAATATTTAATACTCCATTAAACACAGACACAGTTACTAGTGCTGTTCTGCATGTAAGTAATTTGTTTCACACAAGGTTGCAGCTTGCAGTCACAGCCTCTGTGTGCATCCTATACTCCTTCGCACTCCTCCAAAGTGTCTGTGTGGTGCGCTGGTTTCAGAGAGCGACCAGGTGGTTGTTGGATTTAAGGCTCTTTGTGTCGGTGAGGAATCACATGGTGCAGAAAACTGGGTCTATCCATACATAGCATGGATGCAGAATGCCCAGGAGGACCTTGGTACTTGAACTCCCACAAGTTTGCTTTTCTCCCTTTCCTGCTGTTGGAAGATTTTGTTTTTCCTCGCCTTAGTTTACAGCTGGCTTAGCTGGGCCCTTAACTATCTGTATGCCTTACAGGCAGGTTTTCTGCGCTGTGCAGTTTCCTGACCTTTATTCAGCGCTCTGTCTCACCTGCTGAGAACAGCTCAATTTAAAAAATAAATTAAACTGAACTGAATTCTTCCTCCCCATTATTCACAACTCCAGTCAACATAAACAGAATATTAACACCAATGGAAAGCCAGCAAGTTAACAAAGCTCTGGAACACACCAACAAACACATTTAGGACACATGAGTGTTATTACCCTAAGTCCTCAGAACACCACAGTCCTCTGTCTCAAGAGTCCACAGTTTTATTCTCTTGTTCACGGAATGTTTGGCTTCACTTGGGCTTGTTATTCCATTAACAGCCTGCTCTTGCGTGCTGCTGCCAGTATTGTGGGCTGGGAGTGGCCAAGTATTAGCTTACTAGAGACCGGGTGTGTATCTTACGCTCATTCCCACGAATATTCCTGCAGCGTGTGTAGAGGAGGCTTCGGCTGCGCTTATGATCTGTTGTTCTCCTTCAGCTGTCATCCTCGAGAGAACAGCAGCTCTGAAGCAAGACTTACCTTACTTACCTGTACTGCATTACCTCTCCTTCTCTTACTCTTGTACCCACTTCAGACGAGGTTAACTTCTGGCGGGGTGCTGCAGAAAGCAAGCGTGGCCGAGGATATGTGTTCTTTTCTCGTTTTCCTCTTTTTGTTGCATTTTTATAGCGCGCTATTTCTCACCGCAGCTCTTACGTAACCGCACTGCCGTATGTTGTGCTTCCTTCTCGTGTGCTGAGCCATCCATGATGGATGGCGGCATGGAAGACTACCACTCATCCAAATGCGTGTTTCAGAAGTGTCACGTGAACCTTCCACAAGGTTGGCTTTGTCTGCAGATTTTTAGCTGTACAGCTTTTTGAAAGAAAAAACGAACACTCTTTTTGCTCACGTCAGGTGTCCTTCCAGCAAAACGGCACATAGTTTAATTGTGGCAGGGTGGGCAGCACATGGAAACAGCAAAACCCTTATTCTCCCCCCTCCCCCCACATTGCCAGTGGGTAGTCAAATGAGGGGTTGCCACTGCAACATGCCGCCATTTCTGAGCACCAGAACGCCTTCTGTTCCCCAGACAGTAGCAAGGATGGGGGACTGCTCTCGATGCATAGTCATGCTCTCAGGTGTGAATCACCGGTGTATCTCTTTCTCTCTCTCTCTCTCACACACACACACACATACACACACACACACACACACACACACACACACACACACACACACACACTTCACAGCAAATGTAGTTGCTCTGCATCAAAACAGTCTTGAGGTAATAAAGTGTTTGCCATCACCAGGACCTAAATGGTAAATAGAGAGATTTATTTGGGTTATGAGGGATTTATAAATGCCACTGGCAACCCTTAATCTTAATTTTTACTGCTTCCATTAGGATCAGATCAATATGTAAAATTAATAGCACCATATAAGCTATGCAGCAGTATATCTAGTGTCCTGGTGCCATTGCTTCAGCTCTTCCTAGTGGTTTGCTCAAGGTTAAAAAGGTGGGGTGGATCCAGTGATACCATAATGGGCTGCAACCTGTGTGTGTGTGTGTGTGTGTGTGCGCGTGCGCGGGCCCGGGCCCGCATTACACAGAGTGACTACAATCAAGAAGTTCTATGAGTGCTAATGGAATGAGCCCCCCCATGGCTTGCTTAAGTGGAAAGAAAAACTGCTAGGTGCAAATCAGCATTTTAACGTAGCCGTGTCAAGTGTGCTTGTCGATTGCCGTTTGATGGTAAACGTATATTACATATTAATTCCATTGTACGATAGGGGGGAACAGCATTTCTCCTGCTGTAGCGTTGTGCACATTTAATCGATACAGGCCGCAGGATGGTTTCTAAACGTTGTTTGTGGGTGAGCGTATGTATGGATTCATCACCTTGTGGGATACTTCACAAGAGGTCTCTTGAGGAGTGTGGATGGTGGATGATATATATCCGTGTAACCTGATGAGTTTGCAGTGTTATATAAAACCTGCTGAGTGGTTGGTGCAACACTGGGGGTGATTCCCGAACCCCGTCCCCATGATCTCCGGCGCCTGCCAAATCATGGCTGCACCCCTGCACTCCACCCTGGGCTTCTCCCTGGTGACGGCTGCTTGAGGAGCACTTCTGCTCAAATCTCCTTACGTCTCCATGCAGCCGCCCGCCCACACAGTTAACCGTAGTGGGGGAGAAGCCGGGCTTATTACACAACAATGTCACAGACCCGCAGCAGAGTTTAGCATCTGATCAAAATTCATATATGCAGTGCCTTCCCACTCAGCCTCCTGGCTGCTGGGAGAAGGTAGTGTCTGTAAGGGATCTCCTTCTCCTCTCCCTCCACTGCAGTGAGCTGCCCTGTGCGGTAATCGACACCTCGGTACCTCGTATGATTCTCCTGCCACATGTGTGAGAGCTGATGTCAGGAGACTCGGGGTAGGGTATGAGGGGAGGCAGCAAGCACGAGGTGGCTCAGTGGTTAGAGCGGCTGCCTTAGAACTTCAAGGACTCAGGTTTGAATTTCATCTGCTTCAGCAAGATGCCATCAAAAATGACCCTGCTGTTTAAATGCTGAAATAATCATAAGTTGCTTTACAGGAAGGTTAGCTAAACAAATAAAGGTAATTTAAAGGAAATGTTTGTTTCGATATGTCCTGCTGGTCTGACTCCCCAGTTTCCCGGTTTGTCCCCATTCCCGTATTACCCTTCGCGCGTCTTCATCCCGCCGCAGCGGAGTGGAACAGCACCGGGCTGGAACCGAATAGATAACAAATGTTCGCTAATTAGAAACCAAATGAAAAATGTGGTGATGCTGCAGTAAAAATGCACTTTTTTGCCCCCCTGCTTCATTTTTCCTTGGATTAATTACTCTGAGCTTTTGAAGAACAGAAGTGATAATGGCTTGTCAAATTAGAGGACACTGATCCAGCAAAGGGTGTAAACACACTCAGAAATGGGAAGATGACATTTTAGGAGCTCTGTTTCCGCAGAAAGAGATTAAGGGTGTGACAGCTTTTCTAACATCAAACACAGCTGAGAAATACCGAGGCAGACGTCAGTGCCACGACCGCATCGCAGAGAGGATTTTTATTCCCCCACAGGAAAGCACGGCCTTCGGTGTGTGCATGTATGTTTTTGCACGCGCCTGTGCATTAATATGCGTTTGTGTAAGCAAGACTTTGAGCTTTGACAAGTCTGCTGGAAAGCGCTCGTGATGATGTGCCGTTTACTGCTCGGTAAATTTTGAGGAGGGAAAGGCCTTATCCAAATGGTTGATAGAGGACCCCAAAGTACAGCTTATAGGTTCACAACCTGAACCCCTTAAAATGCTGTTGAGAGTGGAAAGTAGTTCCTGACCACAGGACCAGTGAAGTGACTGCTGGAGCTGGGTGATATTCAGCCGTCATCCCACATGACTGACACCAGGCCCACGTTTATCTCCGTAGTATCCATAATCTTTTATTGGCCCATCATTTTTGGTGGCTGCATGCCTTCCCGCTCGCTGTGTGCCAAACTTCGGCCTGAGGATGAAGTGGAGGTGGCACCCAGCCACAGTGCGGTGATCGGAGCTACCCATGTCAAATCGCAGCACCTTATTAGTGTCCTTCAATGTCCGGTGCGTCAGGGAGCCAGAGGTTCCTGTAAGTCGTCAGCTGTCGGGGGGCCCGTTGATGAGCTTTGTCCAGGGGAGCAGGGGGGCTGGACCTGTCTGGGGACGGCCAGTTGTCACCAGCTGTCAATAGAGGCTCTTTGGCCATTGTGACTCACTTACCTCACTACTCTGGGTAGTACTTCGCTATGTTTCTGTAAACTGCAATAATTTTATTATGGTCTCTCTCTCTCTCTCACACACACACACACACACACACACACACTGCTTTATTCTGATTGGAAATCTGATCAATCACATACTGCAAACATGGCTGTTTAATTCCTCAGTTATTTCAGTATGTAATGCTGTCTCTATTTTTTTTTTCTTTTGCACTTTTGTACTGCAGTGCTTTCTGAACCAAACCACTCAGTACCACAGTGTTAAATTTTGACACAGGATTTTTGGAATGACTTTCCTCACAAGCTTGTCCTCATGTGCTGGAAACTTTCTTTTTCCAGAAAAAAGCTCACACTAATACCAGAATGACACCCTTTTCCTCACAACAGGGGAAATATAATTTCTATTACTGGTTTCTATTCATTTCAAGTCAATTGGAAGTTATTAAAAGGATTCATTTTAATGACCCTAAAATTGGTCAAGGGCATTGCCTATAACTATAATGGCTGTATGAGACATCTAAAGCCAAATATAACCTTGAAATTGTCCTAACCTTAATAATTTAGATGTTCTTATTCGGTAACTTCAGTGTGAAACTAGTAAAGTATATTTTCTTCATGTAAGCTCCCATGCCCAGACAGACAGACACACACACACACACACACATACACACACACACACACACACACACACACACACACACACACCCTTTCTCACCCCATTTCCCCCTTTCTTCAGACCTTGTCCTACTAGAGGTCGGAGAGCTTGAGGCTACAGCTCAGTCAGTATTTCTGCTTTTCCTAGGATGCACTGTTCTGGACTGAGACTCCTGGGATGTAATTTCATGTATAAAAAGATCGCCATTCCTAAAGAACTTGGGCAAGTGCTATTGATGGTCTTGTATAGCCACTGTTTGATGTGATACTGAAATAGCATAATCCATAAATGTTTTCTGCACCATGAACATTTATCCTTATTAAAGTAATTTAACCTTCTCTATAAATTGACGCCTGCCAAATACACTCATGTGCCTTGCTATTTATAATTTAACTTATTGCTCACGCAGTAGTCGTTCGTGGCTTTCCCTGTTAGTAGCCATCCGCTCAGAAAATGAGTAATGGGTATGCAAATGCTGGAAACTAATGCCAAGAGGGCAATTTTAATTTTCTTTCATTTTTTTTCCCCCTCTTTTCCAGGTGGATTTATTGTAAACCCCATTTACATTAAAGCACTAATTTGCTGACATGGTGCACATAAACTTTACAGTATTATTTCCTTAAGCCAGCTGTGACACACTGATGTGCATCATGGGTTCCACGGCTGAGTTATAGATCGATAAGCTGGCAAAATTTGCTAACTGCAGAGATTATTGGGCTGTGGGTTTTAAAATGGAGATAAGATTGTTGTTTATGGGTGGTCAGCCTGAGGATCGCCACACCCGCTTGCGGTCAGAGACTGATGTTCCCCAGTGCAGTGTGGCGTAGCGCACGATGGAGTTTGGCTAATTTTGCTTTATATGTGCATTTTCTAGATTTTCTCAGAACATTACCTGTGAGTTTTGAGAGTTTGACTTCTAATAATGCACCGTTTCCCATTAATTTATTTTGTATTTACTGTTCTGTTCTTGGGCAGCATGGTGGCTCTATTAGTAACACTGGTGCCTTATAGCCCCTGGGCTGTTTAGGTGTGGGTTTGAGTCTGGCTCAGTCTGTGTACGGTTTGCTCTCATAGTCCAAGCACGTGTTTTTCAGGTTAAATGGTTCACTCTAAATTGTTTGTAATGTGTGTGGCAACCCTGCTATGGACTGGCATCCCATCCAGAGGTGCTTTCATAGCCTAGAGCCCATTGTTTCCAGAATGGGTTCTGGACCACCGAAACCCAGACTGGCAGGAAGTGGTTAATTGTGTTTTTTTTTTTTTTTTCTCCCTGCATTTGTTTAAATCTTTGGTACACAATATCTATGAAAGAACAACAACAGGTAGGCAAAAATACAATGGTATAGTTCATAAAGTGAATCTGCATTGTTATGTTGCTAACCACTGAAATACTTGTGTCTAATTTAAAGGGATTTACATGCTCTGTATTTTAGCATAAATAAACATTTTGGAGCTGAGAAATGCATAATTTTTGACAATAAAAATAGTTATTCAGTATGCACTTTTCAGTATTCAGGGCACTTCAGTTTATGTGAGGTCACCTTACGGAGGGTTTTCAGGAATGCATTGCCTTTATAAAGTGGGAGAAGACCATAAAGGTTAACATGTCTGCTGTAAAATCATACATGAATGGTGAGACTGCAAAAAAAGAAAAGCTGCAGATTGTAGTTTTGTGTGAGCATCCTCTTCAGGTATGACGTTGCCATGGTGTGAGTCAGTGATCTTCTCGCCGTGTGTGTCTTACTCTCTGTTTACCGCCACATTGAGTTGGTTCCCCGAATCGCTTCCCCGGCAGCTGTAATTGAATTGCTTTCATCTCTAATACAGTCAGTGTGCTGCGAGTTGCCGGTTGTCACAGCCCCGCAAGTAATGTCCTCTAATTGTCCTTAGTGGTTCCCCAGGGCCCAGGTTCCAGGGCTTGTGATGGGCTGGAAGCGACTGCTTACTTCACGGTTGCTGTGGTACGAGAAGGTATGCTGAGGCTGGGGTGCAGCCGGGACCGGTGGCCGAAAAGCAATAATCTGAATTCAGATATGTTTGGCGAGACTGTGATTAGAATGTCTGTCATAAAAATGAGCAGTTGTGCAGCACAGCTGTTTGTCTTCAATATTCGTCCACTGAAACAACAACCCCAAGGCTCTGTTTTTTTTATAAATTTTTATTATTATTTTTATTTTTTATTTTTTGACTTGTTTCTCCTCCTGCTTGTGTTTTCAGTTTCGTCAAGCATATTATTCAAGAAATCACTGCGGGAATATTTATGTACTGCATGAATATTCCGTTTCCCAGCAAACAGCTGCGATTCAGAGGATGCGAAATGACATGGCTGTACACTCTCAACAGCACAGCCAGGCGCCAGCCGCACCTTGGGTGTCAAGAACGAGCCGTGGGTGGAAGCCCTTCTCAGTCAGCAGGAAAGATGGACGCCAGTCAGATGTGTAGGTAGTGCAGTCGTCACCAGGGTTAATGTGTGTGCACACACATTTACAGACACACTCATGCAGAGGATAATTTTTCATAATTTCTTAAAAATGAAAACTCGCCACAAGGAGTGTGAAGCCTCTGTGCATGATTGATTTACTGATAAGTGCTGTTTGATCACTTTTGTCTATTAGCAGACTGTATATTTCATTAAAAGTCCATGGCAGCTATAGCCATCGTATTGTCGTATTTCTATCTACAGTATTTCTGGCCCTGGTGTGTGTGCCATGTTTTGGGGAGATACAGAATGGGGGACACACACAGAAAGGCCCTGAGATAACAGTCGAAAAGTAGAAGGTGTGAAATGTGACAAGTGATGCCAAACACACTGCAGATGTTGCTCAGTAACAAAATCTGGGACAGTAGCGTGCAAACGACTTCGTGGCCCTTCAGTGAGGAAATAAGGGGAGAGTGTGGGATTTCCGGAGATGGTAGAAGATTTTCGTCACTTTGACTTTTTTGTGTGGTGGGTTATAGTTTAGATATAACCGTTCCTGGACTTACACATGTGCTCCAGCTCTAGTGCAAGGTTATGCGTGGTCTTATTTATGGCCCAGCACTCTTCTATTTGACAGCAATTAACCTCATCATTGTGAGTCCATCTCCCTGGCAGATAATGTAATGTTCCTTTGAGTCTTTTACACACACACACACACACACACACACACACACACACACACACACACACACACACACACACATTACATACATATAAAACCTACAAGCTTTTTACAAGGGGCTTGAGTTATGTACTGATCCGTTTTATCTGTTTTCACTGCCATCTGATGTCAGGGGGTTCATACACTGACAAACTCCACACAGTTTGTTGTCCTCAGCTTGGAATAATCAGCAAGCTCAACCCCTGGGAAGTTAGGCTCACGTTTAGGAGAGAAGAACGTAGTGTTTCCATCTGCCAATCTCCTATGATGGCTTTTCACTGAGCCAAAGTGTTGCAGGTATTTCTGCTTCTCTTATCTGTCTGAAGGTCTGGCATAACCTGGTTTTGTGTCCACCAGGGAGAGATTTCAAATCAGCTGGGTGCTCTGACCTCCGTAGGCAGCAGAGAGGTGATCTACCCCATGAATGGGTGACGCCACTACCCGAAAGCAACTTTTTTGAAAACAGCATTTTAGAAGCAGTTATATTTTTAATGATTGGCTATTTTAACATTTAGTTATTTAGTTTATATTGTTACTGAAACGCATGGTGTTTTATTAGTGTGTTTGAATTAAGTGTGTTTATAGATGGTAGACTGAATGATAAAAAAATGTTTTTTTTAATATGATTGTGGTGTATTTAGTATTTTTGATTGACATATAGTTTGTAATTTAGAGTTGTTTTTAAAAGTATTGTTTTAGTTTGAGTTGGCATCAGCTCTTGGGCTATGATGCTATTGGCCTGACTTTTGGACTGTTCAGAGTTAACTTTGGGTTTTTGATGCTGTTTTTAACATTTGGAGCCTTATAGCGTTACATATGATATATATTATCCTTGAGAGATGTAAGGATTGCAAAAGTGATGAGATTATGGTTGGTGATTTTTATCATTGTATTTGGTTTAACGAAGCAGAAGAAAGTTAGAGCATTCATGTTTCAACTTAGTTTTTCAAGGAGGAAAGTGATTGCCCAGGGTGATGATCCGCCATCCAGCTGCACAGGTTGTCTTAGAGGAGCTCGGCATTGAAGCACAGATGACTGATTCACTGTCTCATTCCATGGTGTGTTTGCTCTAGAGAAACCAAATCTGTTTAAGCAGATATCACCCCTGTTTGAATGCTGTTCCATTAACTTGATTTTGACACCTCGGGGAACCTGATCCTGGGTGCCGAGTACTATCAAAATGCTGATGAGGGTGTTTAGGTTAAGTCAGAGGACATTCCATTAATAGCGACACTATTTCTTCACTATTTAAATATGGCATTCAGCTATAAATAACTGCTTTACAGCAGCCTCAGAAATGTTAAATATATAGATGGTGCTTTGTTCAGTTTCCTACTGGCTGTGGGCAGAGGAGGATGAGCAGAGGGAAGAATATGGACTGCACTTAGGTGACTGGTCAAAAATAATTCCTGTGGTGTTTGTGCCTTTAATATAATGGCATATCTGTCACCAGATTGGGTGCTATGGAGCTGTTGTGGTTACAGAGGAGTAAAGGTGCTGAATCCTCTTTCTTCGATTCATAATAATAAAACTTCTTAAAATGCAATAACTGAGCTTCATTTGGAAAGCGGGTGGTGCGTCAGGATGTGTCGGGGAGGTGATCAAGCACATTATATGAAGCTCTGATGGATGACAGTTCCGTAATATCAAAGAAGACACGCGAAAGAGGACCACAACCCCCAGCTCTCACTCCACGGCCAAACTTCATTAACTTAATAATGTATGTGTGAAGCCCCTTAAACTCATAGATGCACGCATCCTAAAGAGATGGGGTACAGGAGAAAGACAAGAGTGCATTTATGGACAGCCCCACTCAAGTGACATACAGGAAATAAAACTGCAGAAGATTGCATTTGTAAGAGTGCCGGTGCAAGATTCCCGTGTGGCCCAGAATCCTTATCTTCACATTTACATTTGCATCCCTTCATTAAGCAGATGCTTTTCTCCAAAGCAATGTACAATTGAGAGTAAACAAAGTGCCTTTCACAACAGAATTTTAGAAACATACTGACGGGACTGATGATTCATATCCATTTTGTCCAAAAACCACAGAATTTACCGGCACGCACTAGAGTAACTACATACAGAACTGAGAGGAAATGCAGAGGTGTTGGTGATGGTGTGAAGCAACTTTATGGAGCAGTTGGATCAGGAGAGAAGCGGGTCTGAAAGAGATGCATTTTGACACCATCCTTGAATGGCAAAAGGGATTCAGCAGCTCTGAGAAGCAGAAGGACCTAAAATCAAGAGCAAGCAGGCTTTTGATTTTGGACTCTTTGTGAGTATGACCACCAAGGAGGCAGAGCTGGAAGATTCTAGCTCTGTTGCTGAGGAGTAGGGAGTGTCCTGCTTCTGTAGGTGTCAGGGACCAGATCCTTCAACCATGTTGTAGGCTGTAACCAGAAATGAAGAGCAAGCAGGGGAGACGCATGGGAATGTTCTGGCAGGTCAAACACAACTCCATGGTATTTTGGATCAGCTGGATCAGCTGAATGGTGTATGGTGGAAGACCACGCATTTCAGTGATTAGTGCTTTAGCAATGGAGAGGCTCTTGGTGGGTCCTCACAGCACCGTGTCTCCGTGTGAATTGGTGGGAAACAGCTTTTCCTTCAAGGGGTGTGTATATTACATAGCTCAAGTGCAATACAAATAGCAGGCTTATTGTGCAGTTGGTCCCTGGGTTGCTTTTCGTCTTTTCTTAAAAGCATCGCCGTGAATTTGCCCCAGGACAGGCAGGAGTGAGCCCCCCCCCCCACATACACACACAATCACGCATGGCCATGATAATGAACTGTACCCCCAGGTTAGCTGTTCATATATATTTATGTGATGTTAATATTCGGGCCAGCGATGTATCGCCTCGTGAATGTGTAGCGGCCGTGAAACGAAATGAATGCACTGTAAATAACCGTGAGACAGGAACATTGCTGGGGGTCTGGGGGGATGGCAGAGCCCCATGGCGGCTGTGGAGGAGCTCGCTAACTGCTGCTTCCTCTATGGCTTACGGTGGTAGAACGTATGTTTACGTTACTTTCCGCTCCTTTTGTTTGGTGGATATTGTGCTACAGAGCTACACTGGGGTTACATTGAGGAACAAAACTGGGGAAAAAATGCATTCAGACAAGTTGTTCGTGGAGAAAGTGGATGTTTGACATGGATGGTCAGGGTTTAAACCCAGGTGGGCTTGGTAGTACATTACTGCACTGATTCATTTAGCAATGTCACATGACACACACATACACACACACACACACACCACCCTGTTTTATTTGTAATTTTTAACATTGTGGATGGGTATTTTTTTCTGTGTTCATACCTTTTTTATCAAAGTTTGCTTGCATCCATTTTCTTGCCGTGAGTAATTTGTGCCTCACAGAATTGTGAAACAAAGCGCTTGCATGGACACTGGAAATACAGTGTCTCATGTACATGAGAGCAGCTGTGTGTGTGTGTGTGTGTGTGCGTGCGTGTGTGTAATTTTTTAAATAGTCACCTAGAGCTTTTTAACAACTTTATTTAATTGTTGACATTTTCAACACACCAGCTGTAACTGAAAAATCAATAGGTCTACGAGGAGATGTTTCTCTCCCGTCTCTCTGCCGTTCCCTCTCTGCGCTGCATTTAAACCTGGAGTTAATTTTGACTGGTGCCTCACAGCTGAAGGTCAGTTATCTTGTTACGGTGATTTGCCGTGGACAATTTTGGCCATCATGAAGGAGAGCCATTAAAGAGCACCTGCAGCACAGCGCAGTGGCCACCGTCTTACTTTGATGTGTCTTTGCTGTCCCACAGTTCAGCGGAGGACGCATGGCTCTCGACTCGAAGCTGGAATCTCACCGATCATAGCTGAACATAGACAACCAAACCAGTCATAGGAGATTCTCACTGCTGTGAGGTCTTTATCTTGAATCGCAAGCTCATGTAGTTTATTGTGAAAAATTATTTATGCATTATAGTACACTTACAATGGGTGTGTTTTTAAATGTATTATATTCTTACATGTCATGCAAATTATTACATTTATACATTATACTATTATAATTTCTATAGATATGTTTTGTTTGTCTAGGACATAAATATGATCTGAATTGTGTAATGGAAATATGGAAGCAGGTGAACTAATTAATTTGAAGCTGTCAGTTTTGATCTGTGAATAAATGTCACACCTTGGCCACAATAAAGAGGGCTGCTCGGAAAAGAAGGCCTTTATGCAGAGATCACCCTGTGTGTGTGTGTGTGTGTGTGTGTGTGTGTGTGTGTGTGTGTGTGTTTTCTAGTGTGCACATCCCAGGAGACAAGAACATTGTTGCAGGGGTGCAGGGATGGCACTTTTTCATTACTAAGTGGAAATCAGACCTCGGTGTGTGTGTGGATGTGGCCCTATTTTCTCACTCAAGCTCAGTGTTTCCACACACCATGAGATCATGGCCTCCTCGGTGGCCCAAGTAAACTTAATAGCAGCAATGAGGTGTTTGACGTGGTATTGAGGGCCAAGCTGTGATATATATACCGTGGATACTTAAGTATTTTATCTGTAACCAGCAAATAATAAGTGAGAAGAATGAATGTGTCACAGCATGTCTGGCGTGCCAATTATTTTCATTCTGTGCTGTGTAATAAAATAACAAATTGACATATCTGGGCTCTTTTTCCCAGTGATTCACAGATGCAAATAGGGTTTGTCCAGAAAAGTCAATACGGTTATGGGAAGTTGCGCTAGAAGGCTGGTAGACTGGAGAACTGGGGAGGTGGACCATTAGGAAGTCATGGGAGATGCTATTGGGGGGGGGGGGGGCATCTTTTACCAGATGTGGGGGTTAGTCAGCCTTCTAATGTGGAACATAGCAATGAGCAAACTTTTCCGGACATCTTCTGTTCTGTACCCATTTTGACCCAACCATCCCTCCCTGCTGGCCAAACACAGGGATACCTAAAATGTGCCCTGAAATATCTGTGGAACGAAACCTTATTGGAGTCCTGTAACAACCTTCTCCCCAAAATTTTGTCCACGTCTGACATTGGAAGTATAAGATGTGTTTGAGCCAGCTCGTGATATATTGGTTAGAGCTCCTGCTTGAAGGATCCAGGTTTGAATCCCACCTTCTTCTGTACTCACCTTAAAGCAAGCAAGGTGCTTGCTAATAAAAATCACTCAGCTATATAAATGGGGAAATGTTTCTAAGTAGCTTTACAGCGTTCCAAAGCTGCTTTGAAGGAAAGCTGCCTAAATAAATGTAAGTATGTGTGTGTGCTGGTGGAAAACAAAAGAGGAAAACAAGGTGACATGGGCTCATTCTGAAAAGTGACAGTAAAGCAAGAGTTTAAAAAGAGGTGTTTTTTTCTTTTTGTTTTAACTTTTACAAGATATGTCGGGTTAATCATCTTTAATTTTAGCAGCAGCCTCCCGAAATACACACATGACCAGTATGATCCATAGCAGCTGATCCAGTCAAAGTGCTTATTTGTAAAGGATTCTCCTCTGATCCGAGATGCACTTCAATAACCGGTCCTCTAATAAACTGCTTAGACTCGGCGGCAAAACGATTTCCAGTATTGTTCATCTAGTGAATAATTAACACGGGGAAGCGCTCTGATATTTATCGTAAGCGCCAGCTGTAGCAGCTGCGGTATTGATGAATATTTCATTTTCATTTGCTGATAACAATGATTCCCCCCCCCTTCTCTAATTTACCTTCACCGCCTCTCTGTATAACGTGTTTAAATGCCGCACAGTACTAGGGCGCTGCTTAACAAACCTGTCCAGATACCTCAAAAAGTAATAAATGGTTATGCTGCTATTATTATTATTATTATTATTATTATTATCATTATTATTATTATTATTATTATTATTAATAATAATAATAATAATAATAATAATAATAATAATAATAATAATAATATTTAAATTGTTTGAGCAGCTGAGGAAAGCTAAGCATCCCAAGGAACATACCTGGGAGCCAGCATGTGTCACTCTCCGCCGAGTCCTTACAGGAGGAGGTGGAGGTGGAGGAGGAGGAGGCGGCGCGGGAGCAGCTCATCCAGAGCCAGGGGAGCCGGTGCTGATAATTAAGGGTGATAATTACACTAAGCAATCCTCGCGAGTGTCAGCTCCCTTTAGTTACAGATTTGCCACACAGCAGCGTAGCCTTACTGTACACAAAATGATGCTTAGTTACTCCGTGTTTGATGAGGGGGTTAACCCCTTTGTGGCCATGGCAACAGTCGAGGATTGCTTTATTTATTATACCGTGACACGATAATGCAGACAAAGTAATCGAGCATCATTTCCGAATCATAAAACCGAATGCATATTTGTTCATTTCGCTGCAGTTTGCAGCATGAGGCTAGATATGATTTATTCTGCCCAAGTTTTACTGTACCATTTCAGGGTAAGTACCTTGCTCAAGGGAAATACAGGAGGAGGTGAGATTCGGTTGCAAGTCGACAGCACTAACCGTGAACCCTAAACACCGCAGTGCCTCTGGTTTTTTTAATGGGTGCTGACAAAAAAATCTGTTGGTCTGAAACTTTGCCCTAAATGGCGGTTATTTAAAAACATTTTATGGTCCTCGTAAAGCTAGTACCACTTGCCCCTAATTTTACCCAAATCCATTACCACCTCCTGAAATCGATGTACTCAAAGTGAAACATTGGTGTGCGTCCCCTGTCCACTTACGGGATGGGATGTGTAACAGCTCCGCGTTGGGCAAGGCTGTGCGTCAGCAAGAAAACACATGATTTGGGATCATAATGGGGAGGGACTTATTTTTAAAAATTATGTTTGTGCTTTACGAGAGCAATTACAAAAATTCTTCTACAAGCAGTGTCAGCAGTTGTAATTTGGTTGAAAGGAACACGGCACACACTTTCTGCTTTGACCTTTGAAGCTTAATAGAAGTTGGGTGACGCAACAAGGAGTAAATCAACAACAGAATGGCTTAAGCAGAAGAAAATTCATGTTCTGCAATGACCAAGTCAAAGTGCAGACCTCACCTAGACTACTGAGATACTGCAGCATGACCCAAAGAGAGCTGCTCATGCAAGGAATCCCATAAATTGACTTTTTAAGGCAAAACGGTGTGAAATCCCTCCTAACCATTGTGCGAGTCTGGTCAGCAGCTGTAGGAAATATTTTGGGGAGGTTATGAATGCTAAATCGTGGGTTCACATAGTATTTCCACCCTGGACCATGAATATTTAAATGAAGTATTCAGTACCGACTAAGTAGAATTGGTTGTGTGTGGATGGTTTAAGCAGATCTTGCCCGTCTATTATTGCGTCTAACTTGAAGGTCAGACCACATCCCAAGTAACTGCTACAGAAGTTCAGGTGATTCCAAGGGGATTGCAAAATTTTTCTTGAAACCGAATACAGTATTGGATGCAAATTTGTACGGGCAAGGTGCAACATGGCGTCTCCCGTCTAAGGCAATGCTCGAGTTGTCCCTCGGCTACGTTATGCCGCTCCCCGCACGGAAAAAGCACCGCCGGTAAAACAACTCAAGAGCAGCAAATGAAATAAGAAGTGAATTGATGGCAGTGAGCGGAACGGCGCGGGCCAGTTGTGAGATGAGTTTTCTTCACCTTAATTAGCCACTAAGTTGTTTCTTCTGTAAATGAAATATTTATGGATACGAGATTAAGACCCATTTGTCGAGGGCTCGGCGGTTGCGCTCGCCAGCTGTTTTAATGGGACGAACGTGGCGCAGGGTCTAATGAGGGGAGAGGGGGGCCCACGGGCATCTTCCAGGCCGGCACGTGGCGTGCACCGATGGAGAGGACGGCAGCTCCTGCACTCTGGGAAGGGTATTGGGGTTGGATGTAAGGATGGATCGATGGATGATATTATGATTCCTCTCAAAACAAACAACTGCAAATAATAATTTATCTTTTTAAAGTACAAGCCAAAGTCTTTTGATTGAAAGGTACTTTGCAAGGAAATAAATTTTGCTGTTATTCTGCACCTGAAGTTGCCTCTACAAGTATGTGTCTGTGAATGTGTTAACCTTTCTTCTACTATAAAAATTACCATTTGATCTGCATGATCTTACTGAGAATTGAAATACAGTAACTGTTTGATGTTGTCTTCTGTATGCAGATATATTTTCAATTTATTCATGTACAGTTTCTGTCTCTAGCTTGCTCTACATGAAATTTAAAAAAAATTCTATCAGATATTATGGCGAGAGGTTTGTGCCATCCAGGTGTCATATCTGTGTTAATGTATCAACAAAAAAATGGTTTCATTCGAGCACTGATGCTACTGTTGGATCTTCCCGCTTCATTCCTCAAGCGACACACAGCATAAGTGGAAAAATCCTTATCGTATTTACCATCCATTTTTATGACCTACAGTAACCAGCCCTGCGGTATTTTTACATGCTTTCGTAGCTTTCCACCACCACAGACTAAACCACTTATCGGGCGCCATCCCACGTTTTAAACCCACAGCACTTAATCTTAATGACAGGGTGATCTGCTCATGCACACTTTGCTGCTGCCAAGCTGCAGGCCAGGAGACCCTGGCAGCAAAGGAGAGCGTCTGCATAGGTGAACTGCTGCGGAGATTAAAGGGAGACACGAGTGCTGTGTCATTCTCGCCATCACCAGCGCTCTCATCATTGCTCTCCAGTAATCCACCCCTGCTGATCCTGGAAACCACAGTGGATCCGTAGTCGCTGGCTGGAGGGCCCCCCTGTACATAAAGTAGAAGATGATGCTGGATGCTCTTTTTTAATTTGGTTATGGATCATGCATAGCCCTCTTTCCCCCCAACAGGTGGTTTCGGCACAACTGATAGCTTTTGCCTACGCAAAACCGCCGTATCGCTGAAAATCTTATTACTACTACTACTAATAATAATAATAAAAATAATAATAATTATAATAATAATAATAATTATAATAATTTACATGGCTACTTCCAATTTTTGCAGGAATAGGATTTGGAATGGACACGTGTTGGATTCTAGAGTGGTGGGGGTTCTCAGGCCCTCAGTCCTATGTTGTGGGACGATACTGTTCATGTGCATCCTCTCGAACTGAAATTTGGCCCAGCCGAATGCGGACAGGGTCACTTCCAGTGTTTGCACAGGGCTGCCCCCAAGTTTCACATGTACACATCTGGTCTGTGAACAGAAGAATAAACTCACAAACTACCAAATACATTCCTCACATAATGGGGTTAATTTGTGACAAGAAGGCACATTAGGGAAATTCACATGAGGGGAATGATTTGCTGTTATTTTGTATGGATAAAAATCATTCCCAGACTGAAAACTTATTTAAAATACTGTAATAAAAAGGCATTTTATTCATGACAATATCAAAATATTTTGTTCTATTTCTAATCAAAAATATTTTTAGCTCTTTTTATCCGCAATACTTTAATTTATAGTCAGCCTTTAATTGTACAGAAGTCTGTTACATTAGGGATTACTGAGTTGGAAAATACTGTAAATTAATACTTTTCTATCCATCAGTGTTTATGGATATTTGCTAATAGTGTTTGACTGCCTGCATTTACATGCTTTGCATACGCGCGCGCACACGTACGTACTTTATGCTCAGACATGTCCTACACCATGTCGGGGCTGGGGGGGGGGTTTATCAGGACTCTTCCTTGCTTGGGGAGGGGCACGCTTCATTCATTTCCCGAGTACCACGGGGCAGCTCTGTGGCACTGAACCCTGAGTGCTACCTCACCTCGGGAGACATGCAGTCATGCAGCTGTTACACTCAGTGGGTCACAGGTGCCTCCCTGTTGGAGGCAAGATTATCAAGGCAGTGATATTAGCCGAGTTAGGGGATGTTTTATTAAACATAGTCCCTGGTATTAAAATACTCAGTTCAACAGCCCAGTACTATTAGATTAATTATACAAAGTATTATGCCACAGTATGCTTATTCCAGCGGTGGGTGCTTTCTTGCCCCCCACCCCCCCATATCCCACATTACGCTGTGATGCAAAACACTGTCAAGTGCACTGATTTGTCCGTCCATAGAATTGTTGAACATGTTAAGCAATAAGGAGATCAGTAATCTACCTTGTAATACCCCATGGTGTTATCGGTTAAACACAACTATTTATGTGCAGATATACAGCAGCAGTGCATCATGGGACAGTTGTGACTGTCGGAGATGTTGCCTTCTGTTAGGTGTTTAAATATGGGTTTAACCATAATGGTGAGTTACAGGGGGATTCTATGTGTTCAGCAAGTTGAGAAACTCTTGCAGGCATGTTGGTTTATTTCATAGGCAAGGTTGTGTCAAAATGCTGAAAAAATTGTTTGCCTTCCCTCAGTCCAGCCTCTTGAGTCTTCATTTCATAATCTTGACAATGAAAATGGGTTATTGAAATGGTAAGAAAAAAGAACGTCAGATATGTTGCCTTTCTATTACATAGGCACATCCGCAAAGCACCATATATATATATATATATATATATATATAATATATATATATATATATATATATATATATATATATATATATACCTGTATACAAAATTTGTCAGTATTTCAGTTTTGATGTACTATGTTAATTTTTTGAAATTTTGATGTTTCACAGAAGAATGCAGATGACCTCTTACACTTCAGAATAGCATTATTCATTTATTTAAATTTGTCAGCAAGCCAGATTCCCTGCCCCCTGTGAAGGCTTCATTATAGTTTCTGCAAACCTAAGCAAAGAAATTAAGGCCAATGATCTAAACTATAATCTGATGGTAGTTCTGATTTATAAAAAAACTTGTTAAGCCCAATTAGTGGACTATACTTCGCTGCAAGTGATGTTTCCATGGTAACGATGTTCTCCCTGACATGCCATCTTTGAGGATGATGCAGTTTGCTTGCTTCTCTCATGGTGTGACAGTTGCTACTTGGTCAGTTAAGTTTGAATGGGCTGATGGTTCTACTACTCCAATTTTCTTTGCTACTTATTATCTTATTGCTGTGTTATTAACATGTTGCTGTCTCCTTTCTTTGTGACCCCCTCCAGTGGACGGCTGCACGGACTGGTCTGTGGACTACCTGAAGTACAAAGTGCTCGTAGGGGAGCCGGTGAGGATTAAATGCGCCCTGTTCTATGGATACATCCGTGCGAACTACACACACGCACAGGGCGCTGGCCTCAGCCTCATGTGGTACCGCAGCACAGGCCACGGCGACTTCGAGGAGCCCATCTCATTTGATGGCCTGCGCATGAGCAAGGAGGAAGACGCTATCTGGTTCCGTCCAGCGGAGCTGCAGGATGTTGGACTCTACTCCTGTGTGCTGAGGTAAGTTAGTCACTAAGGTCTTCAGCAATACCTTCAGCATCAGCAGCACTCTGGGATGGCCTACTTCTCATGTAACCTTGTAGATTGCCAGTCAGATGGCTGTGGATGAGAACAGGTGGGCTTCAGGCCATAAGTTACTATAATTTCAATTCCTTCTAAGTTACTTCCCGATGAATCCTCAGACCATTGGAGCTGCGGACAAATACATGGGAGGGTCAGCCCCAGTTAGCATTCAGAATAAATTCTTATTTGGCTCAGGGAAGCGTTAAAACATCAGATGGCATCGCCAGAGCCATAACTCACAATTGTGGCATTACTCATTATCACGGGGGGTGTTAGCTTTTGGGGGAGAGAGGAAGCACGTGACGAAAAACAACCAGCACATGCTTTGCATAGAGCCGACTAAGAAAAGAACTGGCCCCTCCCTCTCAACCAGTAAAAAACATCAGATCTGCATGTTATCGATATGCAGATATCTCGCTATCCAAATATTCACCATCAAAATATTTGCTATAACAGTTATTGTTTTTCCCCATTTAAAATAATTCAATTTAGGCTTGCACTATCCACAAGTGCACCATTGGACACGTTTTTGGATTAGACTCTGATAGCGAGGGATGTCTGTATGTGCAAATTACATTTCTAACTCCCTGAATGATACTGAGAAATAATCTTACTGATGCACTGGGTCAACAATTTATTTCAAACTGTATGTCATTGACTAATGTATTAGAGGTGAGCATGTTTTTGCATTGCCTGTGCTGGTGGTCACCTTGTGCACTTTATTCTGCAACATGTAGCAGGCCATCTTCATGTGTTGTGATTCCCCGAGTGTAGTCGATCCCCAGGTGTATTAGGTCGACCCCGTATGTCATTGTAATGATATAACAGTTCTGCCTTAACCGCCGCATTGTGACAAGGATAATTTTAGAGCTTACTGCCTCTACCAGGTATTATACTGTACATTCCAGGAAAATTTCTCAGTCGGTTGTATTTGATTAGCTGGGCTGAAGTTTGATGGACATTCGACTAGAAGTTTTAAATGCATCTTCTTGACTATCACAGATTAATTTTGCTATTCATCCATGTACTGTGCTGAAAAATTTGTGCTCACACCAAGGTCACTGGTTTTATAACTTGAGGCTTTTTCCAAAAACTCTTTCCCCTTAGAGGATGTGGAGGCTGAGCTTGAGAGACCGCGTCTTATTCCTGCTCGGTGTTGGCCCACCCCAGTTGCGAGGGGAGGGTTTTCAGAGTCTGCGTGCCAGAGAAGCTCAGTCACTCAGCACCGCCGTATTGTGTAGTCAGCCCTGATGCAGAGCTGTGAAGTTCTATTTGGCCGAGTGTGTCGCTTTCTTGACAGACAGAACTGTTTACCCTAATTTTGGCCAGCAGTTAATCTCACAGAAACAAAATAATTCCATTCCCTTTAGTTCTTGCCACTTGAACGTTTTGGCTTGGCTTCAACTCCTTGGCGTGAAGAAACTGTGTAAAAGAGGAGACCTGAGTGTTTTCTCAATTATTTTCTTCCTTTGTTCCCTGAAAAATACCATTTTCTGCATCTCACAGCATTTGCGCCATCAAGTCTTTACCTCCCAAAGTCGTGGCTAAGATATATTACATTATATTTGATACTACTGGGTTTATAGTTTTTTTTTAGCATGACTTCCTCTACTTTTCACACTGCGCTTGCAGGCGTGTCAGCGTAAAGATTTTTTGACGTGAAATTAAACAGCCAAATTAGCAGATGTTTTCAAATACGTAAGATTGAAATTAATGACTTTCTTACGCGTTACAAATAAGTGCTGAAGATGTTTGATGTGTCACTGCTGATGGCAAAACAGTGTAATGGTTCACACTGTAAGCAAGCAGATGTGAGTGCTGTAAAGTAGGAGGTGCCATGTGGCATGAACTCCATATGCTGCCCCCTCCTGTCCTGATGGAGAACCAAGGTTTTCTATTACTTTTCTGTCAAGTTGCCAAAAGTATGAATTGTATGATTTTCATAATTTACTCATACGTTGTCATATGTCAGTAGTACAGAATATTGAGCCTTTCAGTGCTGATAAAATTATAGCCACGTTAAAATAATGTATGCGTGTGTAAACACCCACAGTACGCATATGTGGGAGGAAGGTGAACATGAGCTGAAGGTACAGCTCAGAAGTAACTTTGGGAAGAACAGACTTACTTAGCAGTTGATGGGTGGCATTTGTCTTTTTCATCTTGCTCTTTCTGCTCAACCTTGATGAACACATAAGTGCCTGTTGTGCTTTTGCACCAGTCAGCTTTCACTTATGTGCTGCACTACTTCACGGATAATTCACGTTCCCTCCACTCCTTAGCACTGGAGGGGGGAGACAAACCTCTCCGAAAAAAGTTTGTTTACAGCGGCGTTGTGCATAATGATGTTGTAATAACTTATTAACCTCCTAAATACTTTGCAGATTTTGGTAAATGCTTCATCAGCCTGATTCAATTGCAATAAGCAGTTTTCACAGAGGACAGTAAACCTCACCAGCACTCAGCTGCCTAGAGAAATTTCCTGGAATAATGTGTGCATTTATTTTTAAAAGATACACTTGTACAAGGTAGCTTTTAAACATGTTTCGCCTCATGATATATTCTTTTTTAAACCGATGCAGATTTAAGGTAATTTATCACTAATAACATCATCTGGGAGGTTTCAGTTTCAACAATTTTAATTGTTTGGCTTCTTTTTTATCTAATCTAAAGTTAATGCCATTACTTATTTATTTAGTAGCTTTCGATGCTAGGTTTGTATACTATGACACATATTTATACTGCGAGGTTCCTTGAACAGGGGTACTGCAACAGGAGGTAGGATTCAAACATTGGTGTCAAAGTGAAAGGAACTGACTGTAACCACTGTGCCACCTGCTGGCCTGTAATACCTTTTAATGCTTCCTTCTCAAAGGACAACAGTTACTCTGGCTGATGAGTTGTGAGAAGATTCCTGATGTGAGTTGTGAGTGTGCTTTTTGTTCTCTGTGCATCAACTGATGTTGCACACTTGGAGGGGAGTGCCTTTACCCCAGCGCTGCAACTCATCTGTCCATAAACCTTGTTGAGGGGGGAGAGGCCCCCAACTATCTCTATCTATCGGTCTATCTATCTGTCTATCTGGAGCATGATCAATCGGGGTCTCCTTGTCACATGCAACTAGCATGGCACGGCTAGGACTCAGACCTAGGTCCCACCTTTGGGCACTCACTCCTATAACAAGGCCACAATTATGATGTTAAAAATGTTGTCATTTCCTCTTCATCGTGTATCTAGAACATGCAGTGTGTTACATGGCACAACATAAGCAAATAGATTGTAAACAACTAATAAAGCTAAAGATTTTTTTAATCCCAAAGCTAATTTAAATCAAATCAAATTTCTGCACACCATCTTATTGCCACTGGTGTTGAGGATGCATTTATTGTGCTCTGTTTTCTTCTTGTGCCAATGATGCATCTCACTAGTTGACGCAGTTCTGTTTAAATATTTAAGACTAAATACACAGTGTGACACATGGGTCTCACGTTGGTCAACAAAATCATATCTTATACTGCGGTAACAGGCAGAGACCCCTGGGTTGATGCCAAACAAAGCTGCTGGCGCTTCAAAGAGGACATCATAATGTTGGAACGCATCCCTGCCTCTGTTGCTCATGCAAAACGTTAATTTGCTGCCATGCAGTTGTCCCTCAACTGCGACAGGGTCCTGTCCAGTGGAGAAAGAAGCCCGCGCTCATGAGTGGTTGTTCCCGCAAATACCAGGAGGGAAGTCAGAGGTGCCTGAAGCTCGGTTGACCAATGGGGGTGTGGCTTTTGTTTTAATTTGCTACCTTGGTGTGTCAGTACTGTGCTGTGTGTGTGTGTGTGTGTGTGTGTGTGTGTGTGTGAGAGAGAGAGAGAAAGAGCGAGAGAGCGGTGTGCATCAGTATGAAGCATCTGCGGTTGATCTTCGCATGAGCCAACCTCAATATGAGGGGAAAGTCTTTCGCCAAGCAGTATTAAACATTTAAAGCAACATTAAAACATACGACTAACTAGGGGTTTTTTTTGTTGCCCATGCAGAATTAGTAGGAGGTTGTAATGGTGCGGCAGGTAGCACTGCTTTTGGCCAGTCAAGCATGGGTTTGAATACAGATCAGACTGTGTGGAGCTTGCATATTCACCTCTGGCTGCTCTGGTTTCCTCCCATAGTTTAAAAACATGTTCAAGCAAACAGGGGACTAAACTGCTGTTAGTGACTGTGTGTGACTATGCATCTTGTTCAGGGTGCCCTGGGCTGCTGGGAAAGGCTCCAGACCTCCAGAACCTTGACTTGGATACGTGGTTAAGAAAAGTGAGTGTGAAAAGGGAAAGGAAATGTTCTACTCTTTGCAGCCTCGTTCCTTTCATTAAACTCTTTAGTGATTTTCCTCCCTTCTGATAGGGTAATGGGCAAAATTAAACACAATTTGTTGAAAAAAAATGGATATTGCAAGCATATGCTGTAAAGCATAACATAAAAAATTTAATTTGTTAACAGATTAAAAAAACCCATCTTTTACATGTAAATCAATTAAACTACTTTTTTTTAAAAATTGTGTGCGTGATGCACTGGGATGACCGATTAGCCATACGGTTGGACTAATGCGGGGGGTGAACTGTACTTTGCAGTATGACCCCTTTTGTTGGTGTTCATCAGCCTCCAGGTGCTGCTGTCTGGGTGTCAGACACTCAGGAAGGTAGTGAAATCAGGAGGACATAATATATTATCAAAATAATAGGAATGGGATGGGCAGTTGAATCAGTTGTGGCTCCTGGTTTGTGTGAGGTGGTGCTGCATGTTAAGCCTTGTCATACAACTCCCGGGGGATTTTGGGAAGGATGGGAACCCAGCTATGTTCACTTATCTGGCAGAGCTGACAGCTTGTGCAGTCAGTATTGGAAACAGAAAGAGGTCCTCAGACAGCCAGCGCTGGCAGTGACAGGGTAATGTGGGTAATATGGAGGGCAGCCAAACTGCCCCCACAGATGGCAGCAGGACAGTAGGGCTGGTGTGTGTTAGGCAGGTGGACAGAGGCAGCAGGGACACTTATGCACACTCTTAGGCATAAGGGTGGGACAGGGGGGCATGTCCTCTAGTTTTCAAATAACCGTAATGTGTCCCCCACAGTGTGTTTAATAACTCCACCAAGTATTGCTGCTAATGTTATGGACTCTGCCTACAATACCTAACAAGTTGTTATGCCCCTGTGTACACTGAACTGTAGCAAACATCTGTGTGAAGAATTGCTCTCACCGTCTTCGCCAGTCCACGTTACAGCAGCACATAGAATTGATGGTAAATGCAGAGGCGATGATGTCAGATGATACAAATTTTTGGAGCTGTTCGGAGATCAGGAGAGAAGTGGCTCCAAACTTCAGCCAAGGGATATAGCTGCTCTGAGGAAGGGATCTCATTCAAAGGCATCGAAGTCCAAACAGTGAGCCTTTGCACTTTTGATTTTGAACCCGGTGTAAGGGGAACCAAGCGGCCAGAGTCGCTCCCTGTCTGAGTAATAAAAGCTCCACGCACGTGACACTCTGGTCCCTGATTATATTAAATGGTGGTGTCCTTACGATGAGAGCACTTGTCTGAAAAAGCAGTGGGGAATTTTTCACTCTGTGTTGCTGATGTAGTGAGACCTGGCACAACACTGTAGCGCTGTTTACACCTGGCTTATCTCAACGGGATGCAACACCCTCCCCACCCCCTCGGCTATCCGGGAGCCTTCCCTTTGGGGGATGTGGCCCGTTTGTTTCCCGGCTTTCTTTTTTTTCTGCGGTACCGAGAGCTTGTGCCGGTTAATGTATTGAGCTTGGATTGTGTTTGGATTACTCCGTCTGCCTGATGGAGGAGAGAACCGAGAAAATGTCTCATTTTAGGAACAGAGGGATTTGAATCCGCGGTCTGATATAGAACGAATGCACCGCTGCACCAGCCAAGTTCTTGCACATTTTGTAACTTTTCTGCTGTTTTTGCATCGTTTTTTTCCTCTTCTCAGAATATGGCACAGTTTCTGTTCACTGTTTTTCTTTTTTCTTTTTTTTTAATTCATTTAAAAAGTGGCAGGGTGTCCAACAGCGGATCGCATGTTTGTTTGCAGCCAGCATTTTCACAACACTTTTCATAACAGGCAATTAATTGTACTTTTGGATGTCCTGAATACCGCAGACCTGACACAGCTGAATGAACAAGTGTCCTGCCAGGAGCTGGATTTGTCTGTCAAGGCCAAAAATGCCAAAAACCAGTAACTTTATTTGGGCGTGGAACTCAAAGACACTGGGACAACATATCATGCAAGTGGTCTCTAAATGAGCCCTTTAAGTTTTATGGCGTAACACAGGATGCTGCAAACGTCCTTAATAACAAACTGCTTTATGCCCTTTGAACATAAAATAGGAGACTCTGACACTAAGTGCTTTTACATTTTTTACATGTATTAGTTTGTCATTTGTGTTTATAAGAGTATGTGAGTCTGGTACGTGTCTATGTGAATGAATGGTAGTGTTTGAATTAACATTGATGTGCATTTTTATATGGTGTGTATATGGTACGTATATGGTTGAACATCTGTTTTTGTACATTCGTCCTTTCACCAATTATTATTAACAGGGGCTACATGCAGGCTCTGCACAGACTGAGCCCAGATCCTGTGAGGCAACAGGAATACTCACTGCAAAACTGTGCTGCCCATGTTTGTATATCTGTTACTATTATTATTATAAACCTTTATGTAGCTGAGGCCATAGTCCAAGACAACCATGCACTTATGCTTATGTGTGATGGCTTATCTGTGTATGTTTTTATTTCTGTTAAGGGGCATGCATGTATTTTTCTTTTTTTTTTTTTGTGCCGGACATACGTCCTGTCTACATATGTCTGTGTGTTGGGCTGTGTGTGAGTGCTCTCGCCACTTCTTCAATCTCTCTGTGCATCTCTTTTCAGCTCCACGCTCCACATGCCTCCATCTGTGATATCATCTCCATATAGTTCAGAGAGATTCTCCAGTGCACACATATAACATCTCAGTGCAGTGCTGGCACAGCCATTTATCACAACACACCAGCATACACCCACACAATTCGTCCAGCTGTCGGTGACAAACATGGATCCTTAACAAGGCTCTGGTTGTGGTACAAAATCAGCCCTTAAGCCCACAGTACACTTCATCTGACGACAAAGGCACTAATAGAGATGAGGAATTTTTGTTGACAGACTCCAGCCTTTATTTATTTTGTGGTCCCCCTAACAATTTGGCCCCAGGGGACAGCATTTGCCTGACTGGGACTGCATTTGAGCCATTTAGGACTCACTAGCCTGTGTTCCATGCCTCCAGAGAAACGCAGCTTCTTAGGCAGAGTGGCAAAGTCACGTGGCTTTTGGCGAAAGGAATTCTGCAAAATATAGAACAACTATTTATATGCCGTTTCTCAGATGGCAATTTAAAAAAGAGAACTTTAGTGCATGGAGACTTGTCCTTCATGAGTACCGAATTCCCATAGCCATTTGGACTGTAACTCTGGGTGGTTTAAATACAGCATTTTGTGAATAGCCCACTTTGATGCTATAGATGTTTCCATCTTCCTTCGCAAACGATGTTTCAGAGATTCCCTACATCTACCATCGAAGGGAATGCCACCCAGGCCAGTAATGGCCACTGGGCTCAAACCTTCATGTAACCGAGACACAGAAGTCCCACATATTTGACCCACGATGATGGGGGGCAGAGCATCACCCCTAGGTGATGAGGGTGTCTATCAACATAGGGTTTATTCCTTGTGATCGCAGGTGACCTTCACAAAGGTGTGTTTGTTCTGTAAAACACGTATTTTGGATTTTTCATCCCGTCTTTTTACTAGACTTCTGTTTTTCATCTAGCCTCAGTACCCAAACTGTGCGCTTGCTCTACTTGAGGATAACTTCATTACACATACTGATTTCTCCAAGGGACATTCAGAACCCCTTATTACTTTAACAGAGGTAACAGCCTCAAACCACTAAACCTGTCAAACATGTGGCCAGCATATATAAACTGTTTTTCTCTGTCTTTTATATTAATATTTTATTGAACAGTATTTCTCCACTTGGTATACAGTGAGAACGGAAAAAATACATTTAAATGTTCAGTGAAAGTCACATTTCATAAAAGAGATTGTAAAAAAGTTTGTTCTGGAAACTGGTTTTTCAATTCATCACATTAATAAACAATTATTAGCTCACCCTGATTATAATGATCACACTGACTCAGCTAAAATACGTTGATTCACTTGTTTTTGCACATTCACTTATTCTGCATATCCATTGGAATTTTTCTTCCCAAATGTATGTACTGAGCTGAACATAGCTTCTTTTAGTAAATTGATTTTACTGCCACAAAATCTAGATTTGCCAGCCCATAGAGACAGGTGCATTTGTTTACATCTCACTTTTTGGATGTACTTTTAGTACAAAATTTGCAGATTTTTAATGCTACTGCAGAATCTGGAGATATCCTGTTATCTAAAATAAAAAAATTCTCACAGGCTGGTACCCACAAAGGGACATTTTGTGTTTTCTGTCCTTAAGTGGGCACTTTTCTCAAAAAAAAAAAAAAAAATCCCCAAAAGATTAGCAAAATACACAGCGTGCACACACACACACACACACACACACACACACACACACTCTCTCTCTCTCTCTAGCCTTTTATCTTCTATTGTTGGAAGTGCCACGTAACCCTCTGTGCCATTACTTTGGGGAGCAGTGCTGTGCTGCAGTGTACGCTAAAGAAATGCAGCAAGCACACGTTGTTATGAATAATGGAATCACGGTGGTACTTTTAAAGTCATTAGGGAATGTTGCTTGTGCACAAAGAAGATGATGAAGTGCTTTGTTAAAAAGGCAGAGGTAAACTGTTTTAATTCAGAGTGGCAGCAAGCAGATTGTGTGTACTGCAGCACAGTCTGTACATTATCTGCGTCATAATTTGTCTGTTTGTACTTGCAGATGAGCTCCCAAGGCAGAGGAGGCCACCTCTCGGTACAGGTCTAAGATATACAGTAAATATATGAATGCTGGATGTCCATAGTTAAACAAGTAGCCTGGCAACTCCACACGCTGTTTCATGGCAGCGCCCTTCCACATGAGGTGCGGTGGTTCACAATGGGTTCATACCCTAGTGTGCAGTATGGATAAACTAAGGGTAAAATGCCAGAAAAGGTACGATGCAGCTACAGTTGCTGAAAATGGGGCAATGCTTTCACTCAGTGGTTTTTGGCAAGTGAATCAGATTTAGTGTTTTTATCAGTGCTCGCAGTTTTTTTTTTTTTTTAACTACACTTTTGTTAGTGGCGCTTTGTGTTTCTATGTTGGTTCTCTACATTGTTTTATTATTGGTATGAGAGACCATCCAGCTGTCCATTTTCAGTTTGCTTATGCTGGTCAGGATAGTGGTGGTAACAAATCATTTAAGGCACAATTTCTTCTTTCAGTGCCACAGGTATTTCATCCCAGACTGGACAAATAATGTCTAAAAATGCCCTCAGACTGTCCCCAGTCATTGTACCTTAAGGTTTTGAACCAACGTGAGGATGCCAGTGTAGACTGAGGGGTAACTTGCTAGTCTTGCCCGAGGACTCCACCACCACAGTTCTGTATAGTGCTTGAAGGACTACAGTTGTCACACGGAGCAGTTGTCTGTCTAATATTTCAGCGTGGCATTACTCATGACGCCAGTGATGAACCCCCAGGTTCTTAAACTCCCCCAATCGAGGATGTTGGATTAACTTTCAACGAAAGGTTTTCTAGTACGTAGAATACCTAGTTTATCCTCCGGTGTGGTGTTTGTTATGGCTAAGCATCTACCACCCCATCTGCCTCTCACACCAGGGAAAATGAGAGACCACCCCAGGCAGGAAATATAGTTTTAGAGGTAATACTGTGGAAGGAAGGCCTGCTACATTTAATTTGTGCTTTTTCTCTATTTTGCATCAGTTCCACTGATTCCAAACATCCCATGCCACAGGAATCAGTTTCTGATAGAATAAGTCATCTAGAGCTGTCCCATATCTGCTGCACCCCAAGCCCACTCCTCACTTTGTGGAATGATTTTATCATAAGCATAAAGTCAGAGCTGAATCCCCAGAGGGCTTCAGCCAACTGATCCACATTGCAGCAAGTACGGCACCTCTTTCCCTTGACAAAGTGTCAACATTTTTACACCTATTATGACCTTCTGCAAGTAATAGATGTGTAGTGATTTTGCATATATTTTTTAACTGCAATTGAATATTCAGCAACAACTTTCAATCCCAAGAACACATTTTTGTTTACTTTTCCTTGTCAACACCGTACTGTCCTCGGTTACTTTTGTTGGGCTGTGCCCCTTTCATTTAGTAGGCAATTGACAGAGCTGCAGGAGAAATAATGGGCCTGGATGAACCAGGAAATTGGGCTTTTCAATTGTCCTGTCATAGATTGATGGGGAAATGAGCTTGAAGGTCACATCTGAGTAATTATCCCCTCCTGATAATGGTGGACGTGGGCTGGTGTTCCGACCTCACGCCATGATGCTTTCTGAAGATAGGCTGGCAGTGTTGCTATATCAAAATATGCAACATGCCTCAAATGACCTCAGCAGTACCTCACTGTCTTGAAAAATGAGCAGTCTAATCTCAGTAAATAAAACACTTTCCTAAAGTTTGACATCTTCATTTTGACATATTTTATACAGCTTCCCAACAGTGCACTGGTGACAAATATTGAAGCCATTATGGCCTTGGTTTTTTAACATATTCCATTAAATTAAGATTTGATTGAACCTCCTTCCCCCCACTTTTATGTATTGTTCAGTATGATGAATGTCAGCCTCTCTCAGCATCTCTTGTGTAGTGTGTTGAGAATGTAGGCCACCTCGTCCCATCCGTCAGGACGATTGGTATCCGCAAAGATGTGTCTCTGACTATGCCTTTGTGTCAGCGCCAAACAGATGGCTGCCATCACCACGGCAATTGTCTCCAGAGATGGGGAGTTGTGACCAGCGATTTCAGCCCCCTGTTCTCACGGAATTTGACTATGTCAAACTCATAGAGGTACAGCATGTAGTGGAGGTGAATTGGGAATATGTGATGGAAAGCAAGCATAATAAAGATGTGAGTGATGGAAAAGTAGACAGAATAGAGGCAAGTGAACTGTTAAGCAGGTAACAAGTAGCTACAGGGGTTTGCTCAAAAAAAAAAAAAAAAACTGGTTTAGGTGGCACCTCCTGCTGTAGTACTCTTGGTTAAGGTAATTACCCAAAATTGATATAGTAAAAAATATCCACACATATAAACAGGTAAATAGTTGTGCAAACTTTACAAACATCAGAAGTTGCCTTGGCCGAAGGTGCCAAAAGTGCCAAAGATCACTGATTTACGAGCTTTCAGATAAGACTTTTTACCACAGCAAACTCTTTTGAGACGTATTCAATATTTAATTGTCGTAAGTAGATATAGTATACAAATTCACTGACAGCATTCACACTGACAGCATTCACATTCTATATAATAGAATGTTTTTCACGATCCTGTTGACCAGGGTTGTTTATGTTGCATTCTTCCTTAAAACATGTCATAAATACCACCAGCAGGAGACTCAGAACACACAGGCATGTACAAGATGTCTCCTGGCTCACCAAAAGGTGGGAATGTCTACTGGCTTGGGTTCTGCAGACTGCTCAGTGGGGCTAAGACGGAGAAAGTACTGCTCCGTTGCTGCCTAAAAAACTAGCGCTACAGCCTCCAACGCCACGGTGCTGTCAAGCTGCTATTACATTACACTTATTCATTTAGCAGACACTATTGTGCAAAGTGATGTAGAACTTGGTCAACAAATTTTTTCCCGCTCCGTGTCACAAGTAACAAACTTTTCAAGTAGCCAACCAAAGCTTAGTACCAATTATTTTTGTAAGTAGTTTTTCTGCCTGTATGTTGTTGCGACCTAGTGTTCTTCATAAATCTAATTTTAAAAAAGGTTGGAAGGGCGACCCACTGCAATAATAATAATAATAATAATAATCATAATAAAAGATGTGGAAAGCATAACAGTATGGAGATGTATAGTACAGTCCTGTGACGCCTAAGCATACCAGTACATTTCATTTTGTTGAGCTCCGTACATTTGTTAATGTCATAAAGTATTAAAATTACTCAAGTGTGAAAGCAGTTGGCAGTCTGGCACTGACAGGAGGAGGGATCAACCTTCTGATTTCTCCTAGAGCCATGTCCATGCCATGTGATGCCAGCTGGTACAGGTGAAAGGCAAACAGCAGGTGCTCCAATTGCCCTGAGCACCCTGTGGTGAGGGTAAGGCATTCCAGGTCACCTGGTCAAAGACCACCATGCACGCACATGTGTTCCTGGCCATAAGGGCATCCGCTGGGTTGTCGTTCTTCTCCCGTAACGTCACAGGGCAGACGTGCACTATGTGTAGAAGTCAGACAAAGACAGATTCTTCGAGTCCTCCTTTATTTGGCAGTGACACCACATGCACTCGCCACTAGTGACATGAAAATGTTTCATGCTGCTACCGTATGTATGTTTATGTTTTTTCTTCCATGTGTGCTGGAAAAATTCAGCTGCCAATTGTTTTCTGCTATTTGGGCTTTCTTATTCCCACCCTCCTGCCCATTATTTTGCCCTCCACCAGCAGCCCATGGGGAGGCATTGTTTGGCGTGTGTGGTCGAGTGGGCATCCAGCACTGTGTTCTTTCAAGCCGTGCCCAGCTGGGCATGCCCAGAAGCACCCGTCCAATAGGATGACAGGATCTGATAGCGGAGGCACTGACCTTCTCCCTCTGTCTCCGTTGTGGGGTTTATCTCTCAGACAAAATGTCAGAATCAAATTGTTTGGAGAAATCAAATTGGCCTTGTCTCTTCTGTATGTCCATTAATGTAAAACGTCACTTGATCATGCCACAGCTGTCACTCAGAGGATACATGACATGATGCAAAAAGCAAATTTGACTTTTATTATTTACCAGCTGAGTTGCCCACCCTTTTTTATTTTAAAAGATAAAAATACATCACCAAATGGTATTACCCTTAAGGTGGTTATATACTAATATTTATATACATAAATACTGTTAGCGCTGTCAAACAGGCATATGCTTCCGAAAACAGCACATAAGTTGTAGTTCAGCAGAAAGGTGGAAAGGATCAGTAACATATTGCTAAAGTTTATTACCCTTACTTTAGTACTGGATCCATTTTGTTGTGTGTTATGTATAATTTCTTCCTGTCCTTCCCCTCCCTGGTTCTAATTTAGGCCTTTTTTCCAGTACAACCACCTCCATCACCACCTTTTGTTTTCAGTTTGTGTGCGTGTGCTTGTATGTGAGAGAGCGAGAGAGAGAGAGAGTGTGTGTGAGTGAGCGATACAAAGTTTATGGATACAAAGCTATTACAGTCTCAGTTACAACTACCTCTCAGGCTTGCAGGAGTGTTCACCACTTGTTTTGATATTTGGTATTTAAAAAGGCTTGTAAAAAACATCATGAAGTGAAATCCAGGGTGAACTCTTGTCTTCATCCATGTAAACTCGCACCATTCATATGTGGCCGTCCTAGTGGATGTGCTGTGACTTTCACTGAGGTAGAACTTTAGTTACTATAAAAAAGCAGCATATTTACACACAAATGCTCACAGTATGCAAACACACACCAACGCTCTGAGTGTCCTGCTCTTCTGTGATTCAAGGGAGCAAAAATAAACCAGTACTGGGATAAAGTTGAAACATTTCACGATTTTAAAGTATTGATCGCAGCGCACTGCGTACGTAGTCATGGAGGGGCAATTTAACAATACTTTCTCTGAGTGCTTCTAAGCAGTATTAGCTTTGCTTTTTTCCTGGCCATTTAAGTGTAAGTTGTTCCCTGTCTCTCTGGGTCTCAAGAGCATGAATAATTAAACCCAGCATGAAAATGTGACTTATGACTTTGTTTAATCTTAGAAGGAATCATATGTCCACAGCTGGCCCAACAACCCCAGTTCCAGATAGGATCAGTAGATTAAAGTGTGGAGATAAATACTGGAACATAAATCGTTGTGTTTATCTCTGCTTCCCACCTGCTATGCTGGAGACCACCATTAACGCTGCTCTCCTGTGGACCAAACAGGCTGCCTTACATCTACCAGTCAGAAAAGAGCTGTGAGAGTTTACAAAGCAGGTATTTGTTTTGTGCTTTGTGTCAGTTTGCATTTTAAGGGCCCAGGTTTGAATCCCACCTTCTGCTTTAGCACCCCTGTTTAAGACACTTTCCTCTGAAGTAGTAAAAAAAGATATCCAGCTGTAGAAATGGTTTAATCACAAGTCTCTTAAGGTTGTACATTGCTTTAGAGAAAAGCATCAGCTAAATAAAAAGGTTAACGTTGGAATTTTTCATACTAGTAGAAATAACCGGCGTGTATTGCACTCTTCCTGTATAAGTGTGTTTGCAGGTAATCGCATGCGTAAATAATTTCCGGATAAACTCGGCCCTTTCTGTTAATGTCTTGGAAATTCTAACGTTAAATGCGTCTTGGTCCTTTGACTTGGCGGCGGCCCCCCTGCTAATGGAGACCAGCTTCCTGTGTTGTTTCTCGCTTACTTTATTTATTTGCCTGCCACATATTTTTCTCCAAAGTGACCTGCATAGCTAGAAATTGCACTTTCATAACCATTTACATAAATGGGTGTTCAGTGAGGCAGTTTAAGCAGCGCTCCCAAGGGTGCACCATTGTTGCCCTTCATGTCATCTGCGTGTCCTTATGGTCGCAAGGTCCAAAACTGCTGGGTCTTCTGGTGTACCAGAGTGTCAACTAGTACATTGCTGTTTTGGTGCATGCTTTAAAGCGCTAAGAATTAAACAAGTTATTTTTCACCCACAAAACACCTGTGACTATTTGTAAAGGGTGTTTTTGCATCACTACTTCTGTTGCTGACAAACATCTAATGTTCTTAATGGTCAAACAGTATTGGCCCCTATATTAGCGCAAGCTGTACACAGTCAAGTGCTGTGAAGTTTTAACCAATAGCACAGTTCTGGGCCCAAAATAGCATTTTGTATCTGGGATTTGTAAATGCTGTCCATAGGTATTTTGGAGTGTGAGGATCAATAGTGAACTCATAACAGTCGTTTGAAATGGACCGGCAAGGGTTTTGTTGGGTCTGCAGTCAAGCTCAGCTAACAGGGCCGTTAATCACCTGGCCTCGGGTGCCAACAGGAGAGTTATGGTCCAGCTTCAAGTAGACGCCTATCCTCACCTGCCGAGCTACCCAGCCTTCACCACCCTGCCATAAATAACACAGTGGTCTGTGGCCATTGTTTGGAGAGGCATCTTCAGTGTCACTGCTGAGGGATCCATGCTGAAAAAATACACACACACACACACACTTGGCCTTATGGAGTGCTATTTTGTTCCTGAAAAACGGTCCGAATGGGGACAAACTACAGAATGAAATTATTTATTTTATTATCGTAATGTGTCTAATGTGTTGAGGTGCTGTGCTGCAAATTTCCCTGCTGAGATCAACAATGTTCTGTGCTGTTCACTTATTTATGGAGAAATAATGTGGTGGGAACACAGTTCCCACAATGCAGTGCATGTGCTGGGCACAATTTTCCAAACGCGTTCTGTTTATTGCGCCACATCAAAGGTTGAGGGCCAGGACTGCAAGGAACGGATTGGATAAATGAAAATCCAAACCTATTAACAATGAATGTTAAATGAAAAAATGAATGCTAGGAGACCGTGCAACAGGTGATGGATGTACTGTATGATGTCCAGCTTGTGAAAGTTTGCTGCACATAGAAGAGCCCTGATATAGTTAAGAATGTGGCATTCCTAAAGTGTAATGAATCAATTTCTAATCAGCTACATTCAGACACCCGGAACGTTGTTGCTGGTAGTTAAACTTGATCTTCCATGGGGAGCCATATATTCATTTAAGCTAATAAAAATAAGGTTTTAATGACCCCTCCCCTTTCCATATTTTCCACCCTTGACAGGATTCCAGCTCCTCTGCGATTGAGCCAAAGCAAAAATGAGTGTCATGTGATTAAAGTTGCGCGCAATTGTGAAACATTGACGCTATTACACAGAAAAAGAGAAATAATTTCTTTTTGCCAAAATTGCTTCGCAGAATAATGAGAAAATTGTTGCATTTCTGGTACACGTAGTGTAATGTGGAAAATGTGTTTGAAATTGGAAATTGTCTCCTTTTTTCCCTCTCCCCTTGTCTTTTAATCTGTCACTAAATATATAATGTGCGTAACAGAAGATTCATTTTTGCCAGCGCAAGACATATAAATATTATCGAAATCAGCAGAGCAACATAGTGAGACATTTAGTAGAACAAATAAGTAAAAGGTAACAGAAAAGTAAGAGTGAAGGTAGTGATTTCTTTCTTCCCTGGTGAGACTGATGAAGAAGTTTGATGGTGTCGTGTGTTACATGATGACGCAATGTGGAAAGGAATAATAAACATATTTAAAGGCTTAGCAGAGCTGGAATCTTCTGCTTTGGTCCAGGAGCCACCTAATCGGAATGGAACAGCTGTTCCAGCACACAAAATATAATAACTGACAACTTATCTCAGCATTATCACAACATCCGGCAGTCAAAGTAAAATCGTAATCTGCATTGTCTGTCAGATGCCTTTTTTGGTCTTTATTATATCTGCCTGATCTTTGTTCAGAAATATAAATGCAGCTGAAGTGAAATGTTGGTGTTCTCTGGTTACTTCCTGGGCCGCAGAAATTTAAGGGATTGATTTATTTGTTTAAATAAAAAAATCTATATTCGTATAGTTTTAGGAGGAGTGCTGGGCAACTGTTGTAGAAAGTGTGACTTACATGTTATGCCTTATAAAATCACAAAAGCGGCAAAGCTGCATAAAATTGCTTGCAGTCAACACTTGCAGAAAACACTCAAACACAAAAGAATGTGGTGGCATGTGAGGACTTTGTACTAATTTATAATTCATCTTTTGCTTGTCCTCATTTTAGATTAATAAGGTCTCTTGGCTCTGTAATCTTTTATACTTTCACCAAAGCAATTAAACAAAGATGAAGATGTAATATTTTTATACATATAAAAGTTATCAGGAATACTTTCTTTTTTCTTTGCTCTCTTTAAAATGAAGCCACATTTAATATTGGTCACATACGGCAATTAAACAGTATGCGAACAAAGAATGTGGAGGTGCAGTTAGTAATGTTAGCACTGTCAGAATGGTCTGGTGGTGTGTGTGTGTGTGTGAGGACCTTGTAAAGGAAGTGGCCTTTCCATTCGAGATGTTCCCTGCACTCTGCTTCTTCAGGACCACCATGACCCACAACTGGATAAGTGGATGCTGAAAATAAAAGGACAAAAGACTTTCTTTATTTTCTGGAGTTGCTGGCAGCAGACTTGTTTGGGCACCAATAGGGCAGACAGCAGGTGGCATAATGGTGAGAGCTGCCACCTTCTACTTGGAAGTTCCAGGTGTGATTCCCATCTCCTTGGATAATGCCTACCTACATACTATGAAGCAGCTTAGTATACAAACCTAATTAACCAAGAGTTAATTTGGTAAAAAAAAAAACATCAGCTCAATAAATGAAAAATAATAATTCATATGCTGTAAGGAGCTTTTTGATTCGCTGGTCACAACTTTTCCATTTTCTGCCATGCAATTGGCATGGAAGTTGTGTCATAGACTGTAATTATGGGTAATGAAAACAGTAGAAATGAGCACCATGCCGGCATACTCAGATTGTTTTGTATATATTTTTGCATAGAACTTCCATTTTTTCCGTTTGTTTTCTTTCTATTGTGAGCTTCCAGGGATTGATGAGGCCTTTATAGGCAATTCTCAGTGGCAATGGGCCAAACCTGGAGAAAGCATTTGTTTCATACAACTGCAGCAGGTGGTGTAGTGGTTTTGCCTGTCATCTTGTATTCAAAGGTCCCAAGTTTAAATTCTTCCTTCTGCTATAGCAGTAGAAAATTCTGCTATAGCAGAAATTGCCAGCCCATATAATGGCTAAACCAGTATGTAGCTTACCACTATAAGTGACTTTGGAGAAAATCTGCAGCTAAATCAGAAATTGTAAAGGGAGCGCTCGTGAATTTTCTCTTGTAATGGCCACATGACACTACAATGTACTGTTGTGAACTGTTACTCTCCCAGTTACTTGACCCACTATCTTCTATGGTCTCATATTCGTATCTGAGTTTAGATGCAAGAGAATTAACTCTGAGTTTGTTTTACCTGAGCTCATTAGAATGACCAGCACCGTATGATGGATTACAGAATCACACTTGCATTCAGTTAAGTTTGTTCATTGAAAAGTGCATATTCCAGGTTAAGCAGCTACTTCTCCAGAAGGTTCTCTGTAATATCAGAAAGGTATGGAATTGATAAGGGCTGAACTGTTAAGAGGATGTAGGCATGTGACCTTGCAGTGATTTTGTGTGTTATAGCCTGAGCCACTGTGTCTTTTGTTAACTTTTCGGGATGGTAGTGTACTTTGAGCAGCGTGCCCCCCATAATGAGGATGTCCTCAGCCAGCCCTCAAGTTTTACTTAGCAAACTTTGCAACCTGGAAGTCCCCCCCCCCTTTTTAAATTGTGGTGCATTGAAAGTTTGACAGTGCAGTGGAGTCATATGAGATATTTTCTCTTACACAAGTAGGCAGATATTCTGTAAACATTATAAATGTTGTAGCAGAACGCTGACGTGCGATTGTCACAACCCTCCCCCACCCTTACACACAAACGCACACACCAGCTTACCTAAAAGATCCAGAATGACAGAGATGTTATGAACAGGCTCAGTACCTAGCTGCTCTGAAGGGTGCCAGTTATTATTATATCATTGCATATTATTACCCAAACCAGTCCTGTATGCACTCTGTTCAATGTCTAATTTAAAAAACGATTTCAAGAAAATAGAATAAAAGCAAGCAAACATTTGCATATATGAACATTTGCTCTCAAAAACTAGTGTACAACAATAATACAGACTGTCACGAATGTCCTTATGTTTTATTTATATATATTTAAAAGTGGGTAGATGCAGAAGACACCACAAAACAAAGTGTTGGCTTTGTCCATCGATCAATCAGGCAGAGCGGACACAATCCCAAAATCCCACGGTGTGGGTTTATCTGCTCTGTCCAGAATATTTAACAGGGCTGGAACTCAGGGGATCTCATTTGCTCAGGTGTCCATCTGGTGGAACTTGTCTCTGATAATCTCCATATCATGTTATATTTGCATCACTTGATTCCCAGGGTGTAGCGCTTAGTGTGTTTCTTTCTTTTTCCATGGACCTCTTTGTTCTGTTAATCTCTTTTTAGGTGCATGTAATAATCCATTCATTAGTTTGTTAATGCTCTTCTTGTGATTTTGTATAAATAGTCACTCCATTGAGCATCTAAGATTTGTGATGAGTAGATGGAGTTCACGGTCAGACCTACCACTGCTGATTCATATTCTGCAGCCAAATAATCTCACTAAGGCTGAACACTGGCCATGCGCTCATTATTGACCTGGACGTATGCATCAGGACATGATCTGACCTGTTGACCGTGTCCTCCTCGTCTCCTCCACTTCACATCCCTCGGCAGCCTGCAGCCCCATCTGCTCATTGATTTCCGCTGCTTGTGCTCCTAGGTTCCAGCTGCTCCAAGGCTTACTTGACCGTGATTCAAGGCAAATATTGACCTGCTCTGTAACTGCCAAGCTGCAGGTTGCATGTTCGGATTTACGGAGACCACCTTGCACGGCTGGTAGGGCAAATAGGGGGGATTGTGCTTTGCAGTGACCCCTTGATATGCTTGTCTTTCCAGCTCTATTCGGTTTTGGAAGATTGAGTATCAGTGCAGGACTCTTGTAAAATGAGGATCTTTAATGTGAAAACTGGTTTATGGAATAAGGGAGCAGGAACTCTGTGTTTTTCTCATAGAATTAAATATGTATTTAATTCTATGACAAAAACACAGTCCGTTTTTGTCATAAAATTAAATACATATTTTGAAGAATGCAAATGTATCGAACAGTTAGAAGACCAGGAGAGAAGCAAGTCCAGAAAAGATTTGTTTTGAGACCATTCTTGAATGTTAAGAGATATCCGGCACTTCTGAAGGACACAGGGAGCTCCTTCCACTACAATAAAGCCAAAACTGAGATGCTTGATTTTGGGCCTCTCTTAACTGAGACCAGTAAGCAGCGATTGATGGAGCAGAGTGCTTTTGCTGACATGTAGTGAGTGATCGGGTGTTGTAGCTATCGGATCCTTTGTGAAATTGGTATTGTGACCCACATGAAGCCAAAGCAGAGAGACAAGTGGGACATGGGATGGTTACATTTGCTAACGCTCGGTAACACAGCTATGTTAGGGAGAGTGAACAAGGGATGACCCCTTTGTCATTTGGATGAAAGAAACATTGAAAAAGAGCCCACCTCTGCCTTTGTGCTTCTGCAGCACTTCAGTGGGACTGGACTAATGAACAGATAATGACCAACAAGGTCGCTGTCTTTATCGGCATGAGGGAAGCTTTTACCTTGATCCAAACTGACTATTTGTTAAGCGGAAGCAGTGTAATGTACTGCTGATGAAGAAATACGCTAATGCAATATACTGTAATTACACTGCATTATTTATTTGCTTGGCAGAGTATTCCACCCAAATTGGACTTGCATGACATACTTTTAACAGTCATGCACTTTCAAATTCAGGTTTAGTACCTCTTGTAAACACAGTGGGCTTCCTGGGCTTTGAACCAAAAACCTACACCCAAACAGTTCTTTAAACAGCAGGCCAACTGGTGGCCCAGTTAAAGGAGACTTAATGGAAGGGAAAGAAGCTGGGGGCTGGTGCTGCAGCAACAGGGTTCTGGTCCTACAGCTGGGATTCAGACCATTAACTGGCCCACTTCCTGTTGCAGTCAGGCGCTATTACATCAGCCTCGCAGCGGTGACTCAGCAGTATATCCCTCGGTGCTTCGCCAGGCCGCCACTGCCGTCTGCGCACTGCAGTTCAACAGCTCATCCCCCAGTGAAGAGGCTGCGAGTGTGTCGAGCAGCAGCGTAAACCAACTCGCTGCTTTATTACCGCTAAAGTCAATGGTGTTGGATGGCACATTGGCTGCTGGGTCTCCCACTTGAATCTGGGTTTGAATCTGGCTCAGTTTGTGTGAGGATGGATTGTCCTCCCCGTGTTCGTGTGGGTTCGGTCCATATCCAACACGTGTTTCCGTCAGATCGGTGACTTTAAAGTGCCCATAGTGTGTTTCAGAGAGACTGTGTTTTACATTGCCCTGCTCTGTAAATGGGTGACTGTGGGGAATTTACTGTAGTAACTCTGCCATTGTAAAAAATGTTAAATATATTAAAGAAATACAGCAAACAGTACTGTCCGATGTGATCCACCCAGCACATAAGGAACGTCAGCTGTGAATGTGCAGCAGGGACCATTGTGCCGTGCAGATTTTCCTCCCGTGCTTCGGCTGCTAACAGTTTCCTATGGTATTAGTGGCGTTAACTGGAAGGAGCACCACAGCAGCGAGGGGGGCCGGAGTCCGCATTACAGCCAGCCCATCCCTGCGGATGGCGTTTATTCATTTAAAACAAACACACACCGTGGGCTTCAACCTGGGCAAATGTTTGTGCGCTGTGTCGGGCGATTGTGCTCAGCAGTCCCTCCTTGTTCCACCTTTGGGGAGATGGTTCTAATTGACTCGCAGCCACTAAAACTAAAAAGCTTTCTCACCGGAGTCAGAGGGCGAGTGAATTTTAATAGCACTTTAATAGACAACTAATCAGCTTTTGGCATCATTACGGTGGTGTCTCCACCTCCCTCTGCTGCCCTGCTCCTCTGCGCTGTGGTCAAGAGCACGGCGCATCACCAGGTCACTGCCCCAATGATCGGCTGCATTAGCAGAGGGGGATTCTGGGAGATTTCCGAGGCAACTTTTGTCACTCTCTTTCAAAGACGATTTATGATAAAATTCTTTAAGGAATTTTACAGAAGCAAAATATATATAAAGTTAAACCAATGGAAAGTGAAAATTATTCCCAAGCCACTTGCTGGAAGGCAGTCGTGCAAGATTTGGTTTGCAGATTTTCTTATCTACGCCTTGTTAAAAAACAGTTTCACAGCAGTTTCTAATCTGTTGTTTGGAATTTTTGATCATGCTTTGGTTGGTGAGGAGAAGGATGTACATCAGTTCTGGGCAGGCAGCATGGTGGTGCGGTGGGTGGTGCTGTTGCTTTGCAGCACCTGTTTAGGTGTAGGATTGTACCCAACTTACTCTGTGTTGAGCTTGCATGTTCTCTTCACATCTGAGTGAGTTTTCTCCTGCAGTCCAAACACTTTAACCGGCCCCTCTAAATTCCTAATTTTGTGTGTGTGTGTGTGTGTGTGTGTGTGTGTGTGTGTGTGTGTGTGTGTGTGTGGCTACCCTGCAGTTGACCTTTGTCCTGTCTAGGGAGTACTCCTATCTTAGTACACAGTGGTTCTGGGATGGACTCCAGATGACCACAGTCCTAACACAGACAACCAGTAGTGTCAGCACGTTGTTTCTGGTCTAATTTGGCTACTCTGGCACATTTGGTTTTAATCCTCTGGTTGATCTCTGTCCATTGTTTGTTTGTGCTTTGCAGGAATTCAACATACTGTATGAAGGTGTCAATGTCTCTGACAGTAGCAGAGAATGATACGGATCTTTGCTACAATTCCAAAATGAGGTACTTCGAGAAAGCAGAGCTGAGCAAAAGCAAGGAGATCATCTGCCCGGACATTGAGGACTATGTGCAGCCGGGGAAGGATCCTGCTATTGTGTGGTACAAGGTGAGAATGTCTGCTTGGAAATGGAGTTGGTGCTACAGCACAAAGTGTAAGCCAACAGGAGGAGAAGTTCATAATGAATCATGTCTATCTGCTGGTGTTGGTGGTTGGTGCATGTTGGGAGTGCAGAGGGAAGCCATTTTTCTGCATTAAGCTGCTGAACAGAGAAACACCACTGACTCAGAGGCCTGAAAGACCCTTCTCATGACCACCTGCCACATGTCAGTCATAATGCGTCACCACACAGCTACTCACACTCCAGGGTTCAGACGATCGACGACGTACAATAATCCCATACTTCAGAAGAGTCCCCATTTGAATGAACACTTTCAGATCTTCACAGTCAACAGTTCATCACCGGTTCTGTTGGAAGCCCCAGCTCTCACTGCACACAAGCAGGTCCAGTTAAAGCAGACCTTGAGCACTTTAGCTACTGCCCAACTTTTTTGTGGAAAAGCTGTTGGTTGTGTGTGTGTGTGTGTGTGTGTGTGTGTGTGTGTGTGAGAGAGAGAGAGAGAGAGAGAGAGACAGTGAGTTTCAGTTCTCCATTTGCCATTGATCCCAGAGCTCAGATATCCTGAGAAACCTGCTCCGATCATCTTCAGATTGATTGCATTCATCTCAGCAAAATCTCTGCCTTCCACCAAACCAAACCGAACACACTCTCCTAAACCCTAACTACATTTTTTTCAGCTTTTGGTTTAACAAATTGTTCTTTTTCCCAGCAGACTTTTTCTCCCCATCTCTGCCATTTACAAATGGTACAAATTACCGAGTAGTTCTTTCATTACCTTTGCCAGAAGGACAAAACTATTCATCTACACCAAGGAATGAGTATCACACTCTTACTGTACCTGACTGTGTAGAAACATCCAGCAATTATATAATGCCTTTCCGCAGTGCCAAAGCTCCAGGGCAGAAAGGCTGAGGGGGTGGAATCATTTACAGATAATGTTCATAATTCTGTGGGACACAAAGGCTGTGGGAAATCAGACTCTTAAGGGGCCAGACACAGTAGCAGCTGGATATGAGGACACAGCTTCTCCCTACAGTAACCCGTAGAATGAGGATGTGACCGTCCTTTGAGGCAATCCACCAACAGAGTTCACCGAACGTGGAAACATGGCTGGGAGAGTTGGCACCAGTGGGGTCCAAGCAGATCGGGGCAGGATTACACAGCAGAGCCATGCACATCCTCCAGCTGTGTTCCTAAATTAAATTAGAATACAGAGCACCTGAAGTCCTGGCACCTGCAGTTGGGAAGCAAAATTTGAGTTTTATTTTTAATTTCCTTTCTTTCTTTTTGTGAGCACAGGTGCAATTTAAAGTGATGAAAATCGTTTTTTTTTGGTATCCAGAAATGAACCCCGGTGATAGAATGCAGCATGCTAGTGCTTTGTTCCTTTATGAAGAATTTGATGCTGTAAATAATTTTATAGCAATGGCACTGATCAGTTCATAATTGGAGTAACTGCAGTAGAAATTTCTGCTTTGTTAGTATTACTTATTGTTACTCTTGCTTTATATTTATTTGCATCTTTGTCAGCTTGTGCATGCAGTAGCCCACATCTACACTAAGTAAATAAAATTTTATATGTTAAAGCATAGCAAGATTTGTCAAAATAACACAAAATAAACTTTTATAACCAAATAATAATAAAAATACATACTGTTCTGTAAAATTTTTTTTATTCCTTTTTTCTTCCAAAACTCTGGGTTTGGGAGTCTTGTCTCTGTTAGCACACTTTTTTGTACCAGGGTGTGCCTCAAGTAGCAGTGTTCACAGAATGCACATACATGCGGCCCAAAGCTCACTCAACAATCCTGGCCAGCACAGGTCCTGCCAACACTTATTTAACTAAAACAAAGCAATAAACCCATAAAGAACAAATTGCCATCCATAGTGAGCAAATGCACAAACGTTCCCAAGCAACATGGGGCATGCAACAGGAGCAAATTGGCTTAGGTTTGGTACAAGAACAGAGGAACTCCAGTAGCAGTGCATTATGGGAGAACTTCCACTAATACATATATGGTCACTGTGGCAAAAATGAACAATTAAATTACATATGCAGCATCCACAATACTGACACAGCATGTAGGTCAGTATTTTCATAGAACTCAGAAACTGCACATTTAGATGATTCTGTAAGGACTGTTTTGGTATTTACACCACAGTTACATGCTACATTATTTTATCTTGTATGTGTAAATGAAATATTTCTGTTCCAAAAAAGGAGCACAGCACAGCTTGGTCACGACTGCCGTACACTGACGTGGTTTGTTTTCCCATTTTCTTTACAGGAATGCAAGCCAAAACAATGGAGGCAGAGCATCCTGCTCAGGAAGGACACTCTCTCCATCCAGGAGGTGCGTGAAGATGACATTGGGAATTATACATGTGAGATCCAGTTCGGGGCCTTTTTGGTGAGAAGAACCACCGAGCTGAAGGTCACAGGTAAGGAGTAGTGTTCAGATCGCCTTGAATGTATTTCCTAGACTGGTACATTAATGATCTGAGGTTGTTCTTTGTTAAATGAGCTGCTGACAGAGATTTATGCTTGAATGTTTCTTTACCTTCATTCAGTTGGGTCACAGCAACACTGGTCAGAAATTGTAAAAAAAAAAAAAAGCCAATATACATAAAGCAAGGGCCAAAGGTTACCATAATTTTACTATTGATATGATATTTCATTAAGCAATATATAATAGGATCCAGGGGGTGACCACATATTTCAGAATTAGTTTGAATTATCATGCAGCTCAAGTGTCAATTTTTATACCAGAAGATATAGATGCGTGGGTCAGTTGTATATGCATGGAGGGAACTTTCATTACAATTTATTTAACAGTTAAATACACTTTCTGGCTATAGCTAAGTATGAGTCATCTGCCAACATTGTGGAATGTCATTAAAAATAATGTGAGTTTAGTAAGTAAAGAGATAAAAACAAATTAAAGATTTTCCCAAGCTTGTTTAATGCTTCCAGCACTTGGTGTTTTTCTGTAATACTTTTTTCAAGTTGGGAATTTGGCTTCTGGAAGCTGTCTCTTTGGTACCCTAAACTCTAAATGAATAAATGAATAAACGAATAAACATAAATGTAGGCTACCAAGCCAGTGTGGATTTGGATGGTCAGGTACTCTAGTTTGGGTTCCGTTTGATAAATGTAATGTAGAGGAATTTCACACGCTGGGTATTCCTGGCTGGTGCTTTGAAACTGAATGTTATTTCTGAGGAAAACCTTCGGCTGTTAGTAGAGTTTCGCCATCTTTCTCCAAGCACCGACTCTGGAATTTAAAACTCTCGTAGTGTTTTCGGCTAAATGTACAGTAAGCATTACTGCCAGGGGAAGCCAGTCAATACATTTTCATCTGTAGTGACCTCAAGCTCCTTTAATTGCTGTAAGTAGCAGAAAGTTTGAGACGGGAATAAATTTGAGCCGGGCTGCTTCAGCATTTTTCAGCTAAGGAAGACTGTTGAAAAATTCAAGGCTGAACTTAAAGCTCCTCTGTCTCGGAGAAACTTGAGCGTTAAAGAATTAAGGTCGCACGCCTCTACTCTCGCCAAAGCCCAGCGTTGCAGCTGTTGTGTGTTTTTTGTGCGGAGATGGAGAACGTCCGTACAGCCACCCATGGCTAATTAGACACAAGGTTGGAGGGGAGGCCGAGCATCACTGTGGTTCCTCTCCATCCACAGTCAGCGGTTTGAGAAGCTGCTTTAGTTTGAGGCTCTTCTTCCAGTTTTTCCAAATTGTGGAAATTCACCTAAACGGGTGATTGTGTTAATCCCTGTTTGGTGAGGGTCAGGATTACATTGCAACAATATTTTACATTACTCTACTGTACATTCTACAGTCCTAGTAGCCTCAAGACTCCAGCACAAGTCCTTCCTGCTCAGCTAGAGCACAGATGACTTTTTGCATCTTCTGAAGCCAAAATGATCTTAATATGTGGGTCTTTCCTGCTTAGGTCTTTCTGAGAACTTTCATAAAAACAATTGGCTGCTAAGTGAACTTAACAGAGGTCCCTTTTCTACTTTTTTTGCTTTGCCTGAAATTTAAACATTAGAGCTGCTTTCCAAAAAAATAAAGGAAAAGACTTTTTCATAATAGCTCAACTCTATTTTTACAGCTTCTGCTAGCACTGCTGATAAAGGCGGAGGTCAAATGCACTATTTGTAATTTACTGCTATCTGATTATGGTTTATTATTCAACAGAAAAACAGTGCCAGATTTTGTTAAAAGCCAATTTCAGTAATCGGTCATGTTCTTTGCTGCACCAGATCATACTGTATCTCCCCCAACAATTTTTCTCACTGTGAAATTCATTTATTTTGTGAAAGGAGACAGGCAATTACAATTTGGTGATTATGCTAAGCAGTAAACATCACTATACTGTATTCACACATCCTTTATTTTATATTCAGAGTATGTGTTTGGATAGAAATGGAACCCAGTCTTCATTTATACATTTTAAAATGGGCCTGTCAATATTGCAGGCAGGCGATTGCCCATGCATATTCTCTTACAGATTTCCTACGCAAAGTGGAAAACAAACTGTTACTATTGTTAGTCAGTGTGCGATAAAACAGAAGGAGGCAATAAAAGGGAGGAAATGCATGCGCACATGAGCACTCGGTCTCTCGGCAGTTCAAAAATTAAACAATTTTTCGAAACCAAAAGAATTAAACTGTGGCGTGGACATTGCTCTTTGTCTAAGTAACATTTTGGATTTTTAAAAGAAACTTGTATAATCACTGCTTTCCTGCACACAAGTAAACACCAGAATAAGAGCAGGAATAGAGGTTGTGGACCAGCCGGTGGTAGTTTCAGCCATCACATCACAATCTGAAGATCCCAGTTCAAATCTCCCCTCATAAAAATAAGGTGGGCCTGTAATTTATTGTTACAGTATATGCTGAATGACACCTTCAGGTATATATATGTATTTGTGTATAAAACAAGCATATTTATTTTAGTGATGTAAAGTAAAACCAACTTGCATTATTGGTGAAACATGACTTCAAAGTTACTAGTGTCTCTGGTTGTCTCGGAAAGACATTATGATAAATGCCAAACATAGTTTTGTAATATGCATTTCCTGTTGGGCAGCACACTGTTCTGTTCTTGTTGTGGTATTTATGGATAAGTGTAATAAGTGGAAGAAGTCATCTCTAGTGACCGATTGTATTATTTGTCCTGTAATTTGCAGCTAGATCAGTCACACCAATATTCAGGACAGATTAACAACTGCTTCCATCAAACTGCCAGGCATCGAACCCCTAGGCCTCGAATCCATCACAGGCTGTGACTGGAGGTTTTGGACCTTCGCGAGGTTAATTCTCCATAGTTCTGCAAACTGTGTGTGTGTGTGTGTGTGTGTGTGTTTTCTCCCCACTATTTCATAGCATTATTCTGCAGAAGCAACACTTCATTATTGGTTTTTAGTTACTGTGTCAAAAGCTCTGCTGTACCTGGGTTAAGATAATAATTATATGCAGTTGGATTAGGATTCTGATTTAATGAGGATCTTGAAATTTTATTTTTGAAACCCAATTTTCTAAGCCTAATTTTAAACTTCTGCTGTGATGTAACACTTGATTAAGTCCTAATGTGTGACACAGTTTCCTGATAGCATTCCTACAGAAAAATTGCCTCTTCTCATCTGGTGTGTACTTATCCAGATTGTTAACCTCTATTACACCCTAAGCCACATTTAAAAGATAACCTTTACCTGAGGCTTTAAAAGCTCTTTTTATAGTAGAGAATTGGTTATAAAAAAGGTTCATTTCAATTTGGATGTCTTAAAGACCTGTTAAATTTAACTACCTGATCATTCATTGTGGCCTATTAAAAAAATATGCATGAGCCCTGAACGAATCTGACCATTTTATTCCTGCTAGTACAGGAAATAGATTTTGCTTCCTAGTCTCAAATATACGTGGCAAAATTTCACCGATGAAGAGTCTGCGGGGTGTTGTAGCGGCTATATGGGGAACGGGACCTTTCTCGGGACCCGGGGGTGACTGCAGTTTTGGTGTTATCAATCCGCTTTAAACCTGTGGTGCAGCGAGGTTCGCACCTGTCCTTCATGCTGCGCTGAGTTTCCTGACAAGTAGATGGACAGACAACTGACACCATTCAGCAATCTGGAACGGAGTGCTGGGTTTGGGATTATCATGCGCAGGAAGTAAATAATCTGCTCAAATAAATCATCTGCAAAGGAGCACCACCTCCAAACACATAGGTGCTGCCTACATTACTGAGACCTCAGTGTATTTAGGGTTTCAGCTCTCGTCTTCACTCAGCCAAATTTGTTGATGTTACCTCTGGAAAAAAAAAAAACATTTGGTTATTTTTTTCCCTTCTCACTGAAATGGTCATTTTGCAAGCAATTGTCAATGTTCCCGCTCAGTTTCAGAACAGAAATATGGAGCTCAGAAGCACCCGGAACTTGCCCAAATTCCCTGACTAATAAACCACTTCATTTTTTGCTTGTCATTTTGTTGGAGTGGTCCCAGTTGGTGTGTGGGTCTGCTGTCTGCAGAAAGCAAGCCAGACACATACATCTCATATCACTGTTTTCTGTGCTGCTGTCCTGTCAGACTGTTTCATTGAACTTTTTTAGGGCAGCTGATGTATTGCAGGGTGTTCATAAATGATTACTCTGAAGAAAGTATGCCATACATTTTTAGTGGAGACAAACAAAATGCTTTCTGTCTGCAGGTATTTAGAGTTTGCAGGCACAAAGATGTTTTCTTTGTGCATTTGATCTGTGTGTCGGCAACTCGATAATAGCCGTTCATTAAAGATGGTGTCCATCAATGAGAAAATATAAATTGGGACCAAAACCTCCTAAAAGCGGTCAGCAACGGTCCAGGACAAAGCATGTAAAGAATCCTCCTGATGTAAAAAGTCATGGATGAGTAAATTATTGGCCACAGGTACAACAGAGAGGAGGAGATCAGTGACAGTGCGAGATGCTCTGTAACCAGGGTATTCATTTGTGGACAACCTGCATGTTACAGGGAGGCTCTTTCTTTCTTGTGCGCTTGTGTGTGCATGCAGTTATATTTGTAATTTGAATAGACGTTTGTCTTTAAATTGGCAAGATAGGTGCAGTCTTCAACTAGGAAATTGGTTCCAACAAGAAACCCCCAATGAGTTAAAGTTGAGTTGCTGCAGGTACTTCATAGCAGCAGTTCAAAGGTTTGCACTTGTTAATGAAAGGCTGGCAGCTCACCCATAAGAGCTTCAGTGAGACTTTTCACTTGGGTGGCGTCGAGTCATTTTGTATGAGTTCTGCTGCTGACTAAAGAGTTCTCCGGATATTGCCGAGGACAAAATGAACGTTCTTGCTGTTGAATTCCAGGGCTGTAGCGATGTGTAACTGCTTGTATGCATCACACAACTTTGCAATGCACCTGCCATCCAGCTCACATTGTAGATGTCACGTTACCGATCAGCAGTAGACAATAAATATTATTAATGGTGCATATGTATATACATGCTTTATAAATGCATACAAGTCAAGAATGTTTAGTGTTTCTTCTCTGTTGGTGAAATCAGATTGGCAGACGCACAAACCAGTTTGTGCGACTGCTTGCCTGCTTTATGCTGTAGTTGTCTCCGCTTTTGTGTTTGAAATGGATTTCCTTGGGCCACAGAATCAGCAAGATATAATCTAATTGAATTTATTTTGAAAGCATCGACTGAAGACGCTCGTACGGAACCTCGCGTTGCCGTGGAGCTCGCGTGTGGGTGCGCTTCCCCCTTCTTGCTTTTTTTCATCTCTCTGTGGTTTGGAGCTGCATTTTTAGTAAGCCCCAGCTTCCACGTATGAGGAAGAAAAAAACGTCCTTCTTGAAACACAGCCGCACACGTGTGGTCGATTATTACTTGCGGTTGTCTTCTTGATCCACTCTGCTTCTACAGTTTTGCACTCAGCCGAAAGTGTTGAACGTAACATGGGAGCTGACATCATCACGGACAAATACGCGTGGAACAGATTCAGAGACAGAAATAGCTGTGTAGCTACCGCTCTTTTTCACAGGTCCCCAAGCAACTGAACACGAAAGATACATGCACTGTATAGATCATAAGGCTCTTGTTAAGGATATCTGGAATGTCTTTTAAGGCGAAGAGAAGCTGGATATTTCACTGAACTTGCTTGCCCTTTATGTCAGTGTGCTATAGCAGCAATGTCTTCCCTGCAGCAAAGGCACGAGTTTGACTGCCTCCTTCGGCTGGAGACCACACTCACAAAGCTAATTGAATATCTCACTGGCAGGTTATGGACACTGAGGACACTGGTTTGAACCTCAGTGAAGCCAAACTCCTGACATTTTTGCTTATTGACAGCATTTATTACCTTTAGGCCACTAGTGAGTGACAGGAGGAGATGCTAGTGTTTTGCTGCATTGGGATTTTGGGTTCAGCTAGAGCATATAGTAAGCAGTGTTTGGTCATGTCCAGGGAGTGACTTCACATCTTCCTCATTACAGCCTTCCCGGTGCAAATATTAAATGACACTCCTGTGTGCACAGTTTGTTGTTAATGTTGCAGTGTGTCAATTGTACACTAGTTCTAGATGCTACATCATTTCGCTCTGTAAGTGTCTTCAGTTACATCTCTGCATCACAAGGCATGAAAGGTTCCTCTCGTTTTCCTTACCCGTTCAACAATAGCACAAGTAGCCGACTAACATGGTGAGAATTTGCATTTAGACTTGCTGGCCCATAGCACAAATGGTTTCTGTCTCTAATAGTGCATTAGTGATCCATTAAACCAGAATCTCAGCAACAGATGTTGTGCCTGATGACTTCCACTGTGGCAGGTTTGCGGGTTCAAAAATAGCATCACGAAGGTGAGAAATGCAACACGTGTGGCATTTGACATAAGCAATAAATTAATCTGGAGATTCCATACACCAAATTCCCATACACCAAATTCAACTTCAGATGTAGTAGAAGCTGATTCCGGGAGCTAATCTCACTGCCAAAAACTTAAAGCCTTCCAAGACAGATGGTCTTTTTGGTAGATATGACCGTTGGCTTCCTCAAGTGAAAAGCTGTAATTTCCGGGTTGCCACGAGAGGGGTTTGCACTCCACAGGCAGCCCCTGCCGCCGTCACTGCGGCTGTTTGCTCCTTCACATGGCCAGACGGCATCATCACATCACCATCTCGGGAGTGACATCGCTTCATGGCGGTGAAGCCCCAGCCTCAGACATCTTCTGCATGTAGGCACTGCAGATACATGCTGTGTTCCAAAGATGGAGGTAATGCAAGCTGCGATTCAGCTGCCTTTTGATTTTTGCAGTATTTTGTACATCACCTCAGCAAATATCACGTGTAGAAACCCATGTGATGCATGAATAGATCGGCATCCATCCTGTTTATAACAGTGAATGTTTACACTTTGGTATCTTTTTTCCACTGTTGTTCAATCTGTATATCCTTCTGGACACATAGTAAGATTACAATTTTGTACAGATTTGGCTAAATTTGATACCACTATACATCTCAATGTGGACCAAAACACACGCACCTTCAGTCTGATGTATTTTGTGATAAAGGGAGATATATTTGCTGGGCCTGGAGATTGTTCTGTATCAACTTGCTGTACGGGTGGAATTTATCTTCATTGTGATCTGGTTCAGATGCAGACCATCAATCTCAGTGGGAGGCTGTTAGGGCTTCGCTTTGTAACCTGTTTATTGAAAATATGCCAATCCCACCATGCTTGCGCAGCCTCCCGCTCCTGCGTACACCACACATTATGGTAGGCGCAGGTCTGAAAAAGACGCTTCAACTTTGTACTTGGAAGGCGTTGCTCATTCCACACATGGAGGAACCACCGAAATGTATAGGAATAGGAACGATTTGTCCATGAATCCATTTCCATTAGCTGCTTGAAAATTTGGCTGAAGAGAGTTTGATCCTGAAGGGTTGGTGTGTAGTTTTCCTATTTTCTGACCTTGTTTGATTCGTGATGCAAATTTAATTAATAATGCATTGTGCACAATGGTTGCCTGCCAAAGTATTCTGTGGCGACTGCACCTCAGGCAGTAAAAGATCTCTTGTACCCTTTTGTTGCCCCTAGGGTTAGGAAGATAAAATGCAGGTTGCTCCATCTTTCATTCTGCAGCTTTCCGGTACCGCATGCTGAGAACTTGCAGCCGAACGCAACCTTAGACCCACAGTCGAGTGAAGTCCCAGAAGAGTTTTTTTTTTTTTTTTTTTTAAATTTGGCTGGATAATTAAATACCATAAGTTCTACCACCCAGACACTTCTGTGCCCCACATGAGCCTTTTGGAGGCAACTGTCAGTGCGGTATCTATCTGGCTGTCAGGGAGGCCCACGTGGTCCCTGTGAAACCGCCTTGTTAGCAACTGAAGGGTATTGAGCGATGGTAAGGGCTAATTGCACTTTTAATGGATGATGTATAATTAGGTTTTACAAAGCAGCACCAAGAAAAAAATGCTATATTTGTACTACAGTTTCTCTCATAAAAAGAGCCGAATAGGGCCTCGGTTTTGAATAAACTGTTCCTTTATGCGGTCACTTATTAGCATAGAAATACCTTTGAGTAGATAAGTGTCAGGGGTCACGAAAGAGAGATCCGCAGTCTTTGGTACGCTACCCACGTAAAGATCAATATTTAATGTATACCGTTTTTCAAAGGCTACCCTTCTTGAGCTGGGTTTCTGAATACTGATCCGAGATAATTTATGTATTTCTCAAGGATTACACTAAGAGAAAAGGGCGGTGAATAATGTGTGGAGCGAAGAGTTTTCCTTGAATGTAGAAGTGTCATGTCAGTTTGTGTCCATTCGCTGCGTCTCTTGCGCATGTTGATGCGGGCTCTCTTGGTGTGGGATTTGGTTTTTTGTCACAGACAAGACTTTTCAACTGATGGATATTTGTTTTACAGCCAGGAGAAAATACTCGTGATATGTCTGGTAGCTGAGATGTTGATCTGAAGCTCAGAGTCAATTCAAAAGCATTAGAAGGGCAGTCACCTTAGACAAGGAGGCTGATAGCTGATGTACAGAAATTGAGAGGAGGGGCAGTCCGGGGACGATGGAGGTTAATGGTGGGTACCACAGTTTCATCCCTGTTTCTTTTGTTTACATAGCGGCCAGCCTTTCAAACAGAGATGTGCACTCTTCATGAATAAATGCACGAGTACCAAAAGGCGAGCAGCACGTTGCTCCATAAAGAGAACAACATTATCATTCATTCCACCTGGAAGCTTGTCCCATACAGTGTCGTTTAAACTACTCCGTGTCACATTGAGATCAGGAACCCATCATCTTATTAGATCAGCCTTGCAGAGATTATTAGAAAATCCATTGCAGGTTTCAAAAACACCTTCCAAGCTCAACCTTATGTGTCCTTGGACTGATTTCTGCGCACGCGCCAATCGCACGTGTCTACGGCTCTGCGTGTTTTTCATGTGTCAACCTAGCATCTGTGTCGTGTGTCAGGCATTGAAAGTTAGAAAAGAGGTTGGTGTTTAGGTTAGGATAAATTATAGCTTGTCATGTACCAAGAAAAAAATGCAAACATTTTACCACTGTCTCTCCAAAAGTAACCATGTTCACATTTAGGTTACTATTAGGGGACAGGATTAAAAAAAAAAAAAAAAAAAACTGAGGGTGAATCAACTCAGACAAAAAAAGTTTCAAAAAAACTAGTCAAGATAAAACCCTTAATCTGAGGCACAAAAATAGATTTTAAGACTAAGGAATGTCCCACCCCACTGTCACATCTGGAGAATGTCTATGCAAGAATCTTGCTTTCTGGTTCTTAAGCTTTATCTTTCCAGTAATCTTGACAACATCTTTCATACGATTCCATCTGCAACAGAGCAGTGTTGGGGATCCTATGGAACCAAAAGTGGTCTTATGCTCACTGTACCAAATTCAGGGGTAAAAGCTGTGCATTACGTGCAGGACTCATCTAGCACACAAAATGGGATGCGCCGAGCTGGCCTCTGGAACATCCTGTGGCTGCCTGTCTTCTCCCCTTCTCCTTCCTTTGCTTGTCTCTGCCATTATGCCTGTACACCATGTTCACATTTTGGTTAACGTTAGGGAAATCACGACTGCAGCAAAATAATCAGTCATGCAACAGAAAGAAGAACAAGAGGAATTTGGAGAGATGCGAGCGTCACAAAGAGGCTCACAAGCTGCACCATTCTTCCAAATTCTCCACGCATCCAGGTGCCAGGCCCCAGCGCGGCGGGTTTCCATCACATCCACTCAGCAGCTCCAACACTGTTCCACTGTCACACTGATTGTTTCACTATGCAGAAACAAGCATGACCATGAGTGTGGGCAGCCATTTTGGCCCATGTCAGGTAGCACCAAATTGCAGAAAATTCCTTTCCATCCATTATGAAATCAATTTGGTCTTTAAGAAATGTGATGACGGCAACAAAGGTTACGATAGAACGTAAGGTGTTGTCAGGACCCCGTGTGCATGACAGGTGCTGATAAGTGGGCACGGACTGAAAGAGGAGGACAGTGAGCAGCCAAGACCCCCCATGACATAGTAATTAGTCTCCAGCTCCTCACCAGTCCTTATGACCTCTAACCCTTGCTTCTCAGAGAGTGACCAAATGCCTAAAATCCCCTCACCCTCAAAGACCCATAAATTCCCTTCCTCTGAATATATGCAGTAATTCCTCATGTAGCACCAAAGTGTATGAAATAAGTACATTTTCTAGTTACTTCATTTTTTTTGTATTACATAGTTAATTTTCGTAAAAGTGTGCTGGGAGGTACAGAATATATAGTCATTATAAGAGACATTATATGTCACCTTATTAAAGACTGAGTATGAAATATGTTGCCTGAGTTAATCAGCTGAATTATCCTGAAGAACATACTATAAAACCGAAATACTTTTATCGAATATTAAAATTACAGGACATTCAAAAAGTGCTGATGATTTGAATGTTAGACCTTTTCAGCACTTACCAGAATGCTGTCATCTTCCCTTTTTTCAGCATCTCATACCACTGGACCTCTGAATAGATGCTTATAAAGGGTAAATTTTGTTTAATGTTATATGTAGAGTCAAATTTTCACTGTTTGCATTTAAGAAGACAATATCTGTAATTTTGCTTTTTATTAAAATATTTCGCTTGGAGTCATCTTGTCTCCTAGGGAACATAATCCCAGCTACTGAGTGTTAATGTGTTTTTATCAAGCTGTTCTTGTTGAGCTCGCTCTTACCGCAGTGTGTGGAGACGTAGCCACCGCCGTCACCCCGTTTACCGCAGTTCACCGTGCCCTTAATGTAACCTATGTAACCTGTGTGTGTGTGTGTGTGTGTTTGAAGGTAAATTGCTACCCGAGTCACAGTTACGCTCATTTTTGGTGTTGGCTGAGGTGTTATTGTACCACAGTGTCTCACATTGGTCAAGTGCACTGTTGTGGGGATGGTGTGCCAAATTATTTTTGAGTTATGTAACACTGGATAAGGAAAGACAAATTAGGATTCATTGTCTGTTTTTGAAGTGGCGGGAACAGTGTTTTTTTGTCAATTTACAGTTATCAAGACTGTTTGTCCAGCACGTGTCCTTTTCGAGCTCTCTATAGCAAAAACAGATAACTTTAGCAGAATCTGTCTCCAAAAACAAAAAAGTTTTAAATCTACCTCCCTGGGTGCTTTGTCTTCAGATGTGTTTTTGAAATTTCACATACTTGTTACCTCCTTTATTATACATTTAGTTGATTTAAATGCATCAAGTTGAAAGGAGATGTAATGTGAAAGGAAGACAGATGTCCTCAGAGTAACAGCATCTCTGCGATCTGATGGGGAAGCGCTTTCTGGGCGCAGTTTTAAATGAATTAACTTCATCTCTGAGGGACCACCCTGAGATTAAGGAGTTCAGCTGGCATTGCTAAGATGTTCCTTTTTCGCTAAGCGACATGCCTTTAATGCGGTTATATATAGACATCATTAGCAAAGCAAGGCAAAACTGCTTGGTTTAAAATGTCACTGGTATTAATTACCAAAGCAATTGTCTCTTCCCAGCAAGGCTGTCTGCACAGTTAAGTTGAAGCTATTTCAGGAAGTCGCTGTGAAGAAGCCACTGTGAGGGCTGCATTAAGAAAGCATTCAGTCACATCACACCATAGTTTGTGGTCTGTTTTTCACCCTTCTCTGGGCTCCACAAGACTAAGGCAACTGCACAGGGCATTTTTTTACGTTCCTTGACAATATTATCTTCCATTAATGAAAAAGGAAAAAAAAAATCAGCCTATTTTGTTCAATTTCTGGGACGTTTTCACATCCGTCCGTCTGTCTATCCGAGTAATTTTTTCCTGCAACGATATCGGATCACAGCTTCCCCTTGCACCGTCACCGGTTTCTCCTCACATCCACGTCTTCCACCCACTACACCTTTGTTACGTAATAATTTCTTTTGACTTTATTCCTTTCAACATGGAAAATATTTACCTCAGGAAAGATAATGCATCTTGGTATTCTTTCCTTCCCTGTTGGAGGTTTATTGAAAACAGCAAGTGTTTTGGCCAAGTTGCAGAAGATCTTTCCGAATGATTGCACCTTGAAATTTCACACTTAACAAAGGCGAAAGTGTCTTGAGGGCAAAGAGGCCCTTTTCACCAGACTGTGAAGGATGTTTTTGTTCAACCATAGCTAAGGATGAATGCAGTGTTTAAGACTGCAGGTCATTTATAATCTGCCTTTTCACAACTGTGTTTAGGTTTGAACTGAAGGTACATTCTCTGGTTACACTGGAGCCCAATTTAATGGATTTGGTTTCTGTGGGATTTTGCAAGAGGTCGCACAGGTTTTTATGCAAAAAATACACAATTAATGTGCCAATATACTGTAGCTGAAATATATGTGAATTTACCTCATTATTAAACCGCAGTTTAATATCGTTTCCTCTTATATTTCCTATATTCTCTCTCCAACATGTACGATGTAGCTTAGTCAGTGTATTACTTTGGTCTGATGAGCTATGAAAAGTACAGAAAAATAATATGTGATAGAATATTACCATAGAGTACTGGAATATTAGCAGGATCTATAGGTTGCTGTAGTTGAGGGATGAAGAGTTGAAAAGGAGGTTTTGTTGCATTTTTCGAAGTGTGAGTTTTGGTGGAAGGAACAGCAGTATTCACTCAGTTACTACAATAATAATAATAAATGCTTGTTCATAGTAACAGTAATAATCAGGTATTAACTTTTATGTAATTCTGTGAGTATTGCATCGAGAATTTAATGTGGCGGTGGACATTATAAAAATGCAGTACAGAAAAAAGGGTTAAAGCTGCCAAAGCAGTTAGCAAAATGAAAGCAATGTAACTATTCTTTTAATTCTACTTCCATAGTAAACGCTATTCACAGTAGTAGACATTCTGCAAGACAAACTCTGTTGACTCTCAGACAGATTCAGTGAAAAGTCATTAAATATTTCATTTGCTAACCTTAGTGTTTAACTATCCTACCAAAGAGAGACTGTGTAGCATTTTCACAGATTGCAGTGCACCTCCTTTAGTATCTTAAAATGAATATATCATATAATCCTCTGAATTTATGTGATTATTTAATCCACGGTTTATCTTTTTCAATCAGAACTAAGCTTTCCAAACCAGTACTGATGAAACAAGAAAGATATTCAATACAGAAAAGTTAATTGCGTTATGACACTATGGGCAGCATGAGAGCTCAGCAGGCAGCTCTACCGCCACACCGTGCCTGGGCTGTTGGGGTGCGGGGTTGGATCCAGTGCGGTCTGTGTGGAGTTCACCCCATGGCTGTATGGCTTTCCTCTGGATGCTACTGTATACACAGTCCAAAGGCATGTATCTCAGGTTAGTTGGTCAGTCTAAATTGTCCATGCAGGATGAATATGTGCAGGGTGTGGCCACCCTACAATGGAATGGCGTTGTTCTGATAGCTCCCAGTGCTACTGGGATAGACACCGCAACCCTGACCAGGACAAGCGGTTAAATGAATGAGTGATGACTGCATCTGCACCGATTCTTAACCATAGCTGGGGGAAGAAAGTCAATTTACTCCAGTAATTTTTATTTACATATGCCTCTGAAACTAGTAATCCTGATATTTCAGTAGGAGAGGTCACAAGATTGCATAACTAAATTTGGTCTGGGGTGACCTACTCCTGACTACAGGCATTGCAAGCACACTTCTGCGATAAGGAACTAACTATTTTAGTTATTATAATTTATTGTTTTCTGCCTGTTTTTGTTGGTATGACTACCTCTGTCACTACTACTATTACTGCTATTACTGTTGCTGCTTCTCTAAGGTTCCCCTTCCCTCTTGTGTTTCTCTTTTTTCCTCTTCTTCCCCTGAGTTGCCCTACCACATTCCCTGGAGACGAAAAGTTTCATAAATCCACTGTAATCTGAGGCTCCTGAAATTCCTCACTGTCACCCGGATATGAACGCTCCACATGGCTCCCACCTCCCCTCCCGTGAGGTGCAGACAGAAAACTAATAATAAAAATAATAATGTTCAATAAGAAATAAAAAGTGAAATGAAAAACGGGAGGAAAAAATCATATATAAAAAAGACCTGCTTCCTACTCGCTGCAGAGAAGGAGTAAACCATGTTGCTCAATAAGTCAACTGGGTGAAAAGAAGACAGTGACAGAAGTAAGACCTTCTGTGGCTGTCCTCCATCCTCCCTTTGAAAGACGTTTTGCCATTAGTTCATTGGCGCCTTCCAATTGATAGTTGTTTTAAGACACCTGTTCCTCTTTTTGTCAGGTGTACACCATCACTGATAGGAACAGGTGTCCTAAAAGAAACACTCATTTCACATTTCCTGCCATACTGTCGTAAAGCGTATTGTGATTGTAAACCCCATCCTCTTTCTTTCTACTGTCGTGATTACGAGCTTGTGATCCTCACCACTTCCAGCTGGAGCATTGCACATCCACTGTACCTGTCTGACTCTTGTGGCACCTTCACTCCACTACAAGTTTGTAGGTTTCATCTGAGCTGGTCCTCATCACCACAGCAGATCAGAGATACTATAGTTTTCTTCACTGGAGTTTTTGTGGGTGTTCTTCAAGTCAACTTTACTTTGGTACGTGTCTCTCTAGAAGTCAGCATTTGAAGAAAAGGGAGTTATACTTAGAGCTGAAAAACTTTTTTTTTTTTTCCTTTTTGCTTTTCCTGCTTTTGAAATATGGCTCTTCAGGACCTTGATAGATCCAGAAATTGAAACTGAATTTGAAGTAGGGCCACTTAAGTGCTATTTTCTGCCCCTTACCTGCTTGGAAGGCCACAATCACCCCCTGCCAAGTCCTGAGAGCATCGGTAATTGCTTGATAGTTTTTGAGTTTGTGTGTGTGTGTGTGTGTGTGCACGTTGGAGGGGGAAGGATATTTTTTTTTAAGAATTTTTCACTAAAATGATTGAAAAACCCACATGTGAGACACTGCATCATTCTGCCAGCACAACGTGTCTTTGTCAAAAATTAGTTTATAAAACACTGTGCGGAAATCTTTTTTGTTTGTTATCCATTCATCCATCATCAACAACCAGTTCTTCAGGTCAGGGTGTCAATACTCCAAAGCCTATCCTAATATTACTGGACACAAGGGGTCCACCTTGGGAGAGATGGCAGTCCATTGCGAGGGGGGAGGCACACATTATGTCCAGTTATGTACAGTGACTAACCTAAAACACACATGTTTGGACTGTGGAAGGAAAGTGGAGAATCCAGAGCAGACCTACACAGACAGGACAGAGCATGCAAGCTAAACCCAGACCGAGCTGAATTTGAACCCACACCCAAAAAACTCAGGTGCCGTGCTACCCGCTGCGGCACTGTGTTGCCCTGTTTATCACAGTTACAATTATTTATTGCACTGAAATGGGTGTTAATATTATAACCCAACACAAACAAGAAGTTGTGCGTGCAAACGTGTGGCGCAACCTCAGAACTGCTTAAGTTGATTTATTCACATGAAGTGATGGGCGCTTCTCAACTTCGTGGCAGCTCTCGATTTAATGGCTTGTGTTTAGCAGATGATGTCATCTGGCAGCTTTGTATAGAAGCACAGTGAGCAAACAGACAATAAACACGGGTAACAGATCAGACGATGCCATTTTGATGGCGGATGAGTTTTACCATACGTGACTGATTTGCAGCTGTGTTATTCTGATGAACCGTTTTTATAGGGTTTTTAGACAACCTCCTGCCATTTTAACATTATTTCGAATGCGTAATGTTTCTGGGGCCCAGCTTTTAATTTTTTGTTTTGAAATTTGTCTTTAATTTTATTATTTCTGTTTGTAGGTCACTGCAATTACATAATGATTTTAGCTGCATTTCAGCGCCTTGCATCAGGAGATCCGGCCCCCATGCTGGATGCCAGAGGAAAAAAGTCTGCAAGAACATGTGTTTTAAATAAAAGAAAGTAATAATGCACTGTTTATTTATATGCAGTGAATGTGTTAGTCCGTTTTCTCTTTCGTGCTTATTGTAAACACATAGTTTACAAGTTAATTGCTGTTATTTTTCCAAATGTAAGGGGGATTGCTTAAAAGGTAAACTTAAGGCAGATGCAGTGAAGTCATGCTGTCATGTTAAGATGCGTGCTGGCATGTCTTTGTCACGGTACAAAATGAATGTGGATTAATTGCATTCCTGGTGGCTTCAATGATCTGTTAGCCCTGTCAATACAATGGCACCTACAGAGTTCAACCATGGTGGTGTCCACAGAAGCGGTCCCAAGATTGTCATTTAATTCCGAGAGATGTCGCCATTAGGGGGGTCAGTGCACAAAATACTAGGATTATATGCTGACCTGGAGGGCAGATGAAAATCAGTGATCGGGTTCTGGTTCGCTGATAGCCTGCCTGTATTATAGCATTTATTGTCATCTTGTGCCCTAATTGTAGGATGGGGATGCTCAAGACAGAAGTATGACAATTGGGAATTACTCTGATGGCAGTTAACCTGCCCTCGGTGAGAAGCAAACCTCTAGCAGAAACACAGCCGTGCGGTGTGTAGGAGCACACACAAATGGCTGGAGAGCTTTCTCAGAGAAGCATACCGTTCACATTTAAACTCACCGAAAAGGCTGTACGCCATCTCAGCGTGAGACGTGTTCCCACTTGAAATGCGAGTGGGAAATTTGATAGTTGTGAAAAAGTGAGTGGGGCTATCCACTGTCTCAGTAATTTGAGAAAGTGTCGCAAGGACAATTCCCCTGAACCCGGCCCTGCCATCATGCACATTGGCAAGAATTAAGTTATCTTTCTGATGAGGTGCTGCTCACCTTTTCTGGGACAGCAGCACTGAGGCGCAGGGTTCAGCATTAGCACCGTGCTCTCATAGAGAAGGAATTGACACAGATCACCTCTCTTGGTTAATCCTCTCAGACTTCTCTGTAGTCAGTGGGGAATCCTTGCTGTTTAAACTTCTGCATTTGCTAATTCAACTTATTGTGTCACACGGTGCATGTTTCTTGTTTATTATTACTAACATGTGCGTGATTTAGTCTGTGCTATTTGTGAATCCATAAGAATCCAGACAGAATTTCCTGTTCTTTAGTTATTCTGTAAGTTCCCAAAAGATGTTTTCTCTTTCATAATACGGGGGTACTCAATTCACAATGTGGCTCCGTTTCAATGACCTCATTGTAATTTGACTTTGTTGTCAGTTACACCTTATCGTACACTGCATTAAAGTATTAAGAATAGTTTATTGTACACATATATGTTATACAGCTCTGTTGCACACTGCACAGTTATGCTGTGTAATAGGTCTTTTTCACTGATCTCACTCATTATGTGTTTAAATAATACTAATATGCAATAACCATAATATACAATACTGTACTATGGTTATATTTTCCTACTAAATCATTAATTTATTCACTTTTATTTCTGAATATTTTTTTCTTTTCAGCGCCACCAGAACACAGACTTTTTCATTATCCATAACTTAGCTTGAATGGAACCACAAGCGCAAAGTTCTGTAAATAAAGCATTTCATTTAATAAAACATAATTGCTGGCAAACAGACCACAATACTGACTGATTCAGTCAGAAATGCGGTGTTTTGCAGCAGTGTGGCCAGCTGACACCGTACAGCAGATGGAGATCTCATCATTAAACATTCTAACCAAATGTCTGGACTCTAAAGCAATATAATAGGGATAACAGGACGGCCATCGTAAGTCTGTGTTGTCGTAAGGCACACCTGTTCCATGTCGAGGACTACCTGTAGTCGCCTGTTTTAATCGCCAAAATTATTAAGGGTACAGGCATTATTTGGCACCGGCCGCGTGGCCTGCTATTGGCCTTTCCCATCTCAGTCATCCGGATGCTTTTGTTTTCAGCTGCTGCAGGCCTGCTGTTGTCTCCCATCCTGTTCTTTCCACGATGTGTTATTTAATTCTGTGCCCTCGCACACGTTCGCAGCGGCACATATCTGCGACGGCAAATTAGAACGACTTGCCATAAAACGGACGCCGACGCCTGTCACATTGGCACGTCATTAACAGCAACGTGTGAAAGGTGGCGGTAAACTTTCAAAAGCAGCGGTAAAATCCCACAAGGACTCAAAAACTTTCTCGCGAGGAAAAGAAAGCGAGAGGGAGTTACATACGCGTCCCACGAAAACCGAGCGACTCGGCAAGCGACGTTGTCATTTATCGGCTGCGGATTCACATCCTGCCTCAGCTCTGGTGATATGGAGGCCACTATTGCGTGACGTTACTACAGGTGATCTTGTTTCGGTCCACGGTAAAAAACGGTAAAGCGTGGCAGAACTGCGGGCAAATTTCCCATGTGTTTGAGTGGCTGAATCTGTGTCAGTTGCTCACATCAGACTGGTGATCAGTGTGTGTTGCGCTTCATACCCTCACAGTATAGGATCAGCCCCACCATGACTAAACAAGCGGTTATTGGAACTGGATGGAGGCACAGATGGATGACAGTTGTTTACGAGCTCAAAACAGCTTTATTGCCGGCTTTCCGCAAAGCCTGCCGTGCTCTTGTTGGGTGTGCGAAATGAGCGGAAAAGGAAGCGAACGGTCGCAGTGCGTGAAGCGCTGTGCGGGCGAGAAGGTCGCACGAGAACTTCTCGAGCTGTGATTATTTGTTTCCTTGCAGCGAGAAGGTGGGCCGAGGTGACCGCTGGCGGAAGTCTCCCGACGCTCGGCACGTTCGTCTCCCAGAACCGCTTCTGACTGTCGCCGCTCTGCCCATCTTAATTATCTCGGGACACGCTCGAGCGCTCCTCGGTGGGGATTTATTTATCCAGCCTGAGTTTTGTCTTTTGTTTCCGTTCAAATAGCCTCTCGAGCCCGACCGAATGTCGCCGCAAGGACAGGGGAGCCGGGGGGGGGTAGAGATGTGTAATTCACTTGCTAGCTGCACTCATTAAACATGCTTTTTGAAATCAATTTCTTGCCTTAAGCTCAAATGAAGTGCGGCTGCACTGGCCCGCTCACCCGTCTTCAAGTCGCCGAGTCCTCGTGGCCCCACGTCCGGTTCATGGCTGCATTAGCAGCAACGCGCGCAAATTCATTACGACCTCCCTCTGTTTGTGCGCAGCCAGCTGTAAAAAGTCAACACGCAGAACCATTTTTACTTCCACTTCCTTCCCCCTACACCTCTACTTGACAAAGATTTATTTTGAATTATTTCTGGGCTGCCGGTCCATTTAACGCCTCTGAGAAGTCCTCTACCGTTTCCTCACTGCTCTGTGGCGCCTCCAGGTTGGTGGTGAACTGTGTGCTTGCGTCTGAACGGTGGTTCAAGAGAATTTCATGATGGCACCAGTGGACTTTGACATTGTGCGTTTCTACAGAAACAGTAAAGAAGGGAATTCGGAATGTCCTCGGATAAACTGTCGCACTCATTTTCCCAAGAGAGATTATTAGACAAAATTTTCATACTTATATTTTCATACAAAAGAAAAAAATTCAAAGCAAGCACCGCACATTTGTCGGGGTTTGTGAACGAATCTTTCTTGCGGCCTTCGGTGCCGGTTTTGAGACCAGCTCTACCCAAAGTGCATGCGGGAACTCAGGAGGGATGCGTCTTCCCATCTGTGGGTAAACTATTAGATCTGTGCGTGTTTAAAATAACTCCTACATTAAAACAAGTCTGCGTAAGAGTGTTTGGAGAGAGGTTTTCTTAGTATTCACAGTGCAGATGAAAAAGCTTCATGAATAATACGTATGTGGAAAAGAAGCAATAAGTTTCCCCTGTACCTCGCTAGCTATTTACTCCTTAGGGTCCGCACCACCCCCATCCGCTAGATGCGCTGCAGAGCAGGTTCACAGCATATCAACCGAGAAAGAACTAAAAATCATCGAGACCGCTCAAGCCTGCTAAAGATGCTGCGCACGGGTAGCACAGTACACTGGGGATTACATTTGCAAGCTGCACATTACATTTTTTCCGTAGCTGATGGTGTTCTAAAAATTGAAATAGCGATTCATCATCAAGGCATATTTTGTTGTATCAGTCCAGTCTTGATCAAGGGAGTTCCACCAGGAAGAGGGATTTAAACCTCTGCCACCTGCTGCCCCAAGTCAGAAGAATGACAAGCACATAAGTAAATAGCTTGACATTTATGACTTTAATTCATAAACCTCTACCTCTGTCTGCCTGTTTTTTGTTTTGTTTTTCACCACTGATCTGAAGTTTGGTTCGCAGGTCTTTGCGTGGTCCTGTTCATTAAACTCTGAAAAGGCTATACTGTTTTGAAAACATAAAATCTGATCTCCAGCAAGTGCTGTCATTTTCACACAGCGTACGCAGAAACGCTGATGGTTTTTCTCGCCACGCTCGCACGCTCTGAATTCAACCAGTTGAACAGTAATTAGGTTGGGTTGCGTATAATGTATTACTGTGTGCACATCACCGCAACCGGTATGTGTTGCTGTCAGTGCCAACTGTGTGTTCAGTTATTAAAGAAATTATACGTGATGCACGGACGCATGGGCACACGGTGCTGCACACATTAGTAATGCGAGGGCGATAAAGTTTGGCAATGTACAGTGCCGTGACAAAGTATTTGCCCCCTTTCTAATTCCCTTTATTTGTACTTATCCATAGTACTCAGTTGTGTCCGATCACCAAACAAATTTAGTATAATAGCACAGGACAGCACAGTTTTTAAATGATCATTTAATTTATTGAAGGAGAATAATTCAGCAACACTGACAAAGTAACACATGATACTTGGTTGGGCCACCTTTGGCAGCAGCAACTGCAATCAAACGCTTGCGGTAAGAGGAGATCAGTCTTTCACATTGCTGTGGAGAAATTTTGGCCCACTCTTCTCTACAGACTGGTTTTAATTCAACCACATTGGAGGGTTTTTGACTACGAACTTCCCATTTAAAGTCCCACCACACCATCTCAATGGGTTTCAAGTCAGGACTTCGACTAGACCACTCCAAAACTTAAATGGTGTTTTTTTTTTTGTGTGTGTGTACTTAAAGGAACAGACACAGTTACTAAGTGTTAAACAGTGATGTTTCTGTGTATCACAATGTGAGCTTTCATGATAAAAATGGCCCTTGCACCCCAACTCGAAAACTTTTGTAATAGCTTAGCTCCAGTGCAATGGGATGGATGGAACTGCTGCTTTCTGCTCTGAAGGTCCTGCCCAGGCACCATGTCAGCTTGAGGTTGGGTGTGGGAGCAGCACTGGAAGGAGGTGGTCCTCTATGACCCCGAGCATCATTCTGACTTCCCTTTCTGTACGGTCCCCTTAACCATGCCAGCCAGATGGTTTCATCACATTGTTGTACTTAGTTTTCCCCTCAGTTTTATTACATTTTGTCACTTTGTAGGGTAGTGAAATGTTAATTCTAATGTTATATTGGTTGGCGGTATGGAGGAGTATAATAACACCTTGACGGTCATTTTGCTGGTGAAGATTTTCTGAGCGTAGCCCACAGTGTTACATGATGCATAACTGTTTACCTTGAGACCACTGTACTGCATACAGTATACCTCACTCTGTTTTTTCAGGTATTCCAGTGAACCCTGGAAAGTGGGGTTTTATTGCACAGCTGCAGTGGTCAGGTCAGTGGCCAGATGGTTTTTGCTGGACTTGCACATTAGACCTACATGGGTCTAAACCTATAAGCATGTACTGAGAAGGGTTTCTACTGCAGTGGAGCAGAGACAAAGCAGCACCTGGAGACCCAGCATGCCTGAATCACGTCCTTTCGCCATGTTCTTTTTTCTCTGGAAACACTGGAAATTGGCAACCTGGGCCTTTTTCAGCTTTGTGGGCCTTGTGTTTATGTCCTAGGTTTTGTGTATGAACTTGCAGAGGGAGAAGAGGGAGGGGACTTTGCGGTCCTTCCATTTTGTGACTCCAGCCTACCTTTCATTGTGTGATAACTGTTTAGTACAGCTACCCAGCAGCTGAGCTTGCTAGCAGGGATCCCAGCAGTTTAGGCTGCAGCCTCCTTCAGTTTCTAATTGCAGGTTGGGGGACAGGCCAGTAGCTTAGCCAGTTCTGAGGACACAAACCTGTTGCCTAAAGGTTGCTTGTTCCAGCTCACTGCCTGCTATTACTGCAGTACCGCTGACCTGATGTGCTATCTATATATATATATATATATATATATATATATATATATATATATATATATACTGTATAGCACATCATATATATATATATATATATATAGCCCTTGGCATTCCAAGGGTCACCTGGTTTTTGAAGCAAGCATGAACATGAATATAGAAAACACAACCAATTTTGTTCCTCAATGTACAACAGTGTGCAAAAAACACATGGGCACATGGTTTCTTCTGTTTAGGATCAGGTGAAAGGAACTGAGACAAATTGTCAGAACTTTGTAGCACCAAGTGAAAATATGACCTAGGTACAGTCATAGGGTTTACTGCACTTTCGTATCTTTTGCGATCCATTTCAGCCGAACTGCACAAATGCAGCGTATAGTTTGTACAGACCCTGTGATCTGGATTGACCTGTAGATAAATATTTAGTGTTTACTTTTGTATTCAAGGGTTCACGTGCATACAGTCTGTATATGTAAATACCACTATTGGAAGGTGTATTTTTCTGTATTATTTTCAATGCCTCTGTACTCTGTGTTTCAGCAAGTACGCCAGGGGTAAGCAGAGGTGCTGGTTCTGTCGCAGTTACGCTTCATGCACGAGACATTTCGATCCAAGTATTTTCTTGGAATTTCTGCTGCCCCCAAAAGTCCACCTAAATGAATGAATAATACGTAAATTGCCCCAGGCAAAGGATTTGCCGGTTGAATGAGTAATGTAATGCAATAAGCTTCTTATAAAGAATACATGAACAGAAATGTCAATATACCTTTGCAGGAATAATGGATTTATACTGTAGATCCTCATCTTGCCTCTTCCTCACTCTAGACAACACCCCCAGATTGCAGAGACAGTTGCACTTTGCTTATGATAAATCTAAGTGTGATAAATCTAGAAGTTAGGCTGAATGACTGTAGGATGTTTGTTGTTGTGTTTTTATCATTATAAGTTAAAGTGGACAAAGGTATCCCCTAAATATTTCTTAATCATACGCTGCTGGGGGAAGTGATCTGCTGCATGAGTAAATGTATCAGGAAGTTCATTGTGCTCAAAGTTTTCTGTGTTCTGTGGTCAGAGGTCGTGTGTGTAAAAGGGGTTAATGCAGAGCAGAAGGTCAGACTGTTGGAAGCATCTGTGCCTCAGTCGTTTTGTATATTGACAAACGGGAGCAAGGAGCCACACACTGAGAGCATTCGTCCCAGGGGAGGGACACATTACCAGCACGCCCATATTTACCAAGCTCAGCCAAATATGCACGTAACGGCTGTAGCGCAGCTTGCCCCAGTTTTGTGCTTTGTTCTAGGTGATCTTCACTTTCTGCGTTTGCCACTTGTACGCGTGAGACGCATTAGGCCCCATGCGGGAGCACCGAGCGTATGCGAATCTAAAGTAGGTCAAGCCGCTCCACCGCTGCCGCATCGGGATATTACCCAGCCCCGATAGTCCACCACGACTCCCGACTGAGCCGTGTGGAACAAAGGGAACAGGTGAATGATGAATGCGTTGCTATTGGTACCTGGCGACCTCCTCCAGCAGGGGGGCTCTCTTAAGCACATATAAACATTGCTGACTCGCTTTGCTATTCTGCTCCACCCCCAGCTCACTAGAGAGGGGCAGGTTTTCCCTTCGACCACCAAGCAGGTTTGAATTCCAACATCACACCGACATGGGCTGTGTCGCATCTATATTTAGAGTCTTAATACATCGCCACGAAAATCCATCAGCATTGATCTCGGTTGCATGTGTGAGTCATTGCCTCTGAGATTTGTGCAGTACAGCTGTACAGTGTGCTGTTTACATGTTCCTCAGAGGGGATGTGTGAATCCTTGTATGTTATTTACTCATCATTCATAATAAGCACTTTATCCTGTATACAGTTGTGATTTTCCAGCGTCCTCGGTCTTACCAACAGGCCACTATTGTGACTGAAGTCTCATATTTGAGAAAGTATTAAATTTGAAGTCAGTAATGTTAAAATGATTAAGTTTGGTTGAGTGCATAAGCAGACCCTGTGACCCCAATGCAGGGCTCATGATGTGCTGCAGTTCATTCCATCAGAGAAAAGAGAGAATGTATTGCTGAGAAGAAATGAACCCAAGGTTTTCATATTCAATTTCAGCTGTGTCAGTAAAGAAGGAGACTTGGCTGAGTGATGTATTTTGGCTGCGAAGGTGTGCATGTTTCTTTGTGTGCGCACGCACACATCTGTATGTATGGGCATGCGTGTGTGTATGTCCAAATGTGAAAACCAGCAAGTTCATTGCTCGGGTTGGTTGGTTCGTTCTTGTGCCTGGCATCTGAGTCAAAAAGTCAGTCAAAAACAAACCAGCCCACCAGGAAAGGTCCCACCTCTCCCAGTCACCTCTGGACAGAACCCATTAACCCTCTCTGTCACAGGTCCTTTCTCAGGTAGCAGTGGCCTAGCAGTGGTTTCCTTTCATATCTTCACTTTGAGGATCTCCAGGGTTTCTCACGAACCCAAAAACATACTCTGTTAAGTCTTTTTAGGAACCCCATTATCTAGTCTGTTTTGTGTTTCATTCATCAGTCATTCTCACATCTCACAGCAATAAGGTGGTGAGGTCCACAAAACTATTAATGAGAGGAATACTGAATAAATGTTCTTCTCCTCCTAAAGACTAAACTGTCACCACTGCTGTTTAATTCTACTTAGAAACCTATTCCCTTTTTAAAAAATCCAATGCCTGTACTGGTGTATTTTCCTGTTGCTTTAGTGGGCTCTGGTTTCTCACACAACCCCTGGGGTGGACTGAGGGTACAGCACTGAGTGTTAAGTGATGAGACACACAGCCTGCAGGTGTAACATTTATGGAGTTCATAATTGTTTTCCTGCATTTCTCAGCATGCAGCACTTGTGTGGAAGAAAAAAATACCACTTTGGGTGTAGAGAGAGTTACACTTAATTTTTCTATAGAAATACACACCGGTGTGGGAAAGCCCCTTCGAAAAGAGAGTCTCCATGAACAAAAGATACAGGAGTTATGTATACAGTGTTTGCGAGATATTCCCGCACTTCAGTAGATTTCCGCTTCAATTCCTTTGTCTCAGCTTACCTGCATACCTCTCTTTGGTCTGACCTGAGCTGAAACTGGCCATTTGTTTGACCATTTGACACACGCACACACAAAAACCAGTTGTATATTTTGCTATGAGACTTTGCCCTTTTTCTGGAGGCTATGAAGGGTGTGGAGGACAGAAGAGCTCAGTGGAAGTCTACCATTGCCACCTAGAAGGGCTGCCAGTAGACTACATGGTGGCGAGAGTGTTGATCCTGTACGACTGTCGAAGCTACGTATCTGGCTTGTTGCGTGCCATTTGTGTGAGTGACATGACTGTCCATATGAGTGTACATCGGAGCTTGTGAAAACTGTGTGTTAAATTCTGTTTACAAGTTGCTGATGCCATTATTACAAATGCATCGAAAATGCCGTATGAAAGCCAAGGTCCCACATAAGGTGAAGGAATATACATTACAAACACTGCTGGCCACGTCGGAGCCGCCGTCTCTTATCCCATTTCTTCAGTACCCATGTAACCATGCATAAGCCTCTGTTAAGTCTTTTATTCATTTTGTGCGGGTCACCTCTTTTTATGCGGACATTCATCAGAAGGCTATGTTGTTCATATGTCTACTGAAAATATAATTGTTTTTCTGCACATCATAGCCAGGTTATGAGGATTACAAAGTTCTGCAACTAAGAAAACTGCCATGGCAGGTGGTGCTTTGATCATTAGTGCTGAAGTAATGTTGACCTTGCTTAATAAGTGACAATTTAACAGATTTGGGTGAAAAATTGGTGATTTTTGAGACTTGTGACCCCATTATAGTGTTTCCAATTTAAATTAATTGTAATTTAAAGTTGATTTATGAGAATTTATGGGAGTTTGATTCATGAGCAGTTCTCAGGAATGTGTTACAATGGTTAATGTGCTTAAAGTTGTATATGACCCATCATATACAGTATGACCCAGTATGACCCATCTACTTTTCAGTGTTGGCTGGTTACACCACACTCACAGGGAGTCTGAAGCTAAGTCTCTGTTATTTTTATTCTTTTACTATACGCTCTGAACACAGATGTATTACTTTTAATGGCTTAGCATCAGAGCAAGTAATTGCTCTATTTACAAGTTACCATTACTAAGTAGTTTCAGAATACATTTCAGATAAATAGGACCTTTAAATTTGTGCATATTACAAATGGAATCAGTTAATAAGATTTCGGTTAATAAGCATTTCCTCAGACAAAAGGGCTGAGGAAAAAGTTGATCATGCAGAGAGGACTGAGGCAAAAATATAAATATGACTTTATTTGAGGAAATAATGTGATTTTAATATAGACCAAGATAGTTTCAGATTTTGTGTTTTTACCAGTCAAAATGTTAGTGATGTATTTTTCATAATGTACAATTTGTTGTTTATGCATTCAGCACATAATGGAAAAATGTTGTACTTTTCCCATTCATTTCCACCAAGGTACATTATTACAGGCAGTGCTGAATAATTTATTCAATGCCATGTGAGGTCCACCTTAAGCTTCACGTGTATTTCAAACAACGCACGTACCGTGTTACACCCTCAGTCCACCATTTCTAGTGACACTTAATTTTCATCTCGCTCTGAGGCTTCTTTTTTAATTTTGCAGGATATAAAATTAGAAAACAGAATGACCATTTCTGTAGTCATGCCATCCTTCTTCTTTAATATCTAGCTGTTTGTGGGTGAACAAATTAGTTTACTTACAAGAGACATAAAGCCGTTGCCATTAACAGCCAAAAATAAATAAGGCACATGCAGAAACATTTTTGTCAATCTTAATTTTGTTCTGAGTCTTTTGCTGCATCCTAGTCTTTTCCTGACTGCCGAGGCAGGATTTCAGGCGATAGTTCTATGGTGTCCTACGTTGTCATGGAAATGTCATCTGAAATATCGGCTCAGTAGTTAGGACAAGTGAAAGCTTCAGAGGCCCTCAGAAATGCATCTCTCTGTCTCTCCCCTATGGTCCCTATGGTCCTCCATTGATTTGGGACCATTTGTACCCCAGTTCACTGGTCACGGCACTGCTGACAATAATGGGGACAGAGGAACAGACTTTTCCAACAGCAAGATGTCTGATCTTCTCGTTCTTGAAGTAGGATGGTAGTTGCTTGTGGAGTATATGTGTGCCGTGTCCATACCTGACGTTTCTGTGCAGTGACTACTACTGGGGTTCATATTTTGGAGACAGAGTGACGATATTGTACATCTGAGCTGCAGACAGAGAGCAGCCAGTGTTCGAAATATGTTTGTGGTAATAAGGACTCATGTTCTACTGCTCTTTGCAAGTGCACCATCCACTCTGCTGGCACTTCCAGTCCACATGAGTCATGGCCTGCATAACTTTTGCATTTTATTTAAATTTTTGCTAACAGGCAGCGACAGTCCTGCATTAGTTCATTGCCAAAAGTATTGTTGACCGAAAGCATCACCTTTGCTAACTGCGATTCAAGGAAGCCACACAAGGGCTTTTTCAAATGCTAGTTTTCACCCAATGAATAGAGCACATCTGAGTTCTTCCTTAGGACATAGATTTATAGGAGTTGATGTTGAGAAAGTTGTTCTTTTAAAGGCAAATTCTGACAATGCGTCTATAAGGTTGACTGGGAGCCATGTTTGTACTTTGATCTTGTATTCCAATCTGTCAGGCATGGCCAGTAGGAAGGGTTTTATCCCTTTCCATCTGTACTACCCCCACCACCCCAAATTTGGTCCGAAATATGGAACAGTGGATGGAGCCACTGGACTCGTCACACGCATCCGTTTAGCCAGGTCAAATGTGCTAGGTAGTATTTGGAATGGGTCATGGGAGCTGTCACATCACCAGATTAAGCCAAACTTTTGGACATTGCTGGGAAGTTCACTTTGATTTGGAGCACATCACTGCAAATTTGGGAAGTACACCTACCTTCACTTTTACATTAAGTGCTGTGAGATGCTTTGCAGGTGTACTGCATAATTTCATGCATTTCTAGTAACATTTAATTCTAGTGAGCAGCTTCTTTGGCTAGTTGAAGTGTGGGCCAGTTTGACAGTGGAAATGGTAAACAGCCCCATTTTTTAAATCTGCAGTATGTAACTAAATCCTTTCAAGAGAGCACTGGGTTATTTGTCATTTATAATGAGAAGGCTTCACACTGAGAGAGCACCACTACTTTGGAGGCATAATTTCAATATGCGGCCTTAATATACTTGGTATGGTGAGTGGAAAAAAAATGGAAACAATACATAAATATCAAGTGACTAGTATGTAGGATTGGATTGTTCTTTACGAAGAAAAGCCTGTAGCTACAAAACTGGAATGAAGAAGAAAATGTGGAAATTGACTCCGCCTCATGCGCTCCATATTTCCTCCCATTAAGGTTCAATGATGTTTAGATGCTTTGATAGTCGATGTCATCAAATGTGTTGATTTCATTCATCCATAAAACCACTGCTGAGTCCAATGATGCATGTTTTTGTGTAACAATATTGTTGGAAACTGCACTCGGTCTCCCAAAATGACTTGTTATATACAGTAATCCCTTGTTATTTGAATTTAATTCTGAAAACACATCAGATACCTAAATTAGATTTAAAATGCCCATTTGTCATTGTTTTAAATGGAGATAAATGCATAATGTGCTCGAAGCCCATTTTAAAACACCTATGTAACAATCAATCCATGACTTCAGTATAATAAAGTGCTCTTTACACCAGTTATCTAATAAGAAAACACTCTGATTTTGTTATTAATTTGCATGTTTATAAAACTTGGTATAGTATGTACAGTACAGAACATTTTACATGTTGGTGCAACCACCTGTTAAATACAGGAGATGAGAGGGCATGTGGGGCTTCAACGCAGTAGTTCAGTGTTATGAGTTTTTGAATAAAGTGAAGACATGCATCAAAGTAACCTGCAGCGTTGTGTCTTTGACACAACAAATAAATGAACAGGTTCAGACAAACTGAAACTAGCAGTAGCAGCTGATAAGACACTAACGTGGGTGCATGGACAAATCTCACTTTGAATAAATTTGTAACAGCATGCAGTACAGTTTATTACAATAGATACAGTATTTTTTAAATATTGTATTACATTGTACAGTACTGTACAGTTTCTTTTTTATTTTGTTGATTTATGGCTCAATTTATTGAATTATGGATAAGCTTTGGATAGGAATTCATTAAAGTTTCCTTTCAGATATAGAGAGAAATAATCTGATATACCTCACACAACAGGTCCATCACTCTCTTTAAGGGTTGCTCCAGACAGTGTGAGCTGACAATTTCCTTAAAACCATCTGTGTATAATTCAAGAGCATAATATAGCTTATCACATGCTGTTTCCTTTTTTGCATTGCTCAGGAGCACACATTTTATGCTTGTCATTTCAGGTTGTGTTTTTTTGTCCTTTGTCCTTATATGCAAGTGGTTTCAAACCCACCATAAAAAGCCACTCATGATATGAAGCACGAACTTGGAAGACCAAGTCAGAGATACTGACATAATGTAGTGATGATTTTTTTGGTACATTTTTGGCAATATTTTTAATTGTCCATTATCGTCTGTCAGTGAGCAAACGTGTTCCTTTTTTAAATCCTTTCAACTATAAGATTGCAGGTTTGAGTCATATCTCCTGCTGTAGTGCCCTTGAGCAACTGCTTCAGTAAAAAAATGATTCTGCCTTTTGAGTGAATTCTTATATATAGCTTAACACTGCTAGATGAGAAAATGAATAGAAGCAAATTAATGTTTTGCTTGGAATATGCTGTCAATTTTTCAGCGCTCATCCCTGCCGTACACTTAATAATGTAGCATTTATTGAACAGGGATGCTGCTGTTCAAAGTTCTAGTGCCTACCCCCCCACCAAATAACACACAGCAAGTACAAAAGCATAGCTGTCAGAGGAAATAAGCCTTCTTGGGTTTGGGTTTAGGGTCCCATTTTGCTGCTGCTACTTCTTGTTTCTCTTTCACTAAAAAACCTTCAGTTTTCTCGTTTCTCATACTACAGTGGCACGTATTTTTGGCACTGGGTAAAATACCCTATCGCTTCATTAAATGCTGTGTACTGCATGACGAATGGTGTTGTAATCGACTCCAGCGAGCAGCTTTCCACAGACCGCGCTGGAAAATATTTTTAGTGCTCTAGAAGGGGTAGCTGGAAATGAAGGGAAAGATTTCCACTGCGGTAAGATTGACGTTTTTAATAACCATTATGTCAAACACAAAGATTAGAACAACATTGTGTGTCTCCCCCTATAAAGGCCCGCGTTGTACGATTCTCATTCTATTTGTTTTCGTCACCTTATTTTTGTCCCGGTTATTATTAAAACAATGCGTAATTATAAATACCGTGATAAATTACAGCAGGGCTGGCTTCACACATCTGCTTAAGTGGCGTTTGAAAAACTCTGCGATTTTAATGTTGCCACCGGAAAGGACAATTTTGCTGTATATCTTTTTTATTACAAAAATAATTGAAAAGCAGTAATCGCAAGCAATAAATGCATTTCAGTACCGGCCGGGGTTATTTCCTACATGGATTTAATGCGTTACGCCAATGGAGAAAAGTAAATGAAATTCTGACGTGAGTCACGGTAAATACACAAGCGGTTATGGATGCCTCATAACCCACTTCAGCACACTACGGGGGGTACAGTCGCGATTGGCCACAGGGTCCACCTTCAGGTCTGCGTCAGTGCAACTGGCAACTTTTTCCTCCTTGTTCGTCCTTAATCAAAAAGCGCGAGGGCACGGTGGTCCAGAGCCAAGCCAAGAAACGCAGGGCGCGAGACAAATATCAGAAGCGTAGGGGATAGTCGCGCTGAATTTTCCCCGGATGTCGTGGAAATCACTCTTGAGATGCGAAGGTGAGGCAGTGGCGGAGATGAGCCCATGCTGGTGCTGAAAGCACGGTGGTGGGAATGACAGGAAGGTTAGATCCGTGTCTAATGGAAATGACTCGAACCATCCGCCGCAGTGGCCTGCCAGGTGCACCGTTCCCACTTCAGGTCCGCATTTTACAGCAGGCTTCGATGAACTTGGATATAGCGGTGAAAGGAAAGCGTTATCCGCGGTGCTTCTCACAGTAGTTTGCTTTCTCTTGTGTAATATCTGGCACAGTTAGAGGCCAATGCAATGGTCTAGGAGACCTATTCCCCTACTTCTGTGAGACAGTCATGTCCAACTTGAGATTATCCTTCAAGAGGCTTAAAAAATGAGCATTCTAACACCGAGAACAGCCAGCTCTGCATTCTACATAAAGTATGAAAATGTTTAATTAATCCAAGTGTTGCTTTATAACTTGAGGCAATTACATCTGTGTCAGACTGAAAGAATGATCTACATAGTTAGTATCCAAATGGGCTGGTTTGACAACTGTACTGTGCAAAGCAAGTTGCACAGATTACACAATTATTTATGGCAAGCAGAAGGCCATCTGTATGTGCCGCAGTCATCTTTGCATGTTGTGATTGATTTTATGTCCTTTTTTTTTTTTGAAAAGCAGATGAAATGCTGAAGTAATAAATTTAGCAAAAGGAAACATTTGTTCTAGCGGTGATGTTTGTATGAAGTTGTGTCGGTAATTGAAAGGGATTTGAAGCTGGGTCCTTTCAGTCTAGAGGTAGCAGCTCTAACCACTGTACCACCTTCTCCCGTGGAATAGCTTGGATAGGTGAGCAAATTTTTATGACAAAAGCACATTTCTTCAGTAGGGGGGAAAACTTGCAAATCCAGACAAGCTGGGCCCACTTCCCCTTGCACCACCCAGGAGCTGTGAGACAACTGCGCTATAGTAGTCAGAAAAATACTATGGTACTAGTGTGGTAAAACATAAAATTGTGGATGGCTTAAACACTGACACGTATACAGTAGGTACTCCACATTTTCTACCGTTTCGACTGTAGTCGCCAGTGTGATCTTTTACGCGGTGGTGTGATGGGGGAACATCACTTGAGGTCCCGGGCACAGCCACAGAAAACTCATAAAGAGACCAGGTTCTGTCGGGCTGATTCGGTGGAGGCCATGACAGAGTCCAGGATGAGGAAGGAGCTACAGTTCATCGTAGACAATCGCTCATATTCCCTAAATGAAGTGGTCACCACGAGCTCTTTTAGCCACTGGGTTATTCAGCTTAGGTATATGAAGAAGCACTTTGGGAGTCCTTCTTACCAACAGCTGTCTGCCTCCATAATGGCGCACGGTCTGTCAGTCTGTCGACTACTAGTTTGTATTTACTACCATTATTTATTGGTTATTGATTTATGTATTTTGTTTTGTTTTTGTTATGCGTCCTGTGTGTCCAGCTTCTGTACGGTAAATTTCCCTGCAGGGATCAGCAAAGTCCTATCCTGTCCAGTCTAATGTGAGTCTTGTGTTTTTTTTCTTCTTCTTATAGGTACTGTTACAGTAGCACTGACTGTACTATTTTTCAGTACAGTAGCAGCCCCTGAAAAGAACAGTCCTAGGGTCTAATAACCTCTGTACTCTGTATTCAAGTCAGCGCCTGGAGGCACATTTGTGCTGGCGCTGACATTTTCTTTGCTCTGCTACTTGTAAGAGCTCACGTTGCCACGGTTGTCGTCCCACAATAATAGCTGTGCCATCTTTCTTTCATTACCATTTATAACTAAGCAAATGCAAACTCGGTAAACATTTGTTAAAGGAGGCGAGAAGAAAATCTCGCCAGGAAAAAATGAATTTATTAAAGCATACAACCGGGATTAATGCACTTTTTAATTACAGCCAACTTTATAGGTTGGCCTGTCAAGCCTCCAGATTTAAGGTTTAGCCGAAAGTCAGGCAGGCTCCTGCTGCAGCTGCTGCCGAAGCAGAATCAGATGGAACTTGGGAAATCGATAGCACATTTTCTCTCTCCTTGAGGAAAAAATGGGCGCCGTCACACAGTAACATTTAAACACCGCATCTGGAAAGACCCTTTGCTGACAAACGCGATGAGCGTAAGGACTTGTCGCCGGACGGACGTACGCTTTCCGACTGGCGTGCGCTCAGCAGTGCGGGCCTGCGCGGGGACAGTATATTGTGTAAAGGTTACGTGAGGGAGGCTGCGTAATCGGGGGACAAAAAGAACACGGGAATGATCATCTGGAAGTAAATCATGGCCACAGGAGTTCATTAAAATGCCTTTACGCAGGAAGCAGTGCAATGGAGGGTAATAATGGATTCCCTGAAAAGAGTGCCCGGTGCGTCTGATGGAGTCATTCTCTCAATGAAGCGCCTCTGCAGTGGTTTGGGATGCGCCAAAGTTCACCGGTGGTCCTCATTTGTGTGCTGTCGTCGTCTAGTTAAAGCGGTCCTTTTATCGAGAAACGTTTACTGTGCGCCTGCTAATACCTGATTTTTGATTCGGCAGCAGGTTTTGTAGAGCCGCTGTTCTCAAAGGTCGAGTTCACACTTTCGCCTTACCTTTATTCATTTTGCAAACACTTTCCTCTGAAGTGACTATACGTCATAGCAAACAGAAGAACATTTAACCAACAAAGAATTCCAAATCCGGATGTGTGTCAGGTTGTCTAATACCACTGTTTTTAACTATACACATGGGTAGCTGCAGAGAGAACTGTTAAAATAGGAAACGTGATTTGTGACAGATGACGTGATGCAAACTCGCCGAGAAGTGGATCCAGAAGAGACTTCTTGAGCTTTGAGAAAAATGTAGCAGTTCTGAGGGACAGATGGAATTCACTCATTCACACTGAAGACAAAATGGAGAACGTCTGGGCTTTTGATTCTGGACCCCACGGAAGAGGGACCATGAAGGAGTTAGAGGTTGGGGAGCACAGTGGTGGGCCAGGGGTGTTGTGAGCTTTCAGGCCCTGCAGGTGTTAGGGAGCAGATCCCTTTTGCCGCCTTGTCGGCTGTAAGCTGTAAGCAGAGCCCTGACCTTGATATGAGCAGTCATTTTATTCCCTGTACTTTTGAGCAAGGAACTTAAAATTAAAATACTGTAGTGAAGATATTAATCCTCAAAAATAATGTACTGATCTACAGGTAAGTGGCTTTTGATGAAATTGTGCGCTGAGCAGCTAAACTGTGCAGCATATTTGTTGAGAAAAAAATAAATGTTGTACCAGAAGATCTGACGGTGGCTTCTGCTACTCCAAAAGCACTAGGAAAGGCCAGGGCTTCACACCGCTCCTCCTCTGAGAGCCGTTTGGGTGAGTAAATGTTTAGGTGTTCTTTGTGGCTCAGTGCGGATGAGAGGAGGGTTGCCTTTTAATTAATCAGGTCTGCGGTTGTTTAGCTTTTCCTCATAGGAGCCTCATTCAAGTTGAGTTCTGCACACATGGATGAACGACCAACGCTCCCACCTTGTACGCAGATCAGAATAACAATACACTAAAAGCGATCTGTTACGGCACGGAATTCCAACTGATTAAAACCTGCACAGGGTGCACTGTTTGCTTTGCACCTTATTTACAGAGACACGTCATGTCTCTACCTCTCTCTCGGAGGTGAGGGGCTGGTGTTCCCTCATCTTATTCCTGTTTATTATCTTGTCTATATTTGTATTCCTAATTTATACTTATGTGTGTGAGCTGTGCTTGTTGTGTCATGTGGCCTCAGGCTGACTTTTGCCACACCTGAACCTGGGCAAACTATTTATACAAGAAAAATATTTCATTTTTGCTGCGCGCCTATGTGTAATGAAAACGACAATAAACATGAATAACAACATAATGCTGAGTATGAGCTGCATGCTGAAGAAATAGGTGAGTATGAAAATGATGTATCACAAACAAGAAAAACCAATGTGGATGTAAAAGTGTCAAAATTTTTTGTTTTCTTCCAGCAAGTAAGGCCTACGAAATTAAATAAAGAATATAAATATAAATAAATAAATGTTTGTAAGTCCAATCACTACAACACAATTGGTAAAGACTTAATGCTTAATCTCTAGATTTGATCAAAGTTCTGTAAAAAAAAAATTTTTAAAAAGTCAGATTGATTTATGACTTTTAAAAATTGCTGCAAGACTTTTGTTTACATAATCTGTTTTCCTTGAAAGCTCATTCAGTGCAGGGTCTCAGGATATAACAACAGATACGGACCTCTATTTTCTGGTTTTTACTGTAAAACTCTTGGATATAGCGATAATAAAAGAAAAAAATGAAGTGAATGCAGTTGCCAAACAGTTGGCCGTTTTTGCTCTGTAACAGACGTTTTTTAAAAAAAGAACGATGAAGAAAATTCAGTTAAAATCATTTATCGATAAAGTAGGATGTGTTTGTATTTTTTTCTTTTTTATCCGTGACTCACATATTAGTGTATGGCGAGGATTATTACTTTGCTACCATCTCAGTTTTGGACAGTGTCTTTTTCTGGTATTTTTAGAGCATTTTTATATTGTATATGGGATCAGTGAAGGTTATTGAATCACTGCCTCTTATCGCACCAGACCTAACTGTTGAGTTTATTCTTCTGAGCAAACAATTTGTTAGTTTATTTTTACCAGGGATCAAATTAAAATGTTAAGAGCTTAATAATGTAGAAATAAATAGACCATATAAATTAGGAAATGCTTATCAGTGGACACAAAGGTTACCTGTGCCTCCATTAGTGAACAGTCCTTGGCCACATGTTGTCAGTAATGTGTGTGGAGTATTTGCGTTCCAGCGTGCTGAGATAACTTTGAAGTCCATCAAAGGTAATTACATGGCGATTTGGCACTGGACCCGATTTTCCTTTTGTGCGTTTTCTGCTCATAAACGACAGAACAAATATTCGGACTTCTGTTATTTGCGTTTAAGGCATGGAACTCACGCACATTTGTTTCCATGACTGAAGGGACACGATTTAATATCATGCTGTCTCAGTTGTTGTGGTGTCTTAAGAAGTCCGTTTTTTGTATGTAGAACAATATGTTTTGTGCTAGCTTGCATCCATTAAAGTTCTTCAAGTAACAGAACACTCAACATAAAAAATATGGACTTGTGGTTTAATTTATATATATCCCTCAATTTGCACACCTAGTTGGTTCCTGAAAAGGCGGCATTGTGTGAAAATGTGTAAATTGACACAAATATTTCTATTATTTCTTATGGGGAAAATCATAATGCATCGCAGCTCAACCCAATAACCCCAAAAATGTTCCAGAATTTCACTAGGACACCGAAAAAAAGCTTATGTGAGTAAGAAGCACTTTGGTGCTACAACATGATTGAAACAATTTTATCAACAAAAAAGCATAAATACAACTTTTTGCAGAATTGTATCCCTGGAACTCTATTCACAGTCAGGTCAGTGGTGAGAACCCTGCCATATTCACCTATTGTGTGTAGGAAAGCACTAAACGTGACCATATTCACCGATGTACCACGGTATTAAATAGATGCCACCTCGCAGACAGGGTGAGTGTAGAATTTTATTGTTTTTTTTTGTTTTTTTTTACAATCCAATCCAAGGTGGCCGGAGCACCTTGTATCAAGCAGATTAGTGCGTACATCAAGAAAAATGGTATTAAAAATCAAACCACATTCTAGCAAATATGCTTTGTGTGCTAAAATTGAGGCATGACTGTATATCTTAGAAGGATGTTTTTTCTATTTTAAATTTTGCCTTAGTTCACTTCCTTTGCACACATTAATTATTTTGAAGGTCTCACTGTGTAATTCCACAGGGGTTTTTAAGAAAGTGCACTGATACAATTCCTTCCAAGATTATTAAAGTACATAAAAGCGCCCGACATTTCAGCTAGGGGCAGAGCAGGGTCCTGTTTGATCATCACTGTTCTTGGGGCCGAAAAACCTCTCGCTTTACAGAGCAGGTCTGCTTGATGGCAGAAGACTCAAGAGTTGTCAGGCTTGGAAAGACTTAGTTTTTAATTTATCATTTAAATTACAAACAACATTCTCTTGGGTGCAGGCGAAAGCCCTATTGAGGGTATCCTGAGGAGGCACTACTGCTCACCTCCTTTGCTTTCTGGAACATCATCAGACCCTCACAAGGGGGCATACATGTGTTTAATTGGGCTACACCTGAACTTAATTGGCCAAACAAGCTCCACGGATGCACTTGACATGGGCAGCTGAGTGTGCGGATTGACCAGACACATTCATTTGTTTGTGTTAGGATGGTTTGTGTCCCCCTTTGTGTATAATCTCTATGCCGTTTAGAAAAGTGTTTGTGGAAGTGATGCACCTGAAGAAAGGGTCTACATTATGAATAAAACCTTGAAGTAGGCATCATGAAGGTATCAGCTGGGTTGCTGTCCTATGGAAGGCAGGGACATTTGCAAAGGGTGGTTTCTCTTCTGTGTAAATGTACCCCCACAGCAGCCCTACCTGCCTGCCTACTAAATGAGTGACTACAAATGGAGTCCAACCGGAGGAAGAGGAGCACGGATTTAATATGGAGCAAGACCGCAATTGTTTGAAGCTCCTAGTAAATAAGTAATACTAATGAGACGTCAGTACTTCGTGCTTCAGTTGTACATCACACGTCGACGTGTGAAAGAGGTGTCCTGGTTCTGCCGGACCTTCGCTAGAGTCCCTCCTTTGAGGAGTTGCTCCCAGCCAGAACCTCCATATAATTACCTCATCAGTGAGGTAGTTCCATCATGTCTCTGGCTGTCTGCAGAAGTGGTCTGTAATGAAGCGTGAATGGGACTCCGACCCTGTTAATTCCATCTGGGCTGGATGTAAGGGGATTGATCTGGGAGAGAAGTTAATGGGAGCAGCTGAAGCATTTTTATTAGATCTGCCCACCCCATCCGTCATCATCTGGCGTCTGAGCACGCATGTGTGCATGCAGCTTGGTCATTTCATCCCTATTGGATTTAATAGTTCTCTATTGGTTTTGTGATGATGATATCATCATTTCCCAGAAGTTCACTGAGAAGGGCAGCATTTTGGGTGGGCAGCCGACATCCTGCCATCTGCAGGTGCCCGTTGTGTCATCGCACAGCCACGACAGTCAACAAGGATGCCGTGACGCAAACATCGCCGTTTGTCAGTTTTGTTTGCGTTCTGGTTTTGCGGCAGATATCGAATCCGGTTCGGACTAAATTTCGCAAACGAGTCAAGCGTCCCCCCATCGGTGTAGAGCAGGGCCGCTTAGATCCGTTCGACTGAGAAGCTGCCGCTTGCAAGAGTCCAGTGATCGTACTCTCGCCACCCAATTCATCAATTTACCATTCAGCCACAGTCTCTCACCTCATGTAATCTGCTTGAATAAGCCAGAAGGCCTTCAGTTCCAAAACAGAAATTGGATTTCGGATGAGCGATCACATAGCTCATCGCAAGTCAGACGCATTCGGCAAAATATATTTCTTCCAGCTGTGTATGATTAGAGTTTTAAAACGTGATCTGGCGCTCTAGCAAAGGAAGCATTTAACTGTTTTCTGCACATCATATAGTCTACAAAAAAGTGCTTAGGATGTTATTAATGCTGGAAACGGTGGTTAAGGCACTTCTACTTTTAAGAAATTGAAATTTTATGGTAGTCATTTAACTGTGCAATTGCACTTTACTCGCACGTCTCTCTTCATTTGTGTTTGTCACACAAATGTAACTGGTCTTAGCCATCTCCTCTGCTTCTTCCCCCATTTCTTATTAAACAAGTGCTGGCATATGAAATTATACAAGCGCTTACTTACATTTCACCGTTTGCTTGCAGCATGTTTACAGTGCCGTTGTTCCCCAGAGTATAAATGTCAGATGTGTTGAACTTTAAGGTGTGCATTGCAAGTGTAGCCAGTGGAGCAGAGCCAGCGGGTTGCGAATATGGCTGAGTCCCTCTCAGGGTTTTATATGAAGCGCTGGTGAGAGGAGAACAGCTACAACTGGGCTTTTGCATTCTTTGAAAAGCTGCTTTTTTCCCTTACCACCACCCCTTTTGAGGCTGTAATTGAGTTGTGTAAAGAACATGGACTAAACACGACGCAACCGTTCATTTTGCAGCCCGCGGATTGATGTTTGAGAGTAGACAGGAGCAAAGTATCAAAGTGGGAGGAATGAGTCAGATCCTGTTATCCACAGAAAGCGCAGCCTGGCATAGATTTAGCAGCGCGGTCACAAGACAAGAGAGACAAATTATGTGCGGAAGCGATAATCGATCAGCGATTACTCCAGAACAAGAGGTTATAATAACAAGGGAAGCACACCTTGTAATGGGTTTGTAGCGTGAGGAGAGGAGGAATTGGTCATGTCGTGTGGGCACCGCGTTTCCCGGTGGAGGGTTTCCGCGCTTCCTTCTGTGGGACGCCGTGCTTTGGCGATGCACTTGCTTGTGCTTGTGGCTTTCAAGGGCAGCCCCGGTGCATATGTACAAAGGTGACCATGCTGCTGTTCCTTGGAGCAGAACATTGAGGGGAAGCCCACTGTGACATTTCCCCAATTCTTTGTACAGAGCAAGGTTGGACAGAAGCATTCAGCTTTTTTCTGCACATCAACTGGGGGTTAGGATTTTTTTTTTTTTACATGCTAGAAACAGGGGTTAGGGCACATCTGCTTTTCAGAAAATTAGTGAAGGATAATGCTGGAGGTTTGTATGAACTCGATAACAGTCAGGTCGCACCATACCCGGGGTCCTCAGTCGGCCTTTTTTCACCAGTCAGGCTGTGGTTTAAAAAAGGGGAGGCATGGCAGCTAGGCGTTTACTGCAAATGGACGCATGAGTCGGGATGAGCAGGTGGTGGCGCGCGTTGTGTGTTGGGCTGCGAAAACGTTTAGCATTTCAAAGTCGTCGCGGATGCACCCGTTTGACGGGTCCTGCCTGCGCGGTCGCAAACTGGACTCAAACGGGGTTTCCTCTCGTCTCTGCATGAAAACATGAAAACCAGCATTCAGACAAATAATGCCAGGTGCAGGGTTCTCCAGCGCAGAGCGAGCATAATTCCTGTTGGAGGTGCGATACATGACAAGGACAAACAGTGTAAACCACAGCTGTGTTATTCGTCTGGCAGGATGCTGTAATATTTATACAGACACTAAGAACCTCGTCTTGTCACAGTGAGCGCTATGGAAAATAATTACAACATTTAGCTTGTATATCATAATTTTGGATAAATTCACAACAAAATTTAAATGCTGCTTCCAATTCTTTTACTCCCAACCCCATATGTGTGTTTTATCAGCTAGTCAGAGTCCCAGAATCCCCCATGAGGTACGAGCATCTCCGTGGTCGTCTCTCTGCAGCGCGCACACTTCAAATCGCTGCCTGACATTTCACAGCGGAGGCTTGTCTACAGATGCAGCCTTCTTATTTATTCTGCCTTTCGCACTTTTATTTATTTATCTTCTCTGATTTCTTTTCCGGGTTGTCAGAAAACCTGATGACATTCTTGGCACAGTGCGCTGCGGTTCTTTTTAGGTCCTACTATGCGGTGCCACATTTAAAGCGAATCATTTTGGGGAATCATTATGTGTAGGTGTTTACTGAGCCTCCCATCTGAGTTGGGATTTATGACAATGGCCATGTTGTCGATCGCTCCATCTCTTTCTGGATGGGTAGTTTTCTGTTCCACAGACCTACCCGGTCACCAACTTTCATTTGTGATCTTTACACGTCAGTCATGCCGCAATCCAGTACGTGGAACGGTGCTTCAGAGAACATCTCCATCGTTGTCGTGAAACGTTCTGGCCGTTGACTGGTGTTTTGTTTTCTCTCCCAGTCTACACACACTTTACCACGGATGAATCGTTGCATTACACCACATTACTGGCCAAATAACTGAAGCTGTAAAGGGGAGAGGTACGGTTTACTGCCAGTGTCTGTCCTGCAGACTCTTTTTTTTTTTTTTTTTTTTTTTTTTGAGATTAGCCTGGATCCCGACTTTGCCCAAAAGGAAGGGGAGAAAAATCACTGCACCCCATGACAGTACACAGTACTTCAGCTGTAGCACAAGTTACTGATCATCAAAACTGATGACTAATAAAAAAGTTAGTTTTTGAGTCTGCGATGGCTTATGTTTGCTGTCCTTTGCTTTTAATTAAAGTTATGTGAGTAAACATTCAGTGGAGGGCAATTTTTAGTTCTGTACAGCTTTCCACAATAGTCATTTTTTATTAACTGTGCCTATTAGAAGTACTAATACTGCAGTATTACTAACAATATTTCAAGCGCTAACCACATCTGTTTCCTTTACACGCAGGTAAGAGGGCTGCCACCCCACCGTCATTAAACATTTTCCCAATTCCACTAGAGAGCTGTTTTTTGTCATTTTGACTTTGCCTATGAAATGCCATGTCTTCTCGTTGCTTAGTGACAAGTGTAAAGAAACAACCTGTGGAATACTGCAGTGTGATCAACAATCTGCAGTTATGCGCTATGGGAGCAAGCCTACGCGCAGAACAGTTATTTTCTTTCTACACCTAAAAATCCACATTCCTGCATTGTCTTGGTGTCCTTGAATATTACTTAACTGCATAAATGAGTAGAATTGCCTGCCTGTAGCCAGGACTTTCACTCCTTAGACCTCAAATCATATACAGTACATATTGTATGTTAAGTAAATATGAGTTGGATTGTTCAGATGCAGCTTTAGAGGAATGATGAAAATGATAGCCAACAACTGGTTGCACTGGAGGTCATACAATATTATTCACCTGCAGTTTTTAGTGGCACCAAGTCTGATAAATGTTTCACTCGGGGTGCCCCGTGAGGAAGTTGGATGGGGTGGTGTGGCCCAAGGATCTGTTGGTGGAAAGCTATTCCTTCAGTCTTAAGCCTCATTGTACTCGACCCAGAGCCCTGAGGTTATGAGATACGTAAAACGAGTCAGCTAACTCTGTACAAAAATGGGGGAGAACAGCAACTCGCATTTTGCTGCGAGCTGTTTCAACAGCCATGTTAACACTGGTGGTGAATCGCCCTGTAGGGAGCCATGTTCCTGACAGTGACACATGGGAAGTTGACCACATGGATTAATCCCACGGTCCTTTATTTCACACTGACTGTTATAATGTAGGTTCAGTTTCATTTTTTTTTTTTTTTTTTTTTTTTTGAAAAAACAAGTTCAGAAAAGCGCTCTCATCCATGTTCGGCCAGAGTGGTTTCTCCTGCCTAGTACAGAGTACCCTATGCTGCACCATAATCTCATAACTCCTGTGCTTCCTTCTCAGCACTCAGATGCATTGCTGATCAAGGTGAAAGTCCTTACTATATAGGGTCAAAGAAAGGATGTACAGTACTCAGTTTCCCAGCAAGGTCGAAGCTCCTTGTTAATGTTCACTGTGATTCATATTCTGAACTAGTAGATATTAATTCAAAAATGCCAGGAAAGGAGCCCCCCCCCCCCCCAATGGACAGCGAGTCTGCAATTAAAGTGATTGCAATGGCATGGTTTTGACCGCCCCACGTCCTTCTTTATGATTGAGGGACCCATAGACAGGAGAGGCAGAGCTGTTTAAGATGAATTGGCCTAGGGCAGGGGTCGGCAACCCGCGGCTCTAGAGCCGCATGTGGCTCTTTCATCCCTCTGCCGTGGCTCCCTGTAGCTTTGGAAAAAATCTTCTTCTTCTTCTTTCGGACGCTTCCGTTAGGGGTCGCCACAGCGGATCAATTGTTTCCACTTCTTCCTGTCCTCTGCATCTTTCTCCGTCGCACCCACCACCTGCATGTCCTCCTTCACCACATCCATAAATCTCCTCTTAGGCCTTCCTCTCTTCCTCTTGCCTGGCAGCTTCATCCCTAGCATCCTTCTTCCGATATATCCAGAATCTCTCCTCTACACATGTCCAAACCAACGCAATCTCGCCTCTTTGACTTTGTCTCCAAACCCTCTAACCTGTGCTGACCCTCTAATATACTCATTTCTAATCCTGTCCATCCTCATCACACCCAGTGCAAATCTTAACATCTTTAACTCTGCCACCTCTAGCTCTGCCTCCTGTCTTTTGGTCAGTGCCACCGTCTCCAACCTGTAAAGCATAGCTGGTCTCACTACCGTCTTGTAGACCTTCCCTTTCACTCTTGCTGGTACCCTTCTGTCACAAATCACTCCTGACACTCTTCTCTACCCACTCCACCCTGCCTGCACTCTCTTCTTCACCTCTCTTCCATACTCCCCATTACTCTGAACTGTTGATCCCAAGTATTTAAATTCATTTACCTTCGCCAACTCTATTCCCTGCATCCTCACCATTCCTCTGTCCTCCCTCTCATTTATGCACATGTATTCTGTCTTAGTCCTACTGACCTTCATTCCTCTTCTCTCTAGAGCATATCTCCACCTCTCCAGGGTCTCCTCAACCTGCTCCCTACTCTCACTACAGATCACAATGTCATCCGCAAACATCATAGTCCACGATGACTCCTGTCTGATCTCATCTGTCAACCTGTCCATTACCATTGCAAACAAGAAAGGACTCAAAGCTGATCCTTGATGTAATCCTACCCCCACCTTGAAAGCATCCGTCATTCCTACCGCAGACCTCACCAGTGTCACACTGTCTTTGTACATATCCTGTACCACTCTTACATACTTTTCTGGCACACCCGACTTCCTCATACAATACCACAGCTCTTCTCTAGGTACCCTGTCATATACTTTCTCTAAGTCCATGAAGACACAACGCAACTCCTTACCTTCTCAGTACTTCTCCATCAACACCCTCAGAGCAAACATCCCATCTGTAGTGCTCCTTCTCGGCATGAAGCCATATTGCTGCTCACTAATCGTCACCTCCCTTCTTAACCTAGCTTCCACTACTCTTTCCCATAACTTCATGCTGTGGCTGATCAGTTTTATCCCTCTGTAGTTACTACAGCTCTGCACTTCACCCTTATTCTTAAAAATTGGTACCAGTACACTTCTTCTCCACCTCTCAGGCATCGTCTCACTTTCCAAGATTCCATTAAACAATCTGGTTAAAAACTCCACTGCCATCTCTCCTAAACACTTCCATGCTTCCACAGGTATGTCATCTGGGCCAACAGCCTTTCCATTCTTCATCCTCTTCATAGCTGTCCTAACTTCCTCCTTGCTAATCCATTGTACTCCCCTATTCATAATCCCTACATCATCCAACCTTCTCTTTCTCTCATTCTCTTCATTCATCAACCCCTCAAAGTACTCTTTCCATCTCCTCAACACACTCTCCTCGCTTGTGAGTATGTTTCCATTGCTATCCGTTATCACCCTAACCTGCTGCACATCTTTCCCAGCTCGGTCCCTCTGCCTAGCTAATCGGTACAGGTCCTTTTCTCCCTCCTTAGTGTCCAACCTCTTATACAATTCACCATACGCCTTTTTTTAGCCTTTGCCACCTCTCTCTTCGCCCTATGCCTCATCTCCCTGTACTCCTGTCTACATTCTTCATCTCTCTGTCTATCCCACTTCTTCTTCGCCAGCCTCTTCCTCTGTATACTCTCTTGTACTTCTTCATTCCACCACCAGGTTTCCTTGTCCTCCTTCCTCTGTCCCGATGCCACACCAAGCGCCTTTCTAGCTGTCTCCCTTACCACTTCTGCTGTAGATGTCCAGCTCACTGGTAACTTTTCACTGCCACCCAGTGCCTGTCTTAATTCCTCCCTGAACTCCACCTTATAGTTTTCCTTTTCCAACTTCCACCATTTGATCCTTGGTTCTGCCCTCACTCTCCTTCTCTTTTTGATCTCCAATGTCATCCTACAAACCACCATCCTATGCTACCTAACTACCCTTTCCCCTGCCACCACTTTGCAGTCTACAATCTCCTTCAGACTGGCCCTCCTGCATAAGATATAATCCACCTGTGTGCATCTTCCTCCACTTTTGTACGTCACTCTGTGTTCCTCCCTCTTCTTAAAATACATGTTTACCACAGCCATGTCCATCCTCTTTGCAAAATCCACAACCATCTGACCTTCTGCATTCCTCTCCTTGACACCATACCTACCCATCACCTCCTCTGTTCCCTTCCCCAACATGTCCATTGAAATCCGCTCCAATCACCACTCTCTCTCCCTCAGGTACACTCTTCACCACTTCATTCATATCACTCCAGAATTCTTCTTTCTCATCCATCTCACACCCAACTTGCGGGGCATATGCACTAACAACATTCATCATCACACCATCAATTTCCGGTTTCATAACCATCACTCTGTCAGACACTCTCTTCACCTCCAAGACACTCTTGACATACTGTTCCTTCAGGATAACCCCTACCCCGTTTCTCCTCCCATCCACACCATGGTAAAACAGTTTAAATCCCCCTCCGATGCACCTAGCCTTACTCCCCTTCCATTTGGTCTCTTGCACACTCAATATATCAACCTTCCTTCTCTCCATCATATCAGCAAGCTCTCTCCCTTTACCAGTCATACTACCAACATTCAAAGTTCCTATCCTCACGTCCACTCTCTTAACCTTCCTCCTCTTCTCCTTCCTCCGGACATGCCTTCCTCCTCTTTTCCTTCGGCCTCTTCTCCTTCTTTGGCCAACAGTAGCCCAATTTCCGCCAGCACCCTGTCGGCTAGCAGTGCTGGTGGCGGTCGTTGTTAACCCGGAGCTCGACCGATCCGGTATGGAAATTTGTATTTTTGTCCGCATATTTGGTTTGGCAAATTTTTACGCCAGATGCCCTTCCTGATGCAACCCTCTCCATTTGTCCGGGCTTGGGACCGGCACAAAGAAATGCACTAGTTTGTGCATCCCCTTTTGGCTAGATTAGCTTTGGAAAAAATAATGTGAATAAATAATCGCTATTTTTTTTTTTCCCAATGGAATACTTCTTATTTTGGAGATCAAGGTGAGTGAAGTAACATTAAAATAAACAAAAATAAAATAAAAAGTGTTAAAAAATAAAATAAAATAAAGTGTTTTAATATTTTGTCGATCAAAATATGTGTCACACATCCTATATGTGTCACTGGTCACCGCCTGTAGTTGTGTTTTATGTTCAGGCTCAACGGTTGATTGCTGTACGCGACTGAGAAAAAAAAGAGGACGGCATGATGGCATACTAAAATGGACTTAAGTCATAAATATAAACTGGAATGTTTTTATGTTTGTTCTTTTTAAAGTGAATATGCTGCAGCGATATGTTTTATTAATTTTAAAGCTTTTTATTTTATTTTTTTTAGTTTCCACAAATAAGTGAAGGTCTCCAACAGGTTCGCATTATGTATTTCATCTGAAACTAACCCTATACGTGCCAGTGTTTTTTTGTATTGTTCATAAGAATTTGGTGTTTTCCTTTGTTACAAACAGCAATGAAATGTCAATCATTTTCTTTTTGTACTTCTATGATTTCATAAATGCAACAAACTATAGTTCTTTTATACATAGCATAACTGTATATAAAACCTAATATGCTGTGTTATCTTCATTTTAGCGGTCAAGTAGGTTTTGTGGCTCTACGTGAATTTTATTTGCTGGGAAAGAGGCCAAAATGGCTCTTTTGATGTTGAAGGTTGCAGACCCCTGGCCTAGGGTCTAAGAGGTGGGGACACAAGGGCCGATATGGACTGACCATGGGCTTGACTTTTACCTGCACCAGTGCTTCTTCTAAGGTCACACTGTACCAAGGGTAAACACTATGACAGCTTTTACCTCGATCTAGCATTTGTTGCATTTATACCTGTTAAAACTAAGATGTTTAATTTTATTAAACTGTATTTGAAGGTACTGTTAACTATTTGCTTGTCCAAGGCCTTTTTTTTCCTCTGAAATTCTGGACAACCTAGACTGAACAGGATGTGTTGGCTTGGTGCTGGTTTGTTGGCCAGCATTTCTGCAGTTTTATCCTCATACTTGCCGAAGCTATTGAGGTCAAGTACTTTGCTAAGGAGTGCACTCCAGGCATTGTTCTGGGGCGTGCGCTGGTTACAGGTCTGTTTCCTTGACCATTGCCCTATGTGGTCTGCAAGATCACTGTTAAAAACAAAGAAATCTTGTGTATTTTGTACAGAAAGCATACAGAAAAAGTTCACTGCCTTTGATAGAAACAATATGAGCACTCAGGCAGACACACACTTTAAGTTTAAAATCCCTTTCCTATAGTTGTAAAAAAATTGTAATAACACTTTTTATTTTATTTATAACAGCCATGACCATGTTCTTTAAGTACTGGTCCTCAGGAACTTATTTGATCATTTATTTTAATCTGCATTCTGTACATGATCTTTGCTGCTCGGTTGCTAAGGTGTCTCAGGTCTGTGTGTGACTGAGCTTGGAGGCAGGCCTTGAATTACTTCATGTTGTCATCTGGAAAAATGGCCTCAAAGTGACGTTCCTGATGCAAATTGGCTCCGGTAGCTAAAACACAAGGACTGGAGGTGTTTACTCCTTTCCTCCAAGCATGACTGTGCTGGATTGTCTGCAACACTCAGTGCCCTTTGCTGCCCCCCCCCCCCCCCTTCCTTAAAATGAGCTTTAAAACATCCAGGTTATGGACTCACACTGAGTGTTTCATGTTGTTTTTCAGTGGCTCCCCATGCTGTATATGTTTGCTGAATTCACCATTTATACGGCAGGATTTATTAAGCATGCAGTGTTTTAGAAAAAATTGAGACTGACAATAACAAACACTGATGAAACCAAATCAGTGAAAAAGAGGAGACAGACAAAAATTGGTCATGTGGAGTTTGTGCATTATTCCATTAATTTTAGGTTATAGCTCTTAAACGCAGGAGCAGCAACATTTTCCCTCCCTTTGAATATTTAATATCTAACATTTGTTCTTAGGTAGCCCTTGTCTGAGGCGCTAGTGGGTGTAACAGACCTAGCAAACCTTCTTCTTTATGCTGCCCGTTCAAGGAGCCTGTATAACACATTGTTTGCTTTATAAATTGTTAATGGCATATTTCTCCAGCATAAGTAGTGCAAGGAACTGTGAGGAATTTTACACCAGGGAACGGGATGTATTTTATTCCTTTTTTTATCTGGTGACAGAGGAATGGAGGGGGGGGGGGAGTTTGCTCTTCCGTGAAAGAGAGAAATGTGACCAGTCCTTCGGATTCTCACTGCTGTGTCACCGCCCCAGAAATAGTGTCAACATCAATTTGCCCCCAAGTATGAAACGCTGGCCGACAACAAGGGCCCAGCGGTGGGTTGCATCGCCCATTTATTCCTACACTGCGCTTCAGAAAAGGGGAAAAATATTCCCTCTTGTCTTCGGTGGTGCAGCTGAATGCTAAAGAAGCACTCAGCTTTTAGAATGAAAAGGCAAAGATATTTGAGGGCGACTGCCTCTCGGTTGGGATGACAGAAGACTCGGTTGCGTAGCAGTAGTTTGCTTCACAGAGACGAACCCTCCGACTTTCGCTATAACTTGTAAAGGTGCCTTGGCACGCCTTTGACACCGTGCGTTTTTTGAAGGCCCATGCGTTTCCCCTTCCCCCACCCTTCCGGTGCACCGATTCTTGCTCCTGCACCTTCTGCCTCTCGATGAACAGCATAATAAGCATACAGACGTTCTCAGACGTTGCGCTCCATCTCCTCGAGTTGTTCCGAGCATTTGGAAATACCCACGAAAAACAAAAGTCGCCCTTAACAAAACAAGACGTGCACATTTACACATGCGCAAAAGCTGTTATGCTCTGTCGATGCCCGCTGGCACGTGCAGACACATGCTCGCGCACGCGGACACACGCAAGCACACGCGCGGGGAGCTTTAAATGGATTATGTCGGCTTAAGCTCCTCCAGGATGTCTTGTAACACAGAGCCTTGGTATGGCGATGAGACCAGTAATGTGAAGGGATGGTGCTGTGCGCCATAATCTCTGCTCTGAAGTTGTTCGGTGGTTCCTTTCCCATCTTTACTGCGACTTCTGGGCCGAGCTGAGCCACTATGGTGAACTGCTGCCCCGTTGGGTTTAGAACCTCTTCAGCGTTTCAGCTTAGGAACAGAGTTTTACAGGAGTGCATAAGCATCGAGGATATATCTCCATCAAACCACAAGCCGCCTGTTTCCCCGCTGTCCAGGAGCAGACCCACGTGTCTCAGTGCAGTGGCCTGCTGCAAGTGTGAAATCTGTGTTGGTGTCCAAGAACACCAAGATGCCTCTTGAGCTCTGTGAGATTTTGCAATGGTGCCTCGTTTTGGTTATGGTGAAACCAAGGGATCCAGACGCTATCCTGACTCACCGTAGGCAGCCACGATAGACCCTCCCTCTTCCAGCAAAGTCTCAATCTCTCCTTGCGGAGACTGATTCCCACCACGCAGTTGACTTTGGCAAACATCATGCTTTCAGAAATTATCTATAGACAGGAGCATTTTGTAGGAATGGGTGTGGTACGGTTTGCAAAACCCACTTACCGCGCATACTTTGATGTGTACTAGCTGGGATAACAGAACTTCTCACTTGGACTTGAACCTGTGTGGAATTAAATTTCTTGTTGACTTTGATCTACCAGAGGAAAATAGCAGTTGTATGAAATCGCTTTAATTTCCCCCTTTTGTCTTTCCACAGCCCCTCTGACAGACAAGCCACCCAAGATTCTCTTTCCATCGGAGAACAAGGTGATCACCATGGAGATGCAGATCGGTAAGTTCAGGGGGTCCTGCATTTAATGTTAGGTTGAGGTGGTGGCTGTTGGATCATCGCAGGTTGCCTTGTGTAAGCAGTCTTGCCTTGAGTCTGCCAATTATTATTCATACATTTTTCACTCACAACAACAGGGATGTCTCTAACCTCCCTGTTTTTGATGATGCGTTCCATGCAGATGCGAGCTTCAGCATTCGGTGCACATTTTAAAGTCAAAAAAGCGAAATTTTGCGAATGCGAATTTTGTGCGATGACTGGTGTAAGTTTGTGCGAGGGGGGGACGGTGTCCATATGGTGTTGAAGTTCTATACCATTTGTTTTGCACGGAGAGGCGATTGTTTGTCAGCATTGTGTTTATCTTCGTTGGGAACGGGGTCAGCTTGGACACATTAAATGTTTGAGCATATTGCTCAGTTCTGGCAGAAGCCATTTGCACATGGTGTGTAATGTGTTGTGAATGGCAAATAGCTGCGGCCATGTCTGACGCCGGGTAACGCATCGCCTGTTTAATCATCTCGGTAATGTGCGAGATCGCTGTCAGACAATAGGCCTTTTGTGTTTGGCTCTTTATGTAGGCTCCGCAGATGGGCGCTGTGAAATGTGACGCGCGAGAGCCCGTTGTAAGCGTCCTTCATGAAACGCCCGACGGCCGCTCGGTTCCTACGCTCGAATGCCGGTCGAGAGTCGGCCCGCCCTGCCCGAGACCTGACCGCAACCATTGCGAGCGCACCACCTGGGGCTGGTCGCCGAGGTCGTGACGGATGCAGTCCCGCTCTCTCGGTCGCAGCGTGAATGTGCTGTGATTTTTGTAACGCTTGGCGGTCCTGCTTGAAATCCGCTCTAAGGAGAAACCCTCGTCGGTGCCGTGTGCTCAGCGGGGGTGTAGTAAGAAAATCTGTGATTTAAAAAAATGAAGGGAAAAAAAACCAAATGTCAGCAACTGTGTGCTCAAGATAATGACAGATTATTGTGAGGGCTTATCCAGTGGTTTATGATGAAATTTTTATAGAAAGCTGGTAATATGTAGGAATTCTGCTCCTAATGCTTTACAGAGAAGTTAGTCTGATGAGACGAATTAAGGTGCAGGGATGCTGTGTATTTTCCACAGGAATTCACTCCGTGAAGAGTCAGACTCATCTTGCCGATGTAAATAAGACTTTTGTTGTACATTTCATCGCCTAAATAGCATGGTTGTGTGCCAAAATAAGATTTTAACAATATTCAAAAAGGCATTTTATTTATGTCCTTTCGAATGGTAAATGTTTACAATATTTAGTTTAATTACTTTAGTGTGAATCCATTCGCGCGCTGCTTGTCTCGACTGTGCGTAACAGCAAAGGCTTTGCACGTTTTTTCATTGTGTTCCATCTCTTTCTCTCCAATAAAGCAACTGTTTCAGCAAATATAGATAATAAACAGTGTAGGCCGTGCAGTATTTCAGCTCTAACTTTTTTTAACATTTGGCGAGAATGTCACTGCACACTCAGTGTTCTCGCACGTGGCGGCCTGTAAGGCTGTTTATTGATAATTTATTCCATAAAATGCCGACAAATAAATGGTCGGTGCTGACAGTTAATGAAGTGCAAAACATGTCGCGGGCCTGTGAGGCGGCGCCGACTGCATTTGAGGCTTGGAGGAATAGCCTCAAGGAAAGGGGGGAACAGCCAGCTGTATTAATCCAGCAGCTCTTTACCCTCCCAGCGGCCCTGCCGCTCCACTCCTTGTTCCAGTTCCATCGGTGTCATCGATCCACTAAACAGAGCTCAATTAAAGCTTGCAGTCAGACTTCCACAGTCGTTCAGACTTCTCCCATTTGCAGCAGTTCTCCCATCTCCCAGCAGGCCAGACCAGGCATGTCGTGCCTCTCAGCTGTACTGCGTTTTTCCCAGTATTTTCTCCCAGTTCCACTGCAACCAATTATCCCATTGCTATGACTCAGATTGTGATGCCCTCACCAGCCCAGGAGGGTGGACATAGATACACACCTCTTTGGATGTGCATGTTGTGAGCCGCTTGCTTATGTTCACTCACAAGCTAACAGGACTCATCTGTGGCGTAACACAGAGGAGCGTTTTTTCCTGTACCCCTTTCCACACAGCTAAGGCTGCGCTGGCCCATTTCGGGGTCAGCTGGTCTCCTCATCACCAATGTCTGCTGTTGCTCTGGGAGGACTAAACTCGGATTACTCCAGTTTACTGCAACTTTATGGGAAGCAGTCGCTCTGCCCCCTTCATTTACGAGTAGCGGAGATAGTAGGACACATCTTGACTGACTGCATTACATGCACTTGGGCAACGACTCATCCGTTTTGCAGAGCCTGCAATAGGTCAAGGATTCCGTTTCTAAGCAGTGTTGCAATACCAACAATGATTATTTGTGGATCAGTAATTTTATTGATTAAAAATCTCTAATAGTGGTGGTTATTTACAGATCTGAATGTTATTTGAGATCAATACGGGTAATGATTGCCTGGGGATGGGATCACCAGTCATTCAGTGGAAATGTATTTTCCAGTTTTCATTTTCATTTTAACTAAGGACTAAGACAGACATTGATATTTTATGCACTAGCCAGAAGAACACCTCTACAATCCAGTTGTCATGAATATAAATGCTTCTTTATGAATACTCTTCCAGGGCCTGAAGTGAAGTTTTTAAGAGTGCATCTGTGTGTATTCATATCGATTTGCATTATATTCAGACAAAATCGATGAAGATGTTTCACATTGTGTATAGGAAGTAAGGTGGATGAATGAAGGCTGTGTCAACTTGGGTTTCAGTGATCTGTTACACACACTGAGCCATTGTTTTTTTTTTTTCCTGTCTCTAGAAGCTCAGAGGTTAAGAAAGTTCTGATTATTCAGTTGTTGCTGCAGTCGCTGGTGGCTGGTAGTGCAAGCTAGGTGTTCTTGTGTAGTGTATCCTCTAGCCTGTAGGCATACTCTGCTTCCTCTTACTAAACATTCACAATTCTCTCGGGTCCTTGGCCTCGTCCTCTCGGAAATCGGTTCCGCCTCGCACCAGTTGTGATGGTCGCAAGATTTTACGCTGATTTCTGTAGCTTTTTCCTTCTGCCACATAACAGTGCCTGTCAAGCAATAAAAAGGTTAGAAACAGAGATTCATCATCATCACCTGGTGTGTTTGGAGAAACGTTAGGAGGCACATTTTGGTTGTCAACATCTTTATCATACACCTTGACCCCATTCAATATTGTAGTCTCAGAACAAATATATGCAAATTATAGCAGGTACACCAGCGTATTTTCTTACCTGAGGGTATTTCTTGAAGGCTTCACCATCATCATCCCCAGAGAACTGCTGCTGTGTCTGGGTTTTCCCATGATTTTTTTTTCCCCATCTGTTTTTCAAAGTTTTTGGAGTTATTTTTAGGTTTGTTTTATGAACCTGAAGGGCTGGTTTATGACCCAGTGTACCCTGCCGTCCATGCTTTCGGTCCGATTTCAAGGCTTGAGAGAAAGAGAGAGATGTAGAGGAGTAGGGGTGAGGGAATGACAGAAAGAATAAAAGAGGGAAACTGCTGAGGGAGGAAGAGAAAGATGGAAGGGTGTAGGCAGAGGGAGAGAGAGCTTGAAAGAGGAATATAGAGAAGAAAGGAGTGGAAAAATGGAACAGATGGAGGAGAAAAGGAGAGTTGTTTGGTCCAGGCAATGTCTTGTTTGCTGTGGCTCACACAAGCATTTTTTGAATTCCAAAAGTTTTAATGATAGCAAGTATGCAATGAGTGGCAAAGTGGCACAGCGAGTAGTGCTGATGCCTCACAGTACCTGGGCTGTTCAAGTGTGGGTTCAAGGCCAGCTGTGTGTGTGGAGTTTGATGATTGCTGCATGTCTGTCTGTTTCCTCCAAGAGCTCCGGTGTCAAAGGACACATTGCATGTTAACTGGTGACCTGGGCCAGCAGTTAAGGATAATGGACAGAGCAAAATGAGTAACTGAACTCTTGCCAAAGGACTACTTATTGATGTATGGTAGTCGTGTAAATGTGAACATATGGACACGAGTAAATATGGGCATTATGTAATGAGCATTTTTGTTTGAGGATCGATTAGTACGATTGCTGGAGAGCAGCGCGTGCGGTGTGGAAACCTCTCTCGCTTGTTGCCGCAGGTTTCATCAGGAAAAATACAGCACGCTGTTTGACCTTTCGAAGCTTTACTCAGTGATAGATTCTCCTTTCTCCGATTCCTTTTAATATTTGATTGGATGTCCAGAACAAATTTAAACAGCTACAGGGAGAGAAATTGAACTCTTTGTGGACGATGTTTAATTTATTCCAAGAGTTTTTGGAAATGGGCTATTCTTATGGATGGAAAGGAATGCAATTTAGGGAAGTGATGCTCTTTCATCATTTGGATCCCAACTCACAGAGATGGAAAATGGGAAGATTTGAAATCTGGTCTACTTGATAGAAGCTCTGATTGGCCTTGATTCGATGCAGTCACGTCCCCTTGGAAAGTATCTTATTACTTCCCTCACAAGTGTTTTCCACATGTAAGGTAGATTGTGTGCACATCTTCAGCTGCAAATGGGCAAATAGAGTTTTTGAGGTAGACTTTGTAGACAGCATGGAAGCATTAGTTCTGATGAAGATGAACAAGGCTGGAACGAAAGTTCACAGCACCTCACGCCTGGCCAAGGAAGACTGCATCCTGGGGAGCAGTAAAGAGCAGGAGGGCGCTATTCTGTAATGCGTTAAACCACTGTCGCGATTTGCAGTGACCTCTGTGCTGTGCGACATCCCACCTAGAAGATCCGCTGCCAAAACCTCAGACGAAGAGGGCCAGAAATGGAAGAGACTGTAGCAGCGAAGCTGCACAGTCATGTCACACTTTTATAAAACTGCCCTTTCTATGAAGGGGACAGGAATGGTGGGCGCACTGTCAAACCGCAACCCAGCGGTTGCAATGCAAGACAGCATCATTTCCTTCGAGCTTCTGTGAATGCTGAAGTGTAATCGATCGAGCAGATTAATGTGATTAAATTGCAGCAGAACTGAGCACTGCAGGCTTTTTGGATGTTTGTGTGGTTCCACACCACATAGAGCATCTGGTTTGGGCTAGAACTTGGCCGAAAAATTGTATGTCCGTGTGGAGTAAGGGTGGCAGGCGGTTGAAGCATTTTAAGGATTTGCCAGGTCTACAGGTGGTTGTGCTCATTTACACATCTAAAAAGCTAAGTCTATGTATAGCCCACAGTTACCTGCTCTTTCCTCCCGCCTTCACTTGCCCCAGCTGTTTGGCCTTTTCCTCAGTTTATAGAAAACACCGTTGTGTGTGGGGGGAGGGTGTATCGAAGGCCTGGAGCCTGGACTGCACGCTGACAAGGTAATTTCCCTCAACACCTCCACCTGCGCTTAGTTTGCATGTGAATGTACGATGGAGGCAGCCGTTTCCATCAGAAGGAGCACAAAAAATGCACGGATGTTGTATAAACGCTGCACAAACACGTGTCTCTGACAGAGAAAGTCATTTCTACTGTTTAACTGAACAGGTGTTGAACCCACTCAAATAGGAGAGGGTTTTAAATTGGATAATACGCTACTGTTTTGGATGTTAATACAAATGCTGAATATGAGCTTTTGATAAAAACCATCTGGCATCAAAACTGCTCAGGAAAAGATCCGAGAGTCATTCGCATTTGCACAGCTCCTGTAAGTTTACAAAACATCGTATTAGTACCGTTCATAAACCATATGACAAGATGGGAAGATGTTGTGCCATATAACTATATTTTTGTCCTGAAGGGTATTAATATTGGGCTAGCATTTTTTTTTTTTGTTTGTTTCACAGCCTGTAAAATTCTGTTTAAACCTGCAGCCGTTTTTATTAACAGTAACCCCCATTTTATGTTACCATGAGAATTTTGACAAGCTTCCTGGAGAAAAACCATATGTGAGCTGTCAGCTGGAGAGTTTGCTTTGTGTTTAGCAAGGTGAATGCTGCTGAAGGAGCCTGATGTCTGCTCCTTCTAATTTGGAGGAGAAGCGAGGCTGTTGCAGGAATCCAGGGTTCGCGAGGCTCCTGCATTGTGTCTGCAAAGGGCCGGCACTTGGTGCGAGAAACCCACGGACCTCTGATCACCTCTGAAAAGGAGGTTAAAAACCTACCACTTGACCCTTCATTAGCTCAGTTAGCTTGGCTTCAACAGAACACTTTGCAATTCAGATCTGCGGAGCACAACTGCACGGGAGAACCGGGCTGAACCCGGAGCGACCCGGGGGCCAAGTTGTCCGAGGTCATTTGAATCTTTTTTCTCTTGGATCTTGGAAAATTTTTCTCTGATGCAAGAATGTAAAAAAAAATTTGACTCAGTTGTCTGATGTGCTTGTAAACTCACCACGCCTTACCTAAGTCAACACTTTCTAATTAATAAGCGTTGTCTTGCAGTGTCCTTGTGCAATGAATTATATATCTGCATGCTGAAGAAGGCTTATATTTGAAGCAGCCCCAAAATCCCATCTCCTGTTTATTAAATCACCAGCACAGCACCTATACCCCCACATGTCCTCCACCCAGCTTTACAGAGGGAATCACATTCTGACATCGTGTTTTCATCTTTTCTGTGTGTCATGAAGATACTAGGGCGGGAATCCAAAATGTCAAATTTGAACTCATTAAAAGTGCAGATTTCCACTGATATCCACTGCTTGTGCTTCTTGGCCAGACAACTTTTTTCTTCTTACCTGTTCCCTTTAGCAATGTTTTCTTTCTGCAGAAATTCCACCATAAAGGCCCGATTCACTCTAAATTCATTCTTCTCTAAACAGTCAATGTTGAGATGCATCTGTTGCTTGAATTCTAAAAAGCATTTCTTTAGGCTCTAAAAAAACTAAACTCGGGTTCCAAAGGGATTTCTGAGACTGGTGACACTTGGTTCTTCACATGCGTTTAGTATGGTGGTCCGCGTGAGGGCTGGTTTCTTCATAGTACTCAATGGGTTTTGTAACTACATTTGAAGAAACTTTTGAAATTTTCCAGATTGTCTGGCTTTTATTTCTTAAAGAAATGATGGACTGCTTTTTTTCTCTTTACCAAGTTGGAAAAGGTTAAATAATATATTTTGGAACAGCTTCCTGTTGTGTAATGACTTCAGTTTATACCTGCTTATTTAAAATGTATAGAATAATCGCTAAGCAGTAGTTGCAGTCCTGGGTACTTCCGGGTGCTATAAAAGGCAGGTAACATATTCTCACGTTGCAAAACATTAATACATTAAGTTTGTCCACTGCTCTTAGTTAATAAAATATTAATATAAAACCCACCACTCCTGTAACAACTAGTCCCAAGTATTTTAATGTGGTTCTGTATGACTATGCAGCATGAAGCCCATTATTTACTGGAATATATGGCTGTTTGCTTTGAAAAGATTTGCTGCCTTAAACTGCCCTGGGGTCAATTAGGGTTATTATGCTGCTGAACCTGACAGATCCTGAGAAAAAGCCATCGCTCTGACTTTTAGTAGCACCAGGTACGTGGGCAGGGACCAGCAGCCAGACTGCCCTTGAGATGGATGAGCTATGGCCACAACCTGGAAGGACTTGCTGGACTGAAACGGGATGGACTCGTGACACAGCGCTTCTACCCCTTCCATGTGAATATGTACAATTAACAAGACATGCAGACTGACCCATTTTTGATGTTCTGGACAGCATTACAGGCCCACTGATGCACAATTACTGTGAATGCTAACATGCTGCTCGCACATTAGAAAACAGTTCATGGAACCAGGACTGTGAGGTGTCAGCAGCTTTCACCATGGGTAATTTAAGCGTTACCTGTGGGTGGTTCAGACGCCCGCTTTTAATTTCACATTAGACGTTCCTGAAGAGCATTCGCCTGTTGTTGTGTTTGTTCCCAGCTTCACCATGCGTAATTGCTTCTTTCATTGAAATGGGGCTTTCAGATAGCTCTTTGAATAAAAATACATTTTAAATAGTGCTGCATGAAAGCTGTGTCATAACGTATAAAAGACAGGGTCATTTGCAGTGTGCCATGGTCATCGATTCTCAGCGAAGCGTGACCATGGCCCAGCTCACTCTGGGCAGATGTTCACTTTGGTTCTAAGCATCACACAACATCTACCATTTTTGCCAGGAGTTCTGTGGAAACATGGAGATCAATATTACATCATTTCTCTCAATTAGACGCTTGTATGCTTTTCTTTGCCGGCTTTTCTTGTTATGGCATCTGCATTTTGACTCGCTCTGCAGAGAGCCATAGAAGATGAGCCGTACAAAAAATTCAATTTGATTCCAGAGGCTGGATGAAATATTAATGTTTTACCTTGGGTTATTACAGGCAAAAGTGGATATGAAAATGCATTCTGTCACCAAGGTTTAATTCTCACCGCAAGATACCTGCATAAATCATACCTTGTCAGGTGCACACATTTTTACAACAATGGATTTTTGCATTTTGCAACAATGGATTCATCATTAATGATATTTTACAGGAAAGAAAGAACATGCTAATAAGAGTGGGCATATGTAATAGGTAATATAAACAATCAACAAGATTTTTGTAGTACATGAGAGACATTTTTTTTCATGGTCCGAAGAATTGGCTCTTGTTGACTAGGAATTTCTTTGTTTCTCTTCTATTTTTATGAGGAATTTTGTCTTTTATTGCATTAGCATCTAATTTCAAGGCTTTTAATCTTTAAAAAAAAATCACAGTTGCATTAAATTCTCCACAGAACAGTGTGGCATGACCCAAAAAGAGCAGTATTGCATTTCATTTGAGGGAAGCGATGCATATTACCATGTCCTCTCCAGCTCACTGATAGTCGCCACCTCTATACCCTGCAACTCATGATACCTGCACCCCCTCCAAGACACCAAATACTGCTTAAATAACTATAGCAGTTTTTGTATTGTTTCCAGCCAGTATTTTATTTAACAATTTAACTATTCACTGTTTAAATATCGATTAGTCTTTGAATTGTGTTTTCCTGCATTTAGATAAATGATACCACCAATACCCAGCAGAAGGAACCACTCAGTTGCTCAGTAAAAGTTAAAATGGCATGGAGTTCCATTTGTAAGTTCTTACTAAGTGAACCATAGACCTGGGGATTGTAGCTCTCGTGTGTAAGTTTAGTCCATGTCCTTAGTTTTAGTCTTTCATACACTGAGCGTAAGGCAGAGCAAGAAGGGATGTTGTTGTTGTTGAAGTGCTTGCTCTGTGTGTGTGTGTGTGTGTGTGTGTGTGTGTGTGTGTGTGTGTGTGTGTGTGTGTGTGTGCGAGAGAGAGAGAGAGATAGAGAGCGAGAGAGTGAAAGACAGTTTACATCAAGGACCAGAAAATAGGAACAAACAAGAAATTTCAGCATTTTACATTGCACTTGGTCTCAATTCATGATAACCTGGGCTCAGACTTAACTTTACATGTAATAGTTGTTAGGCTTTATTACTCCACACATTTCATCTTCTGCCTTTATGTGTGTTCGGTTGTGCAGAACCAGCGTGAGCTGCATAGCGTCATTTAGTGCATAGCATCATTTAGGTTTTGCATGTGTTTCCGGTTACTGCAAGACAGTTTTAGTGCAAGTAATTGTCATTTGAAAGATCTCCCCATCATTTATTAACATTGACAAGCATAAGAATTATAACTGCACAAGGGTCCCGTCTGGCTTTGTGTGTCACTGAAAATGAGCCCGTTGTGGTGGGAGGGAGAAAAAATGGAGGTGGCTAATTCATGATCTTGCCAACAGATCGAATGAGAGATTGAATTAGGCAGATCGTGTTCACATCTATGCTGAAAAATACTCCATTAATCATTTAAACAGCCCTGCCACTGTTTTCTCACTGAGGCATGTGGTTCATCAGCATCTACCAGCCATGGTGTTTGATTCATTTCAGTTGAACTGCTTCGGTCTGTCTGTCCAGCTTCCAGCTGCGATGTGAAGATGCCAATGTTGTCCTCCTTGTGAGGGTGCCATTGTGTTCAGGGCTGTCACTGTCAAAGCGGAAATCCCCGGGACATTTCCTGAGCATGCGGTCGATTCCTCCCAGTGAGCAGGTGTTTCTAGGAGCAGCTCTGTTTTGTTTCTGCCTGACGCTGTGGGAGTTCTGGTAGTTGTTGGTGGCAGAAACAGGAAACGCATGCATACATCTGTTGCCTATCACGTATTTCTAATTTCACCAACATATGAAACTTTGGAACTTTGCTAAGGTCTTTACTTCCTCCCCCATCTACTGCTCCTGCACTAGAGGCTCACGAACGCATCAAGGACAGGCACACCAGAGATGGCCACCATCCCTACTGCGTACCCTTTCCAAATGAACATTGCCAGCCCAGGCTTTGCTCTGCAGTGTTCCTTGATACAACCTTTGGAGAAGCTTAAATTCTACAGGGTTGAGTTAAACCAACTAAACTCCTAGGTTGCACTTGTGAGTCACATGGGAGCTCGGTCAAACCAGCTGGACCATGCGTTATGCAAACAAAGCTGATTTAGAAGGAAAGAGAACCTTTCGGGTTCTATTTCTGCATCTGCTTTGCTTTGGTGTAATGCGCCAGAGACAAAAGTCGTTTTACGTAACTTCTTTAGTGCACCTCAGAGGCAAGTTTTCTGATGTTTTACTGCACAGAAAAATAGCTTTGTTGTGTGTGAAGCTGTAGACTGGGTGAACGAGTGTGATGCAAACCACAGGATCCTTGTAAGAAGCTCAAAAGGCTGTTTTGCTGTCCCCACTTTGAAGATTGCTGCACTTCCTTCTGCCTTCCACATTGAGAGCAAAAAAATAAGCCGAAACTTCTCAGCAGATCTTTTTTGGCCTAGGGATCCTTTCTGGTGTGGGGCCAAAAAAGGGAACAACCTGCACGATGGCACTACAGGCTACTTCTTTAAAAAAATACTCCATCAAATAGTTATAGATTGCTGTGTGTTGGGGGATTTTGACTTAAATCTCAGCAAGGTGGTCTTCTGCATTTGATCTTCAATCCATGTGCAAACTCTGTGGACAACATGCCCTTGAGACGGATATCTTCCTTTCATGTTTACTAAAGTAACATGGTGTCTTTCAGATCTCATCAGGAGCCAGGTCACAGTCCTGCTGCCAATCCGATGTCCTTCTTTAGAGACAGAGTCTGGGTTGTTTGTGCTGGACTCTGGGACACCTCATATTGAGCTTTTGCTATTGACTGCATTGCACAGTGGCCTGGCTTTTCACTTTTTACGCCATAGCTTTTGCACTTGTTGCTCGTAGTTGCACATCTTTCACACTATAGACTCTGACTGGTTGAACCTGGATGGACGACAGGTGCCACCGACTTTGACCAAATAGACAGAAAGCACCGGAACACTTAAGATACAGAAACATTAAGGCTTTCGATCATTCCAAATTGTTCACAGATTTTATCTCATTTCACAAAGTGTCTCATACACTACAGCTTATCACATGTGCTTGTGACTGTGGTAGAATTATTTCAAGTATGTTCATTTAAATTTATTTAGATGATATTTTTCTCCAAAGTTGCACACAGCGTTAAGTCATTTATCTGTCTATAAAGCTGGCAAAATTATTTTAAATAGGGGCGTTATTTTACAGTAAGTAATTTGTAAGCTGTATTTTTTATTAACCAGTCCTCTCGTGAGCGTGGCCTTTACCCCCTGATGCTACTTCCTTTTTATATGAAGCGAATAGAAAAGGTAATGGGAATACAACACTATTTCAATTTTCTGTGGCTCTTTCTGGTCTCTGGCGGTCAATCAGCAGCAAGTAGTGACACAACAAGATCCATTTTTGTTGCCCTGGTTGTCAGCGATGAAGGATGGTCCCTCTGTTCTTTGTTATCTTATAAAAGTGTGCTTCAGGGCTCCAGAGACACTTTTAAGGGTATGAACATTTTGGCAGCACCTTCAAGCATTTCCTGACATAACACTTGTGTTTGGAGAGCTGTTAATACACAGGCTGATTAATATTGAAGGATTCACTCACACGCAAAATGCTACAATCTGGTAACAGCCAAGTGACAAGGAATGTATGCGAGTTCCAAAGCAGTGTGATTCTTAACACACTTACAGCGTTCATGTAGCTGTAATGAAATAAAGTTTTGAGTTGCTGTGTGTCCACCTTAAACACAATGTCTTGTGACCAGAAATGGAGTACAGATTGTTTTGGCCATTTTTCTCCTGAACACTGTCATTTATTTCTAGTTTACGCAGTACTATTTATTAGCAGACACTTTTCTTCAAAGCGACAGACAACTCAGAGAAAATTGCGTTTCACCAATGGACGGAGATGCAGACACGATTCCCAAAGTGTGTCCTTAGTCCAGTACCACTCTTTTTACACCATACTTGATAGGGAGAACATTTTTTCATAAACACAAAATGAAAGTTGACGGAAACACATGGGAAGTCATTAGAATAGTGGGTTTGACAGACAAATATTCTGAGAAGTGAGAAAGTTGTGACTTTTGAATTTGGACCTCTTGTGCAGTCTGCCTGCAGTGTAGCGGGTAATGGAGTCAAGCAGGTATTGGGGTGCAAGCCTATTTATAGATTTATAGGACATAACCAGTGTGTTGAATGTGATCTAGACGGCTACAGGAAACCATTAGAGAGGAGATGCATGGGAACAGTTTGACAGGCCAAGCAAACTTTGTGTGGCAAAGAGCCTAGAAAGGCCTGAAGGCAGAAGCTGGGACTCAAGGCAAGAGGGAGTCCCAGCTGTCCAGGTGGGGTGATGTTGTGGCCTGAGTGAGAAGCTGCCTAGAACATATTGTGATGTTACCCAGCACATATTTGGAAGACTAGGTTATGGCTTTGATGTGTTGTGAGCGGAAAGAAGCAAATTGTTGTTTGTCACAGTTCCTGACAGGTGGACAGATGCTCTGGGAGGTGCAGGATCTCCGCCTTAGAGAGTTTAAGTTGTAATTTTTTAAAAATATGCTATGTAACGATAACGTGTGAAAGTTTGTTTTTAAAATAAAACCTTGTGTTCACATTTTTACAATGGATATCTGATCATTTCTCAGAAGCTGTGGCGCTAGTCTGTGTGTGTGTGTGTATTTTAAACTGCATAATTATATTTGCTTTTTACATGAAAATATTGCCAGGTGAGCAGTATTTGCTACATCACCTCTTCTGGCACATTGTGTGCACCATGGGAAAACTGATGTTGACGAGTTTTCCCTCCGGAAAGATTTCGGGAATGTGTCCGCTCACAGCTGATTGGCTCTCACAGGATGGGGAGTCCAGGTGTCCAGGTTATGAGTGGTCAGAGGTTGTGAGGCCCAGCAAAATATCTGCATATGAACCCCTCTTGTGAGTTTAATTGGTTAATTACCATCTGGACAGTAATGGATCCCGTTTGTTTCATTCGAAATCCCTGTCGCAAAGGAATGCTGATACAATGGGCCAAATTGCAAATTCGTGTTGTGGCATCCGAGCGTGCTGGATATGACAGGACTGTAACCTGTACTACAGCTCCTCTTCAAATGTTAGTTATAAATCAGTTCACTAGCCGGTGCTCGTCTCAGCCCAGGGTTACTTCTTATTCCCTTGACTCAGGAGCATTGGGCACAGTTATTGTTTCAATCATTGCCTTGTCTTCCTGCTGTTACGCTGCATCCAGGTTCATATCAAGCTAAAGTGTTCCTGGCACATCAAACAGTGCTTTTTATCTCGATTAAATCACCCAGACCTCCGGAGAATTCTCCATTGCTTTTGTAAGGTACTGTGCCAGCCACCTGTTTGTTGTGTGCAAAATTCATTTACCAAATCCTTAGTCCTTTTTGAATCAATAAGCAAGGCTTACAGTGTCATGGAAATAGCTGCTTTTTCAGCTTCCCTCCAGTTCATTTGAATTGCCAAGAAGTCAGGACCAGGAATCTCCAACCTGAACACCAATAGTTTCTTCTCATGAGAAAATAACACTTTGGCACTTAGCACACTTTAGCAAATTACACTTTATCATTGGCATTGGTGCTGGACAAATAAGGTGACCAACCCTTGGTCGCCGTATATTTGTGTTTCTGTGGTCCGCAGCAAAGGAAAGTTGAGAATAGATGGCTTCGATAGACTACAATGAGGTTATTCTGAGTTGCGCACAAAATCAAGCAAGCAAACGGCAGTTTAAGAGCAGTTTTTTTTTCCATTGAATGTCAGCAAATCTGCAGCAAATATCACCCTGCATTAAACTCTGCAGTAAACCACGAATCCAGGTCACGCTTAATACTCCATTCGACCCCGAGCAGCACTGGAGCCGGCGATCGAGGGGCTCGTGTTCACGGGAAAGCAAGCGAGCGAGCGTGGCCCTTAGCCGCAACAGAACACCCCATCCTGTGCACTTAAAATATGCGCGCTATTCATGCTTCGGTTTCTTTGTGCAAGTGCAGCAGGTGCAGCCATTTCAAAAGAAATAGGAACAATGGCAGGGTTAGTACAAAATATGTGAATTATATGTTACAAGCATTAGTGCGGGAAAAAATATATTTCTCATCAATAGAATAGATGTACTCTTGCTTTAATAAAGGGATATTTAATGTGGAAGTAATTTCTCTCGCTGCTCCAGTTTGCAGCGTCCATGGCAGAGATGTTCAACCAGAGAGCAGTTGCTAAGGAACAAGCCACATGGAGAAGTTATTATAGGTCCAGGTGAACACATGGCTTTGTTTCCCATTTATAACTTTCCTGGAAGAGAGGTGGTTGCCGTGATTCTGAAAAGTCTTTCGCAAGCCATCTATCCATGTACATCAACGCAAAGCTTTTCTTAATGAAAGTCATGTCTGTCGGTGGTTTGGACGGTTGTCATTTAGTCATAGAAAAGTAGGTCCTGTTCGCGGGGTCTGCCGCAAGGTTTCGTGCATTTTCAGCATTATGCTCTTTATTTACATTACATTTATTCATGTATCTGTCGCTTTTCTTCATAGTGATTTATGGTGTTAAGATACTTTCAAATATTTACCCATTTATACTGATAGCAGTTGTTAGTTTATCAAAAGACAGTTTCCTTCTACCACCAACAAGTGAGACTAATACGTGTGCAACAATAGCCGGAACAGAAAATGATGAGCTGAAGTCGACCCAGAAAGCGTTAAAGGATTAACAAAACATACTTTTTTAATAGCAGAATATCTGGGCATATGAATACAAATATTTGCAGCAGCAATTTGGGGAGCGCTTACTTTTGTCCCATGGTACCACTGTGCAGTTATGAGATTAGACTCATTTCAGGCTCCCTCTTATGGGACAGCAAGAGCAGCGTGCGAGGGCCGTCTACTGTATTAATCATTTGTGTCCTCAAGAGCAGTTTCTTCCTCCGTGGTTATTGACAGAAGTGTCACAGGGAATACGTAAGCTGCATGCTGACATGCAGGCTGCGGTGTGGGCCTGCCGGGGGCGGGGGGTTGACAGCGCTGCCGAGGTCAGCCGGAGAGTTGTCGTGTGGCCTGTTGGCTGGGGATAGAGTTGGCTTTCAGATATCGCTGTTAAACTTTGTCAGATGTCTACCACCGTTTCAAATGAGATGTGGGTTAAACTGGGTGAGCTGTTCCTGGTGGGCAGCTGATGCTAAGCTAACATTAGCATGGCTGACAAACTGCCTTCCCCACTGCGGTTGTAACGTTGCAGTTGCGTAACTAATGAGCATCACCAGCATTTCTCTTTTTAATTAAAGCTGCAAGAAAAAGCAGCTTCAGCTGTGTGTGTGTGTGTGTGTGTGTGTGTGTGTGTGTGTGTGTGTGTGTGCGCGCGGGTGCACACACCTTGCGGACACTGCCGGGTGCAGCACTGACATGCTGCATGTTGGTTTCGTGAAATAATAAAATAAATTATGGCCTTGGGATCTTCACAGTCAGCTTGGGAACAGCCACATAAAATGACATGAATCCACACTGCGTCAGAAGGCGCGCAGACAGTCTCTGAGGCTTAACTCTACACACATGCACAGAGCAGTAAATGGACTGCAATATAGCTTGCCTGTCAGATAAGCGAGAGAGGCGCTTCAGAGGGCAGGGGATCGTTTCCGGGCTTAGGGTGCCCCCTGTTGTTCATGTCTCTAATCACATCCCCCCTGGGAGGGACAGACCATTTTATAACAGAACTTTTTTTATGAGACAAACTCTCAGCATGATGGAGTCACTGCAGAGTTCTGGGCTCTTGTTATAAGACTGGGAAGTTTTTTTTTTTCTCTCTTTTTTTCTTCCTGGTTTTGCCATAGGTGACAGTTTTGCTTTTAACAAAACAGCCCATGCCAAGAGCGCTGAAAAGTTCACAGTGACAGAGAGAATGAATAGGCGCAGGTACCGTAGAGCTCCATTCCCAACAGCGCTGTTGAGACAACTCAGACCGGCGTCGCCACCGTTATTCTGCGCTTTACTCAATGATACATGAGTCCTAGCTCCTTGCCAAAGAACGTATGAATCACTCGGTGATTACTGTCAAATGCACTTGATTTTGGGGAGTTTGAGGAGGTGCCGCGAGCGGGAGGAAGAGATGGAGCTGGCAGGGTTACAGCTATGGTGATTTTCCACAAGACCACAGGGACACGCGGAGTGGAGGTGACCCCCTTAGGGAGGTGGGGGGGGGGGGTGCCAAACTGGGGCATACTGTACACAGGAGCACAGACTCATGTTCTTACGATGCAGTCCGTGGTTTAAACCACAGGGCAGGGCAGTAGTCAGTGCACTGACTAAGTAAAGCATTATTAGTGCGGCTCTCACAAGATGATAAATGGGTGAAAGATTGAAGAGAGTTTATTGCAGTTTATCTAGACAAAGGTGCCAGTTAAATTCTAATTAATCATTGTGCACTGCTTTGGAGAAAAGCTTCTGCAGAATGAATAAACGTACTGAAGATTTCTAATATAGTCAAACCCATCTTGACTGTGCAAGATATGTTCAAATATTGGTTTGTAAGTTGTGTTAAATGCAGATTAGTGGTAGAAACACAGCACTAGAGCTCCAGTGTGCCACTTTTTCTGCAGTTTTTTTTCCATGTTTAATTCATGCAAATGATCTACATTGTACAATTGTGCATTGCTGTATACATTGACTTGTTTCTCTTTTATAGTTTTTGGTATATTAGTACCTCTGTAGCGTGTTCCATAAGGGGGAGCTGTGATGGTAGTGGCAAGATCCGTTTTGTGTTACAGAAACCGCACCACAACCTTCAGTGGCGTTTTGGCAAGACAAAGGCCTCGTTCTACCCATCCTCTAGAAAGTCTCTATCCTTCTTTATGCATTAATTCTAGCCAACCTAGAAGTAAAATATAGACAGTTATGCAAACTACTGAATTATTTTTCTTCTCGAGAATATGGTTATGGGCCTTGCTTGTTGTATCGATAAGCAGGTTGTAAGAAGGTGTTAATGAGAATCTTGGGCTGATTACGTATGTATTAAAGTATCATGTAACATCCATCTGCAGTATGGACTTTGTGGAGAGAATTCAGCTCAATGGTCAGAGAGCTTCTAGAGCCCCTCGCACCCTTGTTCCCCATCCTGACAGCTCCTTACAGTGCTCTCACTAAATTATTCCTGCAGCTGTACGCAGGGATCAACTGTTCCCCCTAGCCTCCCTGGAGGAAGAGTGGACCATACACACAGGCACACAGTGAATGTCCGGCACCTTCCAGAGAGCTTGACTATTCTGCTCACTGGTGATGGATTTGTGCAGGCGCCTCTATGTACTCTTGATCTGCCCAACTCTTTTTTCCCTTCTTTTTGTTTTTCCAGCCAAAAGTCACTGAGGAGGTTCACCACCGAGAAGGTGCTTGGGTCAAGGAGTTGATCCCTCATTCCGCTTTTGTTAGCCCTACAGTGTTACACACACAAACTGTAAAGTATTTAACTGGAGGATATGATGACATGTAAGATCTTATGGTTGTATGGCGTTGCAGCCAAGGTGTAGATTGAACGATTTGAGGATCTGCTGTCAAGGCGGAGTGGTTTCAGTTTTGAGTCCCATGCTGATTCTTGTGACTTACTGTATCATTGAGTAAAGCATTTTGGTAAAATAGCTATGAAAGTTGTCTTTGATCAAACAGAAAAACAGCATTAATTAAACTCAACCAGGTTCTTATATATGTTTAGGTGGGAATGGATTGAGATCATTAATTGTAAAAGGAGAAACAATTTTAGAACCTATGTGTATCAAAGGCAAAGTTCTTCAAAGTTTTAGGGCCGTTAAAGCAAAACAGTAGTCTTTGCATGTTTGTTCAAATTTTCCCACAGCTCTAGCACATACTTTTCTTCCAGCTCCATAGTCAGCCACATATTTATTCAGAGTAGCTTATAGCATGGACTGAAAGGGACAGTGAAGCTTTATATTGAAGGATTTTTGAGCAGTTAAATGAAAGTCACTCCAGTAAGCTTATAACCAATCAAACTGCAAGACAGAAAAAGCACGGATCCTATAAAGATGTAATGGTGTAAGGTAGGCTTTGTAAATAAACTTGTAACACTATTATTAGAGCTAAATGAAATAGGGACACACTGGGGAACATTATCCAGCCCATTTGTAGCACAACTAGGTGCACCCTGGCTAATGAAATGTAGGTACTAGGAATAATGACCATGTACTATAATAGTGTTTTGCTGTAGTTCAGCTCAGCCAGACAGTGTGGATGGATGGGCGCTGAAAAAAGCACTGGGACCTTTTGAGAAGTGCCGGTACGCAAAAAAGCATCCCAGTACTCGAAAGAGCAAAACGCAGAAGTCCCACTACAGTGTACAGGTGAATACTGGCCCACTTCAAGCACCGGGTATGGATGAAAGCAGTTTCCTTAGTACAAAAAACTGAGCCCTTTGATTTATGCACAAGTCAATAGCTTTGCACTGTCAGTGAACACCGAGCCATTCTACTTTTTTGCTTAATGCACAGAAGTGTACGCTGGATTTTTGTAGTCTCAGATCATCCCAAAGAATTAATGTCCGCTACACACAATTTCAGTGGTTTGGAAGTAGGCTGATCATTAGCTTTTGGACTCTGTCATGCTTTAAAACATGGCATTTGAGCTTCTGCAGTCAATACATGGCGTTTCTGTTTTGATTCAGAATTAACACACTACCTGTCCTACTTTTCCCGGTCCCTCGCGGCAGAAAAGAGCAGCTCCACGAGTGTTTTCGCACGAGTCTCCCCGTATCTCTCCCACCTGTGTGTGCCTGCTCCTGTCATCCATACCTCCCTCCCACGCTTACAGCCAACACGGGACAAAGTTCTGGCTCGTGTGTGTGCAGTCCCATGGTCTGAGGATAAGTAAGAGCCTCAGGGCTGATGGCTACCAAGGCTCCTAGGACAGGGAAAGAGTGAGTTAAGTAGGAAATGTAAAGGTTGCGAAGATATTTGAAGAGAAGCATTTGTAATCAGAAAAAGAAATGCATGCACAGAACATCTCACATATGTTTGGCATTCAGGCTTTCTCCACCACGCATTTGGTCTCCGTCACTCAGTTGCCAGTTTGCAAATGGTCCCATATGTTCCCACATACCTCATTTGCTGCATAGTTCCTTTAAAATGCTTCCCTGCTAGGCATATGTGTTCGAACCTTGCTCTTCTCATGTCAGCGAGGTGCAAGTTAAATAGAGGATGTAAGGCAATCGGGGGGAGATGAACACCGTAGCCCTGGAATGTGTAGAGGTGAGGATGCAGAGCACCTGGGTACTGCTTTACTCTGTTACACAGTTAATCACCATACTTGCATTTGCAAGGTTTATTCCACAAAGAATGTGCTTGAGAAATGTCTCCTTTAGTAGTGCCTATCTGTTTTACCGTGATGTTTCAAACTCTGTTCAGCACATGTGGTAAAATCACTGGTCAGTCTGTGCAATAAGTTGGGCTTTAGTTGACTATGCATACATAATACATGTAGTAAAATAACACAATTTCTTTGGGACTTTTTTTGATGTTATTCATGGTGTCACATTCAAAACAGAATTAAGGTTTGTGAAGGAACAACTGAGGCCCATGAAGACTGTGGGTCGTTGCGTTTTTAGCCCTGATCTCCATAGGTTGCCGGTGGAATCGAAACCATCTCAGGATTGTCATTTTCCATTTGCTGCCAGAATGGGCTGAGAAATGAAAATGTGCTCCTTCAAAAAGTGATTGATTTCTGAATTTAATTTTTGCATCAGTTGAGTTGTCTTTGTAAATAATGCTCAAGGTGTCAGTAAAGCAGCACAGCAGCTGTTCTTGGACCGGAGGCAAAACATTCCTGAAGATTCGGTAAACGGTGCCTTGACAGATTTGGCCTTGATGCGAGGGCTAAGGAGCACGGTTTGCAGACAGAAGGACCGTGTGTTCGGCTATCAAGATGTTGTCATGATCCGCACAAGTTCGGTGTTGCTGCTGATGTCATGATTACACGCAGCTTTCACCTGCTGTACCAGTTGTTGCTATGGAGATAAAAAGCACAGGATAGTAGACAGACTCATGGAAAACAGTCCTGCTGCAGTAAAACAATTTTTATGTATTTAACTTTTATTTGATTCTATAGTGTAAAGCTAATTAACTGTGACGTTGTCTATCAAGTTTATAAACCCAGAGCTAGAATGCTGGAGACCCATGGAGATCCATGTATTCCCCGATTGAGAAAGCTATCTACATTTACATTCAATTTTATGGATACTTTCTGCCCAAAGTGACTTACAGTGTTAGCTACTTAATATTATTTACTTATTTTTACAGCTAGGTCGTTTTTACTGGAGCAATTTCCGGCAAGCACCGTTGCTTAAGGGTACTGCAACAAGAAGTTGGATGTAAACCTTTGAGGCTTCTAGTATGAAGGTAGTTGCTGTAACCACACTCAGCTGTCCTACTTTCTGCTATCTAGACTGAACTGCATGTGTTAAACATTTAGTTACTATCAATGAGGTAGATGACTGGATACAATTCCCAGATATTTCTTTGAATGTGCTGTAAGGAAAGTTAAGTACGAGTTGTAAAGCAGTCTTCTTGCCAACAGGCATTTGGGGAGTGTGTCTTGTTCTACATACGATCATTTAGTGTTTAATATTATTGCGCCTGTACAGTTGGGGAAGCTACACGGTATACTGGGGTAACTGGCCATTCTCTGTCTTCTTGGATTTTCAAACTGAACGTGGATAAGATTAGGAAGCAAATAATGAAAGCATACTTGTACTGAGGTTGTTGTGTACTTAAAGTGTATGAAAGATGGTGTTTCACATTTCTCTTTTGTAGATGACACAGCGTTAGTTTGATTCCTAGCAATGGTCAGTCAGTAAACCGCAGTCCCATGTGTTAATGAGTGGTGTTTAAAAAAGAAAGAAACATGTGGTGTCTTTAACCCTTCAGGTTGCCTCGCACAACCATCTGTCACTCTTTTTGAAGTGGGAATTCAAAACTGGCCTTATTGTGAAGAAAGCCCAGCAGAGATTGCTCTTCATATGACAGCTAAGGAACAAGAAAGCAACGGCACTCTTTTATAGTTTATAGTTCTGAGAAACCACCTTTTCACTGTCCATGTGGAATTTCAATACGACTGTCTGACTGAAGACATGGTTGGGACAAGTTTTATATGCAGCTTCAGATGCAGCCACCTTTCTGTTGCTGTCAGTTAGGATCAACAAGAAAGATGGAATTCCAAGGAATTGTCGCCAGGCCCCATCACCTTCTCGGTTCCTTTGTAAATTGTTCTTTTCAAAGGCTAAATGTTGAACTGCTTCAGTCAAAAAGAGCATCTATGAAGAGACAACTCCGGTGTTTAGACAATGAATAACATTTAAATGGTAAAATGAAGGCTGCCATTTTTGTTAATATGGTGACGTAGTTAAATGGTTACACTTGCAATTTGTTGGTACTGATGTTTCAGTCAATTTGAGGTTCTTTGAGGTCTCACAAATTGGGCATAAATCTGCTTAAAAGTGGTTTACCGCAGTTCTGTTTAGATGTAGACCATCAGAGCTGTTGACCAATACCCTGCACAGCTCTCCAGCGTCCTTTTGTGAAATACCCCTCCCCACTCCCCTTATCTGTCTGTACTCGAAAGCCAACCATCTCCTAAGGTCTCTTAAGCAGGGGTATGCTGCGTTCCAGTACATCATAGGGAAAAGAAAAGCACCCAGCATACAACTGAGTAAAAATAAAAGACAATTCAGTACCATATAATGAGCAATAAAACAAAAGAAAAATAAATCAGGACTTGTGATTTGACAGAGTAAACAATATTTGTAAAAGCAATAATCACACTACAACAGTCCCCCCTACAGCTTTTCCTGTTAACATACCATTACTGTAATTGCTGATATTGCGGTGAACTATCAGATTTGTAACCGAGTTTGTATAAAAATTACCGTGTGAAAACATCAAAGTTTCTTTGGCTCAATCTGAGATAAGCATATTAAGCATATTTAGAGCAGTGCCAGTTGTTATACTGCATCAGTGGCAGCAAGTGACCAGGACTGATGCCACATCAGATGGCTTCATTGTCACATATCAGCAGGGATCTCCAAGCAACGCAGGCCGCCTGTTACGGAAACAGAGGTTGACCTCTGTAAGGTCATCGCTTCTGTTTCCTCCTCGTAAGATGGAGGTTCTCCTCGCTGGCAGTGGTTATGAATCCCTCCCGTGGGACTCTTGACATGGTTGGGCTGTTTGATCCGAATTGCCCGGTGCTCCTTCTCCCTTTTCCCACCCCCAGTTCTCCAGGGAGCAAAGGCTACTCTTGCCTTAATAGATTCCCCTGCAAGAGTGAGATTAGAAAGTCATTTCTGGTTGCGGTTGGGGACCTGAATTGCTCTCTGATTGCTCTGGAGCTGACAGTAATTTCATCATAGGGGTTCTCTTTAAACTGAGCTTTCATGGCCAAAGTTGTTTTGCTTTGTGTAATTGGGAGCGTAACATTCAATTTATCAGCAGCACAACAGGATGCCAGAGAGTGGTGGTATTTTGCAGGGGAAAAAAACAAGGCAGGGGCTCATTTAAATACTTCCTTCCACTGCGCTCTGCATTCCGACTTTCAGCACTTGGCCTCACTTCCAGAGACAGCCAGCGTGATTTTTTTTTTTTTGTCTTCTATTCCGGTCATATCCTGGCTGGTTTTCCTTCAAGGATGTGAGCATCATTTACCCTGGGGATGATTCGGCAGCCCACAGCCACCAGCTGGAATATTTCAGTCCCAAATTACAGTGAGGAGTCACAAATGGGAAGCAATAATTGTTGGTCTTGTCTGGCTGAACACGGGGCTCCTGCGGCCTGTGAGACCCAAGCCGCCCTTTAATAGGCAGATTACATCTCATTTAGTGACATTTGTTCAGGAAATGGAGGCCTGCTTGTAATTGCTGCCACCCCCCATCCCCCAATCTTGCTCTTCTTTTTGTCTGCCAGCCGCCAACAGTGCAGCCCCCTAAGCCCAGCACACACACCAGTGCACACCCACAGAACTAAGCACAGCTACCTGCTTCCTTTGCACAATTTGTGGCTTTTTTCCCTATCTGTATGGGGGTAATTATTAATTGCTAAAGCATATTTGCTTGCTGGATATTGGGCTTCACATGCAGAGGATTTAAATATGTTTAACTTTTTATTATTGTTTTCCATGTTTGGTTTAGCAGGCAAGCGTAATTTGCTGTTCCGTTTCGTTTTCGAACGTAGGTAGTAAGTGTGCCCCTCCTCACATGCAAGAGCCCTGGCCCCACACATTATGAGTTACGGTTAATCCGTTTCTCCCACCAAATCAAAGATTCAGAGAGCCGCCGCCACAGCCTCGAGAGACCAGAACCATTATTCACGAAGTCAGAGCACACAGCTTTGCCTAAATGGGTTTAAGAGTCCACAGGACAGAGAGGGCAAAGAGGGCTGACAGGGAGGGCTGCTTTGCACAAGGCTACTGCGAGAAGGAAGGAACAATGAAGACAAATCTGTTGTCTGGGGTCGCTTCAGGGAGAGGATACAATTTGTGAACCTGCACGTTTCCGTGAGAAGTTCCGCTGAGCCACAGAACAGGACTGTGTGGGAAATCCTGCAGTGATGCTACTGTGGAGGAGTGGTGCCACTGTTGCCAATAATGAATGTATGTGATCCATCAGCCTCACTTTTTTGTCCTTCGTTTAGCAGAACATGTTATTAGCCGCAAAGAAAAAGGATGATCCTTGAAGATATCAAACAAGAGTGGCTAATAATGGTCTTCAGAGGCAATAATTATAGCCCCCCAAAAACAGTGGTTGCTAAGCAACCAGCCCTCAGATCGGCCGTTTTACTATGAAGCGTTTGTGCGTCACGGACGGCGTAGATCAGAGAGGACAAGAGATCGTGCGGCTTCGCTGAACTGTCAGCGCATCGAAACTCAGATGCTGACACGAAGAAAACACCATAATCCTCCGCCTGTTCTTTGACGTCACACAGATGTTGCACAAATGAGCACACTTAAATGCTGAATCGAAAATATAAACGACAGTGTTTGTCCTTGTCTTGCACTGTGCACAGGAGTCTTTGTGCAAGTCCTTGCAACCATTGTTTCTACCACCACCATCAATTTTAGAAAATGTTTTCATAAATGCTGTATCTCAAGGGTAAAGCCTAGATGCTGCAGTGCTGTAATTTGTCTTTTTAATCTTAGAACCTGCTCACTGTGTGGGAAATGGGGCGCTGGGGTTTGTGCTGAGGGCAGAGGATGACCCGTGAAAGGATTAAGATGTGTAGGGCAACTCATAGGCAGGGAAAGTTGGGAAAATGAAATAAAGTTGCCTGAAACAGAAGTAGAATCTGAGCTGAGTGCTTTTTGTCGCATGGGGAGCAAAGAAAAGTACCTGAAAACAAGCTTGGATTGTGAATGGTTGATAGAATTGGACCATGAATAAATCAAAAATGAGCTTTATTACTTTTATAATTAATAAATAAATGATAGCCAAACATATTTCTACATATCAGAGAGTGGAGAGTAAGTATTAAACATAAAATGTATACAGTATGTGATGGTATAGGTGGATTTCCAAATAGGAAACGTGTTCATAATGTCACCGGGATGTTATTTAGAACATTTGGAAAGGTAAGAACAGTCTGAGCCACTGTTGTCACCCATTCTGTTTAGTCCTATTAGGTACATAGGTGCATATTTGTGGTGGTTAAGGCACCATCCACAGACTGTGGCTATACTAGATCTACCACAGCTGACATACGCATCCTGAGCAAAATGCCTGGGTTAGTACCACACAGACTGAGTGGTGTGCATAGTCTATAGGTATAGGGACCGTAAAGAGCTTCTTTGTTTTCCTCCCAAATCTCTGTTGTCCCCCATTCAAGTGACAGTGAGCACGATGGTGACAATCATGAAAACACTCACTGGGAAGCCATGTAAATGCTGCATGAGCTCTCACAAAACCCTGCAGTGCTAGAGTGACCAAGGGGCTACTGTCCTGACAGGATGGGCCTCGGGCTTTGTGCTAATGACCTCCCATGGTCCCCAAGTCATCAGCGATCTCCATGTGTCCGCTGTGCTGCGGATTGGGATCGGCCCGCGGGGCTCTGGGTCTGTGCGCTGAGCTTAGTGTTGGTCACCAGTGCTGAGGGTCTGTCCACTGTGCTCAATGTAGCTGTTTTGCAACAAACCTTCAGAGGTCTAATAGGACGTTTGGTTGGAATTCGCTTTTGGCAGCAGCTCCTTAATATATTTTTAAAGGTCTAAAAAGCCTGTTAAAACAGAATGAACACCAGATTTCAGTCTGATACTAAGCCCCTCCCAAAATCTGCCTTGTTGAATATGTCAAACTCTCTCAATTAGATTATTTATTTAAAGGTGTTTGATACATCCTTCTAGAACATGCAGAGCATTTGTGTTGCGTAAGATTTGTTTGAAAAATATGGGGTGTGCCTTAATTTGGGAATTATGTAATCTCTCCCACCTTTCCCAGTAGGCAGGCATAGATTAAAGGAGCAGACCGATGTGCATTTTAAACACGAAACTTCCTTTCCACTCCCCATTGTGTGTAGTCTCTGGCCTAATCTGAGGCTGAAGGAATGGGGCAGGATGGGCTTTGGGGACATCGCCCAAGGAAATGAAGACTTCAAAGATAAACCATATTATTATGCGAGTCTTACTTTTGAAAGAGGAGTTCCATAGGTTTTTTTTTTTTTTTTTTAAATTAAGCGCAACCTCTGTTCTCATTTACCCGGTCATGTACATTTGAAAAATCTTATAATCAGAATTTATTTTGCTGTGAAATATGTTCGCTATAAAATCAGCACAAGGTATACTATACATTACTGTAGAAATGAAAGATGGTACCCTTCACCCAGTTACAACCAAATGTCAGGCTGACTTTTCACATTTACAAGTAACAACAGATGAGTATCTGATAATTTTCAAAGTTCATGCCATAATGGTAATTCAGCCTCCAACTTACAATGTTTCACCTTACAAGCCTGTTTGCAGGAATGCGTTGCGCTCAGTTCCGATAAACACAAAGAAATGCCTTGCATTTCACATGGTGCCTAAGCAATGCACTTTCTTGTTTTCATAAACCAGTGACCAAACTCCTTCTTTTAGTCACGAAACCTCACACACCCATCTGATCCCACCAACCAGAAATGAGCAATGACGGGAAAAATTACAACTTTACACTTTTTCCCATTGATCTTTTAGTGCAGTCATAGAAATATCAGGTTTTGTGCTCTTTTACAAGAGCCCAGGAACTATTCGGTGAAGAGCGTATTTTTGGTAAAGACATAGTCTGTTGATTTAAATGCCATTAATTTTCTTTGGAATAAAATGTCTCTTCCTGCAACAAGAGTTATATTGATGGCAGTTCACTCAAAATGAGGGTGATCCAATTTAATGAGTTCTTTACAGAATAAGAAATTCACTGTGAATGAATTACTGTGGGAGCTTCACACATATAATTATAGATCTTTTAAACTTACAGGTAGTTATAAATGTTGGCAATCCCATTTCTTAAGCTGCTTTTATGAAGCTTTATGATTTTAACACTGGATTCCAAGGAGCCAAGCAGCCTGAGGCCAGACGCTTACTCTGCTGGCAACTTACACACAGGCAAACAGGGTTCTGCGCTCAGAATGAGCTGCCCTCAAAATGGTTGCACCCTTATAGGGGTTTCCAGACACCCACTGAGCATTTAAACCCCAAATCCCTTTTCCAGTTTGAACAGTTTACAAGTGTGTGTTCCAAGTTTTCTGCCCAGGCTGGAAGCAGTGTGTCGTGTAGGACCTTACTTGTCGAGCACAGAGGTGTTTTTCCACTTGGTGGCATCTCGCACACTTCCACCTTAGCTGCTTTTGAGGGCATTCAAGGTCAAAAGGCAAGAAAGGAACCTAGAGTCTGAAGTCAGGCTGCAAAGCATCCTCTCAATTTTGCTGGAGAGGCCACATTGTGTGAATGTCTCACAAATTCCACTCAAAGTGCCTCTTCTGCGGTGATATTGTTGCAGGAGCACCCAAGGACAGATACGACTTCAATAGAATACACCAAAGACCTTGCCCTAGGAACTGACCAAATATTCTGAGAAACAGTTGCAAAGGACCAACAAGTATGGAGATGTACAGGGAGGACAGAGGCAGCGTCATTTAAAGCCAGAAGTGTACAGGACACAGAAAAAAAGCAAAAGGAATGCGATGCCCTTTCAAAGTATATTCAAAACACGGATGCCTCTGGCACCGCCATCACCAAGAACAAAGGTCTTGTCTTTGCCGGAATGATACCGATGAAGATGGTACTCATTGATGAAGATGGACCAACTACCCTGTGTGTGTCTAGATGTTAACATTGGTCTGTCGTATAAGTGTTTCAGTGTGTGTGGGAAGTTTACAGCGGTGTATCTACCATAAAGGTGCTAAAGCTAAATACTAGTTAATAACGGCCATTAGTTTTACGTTTCAGTCATTGTCATCACTGGAGAAAAGCATGTGCTAAATGAATAAATGCGAACACCTTGTACCGCTTAGCTGTGGGGAGGTCTATGAAATCCAAATTCAGTTCTAATAAACACAGAGAAATGTCTGTAAGTCAAAGTAGAGGTATTAAATAAAACTCTTCATAGAGTCAAATTCTCTTAACTCAAGTGGGCGCGTTTCAGAGGGTGACTCCGATTTAACAGTCGATAATAATGTGAAGTGCTTTTATCCAGGGCAATTTGCAGAGCTCACAAACGTAGGTGTTATTGGTCATGCGTATGTACTGAAGTAGTTCAGGTTAATTGAAGTGAGTAAAGTGTGACAGCAGATTCAAACAGCTGTCTGGGTGTAAGTCCAGGTTGTTGCCCCATGCCTGCTGCCCCATTAGTGGATTGTAGAACCACTGACTGCGCCATGTTCTAGCTTGGGAAGTGATGCAGAAAATGACCCAGTTTCTTCCTTCTTCCCTCTCCGTCTTTCCTTTTCTTTCATGCAGTTTTATCTCTAGCTCGATCTGTATGGAAGAGATGCTGAGAGCTACCAGCTTCTGTGTTTCTGTCAGATGCCAAGGCGGCGTGTCTACTGTAGGAAAGATTTTCAATCATCCCTTCTTATATTTGAGATTTTGGGGAGGAGAAGAGGCGCAGAGGGATGTTTGAGGCAGATAATTGATTTGAGGTGGCGATGCTGGGCTGTTGTCCCTCTTTGGCCAGCATTGAAGAGGGAGTCAAAGCTTTTGGTTTTGTGGGATAATTAAGCACAGGCTTATTGTCGCATTGTCCCCTTCACGCTGGTGTTGCTGTTCTCCTCCAAAATAGGTTGTCTGAAGCTTTTTAGATTTTGAAGCATTCCCCATGTTCTTGATCCTAAATAGCACACCATTTTTCACCAACCAATGTAGACGAAACAAACTGAACACTCCAAAGTATTCAATTCTTTAGAAATGCTATGAGGTTAGCTTTTAGAATGAAAAAATGATAGTATTCAGAAGTTAGAATATTTACTTTTGTACGGCTTGCTGGTTTTCAGAGACCAGTTTAGCCAATGTTAACAGTATGACAAAAAAACATAACACTGGACTGTAGCTCATAAGAGTCATTTGTACAAGCAAGTCAAGGAAAGCTATAAAAAGAGATTCGTATAATGAGAGGCTGGAGGACAAGGTGTGTGTCGCTCAAAGCAGGTTGCTGAGGCTTTGCTGGAATGTCACTTTATGTTGCCTACAGTACGCTGGCGATCATAGGCATTCAGAGGAGGAAGGCCATGAAAACTGTTACTGAGACTCCAGAGCACATCAGCCTAGATGGTTGTGGGCCAGGAGAGGTGACCAAAGGGTTCAAAGTGGTGCTGCCCCACATGATGTTTTCTCATGGTGATGATACATCCAGATGCATGTCACGTGGGGCTGACATGACAAAATAATCATTATTATTGTTTATCAATGTATTCTTTTTTACAATACATATATTACACTTGGTTGGTAATGTGCTGATTCTTATTTTTGGAGGTTTTGGAAGCCACTACACAATTCCATAAATCCCGAGGGTACACGCTCAACATGTTCCTTCTGCTAATCAGCCACGGCTTTGTGAGAGTCGAGTTGTGTCTTTGTTTATCTTATCTTAGTGACAGACTGAGCAAAGTCTTATTTAACCACACTTTGTATTCCTGTGGGTCCTCCAAAAGCCCAAGAGCTTGCATCCCTTTTCGCTCTCCTCATAAGGTCATGCGTGTCTTGCCCCCAACCTGTAGTCGCCTTGTAGGAACATCTATGACCTTTTCCATGTTGGACAGTTACCAGTGTGACCTTTAACGTTTTCACAGTCTCTTTGTTAATCCACTGGCTTCAACAGCTGCAAAGAGGTGATACATTAGAAGCAGTAATAGCAAAGCGTTTTTTTTCCCCCTATGTTCAACAGCCTTTCCTTACACCTATCAGCAGAAGAAGGTCAGTGCTTGTTAATACTGAATACTGAAGTGGTGGCAGAGCAAGTAGTGCTACTGTCTCTCAGTGTCTGGGCTGTGTTTTAGTCCACCTTATTCTGTGTGGAGTTTGCAGTTTTCCCTCATGTCTGTGTAGGTCGCCTCCAGGTACTCTGGTTTTCTCCCACAGTCCAAAGACATGTGTTTCAGGTTAATCGATCACTTTAAATTGCCCATCTACCCCCTCTAGTTTGCGTGCTGGATGCAGGACTGACAACCCCACCCTCTAAAACACAATTAACTCAAAACCAAAAGAAGAAAGACAAACCAGGCAGATCTACGGTGGAGGCAGAGAAGGTTGGACATCGATCTTGAGCGAGGCCTGGGTCCTTCTTCAGGGTTAAGCAGTTGAGTCATTTAGAAGTGGGGACACTGGCACTCTAAAATTACAGGGGCTGTGTTTACTTTTTAAACCATGTCTTGTCACCTTATCTTTGTTTTCTCACTGTTTCCCATTTCTCACCTCTTCTTTGCTTCCATTACCAGCTCTGCGAACCCTTGCACTGCTAAACTCCAGGTCTCAATACAGTGCACAAACTACCAAGTGTGATCTGTAAGATACCTATCAGGTGATAACAGTAAATATTAAACTTTAATTTATGCAGCACTTTTGAGAGCGCAAGCCACAGGTTTAGGGTGGTACAGCTGGAGCTCTTCTTCATTCTCCAGAATATTGCTTGAGTGTGACTGAGGTGTAGACAAGAAAACTCTGAATGTTGCTTGGCTAGAGGCCCGTAATTGAAGGGAACTCAAGTGGTAAATTGTTACTGGACTTCTGAGCCATCGCAGGCTGTCTGTAAGAAACGCCGTGTTCAAACAACAGGTGGCTGATAAGTATGGCACTAGAGCACCATCCACCAAAAGTCAATGATTAAATTTGTGGTTGTGTCTTCCTGTTTGAGGCCACATGTTCTGTACACTCAGGTTAAGTGAGGACCAAAGCTGTCAACTGATGCCCATTTGGTGGTGAGCTGGAGTCGATGTACGATTCACTGACTGGACAGACCCAAGACCCCGGGATGTTCTGTGAGGGGTTTCTAGGAAATATCGATGAAGTACTCAAGGTGAAATCAGTGCAATTCTCACCTCCCACAGAGCATCTCCCTTGTCTAGCGGTGAGGATGGTAATACAGAGTGGGTTTGGAACACAGTCAAGACCTGGATGTGGCTGCTGAAAGCTGCGGTCTGAGAGCACTTGATATTTCACACGGTGACAATCCTGGAAGCTGTTAAACTGAAGAAGGAGGGGTTCTATTCGTTTCATAGAGGGCCATAACAGGCAGTTGCAGAAGTAAAAACTTGTTCATGAGAAGAGGTGGAAAGCCTTGGAGAAAAACTGTCAGGTGGCCTCAGAGTTGTTCTAACCATCCCAGACTTTGCTAAACAAGCATGTGGGAAGTGTTGACCGCTTCTGAGAACATTGTTGAGCAGTAGGAGTAGCACTTTGAGGAACTCAACACCACAAACATGACCTAATGCTAGGAGGCAGGATTTGAAGTCTGTGGTGGATTAAAACTCATCACTTTTCGCGAAGTTACTATGGTGATGCGAGGCTTCCGTAGTGGCAAAGCTGCAGGGGAGCATAAGATTCAGCTAAAGATGTTCAAAGTGCCTGACGGTGTGGGGGAAGGGTGTCTCACATAGTTCTTCATTGTTGAATGGTATGCATCTCTAGAATGGCACACTGGACTGGTGGCCCCTAAGTCTAAGAAGGGGAACTAGAGTGTGTATTTAACTACATGCAGATTAGTGCAGCATCAGCAGCCCCGGCTGTGATGGCAAAGTAGGATCTGAGCCTTCGGTTTACCTTTTCAGTTTTCCACAGCATCCTCACCTATGGCTATCAGCTTTGGGTACTGGCTAGAAAGACAAATTGCTGCCGAAATAAGGTTTCTCCTTATGATTGCTCGGCTCATTATCCTAGCGCGCTTCAGTGTGCGGTCGCTGCTCCTTGGGGTCGAGAAGAGACAGTTGAGGTGATTCGTGCATGTTGTAAGGACGCCCATTGGTTGGCTCCAGTTGGAGTTGCACCAGACATGTCCCACTGGGAGAAGGTCCTGAGCAGATCCAGGACATGTTGGTGCGATTGCAATTCTCAGCTGGCCTGGGAAATATAAGGACACCCCAGGAGGAGCTGGAGAGTATTCCTGGGAAATGGAGCATCGGGGCCTGCTACCGGCAGCTCTTTATGCCCTTTACTGATTTGAACGGCCAGTTAGTAAGCCAAAGCAGCTTCTCAAAGCACATTACAGAAAAAGTAATTTATATTTAAAACATGCAATAATAAAACAACAGAAATAAATGTATAATAATCAACATAATAAAAAAAACAATGAAAACACATCAACAAAAGACAACAGAATAATAAAATAAATATCAGGAAGACAAATGATGAAAAGGGGGGCTCACATGAATGCTATCTCATTGCACTTCTATTCATAGTGGCCTCTATATAGAGATGCTCAGAGAAGAAGAACCTGATAGTCTTGGGTTGGATTTACACTGTTTGGGGGAATAAGAGGCGACAGTCCTATTTCCTACAGAATGCAGGCGAGATAAAAAGCTTTATAGGTAAGCATGAGCATTTTGAAGTCAACCTGGCACCTTAACAAGTGCAGCCAGTGGATACGTTCTAACGTGTGATGTGGTCAGCTGCTTCGGACTTAGTGAGGATCCTAGCTGCTTAAAGAGAGTGGCTGTCTGGGTCCAACAGAAACTGCAGTCTTTCCCACTTTCAGGGCACTGCATTCGCTGAGTTACGGATAAGCAAAACAGGGTTCTGTGAATTCAAACCCTCTGTACACAGCATTCATGCTACAACAGACCTGAATGACAATAGTTTAAAATTACAAATAAGTCACCGAAGACTGCTTAATGTCCTGTAATATCCTAACTTTGTTTAGCATTCTTAATATTAGTGCACAATAACTGGGTGAGAAAAAAAACGAAAGCAGCCGTAACATCATTTGTAGTGCTGTTGTTTTTGCTTGCCGAATGTCGTTCGTCTCGAAGATAATCCTTAGAGGGCTTTTTGCTCTAACAGTGGTGTTTTGCTCAAAGTCCTAATTAACAAAAGCCATTTCATATTGTGAAAAGAAAGCTTTGTCACCTTCCAGCACTCGCCAGTGATGAACAAAAAAGGCGATTTTTTTCCGGTGGCACAAAGAGGCATTCCAACGACCAAAATGTGTCATTACCCATGTGATGCCGAACCCTCCCGCGGTGTTGTGCGTTCATTTTTCCTTCTTTTCCTCTCACGCACATCAACTCTGTGAGTAACAGGAGGACAGTGTGAGAACGCAAAACACCTAAACAAGTCTCATTTGAGAGGGCAAATACTGTGGGGTGCTGGGTTGCCCTCGGCGACCTCCAGGACCTCAGCATCTCATATGAACAAGAATGAAAAATAATAAGTTGCAGGAGTCAACACTCAGGAAAATCTGTGTAAAGAAGCTATTGGCAAAGCTTTGAATATGCGCATCTCTTGGTGGTGAAAGGACGATGGCAACCCGAGCAGTTGTTTGTCTGAGGCATAGTGGATGAGCTGGAGAAATATAACAAGTTCTGCATTTCTCAAAGTACGTACAGTAGTTACTTTTAAGGGTAGTGTTCATTTTGAAAGTTTGGCTATTTTTTTCTTCTGTGAAAAGATTGCTTCCCTGCTAGGGACCATGAGCAAAACCACGTAGTTTGGCATCGCTATCGCTTCTGCAGTATCTCACAGCAGGGCATCACCAGTGCAGGTGAGTCCCTGTGGGAACAACCCCTGGGCTTTTCAGACAACTTGCAGGGGCAACCATGCTGGAGGTAGTAGGATATCCGCTGTCACAGCAGCATTGCTTGCTTCTCACTGGCGCAATCCCGTAGTGGCTTGCCGTGCACAGACTACCGTGGCGATATGGATCGCATTCCGGTGCTCAGACAGATGGAATCTGCTAAGTGACGCTTTATGCGAATGCTCTCTTCACGTCGGATTATCCGTCATCTCTGCGGCACCAACCTGACAGCCCTACGGCTCTATAAACGGAACCCGGATAAGCGGCAGCCTCCCGCATGTCGGATACAGAGGGCCATTTCTCGTGTGACGTCCATCTCGGAGAGTTGCGTGAGCTGCCATCGCAGCGCTGCCTGCTTGGGCCACGTTCGCTCCTGACAGATTGGGAACGTGCAAAATTGTGCATTCAGCGGTACTTTCAATGATTTCCACTGGCTCCATCATCAAGCAGTTTCACTCCAGAATCAAAGAACCAGCTTCCGAGATTTGAAGCCGGTGTTTCTGCACTCGCAAAATTTTGAAACGGAGGACAGAGGCTGCGTTCGGGTTCTTAACAGATTGTAGGCTGCTAAAATGATAACAGTAGGATATGATGCAAGCCAACTCGGATCAATAGAATTCTGCAATGAACTGAAATAATTTGTGGGTGTTATCCGATATGAATTAAGCATATTGTAATTCATAGTTTTAAAAATTTGCAGGCTTGATGGTTTATTATGTCTTTTGAAAGTGTAGTTGAGCAAATAACATGATTATGATTTATCGTGATTTCCTGTGAGCCTATTATGGAAACACTGTTGACTCTTCAGCAAATTCTTATCCAAGGTGTACAACTAATCACTTGAATTATAAATGAGCACCCTTTTCCCCCTTCTCCCAATCCTGTCTCCGTTCTTTAATTCTTGCCCAAAGCGGTTTGCACTTAAAAGCTGAAATGGCTTTTGAGCAGCAGCCGCAGCACAGGCTTCCTTGTGCTCTTCGGCTTGTCCGTACACATAATTAAAATAAACTACAGTGCTGTGTTGTACACAAGCGTGTTTGCTGCACGTTGCCCTTTTTTTCCTCCGCTGAGCGTCAGTCGAAACTGAATTCGTGCTTTCCGAAATTTCTTTGTACAGCAGCTAAAACTTCTCTATGTCATAGAAAATTTTTAAATGATTCATAATGCTTAATAAGATGCATGCGTTAAGAAAAGAAAATCTTTTGAGATTTATGTATATTCAGGTTTATGTGCCATGCTTAATTTGTAAAAATAATTCAGTTTAATAATAGTGTCCTTTGATTCTTCTGCAGGAAATACTCATCCAGCGTGCACGAGGGCTGCACATTTGCGGAACTGTGTGTGTGCACTTAACACACTCAAGTCCCAGAGGCATGCGTAAAATGTTAAAAAGTTAGCTAGGCAGCGAAAAAACAGATCCAATCCGACAGATCGATCCAATTACCCAGAGTCCCCTACTCCTTGTGGAACCGAACTTTTGAATAACAAGAAGTGACAAGAGGGAAAATTCCAGGCCCAGCTGTGTGGAGCCACAGAGCAGGCTGGTAGCTATGGCTCCGTGAGCAGAGACCCCCCCAGGTGATTTACTCCCGCTTCGCAGCAGTATGTCTGTAATCAGACCCCTCCGCTTTGCACCGCCGCTCAAATTGCCTTCCGCAGGCAGAGCTGTCAGTCACCCAGGCAGGAGAAAGCGTGAAGGAGGCTGAGGGCATCTTCCTCTCTGTAGCTGCCCATCCATGTTGCTCATCTATTATCGCCACCAGATCACCCCCCGGGGCAGATCTTCTCAGGTGGTGGCTTGGAGGCCCGCATAGTTTAAATGCATTTTGATCAGTAATTTTTACGTGATCAATGAACCTGTGAGCTTTTTTTCTTTTTCTTTTTTTTTTTTTTTTTTTTTTGAGAAGATAGGAACTTTTGACTCATTGTGACTTGATATCAGGTCAAAAATACATTATCGTGTTTTGCTATGACATAATTTGTTTATTCGCGCTTTCATTATCGGTGAGCACTCTGCTACGGGGGTCCTGATCCAAGCCAGACACATAGGTCACAAGCCAGGGAGTACCATGGACAGGACACTCGTATTTGTTGGTTTAAATTGGGGTCAGTTAAGGTCAGACATCCTGTGTCAAAAACACTGAATCAGTGATAATGGATTGAATATGGTTATAAATCACAGTGTCTTCTTTTTAATTTGGTCCAGTGCAATATTTAAAAAATGTGCATAGGATTAAAGGTGACTTGCATCACTGAACTACAGTAAATCTCAGACACGGCATAAAACTTCCCCCGTTCATCAAGTGTGGGTTTAGGAAAAAAACACTAATTTGCTGCATGTTAAATAAAATAATTTAAATAATTTGCTGCAAGTATAAATAAATAAGGTACAGGATAGATTAAATAAGTACTATAATCGGGAAAAGGAAAACAAATAAATAATAATAAATAAAGAGAGTAAATAAATGGTAAATAAATAGGAATAGGTATGTGGGGGAAAAAAAGATATACATCGGGGAGTGGCGGGGGGGGGGGGCACAGCAGCCAAACCAACAGCACACAGCAACCAAGCCTACAACAACAATAAGTTCCAGAAATGGGTGTGAAACAGACGGGTTTACACAGTGGGGGGGACAGGCATACAGACAGACAGACAGACAGACCCCGATCGACTGTTCCCGCTGCCCAGGGAGGGGTCAGCAGTTTAGCAGTCTTACGGTGTGGGGGGAAAAAACTGTCCCGGAATCTTTTCGTCCTTGCCCGAACGCTTCTAACTCATCTTCCGGATGGGAGCAAGGAGAATAGTTTGTGGCTGGGGTGACTGCTGTCCCTCTGGATGTTAAGCGCCTTCTTCTTGCAGCGCTGGGTGTGGAGGTCCTGGTGATGGTCTGTGCTGTCTTGACCACTCTTTGCAGAGCAAATACATTTAAATACCTGTATGTGGAATTATGTTACAAAAATGTAGTTCTGTTACAGTTAAGCACTTCATAAAATAACAAAAAGGAGACCTTTCACAATCGTATTTTATAATACTTTTATTTGTAACAGGAGGAGCGTGCTTCGTTTAAGAATGTTCACGGGATCTCCAGCCTTTGCGTGACAAAAATTTCAGGCTGTGTCATGTTTGCGAGAGACGCCGTCACAGTTGAGGATCAGTTAACAGCCTTAATTTGGGTAAGTAGATTCAACTCCATTAGTCGCATTACCTCCTTGGCTGATGATGAATGGGCAGAGGAATTCTTGCCGAGCGCTTATTTGTGTTTACTAATCACATTTATTGTATAATGCGGCAGGGTAAGATGAATGTCTCAGGAATCTCTCCAAAGGGACCAAAAAAAGCGAAGCTTATGCCATTGTGTGATCATCCTCTTAATCGTTCATTTATCGCGAGGAATTGCTGCTAATTATCGTGCCTATCGGAGTGCGGTGCCCACGCCTCGAGATGAAGGGCGTTGGCAAGATCGCGCACTGTCCCACAGAGAACCCCTTTGTTCATATATCACATTCCCACGATTAACAGTGGCGATTATTCACCACGAGTGCCATCGAGGCAGCGCGGAATCGAGAGTGGAGCGCAGAGCGTATGCTGAACCTGGATGAAATATGAACGCGTGGTGCGCGGGCGCCTCCCACTTTCCCCGAAATTCCATCCCAGAATGCACCGCTGCTGGCCGAACAGATGGCGGTTATAGACTTGTATTTTGAAAAGAGGCCTCCGAGCTTGCATTTTTTTCCATTTACAGTTAGAGCCGTGTTTTTTCGGACAGTCGTGCTTTCGGTGCCCAATGCCAGACCACGCTTAATTCTCTGCTAGAGTCACTTTCCAACTGGTATGTGCTACTTTGTTTCCTGTGTGCCAGAAACTGCACTGAACTTTAGCCAAACACCTGTCTTTATGGAGTTATATTGCCATAGCAGCATGGAAAGGATTCCTGCTGTTGTATCATTTTTCAAGGACCTTGTGCTGAACTAATGCTGTAAAAACACCGTGCTGCATAAATTCATAAACTGTTTTAAAGTTTACTGTCTAATGTTGTAAGTTACTTTGGGCAAGAAGATCGGGTAAATTACCATGAATCATAACTGGTTGTCCTTGTGACAGTTGTCACAGTCCGAAGCCTATTCCTACACTATGCTATGCTATAGTTATATAATAATAATAATAATAATAATAATAATAATAATAATAATAATAATATAGTTGTTGTTATTATTATTACCATATTTTGCTACTGCAAAAAGTTGTTCACTAAGCTTTGTGTGGTTAACTGTTTTCTGTTGCTGTTCTCTTTTCATTACCTTTTTCTCAGGCCAATCTATCTGAGGACAAGTAATACACCTTTCCTGTGAAACTGGATATTTTTTCATTATCCTACCATTATCCTATCCTCTGAATTCCATTTAGATTTTTATTTCTTGAATCTTTTTGCATCTTTTCAAAGCATAAAAGTTAACCAAGGTCCTTAGCCACTCGTCTCATTTTTCTGTGGGAAACAGAGACTCCGCTTTGTTTAAATACGCAGATTGTCCTCGATCTATGATCATACTTGAGACTGGCAACCAGGTCAAAAGTCACACCAGTCACAATCTGGGTCATAATCGTGACAAAGTGATTGTTTCTAAGTGTGTAGTCCACCACACAGTAACTTCTTTTCAAAGATTTGTCAGTGGTTTTGTTCTGTTTTGTTTTACTTCTGGCCACAGTACAGCATGTTATCCATACCATTATTAAATCATTCACTATTGTATTCTTTATCAAAGTACAAAATGTCCATACAGATTTTTAAAGACTTGAGTATTCTATGCAACAGCGAGATGTAATAAGTGGAACCGACATGATCTCTTGTGGCTGTTCCACTGGTAAGCCTGCTGAACTTGTTGATGTTTGGTCCTCAGTCAGTGATGTGATTGGTACAGAGGTGGATGATGGTACCATGGGAGATACAGCAAGGTTGTGGAAAGATGTTTGCTACTCGTGAGAACAACTAATACTGTGAGGCATCAGGAGATGGTTGCTGGCTGTGTGGGCAGGGAGCTTTTGTGTCGTAGCACACAGTCTCATATCGCATTCACCTTACGCAATCGTTACACGGTGTTGTCACACATGCATACTATGAGCGGGATCAGGATCTGTGTTGTCATATTGCCGTAAGGTATGATTTCATGTTCTTATGCACCATATTTTTTTTTTTTGCTTTACCCAAAAATGAAACCAAAATCCACTTCCCATCCCCCTTCCTGGCAGAAGTATGAGCAAAAGACCCTGTAAAACCTTCTGAAGGCCAACCAGTTTTCAGCAGCAAGTCCCTACTGCAAAGAAAAGATTGTTTTAGTTTACATCAGAATATTTCACTGTGTGGTTTGTTCAAGGTCACAGTGGATAAATTCATTTGTCGGTTATCATAGTTGGTTAAACATGGCTGTAAAAGTCACTTTATGTTGGAACAGCGAGTAATAATTTCTACAACCGCAAACCCAGATAAATGACGTTTTTTCGGTGCATTACGTTACATTACACAGAGTTTTTTTTCCCCATACATTTTTGTTATTTCAATTGTGTATTATTTATGGGTTTTGCCTTAGTGGTCAAAAGAGGAATGAAGCTATTAATGCAGACACCAAAGTATTTTATCCTTGAAAACTGAGAAAATTTCCCATTTTTAGGCTGTTTGCTTCTTATTATGCATTCAGTTGACCTCCAGTTAATGCAACCATATCATAGAAATATAAATATTTCTTTACAGAAAAGGTTTTGTGTGAATTAAACATCTTACTATGTAAATGCTGGTGTAAGACATGCAAATTAGAGAGTCGAGGCATAAAGAAGAGGAAACAGCATGTACCCCCTATTCATAATCTCTTTAGATTTCCAATTTCAGGCTTTATTACTGTGATCATAGAGCTTATTTTAAAGCAGGGACTGTCACAGGGACAATGTGAAGCTATCAGCACTTCCATCCTCTGTAGATAATGCTGTTTTAAACCCCTGCAAGATAAGGTCATTGTCAAACCGAAAAAACTGGGAGCAGAAAGGAAAAAAGTCAACTTTTCACTCTCTGGATTATCGGTTTTATTTTGCCAAGCCTCTGTATGATAAAGAGGAGCAGATACTTGTCATTTTACCTTAACTGTTGCATTAGGATGTAATTTATTGGGGTCTAACATGCATTTTTGCAAAAATATACTCCAAAATAGTTATACTATGACTTCCCTGAATGGTTTTATACATGAACTCTCTGTGGCTGTGTGCTGCAAACTGTTTGCGTTGCTGTATATTTTGCTCTGTTGTGTCCCGGGGTCACATTTCTGCACAGTGTGCATTGTAGTGCCTAAATCTGAACGTGATTCCACAGAGAATGAGGACATACTGTAGCCGTCCAATACAGTACACAGTACACACACACACACACACACACACACACACACACACACACACACACTGTAATCGGCTACAACATTCCTTATATTTTAAATTCAGACACCAGCAGCAAAGACAGCCTGACGTACATTTGCACCAACTAAGCAGATCGAATTTTATCTTCAATTGGCTGAATCGACAGTATTCTTTGCTGAAATGTTCAACATTCTCACTCTGCAAAACAAATCCATATTACCACTGTGGTGAAGTTTCTTCAAATTCAGATTTGGCTTCACATTATTTTTATGGACTTGGGTACAATGGCATGTAGTGCAGGAATGTAGTTTCTCCTGTATTTTTCAAAAACAGGCCCACATCCACCCAGTTGGTTATGGCAGAGTAACAGTGACCAAAAAGTTTATACATTTCCTGGGCAGCATCAGGGAAATTATTTTCAATATACTGTATAATATGTTTCTCACATCCTGTCCAGGGGAAATTTTAAGTCCACCAATTCCAGAATATTCTTCAGACAACCACAACACTGCTCAGGTTAAGCAGTCAGCAAAAATAAGAATGGAAAAAAATACTATATTTTACAGTTTACCTCTCACTTTTTCTTCATTCAAAACCAGAATCCCTACCCTTTGTTCTCAAACTTTCTGACTTTGCCACATTTTTGGAGGAATTAATCGTTTATTTCCCATCATTGAGAGACTTCTGCAATCTGTTGATCTTAACAAAACTTTTTTTCATTCAAAGCACAACTTTTCTTAATTGTATAACTTTGATCCACTTATAAAATCCAGCTGAAAGCAAAAGGTCTTGATAAATTTGTCCCTTTACCTGTAAAAATACAAGTAGAATAATTAAATTCTTGGGAAACTTGTAAATTTTTGCTTTTCTTACATTTAGAGGTGCTGATAGATTGTCGGACATTGGAGATGAGTCCATTTTTACTGAGCCCACCCCGTTCATTACCTCTCCAGTCATTACGAACAGATGATCATGAGTCTGTGCCCAGCTAGGCACACACATAAAGGGACAAAAGGGAACTTTTTCCTGCGTTGCCATAGAAACCTGCACAAAAGTCAATTAGCCGCAATGTATTGTCTTGATGCTGTGTTTAATGCTCAGTTCAGGGGACGGGGAAATATGTTTGCGTTTCGCATGAACACCTTCATTGCTCCGCAGGGCAATTCTGAATATTGAGAAGCCATAAAGTAAAGGAATTTATATTGTTATATAACCAGGTCATCATTATGTGCTATTAACTACACTTCTTATTCTTTCCTGTATTCCATGGGCAGAAAAAATTAGTAGCTCTCATGAAAGGGAAGATAGCAGAATATTAGCATGCTGGAGAGGAATTTTAGCTGTTTTATAACTGAAAAAATCATGTATGGTAAATAATTGTGTGCATATGAGCGAGATATGTAGCACACAGTAACTGTATATTGAACATGATGATTTTTATTTCATTCATTTCCAAATGAAGCGGCTTGCCCTGTTTCTCAGTTTGGGGGTCTTGATCCAGCGGATCTTGTTGCGAAGTTCCGGCTGAACTCCAGAGACGGCTGCTCTTTTTTAGCGTGACAGCTTTCAGATTTGCTGAAGGGAGAGTATTTAAATTTTCCTGAACCTGGAAAAGCAGGACCCCCCCCCCCCATTCTGCTGGTGGTGCAGATCTGCAATTAAACATGGCTCTGCTAGTCCCCAGCCACTACTTCTGTGCAGCGTGTGCGTCTACTAACCACACACAGTGGCCCTCCGCTGGCATTCCTAGCGAGTGCACGGGGCTTTGAGGGACAGCACTTTCTGTACTTTCCTTCTGCACAAGTTAGCATTTCTCAGGAAGTGGTGACAGGAGTGACACACACGTTCCCTCTTGGTTGCTCTTCTCCCAAGCAGACCTTCCACTGCATTCAGCTAGGCCATCATAGGAAATGGGTCTGCGAGGAAGTGCCTCACCGTAGCATCGCTGTAAAGGTGACAGGTGCTCTGCAGTGCAATTTTTACTGATGCATTTTTCTCTCCTCCCTCATTATATCTCTCCCCCCATCAGACTGATGGAGATTTAAGGTTAAAGAATTCAGACCATTCAGGAGGTGCTGTGCAAGTCACTTCTTTGCGTTTCCCATTCAGCAGTACTGCAAAACACATAAAAAAAAAGTTACATACATTTCTATATGCTGAGCACACAAATTGATTATTGTATTTTTATACTGTACATTCAAGTTGAGCACACCTAACTCACACCATATGACACTACAGTCCTTAGTGAGGCCTCACCTCCCTCAAGACCAACTTCCCAAATCCTACAGTTTGTCTTACGGATTTTAAGACAATTGTATTTTTACGGGGTGGTGTTCTCAGCCCCATGCCCCACCCCCAACTTGGAAAGCCAGGATGGGCAGTTTAGAATGAGCAATTAACCTGAAATGCATGTCTTTGGACTGTGGGAAAAAAGCTACGCAGACACAAGGAGAACACGCAAACTCCACACGGTGGAGCCGGGTTGAAATCCATGCCCAAATAGCCCAGATCCCGTGGCACAGTAGCAGTACGTACTGTGTCACTGTGCCACCCCATGAGTGAAGCATGCTGACACCGATACCAACTCGCTGTGTTACGTAAGCGGGATATGGAGCCGGAATCCGGTGACACGTTAGCTAATGTATGCGAGTTTGTCAGATGTTGCTCGGTGATTAAACAAATTATGCATGTGCTGAGAAAAATGAATTTATTAATTATTGTCCTGTAACAGTGACTCAACACTGAACTGAGTTGGTTGCAGAGCTTCCAGTCCTTCTACCAGAAACCTGTCTGGAATGTTAATTCGGCATTTCTTAAACATCTAGGGAGCTCCAGTCGTTCTGAGACGACATAAGCAGCGCGCTGCTCTGCCGCTCCCTTGTGTGTTTTACCAGTCGGATTATTAAGCCTAATTAATTTCCCTGGATTTGATTTATCAGGCATTTTACTCTGACTGTGGGAAGGGTAAATGATGCTCTCTCCAGCGATTGTGCTGTGTATGCAAACAAAGAACGAGTAAAAGATGGATTGGGAGAGTGGGGGGTGTGGTGGAGAGAGGCAGGAGTGGCGTGCCGGCAATAAGGAGGAAAACATGGTTCATTACAGATAGAAAGAGAGGAAGGTTTTATTTCAGAGGAAGGGAAGAGATGCTGTAGAGAAGAACTCAGGAGCTAAATGCGAGCCCACTGCAGGGGGTCATGAACTGTGGAATGATGGAGAGGAAGAATGGAATCATTGGGTCCTAGATGAACAAGTGATGAGGAGGGTATGGTAGAAGAGGGGGAAAGGAGCGATAATGTGGGGAAGGATGGGATCTTATATAACGAATGATGGGGGGGGAAAGGAGGAGACAACGTTGGGTTGAAAAAGGCAGAGCAGACAAAGCTCAAATAGAAACCGTTTAAGTGTCTTTGGATGTCTTATTTCATTGGTGGATAGTATTACCTGCTTAGTTTATATTTTTATTTGAGGCTATGATTTTATTGGTTTTTTAAATGCACAATTGTTCGCAGCAGTCAAGATTTACAATCAACATATCTTTATATTTAGTTCCACAACAGAGGTTGTTTTGGCCAGAATCCTCGCTACTTTACTACTCTATAAGTTGTTGGCACAGAAGAAAATTAAAGACACTCCTGAAGAGCCACAGCAAAGCAGCAGATTCTACCGCTGAGCAGAATAGGCAGCACAGTCTGTGAATATGATTTGTGATTTTAAACTTCATTCCTTTGTCATGAATGTTCCGAGTCCTCTTGCAGTTGGACATGCTTATGTCTCAGCACTGAGGAACTGTGGGTGGCAGGGGGTCACAGCTGGAGAAATAACTCATCAAATGCTGTTTGAACCCCAAGCCATGACCAGCTGGGGGTCGACAGTGTTAGAAGCGCACAGCACGTGGAAAGAGCGATGACGAGGCAGGAGGGCAAGGGAAAGAGCAGCCTGCTGTGTGAGGGGGCTGTCGGGCCCTGGAAAAGCCGGGGAGACTGGGGAAAGAGAAATTGGAAGGTGGCAAGGCTGTAGAAACAGCTTCAGGAAGGTCTTTACAGTGCGACAGTCCCTCCAAGTCCTAGTATTGTACTGTAGAGGTGAGTCGCCAGCAAGTCGGTTGCCTACCTAAAGCCAGCAACCGCCGCAAGTCACGAGCGTCACTGCAAAGTGTCCGACGTCCCCTCTGCGAATGCTGTGATTTCCACTCCAAGGCTCATGAGAGAGCTGCAATAAAACGTGCTGGTGGGCTTCAGAGTACCTGTTCAAATGACCTATAATTTGGCAGGTAATTCTAACGAAACCTTGCATTCACCCATCAAATTCTCAGCTTCCCCGTGCAGTTAACAATCTCTCTCCAAAGCAGATAATGATAATTAATGGCTCTTCTAAAGAGAGTCGTGTTCCCCACTCCCGTAACCCAGGGAGTGATGGAGGGATACGCCCCCATCCCCAGCACCTGTCCCCAGCGCACACTTGGTCATTTGCAACAGTCATTAGAGGGGCTGGGAGAGAAAAGGTCAGCTCATGACTAAGACTCACTGAGGGAGCACTTTGTTCAACAAGTGCACATTTTGGCCACGTAAGTCCAACTTTGTTCTTCTGGAACTCGCTTTCTGCTGCACAAGTGCAATCGGGATTGCAACTTCAGACGCAGTCAAAAATCTCCTCTGAGGCTGAAAATGGGTGCCAGCCTCCTGTGTTAAGCCCTTCTTGACAGTCAACAGCCGTGTGAACGAAGGGCCGCAACGCCATACCTCTCGGTAGGCTCTGTAGCATCTTTTTTGGAACCATAAGTCACATGTGAACTGAGAGGAAATTAGTTTGGCACCAGCATGGCAAAGAAGAAGAGCCGAGCAAATGAAAAGCCAGTATATGAGAGAGAATATGCCATTGTTGCCGCCGGATTGGTCTTTATCCTCATGATCTGTTACTTATTTATTTACTTATACTACTATTTATACAAACACACACACTCTGACTTTTTTTCCTCCCGTGCATTCATTTAAAAAAAGATATTTGCGACACCGCACAACTAGGCCCGTTCTCTCCAACCTTGACACCTGCTGTTGGACGAGTGTGCTGTGGACTTTCCTGCACACGGAGCCAGAGAGCTGAGCTGTTACGCTGTGTTGAGGGGTTAAACAGGGGGTTACAGCACACTGAAATTGAGCTGTGACTCTTTATGAAGATAACAGTGACACTGTACTGTTGCACCAACCCTGAGCTTTTACCCTGCATTAGTGTGTTACCCTGCTCTGCTGCACTGGGCTCCACCTGGGCTTCTGCAGCCTGTGGGAAAGCACAGCGTTTATTTGTTTAGAACCAAAAAAGGATAATTTAAAGGCAAAGGTTACATTTTCCTCTGTCTCCAAACAAATTCAATTCAGATCAGGGCACCTGCTTCCTCACAGGGGACAGCACTTTCATTGCATTTTGTTTTTGTTGCGCAATGAAAAACCGAATGGAGGCATTAAATGTGTGTTTAAAATGTGGTGATCAATTGCTTTTGTTACCACCCCAGCCTATGTTGAACAGACCATTACCACATTCTGCTCTCGTAAGTGCTCTACACAGAATAACTAATTGATGAAACAGAACGAAAGGAGTAAATTAAGACTATTGACAATAAATTGAAATTGCATTTTCCCAGCATGCGTAGTTGGTCCCATCTAAGAACTGGAGCTTGGGGAGATGGTACTGTGTGCACCACAAATGTCAAAAGACTATTTATTGAAGCCTGATTTTATAATACATCTGTTTATCAAGATTGAAATTGTCTATGGCTGGAATTCTAATAAGCGTCACAGCGCAAAGAGATTTTGTTAACTACCTCTGCCTCCTTTCATCTTTTTTACCCCCATTGAGGCAGAAGAACAATTAATCCTCTTTTGTAAGGGAGTTGATAAAGATCCGATTTTTATTATAGCCTTGGCCCAACCTGTGTGGGTTGCCTTGGCAACACCTGTGGCCAGGAAAGCTGGCAGTGAGAAGGCTATCGCTGGAGAGGTGTCAGCTGGGATTTGGGGTTTAGGGGTGCGTGGGCGGGTGGATGGGTGCAGGCACATACAAACAAAGCTGTTTACCAGATGGAACAGGGACGTTCGTGCCACAAATCGTGGTGCGAGGGATCACCACCATCCTTTGAGGTTTCTTTCCAACGCAAGTTCATATTTGTTTTTAATGCAATAATTATGTAGGTCCTGTAGAATGAGCACTTCTGAAAGATGTCGGTTTAGTGATGAGGATCAGAATGTTTATGGATATTTGTCTTAATCTGGAAGTGTATATTCGAATGTATTTCTTTCAGTATCCGTGAACTAAAACTTACCTTTTCATTAAAAGCCTACTCATGGCATTTCATTTTTATGGACCTCTTGCAGTGTTTTTAAATATTGTTATTGCCCCCCAAGGGAGACTTGTGTCATGTGACCTACAGAGCCATCCAATCAGCTGTTGCTATTCTGCATCCTCCTCCTCATCCTACCAGAACAGGAGACAGGAGGCCAGGTCATAAAGCTGTGATGGATGGCTTAGGCGTCCGTGGTGGAATGGGATCACTAAACACTGAGCTCGGCAGAAAGCGGACCAAAGGCGAAAACGACGAGTGATTTACTGGCAATTTGAATCTCATGAGAAGCGTGCTGCTCCCGGTCTTGGGGCTCGCGCCTCTCCCTTGCTGGCGGAAAACAATATTTGAGTGAAAAATGGTGCATTTAATTTCAGTCTCTTCCAGGAAAATACAGGGTGACCGACTGTTCTCTGCCTTTCATTACTGTTCCATTTAAGAGCTATGTGTCTGCATAGAGATACATGTAGAAGGAATGTATAAAACAACTTGAACATGGATTTTTTTGCCATATTGCAGATATTTTCAGGTCATGGCAAAAAAATAAATAAATTAAGTTGCATATACATGTACTGTTTTATCTGTGGATCATTTCTTTTACATCATATAAATAGAAAAAAGTATGTTTTCAAAATAAATAAGTAAATAAGGGAACCTAAATAAGGGAAAGTTCTGCAGAACAGAAGTGACTTTGATGAATTATATGAATTTATTTATGACGTTATGTTGGCAATGAATGCGTTGTCCGGGCAATCGGTCCATCATTCTCATCTTGGAGGTCAGGGTCATTGTAGCACTGCTCCCAGTGTCCCATTCAAATGATTGTTCAGAGCCCCTTCCCCACCCCACGGTACCCTCCCCCAGTAATTTGGAGGATAATGATGAGACATGATAGCCAACTTAAAAAAGAGAGGTTTTTGCTTATGTAAAAATGGTAGAAAGGCATGAAAATTCCTCATTAGCCCAACCTCCTCAAATGCTATAGCAAGGTTATCATATTTAACTCTGTGTTCTGCACCACTGATTCTGGGAAATGAGACATTCCTCTAATGCACATTCAAGTGTTGTAGTAGGGTGGGTTTTACTTCATTGCTGCCTAACTGCAGCCATTGCCTTGGTCAGCAGTTGTCTAGGTCAAGGGCTCAGTGCCCAGGTTTGGGTCTGTGCTGGGGAGGGAGGGATAAATAGAACTGAGACAAGTGCAAGTGAAATGAAACCAAAAATGGGTAGACGACCATTTGGGTTTCAACTCTTGTCTATTTTAAATCACGCATGGATGGCTTTTCCAACTCTGTCCATTAACTGCAGTTACATGGCTAAAAAAAGGCCCAGGGATAACTGTGGACTATACAGGTATACCACGGGTTTAATAAACTCTAGGCTTTTCAGTCACACCCCTGCAGACCGTCCCGTTAACAAGTTCATGAAATTGTCGTTTCTAGACTTTTTTCTACAGAAGTAGCACTGAACAACAAACTGCACATCGGCGGATACAGTGAGATCACATGCAGTTGCTGTCCTGTGGAAAGCCCTCCTGACGCTTAGTTCATACCTCACCTCTTGTTATTTCAATGACCTGTTGCAGTGTTTGCCAATGCAACCGTGCGAGGTCTGTGGACTAAAATACTGTGCGTGCCTTATGTAACACACATTCACCCATGCTGGGATACCTCCTGTCTCACTGGTTGCAGGTCCTCGTGAACATCTCCAAGTATACACTCGCAAGTACAAACCAACATTGCACTGTATGTCACAGTGGACACGTCGGGTGCAACGCTCACTGTGACTTTGCTCTGAAAAGTGTTCGTAGCTTGCAGACACGCACCTCTTGGAGCTGGTCTGGCAACACTGAGAGGGTTATGGTAGTCCTACCACACCCTCTAAAATGACATTACAGGGTTTTACGACATTCAATGTCAAAATAGTGCCTGGGGTAGTGGAGTGTCACTTACAGGAACATGGTGACTGGATCTGAACACCGGCTGCAGGCCAGAGAGTTATGAGAGCTTCACTTCACTTCACTCTTGTGAGAGGACTGAGGCAGTCATGGGTTATGTGGCCATGTACGAGGTTGCTCTGCAAGATCCACAGAAGCTCTGTACAACATTTGTTTAATCTCTGTCTACTTAAGCAGTGACTTGTTCAGAGTAGAGTAGCAGCAGTTCTGCTACCAGCCATACGCCTCTGGGCAGGAGGTTTTGACCAGAGTGGCCCATTACAGGGGAGCAAGGAGCTCCAGTTATGAAACTGTCATCTGTGCACATCACCCTCGGCAGGCTGTTGATGAAAGTGTTTGCCTGCGGCCCCATTCTCCACTTACAAATGGAAGATGGGAAGGTGGGGCACATATTAATGTGCCCTAATGCAGAGCGCCACGTTCCACTCTTCTTCTAAGAGCTCATTGTGGTCAGGACATTAACTGTTCATTCATCAGGTTTCAGTGCCCTCTGGGTCCAGCTGTGGTCAGCACAGGTGATGTCCTCATTTCCCATTTCCATGTTTGTCAGGGTCCACTGGGCAGCCATGGATTTGTTCTCATGAAGGGAAAGGTTAAGCCCTACAGAGGGAAGTACTGTGTTACTGTGTCTGTATTAATGTTCGCCGGATACCTCCAGGGTCATGATCATACCAGAATGGTGGGGGGGGCTGTAGCGGCAGTGTTCCAGTGCGTTGATTCTTTTGACCGTTCTGGTTTGTTTGATTGTTTACACCCCAAAGCATGGGGACCCTGCACATACCAAGCGCTGCACTCACTAAGGAGAATAATTGCATAGAAAATGAAAGCCATTCATCCTGTAGATTGAGAAAACAAGTGGAGCAATGAGAAAGAGATACAGCAAAGAAAAAAGGGAGCGCATTCAACAGAGAGTGATGGAGGGATGAAGGAGGTGAACGAGTCCTCGTTGGTTAGAAGCAGAGTAGGTAGCAAGGCCTGCTGTGTGTTAATGGAGAGAGAAGTTCCAGGCTCATCTTAATGCAGATTTGCTGGCGCGTAGTTAAGCTTGTATTGCAGTCAGCTGACTTGTATAAGCCAGTATATGTTTGACGTTCCCTTAAAATACACCCCACGCCCCCATGACATTTGAAAATTCAGTTAATAGTTCCAAGAATGGTTTCTACTGTACCCTTTCCTCTTTGTCTCGTTTACAGCTTATGCAGACTTCTGATAGATTTGAATTGACCGAGTGACCAGATGTTCACTCTTCTACCACAAATGTAACTTCCCAGTTTTTCTTGCGATCCTTTGTGCCATTATAGCCATCCCTGCACTTGTTCTGCCCTTGCTCCAGGCCGAGATGTTGAACGCAGGCTGTGCCAGGTGGCAGCAGAGGCAGACGAGGGTGTACTGTTAACGTGCTGCACGCTGCATCTCTGTTGTGGGATCTGAGAGACAACCCCAGAAGGCTGGCCTGTAGCCCAGTGTAGCTGGAAGCTGTTCAGTTGGTCAGCTTGGCCAGCTCGCACCAGTGGTTAGTCCACTTCCTCTGCTGCGGTGTTCTAGAGCCTATGACTCCGAGGTAAATGTTACAAATCAATAGCACTGCGCCAGGGTGCTCTGGACAGGTTGGTCACAGAAACTTTACACACATAAGGGGCTACTTGAGATTGTTCTCGTGCATTAATGTCTCTGAAAAGCTCACAGGAGTAATCTCAGAGGGCCTTGGAAGCAGGACATGAGTCACAGTAACAAGGATGGAGGAAAGAAAAAAGCTCTCTCAAAAGACAGAAATGAATGCCAAGGGAAGAGGACTCCATAGGAGAGCCTATTGCTCTTTGCTAGAAGCTGGTCTGTGGTGTCCAGGCAGCAGAATAAGAGAAAGTACAGTGCATTAAAGCCTAATACTTTACCTGGAAACCAGTGTGACTTCTTGGGGATGAGCCATAGTGGACTACCTGAGCCATTCATTCATTTCACATACAGGCATGGAAAATGATCTGTTCTGAATTTAAGAGAGGTTCTTGGTGACAAGTTAAAGGTTTTGATCTCGATTTCAGTATTAGTGCAGATATTTCTTACCAGACCTAATGAGGATGATTACTATTTAAGAGATATGTGTAAGAGAATTTATGACAAAGTCTGTCTTGTCCATGAACATTTTTTGTAGATCAGGTTAGAATACTAGTTTCACGTAGGTTTAGGCTACTTCTATGCTCAATATTTGGAGTGTGTCAATGGGAAAGACAGAAATCACACCTGCACCTTTCCATCAGGTCCAGTGCATCATCTATTACGTGTGTATTGCATTGGTGTTATGATCCCAAGGTTGTCCAAGCACATGGTGGGCTGCAATGTAAACTGTACAAAGTTATTCATGAATGGCCTAAGATAACAAGTAGTGTATAGCAAGCAAATGTATGTTTTTCACAGTGACGATCTTATACAAAGTACAAAAGGATCCCAGAAGTGAAAATGAAAGAAAGCCAATTGTCCTTGTTTTATATTACGCCACTAATGTCAACCATCTGCAGCAATATAACCCATCCCTCTGCTCTGTTGACAGCGTCCTGCCTGTGTTCTTCAGCCAAGCTTGTGCAGTTGCACAGGGCTTAAAGATGATAGATGGGTGTCTTGTCCACTCATAGTCAGAGATGGGACAAATAAAGAGGAAAAAAAACACTGGATACTCCAGTCGATGTAAGAAAGGTTTCCCCATTGTATATAACTGGTTGGTCTAGCAAAGAGCTATGATTGGATGAAGGATAAAATTGATAAAAACATATAGCAGCCAAATATATGTTTTAATGTGACTTGTTGATCTAAGATAGCAGAGACACTAGTTTATGCTTACGGGTTTATTGTTGTGCTCACAAGCATATGCATTCATGGCTCCCAGTTTCCATTCATTGCGGTACATCAGTAAGTTGAAAGTCAGTGGTATAATTGAGTATATTAAAAAATGCTTTTACATTTTTCTAGCATTATGGAAGAGCACATGTGAAAAGCCCCTATTGTGCAGTGTAGGCTTCAAATTCAAATGAAAGATTATATATCACACAAACTGGTAACAAGCCAAAGCCCGAGGAGGTAGGAGGGGATTTAGGTAACCCTTGTGATTTTCAGCACACTGTATGGGTTGGCATTGTTTGTTTCCCTTTCATTTGAGCAAAGGCCTATCGGTGTAGTCAAAGACAAATGATGGTCTCCAAAGAGCCAATGAGAGCTCAGTTAGCTAAAATAACACAATTTGCTAAGCAAACAAGCAAACCACGGAAGTGTCACAGAGCACATGATTTACGTAACTGAGTTCACACACTGCTGACAGACTCACACACAGATGCACACAACTGTTATTGCATGCGAAAAGGCTGAAATGCACAAACTTTTTATGGTACCCCGCACCGTTGAAGGTGATGCACCTGAACATGTCAACAAGTTCACTGCCTAGCATGAGTTTTACTCTGCAAACAATGCAGGCAATGTGCTCCTTCTGAAAGTACAAGAACAGCAAAGTTGTATAATTGTGCTATATGCTTCAGGGTTCTGTCACATTCACAGTCTCAACCAGTCAACACTGAAGTGAACTTTTGTATGAAACAAAATTTCAGGAGGGAAGTATTAGACCAAACCCCTGACTGTGTCTCCAACAATCGCACACCTATAAGCACTCCTCTACTTCTGCCCTGCGTGAGCTGTTTTCAGAAGCCCACCACCACCATTATCCTGTTCAAGAACTCCCTACGGGGGGGGGTTCAACAACCTCACTCGAGTAAACTGGATGCCCCAATGGACAGCACACCAAGCATCAATCCAAACACACAAGCCAGTCACAAACTCACAATTCCTGAAATAGCAAATTCAATATTAAATTTTAAAAACAAACTTTATAAACATTAATTGTAACTTAAGTATTTAAATCAGGTAAACAACTTTTTGTAATATGATTACATTTGCCTTCGCTGTGAATACCCTTACATTGTGGTTAAGTGATCTTCTTCTGATTTAAGTGTCCAAAAATGACAATTGACAGTCTCAAATAATTCATTCTCTTTTCCAGTTCATGGTAACATTTTCATTTTACCCAATAATTGATAGAATTCAATATTTTTTCTTAATTTTATAAAATATATTGGGGTTACCTTTGTCATGCATAGGTCATGCCTTTTATTGAGGGTTACTTTTAGTTTTATATTACATATTTTTCATAAACTTTTTACCCATAAGAAATAATGTTAATTTAACTTGCTAACAGCAAAAATTTGCCTACAGAATTTGCATATGGTGTGAGCTGTTGGCTTTCCTACACCTGACTCAGCTCCTCACACTTTATTTACAACAATGTAAGCATATCCATGGTATGAAAGCAGTTTGCAGTATATCGTTCAAGAGTTTTTACAAGCCTTTCTGAAAGGTTGCATCGAATCAGTTAATCGTGTTAGGCAAGGGATCAATGTGCTCATCAACACCTTCACACAGACTTGAAGAAGTTAAGGCAAGTTGACTACTTGCTGCCACTGAATTAGTTTAGACAAAAGAGGATGATTGCTTGTGAGATGTTGGCTTTCCTACATCTGGTGCAGCTCACCGGACGCAGGATTCTTTTTCTTACATCGAGCATGGCTGCACTTTGCACATCTCAGTCAATAAAGCCATGTGGAAATGCTCGCCAGAAGCTTTTCCGGAAATCCATGGTAATTCCTCATGAGGCCCGGTATTACTGCATCATTATCCAGGCAGAGATTAACTGTGGAATGATGACTTTTTCTGAGTGACAGCCGCAGCATGACAGAGCAAGGTTTCCTGTGTCTCTGCTAAACCTGTTTGAAATACACTGAACCACACAGTAGGTGACAGAAAAATATATGCATATATTTCAGATTTGCCAGTTTTAAACATGATAGTTTCTGGAGTTTTAGCGTGTCAGTTAGAATTCAACAATTGCATCAATTTATTTGACAAATTGTGATGAATTTTATCCTGTCACTGCATCGCCAGAGGGATCCTAGTTGTGTGAAGGGAATACTAATTCTCCTGGACTGAAATGCAGTGGAAAGACAGTTAAAAAGAAATGTGTTAAACTAATCTTTCCTATCCGGGATTCTAAAAATATGCCGTAGCAGTAGCGGGGGGAGCTTTGGCTCTCCCATGATGCATTGCTGTCGTTTCTATGATCCCGCGCGTGGTGTTTGTACACTCCGTAAGTCCTTTGGTTAACACAGGCCAAGTGTAATGAGGCCCGTGTTTCCAGCGGAGCCCTAATTCAGCAACCCTGTTCACAGTATGGTCGGGGGGGGTTGTTACAATACACAATACGTTAAATCATAACAACGCCCTATGCTGTGTGTAGAAGTGTAGCATGAAAAGAAACTCGCATATATGATAGCAAAGAAAAAACAAATTCCTGCACCACCAAAGGGCACCAAAGGCTCACCCTGAAACAATGGTGAGACGTTAAGTGTTTCACTGACGTGTATCAGAGCCCCACATGACTCATCTCAAAGATCTGAGTCTAGTTTCCGGGTTGTTCATCTCTCAAATTTGTCATCGGTCTCTGGGCAAAACCTGTTTACCTCGCAGCATGCATGTTCTGAAAACCACGAGTGAACGTGACCACCGATAAATATGATGAAGCAGTGAGCCTACCTTGGCATCTTCCAGAAGAAACACATGAAAGTAAAAAATATGTATATTTATAGGCTGAGATCACAGTGCTCACTTTGACTCTGCCATGGCAGTGACGTTGCTGCATGTCAGCCTGTGGACTGGAAAGGGAAAGATTGCATTTTATCACCAGGAAGAATCAACAGTGGAGAACTTTCTCCAGCAGCTCATGGTGCTCCTGGGTGTTGCTGCTTCACTGAGAAGCCCAGCTGCTGTCCGGCTAGAAAGCAGGAGCTTAGGGTTATATAGCACTCCAGTTGTCTTTGGTTCCGTCCTCCCCTTACACTCCCCACCCAGTTTGGTGGCAGCAAATATAAATGCTGCAACCAGCAACGGTTATTGATCCTGTAAGCTGGAAATGGACAAGCCATACTTGTCTAAAAGTAGAAAATTACAAACGTCATGTTAATGGCAGCATGAATAGTTAGTAGCCTAAAATGTGAATAAATATACTTCAATACCATAACATAAGAGTTCCATAAAACAATTATGAGAATTTGCGGTGTTTTTCTGACGTATTGCTTCATTTATGATGAGGCGCCTTTACATAAGACACAAATAAATGCATTGCAGACGTACTCCCCCCCACACAGTCAGTCATCTTTAAGCTGAAGCAAAGGATGTTGTACAATGGGCAGCTGTGCTCTTGAGTGGACTGCTGACTCTCTTGTAGCAGTAAGGAATCCTGTGTAAGATGGAGGCATTAAAACAGGTGTTTCTGACAGGCTGAGCAAGAGAGGTTTAAGGTGCTGTCAGGGTCTAGCAGAGCCAGCATGCAGCGGCCCCGATCGCTCAAACTCACACCACACTGTGGTGCCGTGGCTGTTAGACATGCAAATGCCGTAGGTATGATTGAGGAAGGCATCAGCCACCGAGACCAGGATCCTAGCACCTGCAGAGAGTCTGAAGACTAATAATCCCCCAGGACATGGAGGAGACCACCAGTATGCATACCGGTGTTGTCACCTCTCGGTCTGGCGCACCCTGCTCTCCCGTCTTATGCATGGCCACCTGAGGCAAACCGTTTTTTTAAAGTGCTTCCTTGTCAATGGCTCTGTAAAAAAAATAAATAAATAAACAAATTAATACACACTCTGGCCTTCCAGGACGAGGGGTGGGCAGGAAATGGTTCTTGGTGGTGTCTCCTCTCTGTCAAGCAGTACGGCTGACCAGTCTGGGCAATGGGAGCCGAATGCTCACAAAATGATCATAAGCTAAAGCTTTTCATGACTGAAGGCAAAATACGTTTGTGGCTCATCGTCACAGACTCTGGACTACAAACCATCGACCCAAACTGTCTCTGCTGATGTTCTGAGTCACTTGCGGGTGACTTTCGGGTCCAACTGAGTATGAGATTTTAACTAAGTAGGCAATCGGAGGTAAAATAAGTATTTTGAGTGGCTTTTAGATAAGAGTTTGTGAGTAAATGTAAATGAGTCCTGCAATAATGAGATTTTTCCATTTTGTGTATATTTGGAAACCCATTTAAAATCTTTTGATTTTGAAGTCAACATACTTTGTACATAAATGCTAGACTTCAGTGCTGCTTTGACACACAAAGGGAAATTGTATGCTTGAGTCTCGCTGTTGATCAAATGGAACAGTGTGTCTGCCCTTAAATGAATTCATGCTTCATGATGTCCTTTTAAAATGTTCCCAACAGCACGAGGTCATAATTTAACTCTGTTCTATTTATTCATTTCCCTTGCCAGGCATTGTGGCCCTTCCATTGAATTGTTTTAATTAAATGGATTGTCAGGGCTTAAGTGTCTAGGCTTTCAAAACGTGCTCTATTTTTCAAGAACACAAGGTTATCTGAATTCAGAAATGTCGCACGACGCAGGCGTAAACTGCATCTGTTATGCTGAGTAGCCTTTTACCCGCAACCCATCCTGGTCGAGTTTAAGTGGCGCACAAATGGAGAAGAAGCCAGAAGCAGGAGGGGAAAGGCGCAAAGTCCACCCATTTGAATACGAATACGCAGGGAAGCTTTCAGAGGCGGGCACGGATCAGAGCAAGCTTTATGCCAGAGGTGCTCGGCAGGTGTGCGCAAGAAAGCATCTTCAGCTTTGCAGCTTCAAGCCAGCCGTGCACACCGCTTGGCTTCTGTGAGCAAAAGTTCACATTGCCGTGACATCCCGAATTGCCCTCCCTGTGTGCTGGCTACCTCACAGATGCACGCTGAGGACATTCACCATTGGTTACCATGGAATCCTTCAAGGCTTAGCTGTGGGTTTTTATGCACTAGATGGCGAGAAATGCTTTGGAGAACTAAAAAGTCACATAGTGAGACTAAGAAAAGGCCAGTTTGGAACCCTAGTCATTCGAGTGTCATTTATCAATCCAGCAATTACCTTCGTCATCAAAGGCCTGTATCTATAGTTAGATGTACAGCTTTTAAATGGTGTCCCAGATTTGAAGACATGTGACTCACCTAAGGCTTGACCCATCAGTTCTTGTGCAGAAGAAATCTTTATGGCCTTTCTTTAGCGTCCCCATAGGGGGCCAGGTTAAATCTATTGACACTCACCTGTTGCTAGCATTCAATTCAGTTCATTTTATTATTACAGAGGACTTTTCTCCTCAGTTACAGAGTGCAGAACAGTGTTACTGGAAATTATGTAATATTACACCATGTAGTAAGCAACATTGTCGGTTAACTGTACAGTAAACCAGCTGGATGCTGAGGAAAGGGGAAAAAAAATCCCCAACTCCAACGAAGAGGAAAAAATAAACCTCTGGTAGTTTCAGAACCGAAAAACACCTCCAGGGCATTTCAATATGGTGACAGGAGATTGTTGTGGTCATGACTAATACAAAAAGAACCGTTGCCTGAGCGATAACCCTGTTCCTGGTTTGTGCTCATCCCCAAACAACCAGGTCCCCACTGTTATTATATCATCTCTCACCGTTTCCCCTGCCTAGGACCTTAGGAATTCCGGGTGCTACCACCTTATCTATGAGCAGCTCCCCTACTTACACAGCTTACTCATCCAAATCAGAAAATCGTATGCAGTGTAAACAGATATATTGTGTTTTCCCCATGGGCCTTTGATGCAGTTAATAAGCAGGATACAGAGATGTGTCCTATTCTTTGTGATCAGGAACACTGGGACTTCTTTAACAAATTGCTGTAAACAAAATGCTGCAATACGACACAAAAATGCAATGTGAATATAAGTGTCCTCCCTAGGTATTGTTCATTCTGAGTTGTACTTTTCTTCTAGTTGACTGTATATAGCAGTGTGATGCGGCAGGACTGTAGTTATACTTGGGGTCCCCATGCAGTATTGGCAACACTGACAGTGACTGAGAGCAGGAAGAAAGGAAGAGGGACAAAAGGAGCTTTGAGAGTTTGTGAGGGACCATATCAGCCCCCTTGGAAGAAGCAGGTTCTGACAGCATTAAAACAGCATCTCCTGGGATCATCTCAGCCCTGTCTGTTTATTAAATGGAGAAGCGGAGGGTGGAGCGGTGCAGAAAAAAGTCGCATATCCACCACTCCGGCTCCCACAAGTCCACAGCTAGGCCTGACACAGCAGAATTAGCTTGTGATTGACGACACGGCTCAACACGACCAGGTATCTACAAGATCGCCTCAAGCCGGCCCATGGGCCAGCAGCATCTCAAGCAGCCCAGGCCTGTGGAGAGCGACCAAAATGAACATACAGATGGTGAATTTAAAAACAAGGGAGCAATTGTCACACCATGATGTTTACATCTGCTCATTTAGCAGTCGCTTTTCTCCACAGCACTACGCTGCTGTGATTGGGAAAAAGTGCATGTGCAAGCGGTTATAGACACAAAATTCTCAAAATGCAGTCAGGTAGTCCAGTGCCAGACACGAGTTAAACGGGAGACCCAAAGTTGAGCATGGTGGTGTGATGCTAGGTTATGGATGCGAGTTACAGTTAGAAGATCAAGAGAGAGGAGTTTTGAGTCTGCTGAGTGCCGAGTGGGATGGGGGGAGCTCATTCCTTTGTACTGGGGCCAAGACTGACCGAGCACCTTTGGATTGTGGATCACCAATCGACCAGAGGTGGAGCAGTAGTACAGGACTTTTGCTGCGGAGTCATGAGCAATTGGCCCTTGTATGTTTCAGGTTACAGGATTGTTGACCATTTTGTAGGCCATAACCAGAGTCTTGAAGTGCTTTGGCTCAGCGGTCTGAGGCCCTTGTAATTGAGTGGCTCACCATGGTGCTTGGATGACTGTTTAAGTTTTAGGTGCTAAACAAATATAGGAGCACAGATGCAGTTTAAATGTTGGCCAAATTGATTACTTGAGGGTCACTTCTAAGCTGCAAACAAATTTTGTGGTGAAACCAGGTTTGTAGCTATTGACATGCCCTCTCATATTCTGGCCTCTGATCATGCTGGCCTCACTTCCAGGAGTCACTGCAGCACCTGGTGGAAGAGTGTCTACCTGTGTCTCTGGCATAAGATCTGCCTATCATTCTGTCTGCATTAGGTGTGAATAATCGACCGATTGTTCCATCGATCAATTGACAGTCCACTGACCTTGTGAGAGGGGCTCTCATGCTGAGCTCTACTTGGACTGAAATGATGGGCTTTGTGGAGAACCAGCTGTCCTTGTTACTGCCTGTTCCTGTCAGTGTCAGAACACAATCGCAGCTCCTCCTGCTCACTAATTCACCGCTATCATCTTTTAAAGGGACATTAATCTCGTCTTTTAGAAAGACCACTCATGGAACCCAGTTCCAAGCCCCAGCTATGAACCAGTCCAAGGAAATATGAACAATTCGAGAGATATACGATAAGCCTGTATCATCAGCAGACCAGTAACAACTGTCTTGGATATTCTTTAGAAAACCAAGTATGTGTCTGTTTTGACTTAATTAGAATTTCGGGTTTAAACGGGTACCTGTAAATTAATTTTAGTCTCACAGTAAAGAATATACTTGTCCTGCCTTTTAGTGTATTTCGCTGAGTTTCATCGAGCGCTAAAAATCCTGGTTACCAGGCTCTGAAATCTGATTCCATCTGAGATTTTAATTAAGCAGAACAAGGATAAATATTTTTTGTTGGAAGCGGCAGCGGGGGGGTGGGGGATGCATTATTCCTCGGCAGTTTTCTCCTCATTATTAACGTTTGTCGCAGTTCCAAATGTTCCAGGTTCCTTCCTGTAATTAACTGAGCTGGAAAGGCTGTTCAAACTCAATTTCATTCCAGCCATCTTCAACATGGACAAATGTAAAGGGAATGTGTTAATAGCTGGAAAGCTTCCCGTGTGAGACGGTGCCCTTCGCCTTGAAACGGCTGAGTCAAAAGGATTTTGACGGGTGCTGTAGGATGCTTCTTCTCTTGCTTTCTGGCCTTCTGGTCATTCTTAATGTATAAACTCTGTGTTTTATGGCACGTGAGAAGATCAACCGGCGCACGAAACATATCTGTGCCCCCTTTTACCGGATTACGTTTACTATGAGAAAGTCCTGCCAAGCTAAACCGGTGTCCAGTTTGATGGTTCTGCTATCTTGCCAACATTGCTGCTTTTTACCACAGTGGCTGAGAGAAGCATAAGAAAAAACAACGGTGGTTCTAGATCAGGAGGGAGAGAGACTGAGGGAGATGGAAGGAGACGGTCATCTGGCCTCTTTTCAAGCTGGTCTGGGGTTTGCGTTTAAACTGGATGTCCAGTTGCCAGATGTCATAGAGAATAACAAGGCATGTCAATATAGCGCCACTCCTGTCAAGAAATACAACTGCGAGAAGCTTCGTTGTCCAAGAAGGTGGTTCTTACTGAGTGTTAAATGTGTGCAGTGCGCTAATCCTGTTCTCAAATTGGCAGTAAAGGGGCAGTAAAGGTTTCAGAAGCTGCAGCTGTAGTCATTTAAACACGTACTGGTTCCCCGCAGGGACAGAAACAGCACAACTCGGCAGCTATAGAAATAACAGCGGACAGGATTTTCAGCACTTCTGCACAACTCCAAGGAGGGAATGTAAAGAGGAAGTAGATGCAGGAAATGATGACTCTCACCTGTTTAGCATTTCCCTTTTTTGCCCTCGTATCATTTTAGCAGCCTCTCGTCTCTGAAACCCTACAGTGTCCCCATGTGGACGACATCGGCATTGATTACAGCGGGCACTAAACTGACATTTTTTAACCTGCTTGATAATTGACTTTTATTATTTGTTTTATACCAGGATTCTTCTCACTTGGAACTTCAAAGCTACATCAGTGAAGATGAACTTCTAGTTCTTCACTTCAAAGTTACATCAAAATTGAGCATTAAATGCTTGATCACAGCCCTTGAGCTTTTCTCAGTTATTTGCAGTTTAAGGTGGATAAAGGTACAGATTTTGTTTCTGTTTAGCAGTTTTCTAGTTTTGGAGGGCAGCGATACTGTCTGACAAGCTACATAAATTTTGTAAGTATCCCAGCCCCTTCTGGGGATAACAGAGGGGAATGTTGTTTTATCAGATGCCCGTGCTGTCTTGACACGATGCATCATCTCCAGGTGTGACTGCTGGGGGCCTGGCTTTCTTTTGGTGCTACGCTGCAATCAGCCTCTAGCTGGGAGTAAAGCTTGGGCCACCCTAGGAAGTTCACAGCAAAGTCAAGCAAGGCCATCATCCAGCAGGGAGCCCTTTGACCCCATATGTCATGTTTCCCCCTCCAGCAGGGCTCTGAAATAAACTACTGGCTGGTTGGTCAGAGAAATACAACCCAGAGAACATGTTGGGCCCCATGGGCATAGATCAGTCAGACCTTTGAATTTTTCTCAGTCAGATTTGAATGTTTCTTCACCTATCATAGAAAATATTTATGCAAAGTCATGATAATGAGGTGAAATATTAAGCATTTAACAGAAGCAAAATGTAGGTCCTGCTTAATTGAAAAGTTAAAGATTGGGAAGGGAGCCTTATGGGAACTCTTACACAGAAAAGGCAGAGGTATAAAAAATTCTATGTAGAAATTTTGCAGAATAATAAGGGTGTGGTGCTATAGTAAATGTCTGTGTGGAAAGGATGTTCAGATACACAACAGAGATGGAAGCAGCGCTGTGTCACAGTCCCTCGTACCTGGCGGACGTTACACTGCAGGGCTCGGGGTTTACAGCCGACACACAGCTTTATGCAATTAAGATTGGAGGGAGATCGAAATCCAGCACAACCTGCAGCCACACTTTTCATCAGATGGCGGAACAGCAGAGTTTGAGATTTTGTCGGCAGTGACAGCGGTTTGAAGTCATCAGGGTCATGTCCTGAATATCTGTCCCATCCATCCACTTTGTTGCCCTTCCACACGTGTGCAGGTGGTTCAAACAGACCGACTGCTCCCCACAACTCACCGTGGTCCTTCTGGTCCTGACCTGACCCCTTTCCTTCCCTTGGCACCACTCTCCTAGGGAGGACTCGCTCTCCCATTGCCCACTTTAATAGCACCTTCTGTCTTTTGAACATGTCAACCTCCAAAATGTGTCAACAAAAAAAGCCACAAGCAATATTTTCTGTGCAATAAACCTGAGCCTCAGTCCTCGCTGCTGTCGCAGGATCCGAAGGAGGTTCGCGGCGCTGTCCGCGGTGCTGAAATTTCTCTCAATTGTTCTGAAATCAGTGTTGAGATGGGGTGGCACGACAGGTTATACCAATGGCTCACAGCGCCTGTCCTGTGGAGTCGAATGCTGCTCAGTCTGCGTGGAGTCTGCATGTTCTTCCTGTGGTTGTGGGTTTCCTCCAAGTGCTCTGGTTTCTTCCCACAATACAGGTTTATAAACAAGACATTGTGTCATGTTAAGAGTACCTGTACTCAGCCTGTCTTAGTTAAGGCATCTGCATAAATGTGTATATTTGTTTACCTGACACACTTCTTCAAAGATGTGGTAAACTCCTGACCATGACTGTCAATGAATGCAATTTATGCAAGCGCATCGGTTCCGGGTATGCACGCTGGTGAAGGGTACTGCAGCATCGTGTTCTACTGGGACCACTAACCACTGTGCCACCTGTTGCCCAACCCTTGAGTTAGATTCCACTCAGGAGTGCAGGACTGTTCCTGGACTAATACACCCTGTCCCTCCCGCCTCTCCCATAGGGAGCCCTGTGAACTTCACCTGCCGAGCCTTCTTTGGCTACAGCGGCGGAGTCAGCCCCCTTGTCTACTGGATGAAAGGAGAGAAGTTCATCGAGGACCTGGACAACAGCCGGGTTCGGGAGAGCGACATTAAGTGAGTGAGACCATGGATGAGTCACAAAGAGTGAGTGAAGCTCCCGTGATGCCACTGTGCTTTTCAGAAAAGCTTTCTGGACTCTGCAAAACCTGCTGCAGGTTTAGTGGTAACAGTGAGCTTGGTTTTACTAATATAGGAATTTAACCATGATTACTCTTATTTACCATCGGTGACGGGGGCCTTGAACGTGGAAGGCAAACTGACCGATGCTTTCTTGGCTGCCTGACGCCCGTTTACGTTTTTCGTTATTGTGCGCACATGTAACAATGCTGTATGCGTGTGCAGAGTTGAGATTAACTCAGCGCAATGAAGTTGTTTCAGTGAAAATAAACTAGAGCCAATGGATGGCACACATTTTCATAATGGATAAATATTGAATGTGTTTAATCAATTATAGATGTCATCTTTGTTCTGCCTGAGGGTGTTGTCTTTCCGGGAACATTTTAGTGACAATTTTGACAACATGCTGAAGCAAAGTGATGCTTAGTGACAGCGGTATAGGCGCCTGGGCTGACAGCAGGACAAACTGCAGGGGCTGCAGGGATGCAAACACCCCCCACCCCCGCATGCATATGCTTCTGTCTCCTCCCTCTGACGCTTTCTCACACACCACTTCCTGTGCTCCGCAAATTGAAGTTAATATGCAGGTTAAAGCCGCTATGGGTGCAGTCAACCGGAGCAGGAAGAAATTAGCCATTCAAAGCTGTGACATTTAAAACATCTTTGTTTAGCTGCGTGCAATTCTGCGCAACACAGCACTCACATCACTGCATTCCCAGCGGAGAGGTAAACAGAGGAATTAGACCAATTAGATGTAAAATGAGGAGGAATGGGAGGAATCGGCTTGATATAGATTTTCCAGTTGACGGACGTGGAGATATTCTCAGGACCTTTTTTGCACTTTTCGTCCTTCTCATTCATTTCATTCAGGCTAATTCAAGGGTGTTGCATCCACCCATGTCCATGGAAGCCAGCCCCCCCACCTTCTCACGGCCAAACTAAACCAAGGAATATGTCACAAAAGAGAATATGTGTGCAGCAGCTAACAATAAACTGCTCACAGCTAAGGCACGTGAGCAGGATAGTTCTCGGTCGTGTGTCATTGTCCTCTGGGCTTTACGAGACGTATGATAACACGCATGGCCAACGCTGCTCCTCTGTGACTTCATGGGTGTCCTTTGTCACTCCTGGCATCCATTCTTCGCTTTCTGCCGAATACACAGAAAGGAATTATACAGTGAAGACTACAGAAAATGCTGGACTGGTACTGAACAGGCTCTTTCTTCACCTTAGCTTGGAAATCATTGTGTTGTTGCCTTCTCCTAAAATAGGCAATGGATTCTGCTGCGTCTAATATTTTCGTCTTGTTTCAAATAAAAACCTTCACCTCAACCCAAATGTGATTCACAGCACTTGCCGAAACCCATCTCTGACTCAGGAAACTCATCCAAACCGGTCTGACTCAGAATCCAAACCCAGCGCTGAGTCGTGATGTTCATCTAAAGCTAAGTTCAAGCCGTAATATTCTTGAAGACCCAACTCTGACTCAAGATGTTCATCCAGGCCAGTCTGACTCAGAATCGAAACCCAACTTTAAATCTTGACGTTCATCCAGAGCTAAAATTCACCCTCTGTGTTCTCAAAGATACAATTCTGGCTCATGATTTTCCCTCAAATGCAACAGTGATTCACAATACATCTTACTGTGGCAATAAGTCGCAGCCTAAGTCCTATCCCGTATAACAAACTTGCAGAGTTGTAACCCACCTGCTGAACTGTTTGTGTCACAGCCCTGTCACCAGGCCTGAGGGCAGTGGCACTGTGGCAAGGGTTGTTTAGCTTTCCTCCCATTCCTCCAGACTTTGCCTTCTTGGAGCACAACAATAAGAGGTTGCTAGTATCTGTTATTAACTGTATTTGAGCCCTCAAGGGAGTAGGGAACCCAATAAAAACCCCTTTTAACACTTAAATGTAGCTTTTATTATTTGTCGGGGTATTGTAAAGCTGCCAGAACATTATAGATATTGTTGAAGGTATTGGAAGGAGAACATTCTTTTCCTCTATTCTGTCTGCTCAATATGTCCCCTGCAGGAGAGATTTATCTATTATATGGGACATCATTTCCCACATTTCTTCGTTTCCATGGCAGCAGGTATAAAAATATATATACTTTTTTCATCATTATTTGTTTTTCTTCCCTGCAGTGGTAGCGAAAGGAGTTTTCATTATTGAATTTTCATGTATTTGAATTCCCAGAGTCATTAGCATGCACTCACTTGAGCAGTCCTCGTCTGTATGCTAGAATGTCTTTTCTCCAGACGGCCTCCGTGGTGATAAGTTATATTTCACTTGGACTGTAGACTTGTGGACATCTAAGCTTCCTTCCTCATATCACATCCAATTCATATCAAGCGAGATCCAATTAAATGAGCATCCCCCGGATTTTTCCATCTTTATTCCTCTTGGGTAATCACGTTACCGTAAGCGTGATAACGCACAGTGATCGAGAATGGAAAAGACCCTCACCAAGCATGTGCTTTTTCCTTGTAGAGTCGTCCGAGAACACCTGGGGGAGCAGGAAGTGTCGATATCCTTGACGATTGACTCCATGGAAGAGGCAGACCTGGGTAATTATTCCTGCTATGTAGAGAACGGCAACGGCCGACGGCAGGCCACCGTCCAGCTCAGCAAAAGAGGTGAGGTCCTGGCTCTGCACTGTACAGAGCGGTTGCATGTCCTTGACTGCAGTGTTATCCCCGAGCCGTCATTTCCATCCACACCCCCAAACATTCTGATCCGTGGCCTTACACTCAATCTCCAAAAACACTTTATAACAGTCTCATTTAGTGCTGCCTTTTCAATTTTGAAACGTTTCTCCCGCAATAAGGAGCAACCTGGTGAAATTTTCACATGGCCGTTTTTTCAAGATTGGGCTCACATGCATTACCCGTGCATCGCAGAGCGCACCGCAGACACAAACCCTTATTTCTCCCCCGAACGCAGACGAATGCACACAAGACATCAAATGCAACTAAAGTCGTACTGGGGGAGGGCAGCCATATATTACAGAGACACAAATGCAGTAACCCACCCCGGGTGCTAAACCATAGTTAACATAGCAGAGACTTGGCACGGTGCATCAAAACACCATCGCAACAAAACAACAACAGACACCGTATTCAGCAAAGGACGATGGAAAGGTTCAACCAGCCTGGCTTGAGTTTGGCTCTCCCATCATGTCTTGCTGTTGCATTCTCACCTTCTGGGTCCTCCCTTTGTAGCATGGGGAGAAGGGTCACCGAAGCCCTTAAAAAAATCAGCACTAAAACTAACCGGAATTGCGTTTTTATTAGTGGATTTTGTGCTTGCGAATGCTTTTTTTTTCACGAATGCGTTGCAGTCGTGAATTGAGTGATTCGGAATGTTGTCGTTCGGGATTTTCATTTGCAGATCAGATCCGTGCTGTCACCCCTTCGTGTACTTGAAGCAGGCAGTCACCTGTCTTATTTGCTTGACTACACAAGTTTTGCCACTGCAGCAAAGCACCTTGGCCGTGGGGTTGTGTTTTTGCATTCGGCAATAAGATGCCTAACGGGTTGTGCGCTGCTCTTGAAATAAATTCTTAAGAGATGTAAAAAGAGCTGTCAAAGTGTGACATCCAATGAGCGAGACGTCTACTTTCTAACACATTAGCTTTCCACGAGCACTGCAGATCTCTTTGTGGGTGTCGCTCAGAAACGGTCATTTTGCGCGCTACGGTTTCCCCTGCTAACAACACCGGCATTCGCCTTTGCCGCGGTTCTTTGATGCGAGGCGGTTCTCTTGTATCTGACGTCTACGTAAACGTGCACGGTGCACTCTCCCCATTTACTATAGGTGTCTGAACAAGCGCACCGCGCTTTTGTCACTGCTTTCTGCCGCATGGCCCTGGATACGGATGTTTGTTTCTTGAGGGCCATTGTTTCTGTTTATTTCATTAGGGTTTTGTGATCGTCACCAATTAGTTCGCAGAAACAATTTGGCTGTTATTTAAGGAGCGGCATTTTTTAAGCTCGCCAAAAGTTGTCAAGTTTTGAATATATTTGCATAGTAAGTCATTTCCCCTTTAAAGTCGCAGTTTTCGAGATAGCTTTGAAGGCAGCCTAGTTCCATTTCATTTAGTATATGAAAGGATTTATACTGTGTAGCAGCATATCTTGAAAAAAAACTTTTCACAACCCCGCGATTATGCCCGCCTCTTGAATCGAAGCCTTTCAAAAGGCATTTTTCCCTGTTCGACCACAGAGATCGTCGTGTATTTGTGATGATTGTCATGTTTATTTTATGGATTTCCAAATGCAGTATTTATGAGTTGTGTGGAATTGGGGCAACGATGTGGCTTCATGAAAAGGAGCCGCTTTGTTTTTCCTCTCATGACTCATACACACAGCGCCCAGACGTAAAATTGCGCTCGAACCCCGCTGCTGCTTTTGTGCGAAGCCGAGCAGAGCGACATGAGCTTAGCCTCGTGAAATGCTATGGCCGCACGTTGTTTGTGTGCGCATGAACTGACGCGGAGTGACGGGAAATAGAGGAGACTTGCGCACATGGCCGGTAGTGCATCTGTGGCCTGGTTCCTCTCTTGTTTAAGTCCTGTAAATGGCCCGCGAGACGAGGAGCTGTACTGTCCTAACAAAGCGGTAGTAACCCCCCCCCCCCGCCGCCACCTTATGCTGATGTACAATAGGAAGAGAAGCATCAGTTCCCGGCCACAATTCTTAGTTTGGCAGAGTCACTGCCAGGCACGATGCTCCTTTGAAACAGAACAATCGTGGAGCAGCCCGCTCCCCAGATAAAGCTGTGTACCGCAGTAATGGGCTCTGGCGCACACCTTCTTCTTCTCCAAGCATACATTCGTATCGGACAGTTCAGGTGCGGCACATAAAAATAAGCCATTTTACACATCCGTGCAGTAATTCATAGAGTATATTTCCCTTTCATAAAAACAGCACAGAGACTCATTCCTCAAGGCTGAAGCTAAACACAGGCACACGCAATAGGGAGTTGTACGAGAGGCGGGCAGGGGAGGGATGGAGGGAAATATTCCATCTGTGGGAAATGGGGCATCTGTTTCCAGCTCATCCTAACAGGGCTGGGGATCATCGTTGCAAACTGAAGAGATGCGATCGGCTGCTGGGAGACAGGCATAACCTTTTAAAACAGTCTGATTGAAACGTATAATGTTGGACGCCAGCTCACAGACAATAATTTACACAAACTGTGTTTGTACTAAAAGGAACAAAATTGTGTGTTTGTGTGTGAAGAAAATCAACCACCCGTGCATTTAAATAGGATAACCAAATGCAGTCTGAATGGAAGGCACCGTTTTGTACTTCCAGGCTGTTGTAAGATGTGTTTTTTCCTTCAGTTCATTTCTCTGTTTATTCATCCGTGTCATGATGTGTATTACAAGCGCTGGATAGTGTCTAACCACGAATGCATTTTTAACTGTGTCTTCTAATGCCACAATATCATTATCCGCGAGGTTAGAGGAATGTTCCAGTTCGACGCGACAGTGATTGAAAACAGCACCTGTTCTAACTGAAGTAATAAGGCAAATTACATTTTAATTCTCAGCATAATTCATGCTTGTGAAGTGTGGCACCGGGGTCCCTCCCCATGAAGCAGTCGCCTTCGGTGTTAGCAGCAGGTGCAAGCCACGTAAGTAGGCCAAAAGCGTAGATTTGTCACTCGAAAATGGAGGAAAACAAGAACTTCAAAGTGCAATCCTATTAGCTGAGGTGCCGGGTGCGGAAATGTGATGGTGAGCACGAGCATGGACGGTCCTGGATGCAGACCGTACCAAACGGCACAGGCTTCGAGGCCCCGGGAAGAAACACACGAAGGTGCGGAGGGATTAAAGCAGGGAAGCCATTTTATTCAGTGTGTTTTTGTGCACTAATGCCTCTTTTATTCTTCTGTAGACTCATCAGTGTTACGCTAATCCGCTGTGCGCGCCAGAGTGCCTGGCCTTTTGTGCATATCGCGGGTTTACACTGTTTGTGTTCCCCAAATGGAAACACGTGGAGCCTGACCATTGGACCACCATCTGCCACTTTTGAATGCCCTCAGTTAATAGTTTTCTTTATTACACCATCTGGGGCAATCGCTCTCTCTAATAAGTCACAATGACCCTCCCTTCGCAAAGCGATGGTGAGCAAATCCCGGTCCAACCTTGGGCAATTTATCGTCAGTTGTCCAACAGCGACTCTTTTCCTTCCCCTATCGGAATTTACTCCAGCGCACTATAGCAGCAGCTGCAGAAAAGGTAGCGAAAATTACAGCCCAGCCAGAGAGGGGTTCGGGGAAGCAGACCCTCAGACCGAGAACTTAATGGGCCGTATTTTCATTGCCGATGGCACTCTCGTGGGACAGAGACGCATCTGTGTTCATAACTTGAGTTTCTCTGGGTTATTTAAAGTCCAGCTATCAAACACGACTCCACGGCCGTCATCTTTCATCCTTTGTAAATCAGACACAGCAGAGCCTGTTTTCTTTATTGTTATTTATATTTTATAATTATCATATGAAAAACGTGCTGTGTCAGGAGCGCATTAATACAACACGTGGGCTTGTCTCCCTCACCGAGATTGCCCAGGTCGCTCCAGTGTCAGCCAGACAAATTAGGCTCCGTTTGCTAAGCCTCCACCGCAGCGCAGCTTCCCACTGGCACGTCCTATCCATCATCCCGTTCTCGCCCCGAGGTGGCGGCGGCGGTGGCCAACAAGCGCTCGGAGAACGCACCCCGAATCAGCACGCCACCGCTGGCAGACTGCATCCAAATACAAAGCCGGCTCTGGTTAGGAAGGGAAAGAAGTGATGGATTGTGGACAGCCGAGCAGCTTTGTCAGATTTATTGGCACGCAAGTGAGGCGCACCTTCCAGTACCAAGAGATAATTTGTCTTAATCTCCCAGCAGTGCCAGGTAGAGAAGAATGGATCTTTTCAGGTTAATCGTAAGACTGACAGAGATTCATGGGATACGCAAGCATGTGTCTGAGTTGTTGGGGGTGAAGGCTAAGAGACGATGATGGGTTGGGATGCGATGCGGGTCTGAAGCTCCAAGCAGGGCAGGAGAACAAGGTGAAGGGGTCAGTTCCTTCCACACGACATTGTACAGAGTGCAAACCTTTGTGCCGCTGCATCTCGTTGGCTTTTTCTTGCTAAAATCAACCGTTTGTCGACGCAGGAATCAACAGCTTGAAGGAGTCCAGCCCCCACACGTTCTGTCCCAGCTGTTCTATGATACCAGGTTCTGAAATAAGGCTTGAACACAGGGCTGCAGAGGTGATTGGTTGCGCAGAACCTGTCCACTCCCTGGACCGTAATTCATTGTCTCATCTGCCCTGCAGACCATAATACTTTATATAGATGGGGGAGGGATGCAGCGGTCCATCACCTTCATAGCCAAGCTCCAGGCAATTAGTTTTGCTGACCGCTCCCGCTCCCACTCCCATGTTACCTGCGCCGCACTCACACTCACTCTCTGGTTTAATGGACGGTGTCCCGGTGGCAGATAACAAACTGTGAGTGCCTGCAGGAGGGTGTAGCAACCAGGCAAAGTATGGCAGGAACACATGGCTTACGGACTGATCCCGGAACCTCATGCTTGACTTTCCCAAGGCTCAATTGTCACACACAGCAACGTGACAGGAAGAGCCGCTGGCCACGATCTGTGCAGCGCACAAGCGTATCTGTCATTTTTTAAGTACATCCTACCACTCAGCGTGTGTGTTTTTAACGCCCTCTCTCTGTCACTCTCTCTCAGCAGAGCTTATGTACACAGTGGAGCTGGCTGGCGGCCTGGGGGCCATCCTGCTGCTGCTCATCTGTCTGGTCACCCTTTACAAGTGCTACAGGATTGAGCTCATGCTGTTCTATCGGAACCACTTTGGCAGCGAGGACATGGATGGAGGTATGGTTGCTCCCTCGGTCCTCCCCAACCGCATCCTGCACCCAGTTGCTTTGCTCTTCCTGTATCTTTGTCTTTCACGTGACGCCACATCCGGCAGGAACCTTAAAGTCTTAAAATGGAATCTTGTGTCGCAAAAGGTAGATTGAAAAGAAAAGAAACAATCTGCTTCAGGTGAATGCACACGTTGACTTGAGTCTTGAAACCGATCTGAAAAAGATTAAAGCATAAATGTAAGTGTTAAAGCAAACTGAAAACTATCTCCTTCCATCCTTCCACACCAAACTCAGATTCTCAGCAGCAAATGCCAACATGTGGTAAGTATCAGTCTCTTTCAGTCCAGCTGATATTTCAGGAGTAAGGGGAGTATGGAGACATAATGAGCTTATTTTGAAAGGCCTCTAGGGAAAGTATTTTTCTGTTTACGCTTTCCAAGTGGCCAATCCATCCCTTGCAAACACGGACGTGTGAAAGAGGTTGGCCTTTGGGAGGACGGGCCTCACCTTGATGGCTGATAAATCAGGCGCTCCTATGAAAGACATTACCGATTCTGTCGGGCTGAGGCCCAGGAGAGGGGTTTCACAATAATGGATGCGGCTCCCTGGCAGATTAAAGGGAGTGCAGGAGCGGCCGCTTTGGAGACTGAGGCTTAAGCTTTGAACTTAATGACAAGGAGCGATTGTCTCCTCTAATTGTGCCGGCTGAGCGAGAGCAGGAAGAAGGAAGCGGTTTTCAATTTGCTCCCTCTTTAAGGGGATCAGTTTCAATGATTAGCCAAAACTGCTGGCAGACTATTTCTGGCATGTTCCCCGCAGCCAGGCGGCAGGTGGTTACTCCATCCGGTCACTGCGTACTTGACAGGACCTGGAGAACATCTTGATGGCCCTTTACATATCAACAGTAGTTCATGAAAACAAAATGCAGCATACCAGAGTACACAGCCAGTGAGTGAAAGAAAATGCAATGCAAGAAATTACAGGTACACTCCAGTACACGTCATTTCAATTGGAGCAGCGTTTTCAGGAATAAATTAAAGCGCCCACAGAGGTTACCTGTATTCTTCTTCTTCCTCTTCCTCTTCTTCTTTTTATTATTATTATTATTATTATTATTATTATTATTATTATTATTATTCACTATGGTAAGAATTTCTTGGAAGTGCTGTATGTTCCTCACAGCACTCAAACGTTATACGCTTAAGTAACACATAACACTGACATCTACAGCAGTAACAGAGGACATAGTTTATTATTTTAAATAACAAAACTAATGAAAAGGTTATGGCCAAAAATATCAGGACCATTAACCTGATACTTCATACCAGAGCCTTTGGGAACAGTAACTGCAGTCAAGCATTTTCTATAGCTCTGAATGTCTAAGCTGTCTGTATGTCTCAACTGGTAGCTTGGTCCACCTGGACCTATGACTGAGACATAACTTGCTGACACTGGGTTGTATGTGCCCCTCCAAAATGCTGTGAAAGTCTTCTGATTTCACAGTGCCCTCCAATGACTCAAGGCACCCAGTGGCAGAGGCAGCAAAGCAGTCCCAAAACATTACCGAGTCTCCTCTATATTTCACATTAGGGATGGTGTTCTTTTCTTTGAAAGCTTCCTTTATTATCTGTGACCATAGAGCTGCTGTGATCTGCAAAAAATATCTAGCTTTGTTTCAACTGTCCAAAGGACATTTTCCCAGAAGACGTGCAGCTTGCTAACGTGTGTCTTCTACCATGGCACCCATTTTCATCCAGACGGCAATGGACAGTGTGACTTGAAACTGTTGCACCTTGAGCTTGAAGGTCAGCTTGGACCTCTTTTGATGTTTTCCTTGGTTCTTTTGCCACCTTTCAAACAGTCTTTGTCTTCAATCTTGGGTCCATCTTCCTCTTGCAACCATATCCATGGAAGTTGGTCTTAAACTTCTTGATAATGTTGACAACAGTAGTCACAGGAACATCAAGCTCTTTGGAGAATGTCTTGCAGCCTTTATATTAGCCTTGCTTGGCTATTACCTTCTCCTAAAACAACTGTCTTTTTTGTTTCTTTTCCATGTTTAGCGATTCACACAGTAATACAAACAGCAGCGTGGATATTTTTCTCCACGTAAACTGGCTGAAAGAGTGTTTATAAGATTGAAGACACCCATGGTGCTAATAAAAGGAGAACAGTCGGCTTTGAGTATGACTACAGTGCAATTATTTCTTCAAAAGTTGAAGTGAAAGCTGCATCTCCAACAAAATAGATCACAAAAAAGTACTGTGAAGTCGTCAGCAGTCACTACAGAACATCTCTACTGATAGACCTGGAAAAACGTGTCTGTCCTGGCTTGCAAGGAGCACTTGAAATAGCTTTGCCTCTAGTTTAAACCTCTTTATCCAAAGTTCACCAAGCAGACAGTGGGGGCCGGTGCCTTAGTGAGGCTGAAACAGTAGCCAGGCCGTTAGCTCGGCCCTGAAAGCGAGTAACAGAAAAGCCGGATGGCTTTGCAGTCCATTGTTTGTATCCCTATCAAATCGAAAGGATCTGACCGAATGAAACTTATTACCAAATTTTTTTCCGAGGTCTTTGCAGCAGGTCTTAGATGGAAAAAGACCATAGTGATCTCTTTTGATTCTTTAAAGTGTCGCTTTTCACCCGATGCCGCTTTTGCATCCTTCACTGCGCAACACCATAAACCATCATGGGATGCTTTGCTTAAACTCCTTAAAATCTTGGCAACTGATGTCATTTATGCACAATCGTGTGATAATACGACGGCAAAGACATAAAACCTTAAGGTAAAGAACTGTAAATGGAATGAAGAAAAAGACTGCATTTGCCGGTGAGAAGTAGGAGCCATAAGCAGGGTCAGTATGTCAACAGCTTGTTCTCAGGCTCCTCCAGTTCAAGGTCCTTCACATAGCTCACCTCAGTAAGGCCAAGCTAGCAGATGCTCAGCTAGATACTGATACCGGCTGTGCCAGTTCTGCTCTTACACACATTTTGCATTTTAGGTTTAGTCAAAACTTACCCATACTCATTTACTGTAAGCACGCCCTTTTACCACAGTATTTGGGGTTCTGGAAAAACTTAAGTTTTCTTTGCTCTTCTTACAGCGAGACACAGAATGCTGTTACAATGGAAATCTCTCAGGCTCCCTCACCCCCTCTGTGACTGTTCTTCCATAAGCTTAGAAAAACTAAGTTCACCTTGTGAGGTTCTGTTAAACATTTTCAAAAAAACGTAAGAGAAGCAAGGCATGGTTAAGGAATATATAAACGAATTAACCGTGCAACATTTAGATCTCAGCAATCATTCTGGTTGCAAGTTCAAGGTTTCAGAGTGAAAAACAATTAGGAATATGGGGTCGATGTGCAGGGGCTGCTGATGTTCTGGCCAAGAAGTAGGTGGGCAGTTGGTACTGCTGTGTTTCCTTGAAAAATGGCAAAATAAAATGTTTACGTTACATAAAAGCAAAGCTGGAAAACAACTCTTGTTGTATAAATTGAGTTGGATCTGCGTGAGCATTCAAACCGAGCTGAGCGTCCTCTGTCCTTTGTTTCCGTGTGGCAACTTCACCGAAGAGGACAGCGGTACATCAGTGAGTCATTACCAGTTTACAACTTAAAGGATACATTTGCCAATATCAGGTGAATTAAAAATATATTTTTTATTCATGAGGGAGGGCTGATTGGGTCCGGCAGGAACCACCGAGATTAAATGATTAGACACTGAGTTTCAGGTAGTTTAAACCCTCACCTGCTCCTCTTCAGAGCTGCGACTCCTCGCTGCCAAAGTTCTTTTTCTTAGTGCCCACATCTGTTTAAAGCTACCAAAATCACAATTTCATACCCATCTCAACACAGATCTGTAAATCCTCATCAGACCCCCAGATTCTGCTTCTTTTTAGCCAGCAAGATGGATGTTGTTGTCATTTTCCTTGCAAATGTTAACCATGCAATTTTTTATTTCCTTTTTTCAGTCACTTTTATCATAATTGGGCTGTTCTGAGCACACGACACCATTTGCCAGAAGAGAAAAATTGATTCCTAGACTGAGCATAAGTTTTCCACTTGTTAGGATGTCACATTTTCTGTCCTATTTTTTATTTTACGTACGGGTCACCCATTCCATCATGTAGTGCAAGAAAAATCACCTGCAGGTGCTAGAAATTTTGGGGATTTGGAAAGGTGCATGTGTGTTTGGGATTAAGTACAAGTACTAAACATACCTCCTCCTGACCTTCATTCATACATTCAGCCTGGTAGGAACCATGTCTTGGTGTAGCTTCTGCTCCTCTGCTAGGTTCCGAACACGATGCACAGGAGACTGTTGTCCTTGCCGTAGCTGAGCTCCACCACCTGAGGGTCTCATTCCTCCAAGGCTGTAGGAGGGGACGCCCTGGCAGGAACCCAGTACCAAAACACATTGTCAGCTTCCTCCCACCCTCCCTACCTTCCTGCTTCCCTCCTTCCCTCTCTCTCTCTCTCTCTCTCTCACTCTAAACCCACGTGCGGTGATGGGTTTACCTGAAGGAGACAGATTGTGATTTGCTTTGAAGCCCCTTAAGGAAATTGCTCTTTTTGTTTCATCTTTCTAGTTCTGCAACTTTATGCGTTGGGCCTTACGGGCAGCTCTCCCGCAGAATCCCACTACAGCCGTCGTCTCGGTCCCGGGCTTTTCTCTTTGCTTTAATCCATTAAAAACCACCATCAATCACATCTTTCTTGCAGTAATGGAACTCTGCCATCTTCTGAGAGCAATGTTCATTTTGCTCTCGCCCTGAGAGCGAGGTGTTTATAATTTGCTTCCCTTCACTCAGGGTGACATTGCCTGGCAACTGGCACCAGGATGGGAATGAATTGTACCCGGACACACAGATGCCGTTACCGTCCCTCATAACTCTGGGCTGCACGGAACACTGACAGGGCGGAGCGTGCAACGTGCCAACGGTGCGGCCGCGTAAGCTGGCCTGCCCGAGGCGCGGGGGCGTACAGTCAGTATGATATTGCTGATCGGTTGTTGCGTGTCTGGTTTACATAAGCGAATGTAAACTGTCATTTTTGTTTTATTATTAGTGTCCACCCTATTGTTATGGTTTTTATTTTGATTATTCACGCAACAGCTTTGTCCAGCATGACGTGCTGTATGATAGACAATGAAATTTACGCTGTGCACACGGGTCTGCTAAGTGGCTATCAGAAATCTGGAGCTCTGCTGACCAGCGTCAGCTGAATGGTTGTTGCTACAAAAGATGATTCGCCGATAACAAACGGAACCTACATGCATTGTTTACATGATACATAATCAATAATTTAATCTCAACTACGGGAACGTGAAACGCTTACATTTCAAACAGTGCTGCGTAGTCGTGGAGCCCGGGTTTTGCAGGATCAATATGACTAAAGCTCCTTGCCTGGGGCTACAGTGTTTCCCACACCAGAATTAATCCACAATGTTTCCTTCCAAATCAACCGCTGTAATCGCATTTCCAAAACAGCAGCCTCAGGAAAAGGATTTCTGAACCCACGATACACCTGCTCTCGTCAGGCTCCGTCCTGCCTGCTGTCCCCTGCCCTCCACTGGGGTCTGTCTGCTGGGCATATCTGAAAAAGCAGAACCAGCCCCAAGCAAAGAGCAAAAGGAACGGTGATGCAGACGCATCACCTGCCGTTCTATTATTTCACTGCATTATCAGCTTGTGGAGTCCATGTTGAAATGATACGAACATTAGTTTCCCCTTGAAGGCTTTTGCACCGTGGGCACCTCTCACAAGTGCAGCCCTCGCCAAACCCCCCGTGCAGCTCGACTGGAACGACTTGGCCTTTGTCTTCCGGAGACCCATTCCTGGCACACAGTAGGCGCAGGCGAGCGAAGCACCAGGGGCCGACCAGCTAGAAGCCCCCCTGCTCTGTGCTTCCACTTTGTGCCGCCGGGGCCGGGTGACGCAAGCCCTTCTGGAAAGTTCAGGAATCGATGGCTCCCGCTGGTTCCACTCGATAGCCCCGTTTGAGGCATTAGCAAGCTTTTGGGAGAGAAGGCCGACCTCCCGGCGCACACTAACCCCCGCTTCAGTAACATCACCCGGGGTCGACACTCTTGCGTTCACGCACAAACCACCATTGTAGCAGCATTTTCAGCAAACAGCCCTCTGGATAATGGCAGCTGCCCTTTGCTGGTGGCAGCTAGTTTAGCAATGCATGTTAAGGAACTGCATTTACCAGCTGCAAGGAAGCAAGGACTGCTTCATTGTACACCCAAGCAAGATAAGCGGAAAGCAAAGCTATGCTAGTCGCTTTGGATAAATGTCTGCAGACGAAATGAAACTGCAAAATGGAAACTAATCTTTCCACCGTGGTTTGAGTTTACGTAGCCGCATTTATCGAGACGTCACATGAACGGCACTGCACAGTTCATTTTAATGAGCTGCTCGAGAACTGGGGATGAACACACGGTCAACGGCCAACCAGCCACACACATTCGTTTCTTTAATTGTCCTTCTCCTGTGAGTTCCATCCTTTCATGCTGGCAGTGGGTGACAGGTGTCGATGTGCTGCTTTCCTCAGAAAACAAGGACTACGACGCGTATCTGTCCTACACCAAGGTGGACCCGGACCAGTGGAACCAGGAGACGCGTGAGGAGGAACGCTTCGCCCTGGAGATCCTTCCTGATGTCCTGGAAAAGCATTATGGGTATAAACTCTTCATTCCAGACAGAGACTTGATCCCAACAGGAAGTGAGTATCGTTCGCGTGTCTGCGGAAGTCGTGCACGGCTCTGTGTGTGTGTGTCCATCCCGTGCATCTTCTCTGTGCTGCGTTGCATCTCCAGACCAGTGGCAATGCAACATCCTGCCTCCCAACATGCTCTGTTTCAGATTGTGGCATAATTTGTCAAAAATGTTTTCCTTTGATGCGCTGCTGGATGTGTATCCAAACAAAGAATTAATTGGACTGCACTGACGTACCTGCATCTGCTCCCTTGAACCATAGACACAAACGCAGGCCGTAAGTGGAATCGGGCCTAACTGCTGACACGTGATGCCCTTTAATGATCCATTTTGGACAGAGCACCACGCATGGCTTCCGTTCTGCATTCCTGATGCCTGAAAACAAGCGTGTGGCTCCCGGGCCCATGCTGCCTAGCGTGCTCCGCTGTGTCCTGTGGCGGGTTAACCGGTCGACCTGGTAGCATACGCAAGTATGCTATTAAATCGGAACAAAAGAGTAGAAGCACCACGCAGGGTCAGGAACGGCAGCTCAGGGTTACGAAGTGTGCAGGGAAAGGGAAGCGCGTCCGTTTCGCATGACCATCGCTCTCCATGATTAGCAACACCGTAGCGCTTGCGTGCTGAAGAACTTTTTAAAGCTTTCTTGTGCGGTGCAGGAACCCGATGAGCTTTTCATCACAGCAGATATTTTTGGCACAGTGAATAGACAAGAAAAGCCAATTAAAAACAAATTTTGTATCTCTGAAAATGACATTATTAATTATTATTATTACCGGCTGGTGTGAAGCTGAAAGACCAAAAAAGTAACACCGCACACTGCCTGCTGCCCCTGATTTTTTTTCACGCCTGCACCCCGGTCCCTTCATCGATGCATCGTGCTGCTCTTGCTGGACTGCTTACTGCTTCACACCATCTCCTCCTCAGCCCAGCGTGCCTCAGCGTGGGTCATCCTCTTCACACCTCTGTGCTTGTCCAACTGCCTGCCTGAATCTTCATGTCGGGGGTTTGGCTGCTCTGTGCTAATGTGGGACCAGTGGCTATAGGCGGGCACATGATTAAACGGACACAAACATATTTGTCTTGTGCGCTACCAACAAATAACAGGCTACTCAGTACATTTTCATTTCAAAATTTCTGGAAGCGGTGCTCTGAGTTCTACACTGTGCTCTTCTTGCTGCTTTCTAGCATTTTAGCACATTTTTCTACACTCTTAACCATGAGGGAATAACTGGTGCGAACATAATTATCCAATTGTCAAATTTCTAGAATAAAACTTGCAGAGTAATAAGCTTTCTGCTTTCTACAGCTTCAAGTCCCATATTAAACTTAAACTAGAATAAACTGGTCGTGTTGATGGAGGTGGGGTGAGGGGGTCACAGACAAAACATAGTTTATGCCCGTGTTGTGGGTCGCCTTGATTTTATTCTGATGCTGTATTGCCATTTTCTGATCCCAGTTTGAATGTTGAAATATTTATGGTTAGGTTTCACCAGTGATTGTTTCCACAATGATACAAGACTTCTTAGAGGTACTCAATGCCAGCCTCCTCCACTGGCATCCACTGACGTATGGTGTTCCTACAAGACAGGCTGCCCAGCAAAAGGCTCCCAGCTGGGGTAAAAGAGCAGAACGGGGTGTTGGGTGGCACTCTCTATCGGTAGGAAATGGGGACCTGCGGATTGACCCCTTCTCTGCCAAAACTATGCTCGTTCTGCTGCAGAAATGCACAAGAACAGTGCCCAGAGGTTCTCTGTGGCCGAAGGAGCAGGAGGAGGAGGAGGAACAGGGAGGGCGGGAATGGGGGCCCTGAGCCATGGAGCGCAGGGAGAGGCCCCTTACAGAAAGTGTTTGACAGCTCCTTTGATGAGGATGCAGCAGTTCTCCTTCTTACTCAGCAGTGAGCAGGTTAAGTGGGCAGGAAAAGCTCACTTGGCTCCTCCAGCTGGAGGCAGGATTCAGCCCAGGTGTTGAGCGAACCAGGTCCTTCCTGTCAGTGGTTCTCCACAAACCTCGGTAGACCCTTTACCTCCTCTGCCTGCAGTCTGATATCAGAGTGCCAAGGAGTACAAGACATGTACGTGTACATTTGGGATAACCCCAGCAAAGGGACAATGGGATATAACCTTCCATAGCTTTGGCCGAGTATCTAACGGTATTGATCGTGGAGCAACTCGCTTCGGGAATCCAGGGCTCCACCTTGAGTCATCATTTGATCTTATGTTGGTCCGTCTCATGCCACTAGCACTCATTGTCTGTGCTCCACAACATGGCTGTGCGCTGCACAAATATGCACAAATATGAGGAGTAGAGCTGGTGCTTTCCAGTACCTTGGGGATGTTAAGATATCCAAGCTGAAGCTACATTAAAGGAGCAGCATTTTCACTTTTGTCAACACTTAGACGAGAATCCATAACATCGAGCCTTCTCAGTAAATGTTGCATTCTTGAGCGGTTTTGTTGGTGTCACAATGAAAGCACTCATGGCAGTAGTGAGCACTGAGGTCCCCGTCTTGATCTCACCTTGTGCCCTCTGTCTGCTTCCTCCTGCTCCCGCCTCACCTCCCCACAGCCTACATCGAGGATGTGGCGCGCTGTGTGGACCAGAGCAAGCGGCTCATCATTGTCATGACGCCCAGCTACGTGCTGCGCCGGGGGTGGAGCATCTTTGAGCTGGAGACGCGACTGCGAAACATGCTGGTGTCGGGCGAGATCAAGGTGATCCTGATCGAGTGCGCCGAGCTGCGTGGCATCATGAACTACCAAGAGGTGGAGGCGCTCAAGCACACAATCAAGATGCTCACCGTCATCAAGTGGCGTGGGCCCAGCAGCAACAAGCTCAGCTCCAAGTTCTGGAAACATTTACAGTATGAGATGCCCTTTAAGCGCACAGAGCACATCGTGTCCCGCGAGCAGGTGCTGGATGTGAGCGAGCAGGGCCCCTTCAGCGAGCTGCAGACGGTCTCGGCCATCTCCATGGCGGCCGCCACCTCCACCGCCATGGCGACGGCACACCCGGACCTGCGCTCTACCTTCCACAACACTTACCATACCCAGATGCGGCAGAAACATTACTACCGCAGCTATGAGTACGACGTCTCTCAGGGGGGCACCCTGCCCCCGCTCTCCTCTTTGGGCAGCCAGCACACCTACTGCAACATCCCCATGACTCTGCTGAACGGACAGCGGGTGCAGGCCAAGTCGCCGCGCGACTCCAGCATGGAGGAGGCGCACGCCAACAATGCGATGCTGCCACTTTTGCCACGGGAGACCAGCATATCTAGCGTCATCTGGTGACGGCTCCTGGCGAGACGGCGGGGGGGTCCGAAGCAGCTCCTGTGTCTCGGCTCTGGACTGTCGTTTCGGCTGAACTGGCACCACAGTCCACAGGGGGGGAAAAATGAAACAAAAACAGACAGAAATAAGACAAATGCAGGCAAAACTGATCAGTGTATGGAGAGACCTTAAAATGAACATGTAGACACTATTCCGCGTGCACGCACACGCACACACACACACACACACACACACACAAACACACGAGGAAAACAGGGTCTTGTATATATATTTGCAGTTTCTTTGTAGCATCCGTGTCTTCCTGTTTGTTTTGCCTTTCGTTTCTCTGCACTTGTCGCCTCCTCTGTTGCCACTTTTGTTAGTACTTCTCACACAAATTCCACTCTTTCCAGCTTTTGCTTTTGCATTTAATTTCTGTAGGGGGAGCAGAAAGCAGGTATGTGGAGTCATTCGCCTGAACCGTTGTGTTTTATTATGTTTTGATCATATCTCAAATTAGTGTAGTTTAAAGATTTTTCGTAACCTTGTTTGGGATTTGCCTGGACATAGCGATGTTTCACTGGAAGGAGCAACATCCTTTTTTGTTGGCCTATGTAAGGTGTGTGATTCTAGTTTCAAGTGGATACTTAAACACTATAGATTATGCAAAAGGTACAGAAACTTGAGAGTAATATTTCCTCCTGAGGGAGAGCGCTGAGTGGTGCTAGACTTTGTCAAACTGATGGTGTGTTCGAGCTGTAGCTCCCTCGAAAAATAATATTTTCTATTATAAAAGAAACAGCCATGCTGTTTAGCTTGATAGTGAAATGTCTCACCTTAAAATATTCAGTAGATTATTTTAAAAAAAAAAAAAGGAGTATATTTTTATAACAGAGAAATTTGCTTGGGAATTCATTCACTTCACCTCTCATTTTACACGGGCAAATGGACTGGAGATGGGAAATGTGCTGGTTTTGTACGTGACTTTGCTACGTGGTTCCTGGATTGTGAAGCCAACAAAGTGGATTTTGAATCCTTCACTAAATGTCCTTTTTATTATTTATGATAAAAAAAAAGTAATTGCATTTTTGATGTTCTGGTCAAGTCCTTGAAGTATAATTTCAAACCTGAGGATGATTTTCATTTGTTAAATCATGGTTAGGGGGAGAAAAAAGTTAATTTGTGTTTGAAAGATATTTTTAATCACCTATGAGGGTGTAATTTTTGAGTATGCATAGCACTTAGATATGTATTCTATATATAAATATATATATATATATAAAAAAAACACAATTCACACTTGGAAAAAATGCCTATTCATACAGAAACACGATTAGTTACCTGACATTTCTCACTGCACATTAAAATCCTTGACCTCTACTTAGTGCCTCCCTGTTACTCCATGTCCAGCACCTCCTGTCTGTGAAATGCAGCAGTACATCTGATGTGCACTCTGTCGCCCCCCATACAATAGGGGTAGTACTGCGGCGAAACTCACGGCTCTGTGGATTTCGAAAGCTCGCTCTTTCTCCTCAAGGTCGACAGGTCCTCACCCGCTGCTAAACCTGGCGTGGAGAGAAGAGGTCCTGCTTAACGTCAGCACATCCAGAAGCAAAGTACAGTAACCCCTCGCATGGCCACCTGCCTCAGCACAGGTTAAATGGCTTGCCTGCAAAGCACTGCAAATGCACATAATTCCCTGCTCTCTCTCGCTCCTCTGCAGCTCTGCTTTTAAATTTAAGTAAATTGCTGCCAAACCATTTTTTTCGTTCCAACTGCAAATGCAACACCATCTTTGTAAGATTTTGGAGAAATCAAAGCTACTCCGAGCATTGTCCACGAGCTGCTAATTTTGAAGCCGTGCACCTGTCCCTGTTGCTGCGGAACAAGGACGTAAAGCAGCAGCATTTCTACAGCAGGTTGGCCTGTATAGGCGGAGCCTTTAGGATGTGGGGGTTTACTGTACACACCTGAGCAGGTCAAAAATCAAAGGTATTCCAGCAAGACAAAGAAAAGCGTTGCTTCTAGCATGTTAGCCTCAACTCTTGTTTTCTGTGCTATCCGTGGACCATGTTGTTCGTTTAATTTTGGATCACTTTAAAAGAACAACTGAATCGCATCACATGATGTTATTGGCCTTCAGGGATCTTCTGCAGAACTTTGTGGTTCTTTCAAGCCTGGAGCCAGTGTACTTTCCTCTTGTTACATCATGGGTAAGTATCAAAGGTGCATATTTAAAACAAGGGGGGCTGCACACCCATTTTATTTAAAATTATGACATTAATAGTATAAAGAGCAGCTTAAATGTTTCCTGCAAGAGTGCTGAAGGATGTGAATGTACCGTAGAGCCAAGATATATGCAACATTGTCAACCAGATGGGTAACAGGAGTTGTGCTGGTTTTCTCAGTCTAAAGACAAATGAATCTAATCAATGTTTCTCAGCGCAATTAATATTTCAGACAGCTGCTCCTATTTTTGTGTGTATTGGCTGAAAGCTGTTTAACAATAACTGAGCTACGTGCTCAGCTGCTGGGATGCTGAGAGTGAAATGCGGTGTGGCAGCCAAACGTCACTGAACATTAAAAGGGGCCTGAAGAAGGACACAAGTCAAAAAATTTCCTTTCTCTGTGTTTGTTTTCTAATACATTGTGTATATATAAATGGAAGTGGAAATACTATGAAGACAATCTTTGCCACATTCATAAAAAAAAAAAAAAAAACATTTGCATTTTCTGAGTGAGTGGCGAACTGTTTTCTGAACATTTGTAATGATAATATACAGTATAGCACAGAATTATTCCAGCCACTCTCATGGTTTGAGGCTAAAGGTTAAGATTGATTGTGTCTCGTTTTAATTTCTATTTTCTTTTTGTTTTTTTTTGTACTCTGTACTTGCAATGTTATTTGAAGAAATACAATTAATAATAATAATAAAAACCAAATTTAATAATTGTTTTATTTTTAGTTTTTATTTTTTAAGTAGGTATTAAATATGGGACAAAAGGTAGGCTGGAGCTGTGTGTGCAGCAGAGCTGAGGGTATGTTGCACACAGAGAGAAGGGGGGGCAGGCAGTGGCTCCTCAGTGGAGTCACCCCCAGTTTAGCCCTCCTGCCATGGTACATTTGGCTTTTCCTCCCAGTCCTATTCACAGTTTCACACCTGTGTCTGCGTCACATCATGTGACAGGCATCTAGAAGTATCTGCTTCTGATTCCTTGCACCAGGAGGTCTGCGTTGCCCCTCCTGGGCTTCTGGAAAGCTCTGTCTAGACACACTGCCCCTACCTCCCCTCACATGAGGCCTCCAGCAGCTAGCCAAGCATACAGAGTACAGCGGGCGATTCACACCCACCGTGCTGCACCGTGACCCAGTGTGTTTATTCAAACGCACACAGCGCCGGCTCACAAGATGTAATAAAACACGGTGAGGTGTGTGTGTGAATACTGAACAGGCGATGCTGAGAAGAGGTCAGCTACTTACTGCGCCCCTGAGAAAGGGACTGAACCCAGCTGCCGCTGGGCCACTTGTGTACATCATTTTGAGTATAAGCATCTGCTGAGTAAAAAGATCAGCACCTGAAAGAACTCACCGGTGGCTGTAGAAACATGCAAGACCTTTTCTACGCAAATGGCCAGTTTACCTGCACATGCTGTACAGCTCTGTGTGTCTCTTGGTCAAGGTGCTGCTGTACTGTACCAGTGGCTCCGCTGTACAGATTTCATGTCAGAGGGGTGACCGAAGCTCACTGTATTCCTTTTTTTTTTTTAAATAAAAAAAACACCTCATGAGTCTGTACCAGTTAATCAATATTTGGTACTGTATAAACACTACAGGTGGGATTATTAGTCATATTAGTTTGGTTGCCTTTTTTTCCTGCTCGACATCGGTTTCAGTGTTACCTTACTGTACTCTCTTTGCCACTCTTTTGCTTTTTCGTTCCCCGGTTCAATATCCCTCTGTACTTGGTCTCTGTCTTGCACCCTTGCCATCATTTCCATTTGCATAAGAGGTGATGTTGATGTGGGTCCCGGAGGCGTTTCCTTCCCGTTTACAAGGAGATGAAGAGGGCTGCACCTCTGCTGCCCAACAGGATGGCGGTTCAGTGCCTGTTGTCACGGAGACAACGGCTGCGCATCCACACAGGAGAAATCTGGGGGAGCAACCAGTAAAGGGTTGAGGAAACCAAATCTTTTAAACTCATAGTAGGGAAATAAAAACTAGAAGTGTGGTAACCAGTACTACTGACCTGTTATGTTTGCGCTGTTTGAATTTGGTGTCTTGAAAAATTGGTAGTAGGGAATTGATGGAGCAGCAGGTGGCGCAGTGGTTAGAGCTGCCACCTTTTTCTCGAAGGATTAAAATTCCCAACCTCTATTTTGTATACTTCAGCAAGGTACTTACCCAGTATTCATACAATAAAAATGACCCTGTGGTTATGCAGTTTAGTATGGTAAGGTGTACTGGAGGAAAAGCATGTATATGTAAACAACTAATGTGAACACCAGTGCTCATGGAAACTAAGGGTGTGTGAAACACTAGCAAGAGTACAGGTGAAACCAGGCTGCACACTTACAGTTAGCATGCCGTCATCCTTGATATTTAAATCTGAATGGAGTGTTTGCCAAGTCCTGAAAAGCACTTCCACTTGGAACAGTTAGTTTGTGCAATTTTACTTTAGTTGTGTTTCTCTTCATTTTATTATGAACTTGCACAGGTGAAGAAAGTTTTACCTTGAAGCTCTGAGAAAGGTGTTGTGTGCTGCAGCCCCTGAACCTGTTGTATCATCTGAAGTGAGTCGTCCTCATTGGGTCCACTAGAGCAGATTCCTGATAGAAAGAAACTGTTTCTTCATCTGTATGGAAATCAGGAAGTCAAATGTGTGAACTAAAACCAAGGGGTCAACAGCTTGCACAGGTCAGCGGGTGGCGTTTTTGCCAGGACTCACCTCGCCTTCCTGCTGACCTATTGACCACATATTGATCACACAGTGTGCATTTCTGTCTAGCAACCAGTGAATGTTTGCAGGTTCAAAAGGCGTCTTTCCTTTTCTGGCAGTGTATCGACTGTTCACCCTGTATGCCGTACTTTTGAACATCTGTGGTGCATTCTGGCCGAGCAACCGCTTGGTGTGCTTGCTGGTGAAATGCCAGCTCTCTGTGTTTTGCCCTAGGGGTGGGTCGAGCTTTCTGATAAAACAACACTTTTCTTTTTTCTGTCTCTGTCCCAGATATAACCATTCCAGACCAGCTGAATCAGATTTTGCCTATGGTATCCACACCAACTGGACAATGAATGGCACCACATAATAAACAGTAAAAAACAAATGGTCATATAACCTTGGCAGGTGATAAAAGACAGTGGTGGGTCACTGTGTATAAAGGCCCAGGTAAGGAAACTTCACCTGGGTGGAGACTCCTTTGCCAACTTCTGTAATGCAAAAGTACAAACAAATAAATCAAGGACATCATTTTGCAGTACTTAACTAATGAATTGGTTCACTATTTAGAATCTCATCAACAAAATAAATTTCTTGCCATTACAATAATCTTATGTCCTGGAAAATATAAACTGATAAACTGATAACTGACAATGTACATAAAACTGATTTTTTTAGGCACCCACTGCAGAGCTATGGTGCTTGGTTCTATTTTGATGTACAAAAAAACTAAAAATATTTTTTGAGTAAAAAAAACACTGATAAAGATAATAAGAGATAATAAAATGGCTCCTTACATTGCCAGTGTGACCAAACACGGCTGATGACAACAAACCAGTGTTGCTGTGCTGAGAACTGGGTGCCATTACCTGCAGTACCACATGTGGCCAGCAGGGAAGCGGTGTTATACTACGGTAAGTAGAACCCAGGCTCTTCATAATTTCTCCTCTGGCTTTGCTACCAGGAAAGCAGCTGGACATTTGGCAAATTGTCCTTCCCATCTCCCTTGAACCCAGTATGTTTGCTGGGAAGCCGGTACTGCAGCATCCAGAGCCACTGCCTCATAACTGAAAAACCCAGGTTTGAATCCCACCTCCTGTACCAGTACCCTTGGTCAAGGTCCTCACTCTCAGTTGATGCTGCCAAGATAACACAGATAATATAAATGGGAAAATAATTACAAATAGCTACAAATAACAGTGTACAAACCTAACAGTGTACACAGCTCTTGAGAAAAGCATATAGGATGCAAAGAAATAAAAATACAAATGTGACTTGATTATAGGAGACTGAGCTACAGCTTGGGGATTATAAAAAAAGACAGTTGCAGGTCATTGAATCCCAGGGAAGACCAGAAAAACACAATGGCACAAGCAGACCCCCCCCCCCACTGCCCCAACAGATAAGTCCCTGGAGATGCATGATACATGTTGTATCCTGGTATTGGTCCACTGGCACTCTGCCCAGGACCCTGTTTTGTTTAAACGTTACCCACCTAATGGGCTATTTCACACAGCTTATTTTTAAACTATGCCTTTCCGCCACACAGAGGCATCATTACAGCACTCTTTACACTGAGTGCACAAAATTCATAGTTCTTTCATTCGCTATTGGTAACCTGCTTTACCAGCAATCATATCAGCTCAATAGCTGACTATCAATTACTCCCGTGGCTTTAAAAAAAGGTATTTCTGTAATAGCAGAAGGCTTATATAACACTGCCATCTGTAGGTTGCCGTTGGTCGTGCGCAAGCTGGAGTGCTTGGCATTCTGGGTAACGGTATGGAAAATAAATCATAGTGGGGGTATGGAGCAGCAGTTTTTTCCTGAGCCAAGTGGATACCAAAGTGACGGGGGAATATAGCTTTGTTAAAGGTCTCATCACAGCCGAGCTGCTGAAGTGCATGGGTGAGCAATGGAGTAGATGCTCCAGAGTAGAGCACACAAACAGATGTTTAAAAGTGCTTATTGCTTCAGGGGAGGTGTTTTATGTGTTTAACACACTCGCATGCTCCATAATACCTCATTTTTCCAGTAACCCCACCAATCTGGCTTTGTCAGTTTCTGGTCGAGGGCTTATTGCAGTCATTATTTGTACACTGTGTGTTACCAGTGCAGACCAGCTTTGCATCTCTCTCTCTCTCTCCCTCTCTCTCACACACACACACACACACACACACACAAACACACACACACACAGTGAACCCAGGGGCTCATATTGTGATTATTTTCAGTTCTTAGTGACTTAGAGCTGTTGCAGTAGCATTAGCACTGAGCTGAAGCAGTACACCCCAATATTTCTCAAATAACATTTTTTATATAGACAGCAGAAGGCATAGTGGTTAGAACTGCTGCTTTCTAGCAATTGGACCTGTCTGAATCCCACCTCCTGCTGTAGTACATAAATAAATGTAGTGTAAATGTTCGGTGAAGACAAAACTTAAGGTATTGACTTATGCTCATATTAATACCATTCTGAGTCCTGCGGTCCATTTATCATGATATTACTTGTCTGTATGTGTTCGTCAATTCAGTCACACTGCCCAAGTCACCTGGTTCACCTGAGGTCACCGTAGGAAAAGCCCAAAGGATGGATTTGTCAGACGTGCTCAAATGGGTTCATGTGAGGCCATCTGGAGATCTCCAAGCAGGTCAAAGCGATTTATGGAGCTCTGGATGCCATTTCAAACCACTGATCCCTGACCCACAGAAATCCCACAGTCAGAAAACGTACCAGGCACCTCTCTATCTCCTATTAAGGGATGATCCAATAAGTCACCAATTAAACAGCCTCAGCAATTCGTGCATCAGTGTCATCTCTTCTAATGTATGTTCTGATCAGTGAAGCATAAAAATGATTCAATTTGAACAGCAATTGCACTGTATGCCATTTGTCATGCATTCTGTTAGTGTTTGATGTTCAGCAGAATCTCTCAGTATGTCTCACATTCCCTATTGACACACTCACCTGGTGCTCAGGGGAGGCTGACCATCTTTCAGTCCCTGTTCCTCCTGATGCTCCAGTAAGAACTCACTCTGCAAATGAAGGCTTGGATGTCAAGGAACCCTCAGCAGCCTGCACCACCATCCTAAGCCACAGGGGAGGAGGTGGCGTCACCCAGAGGTGGACACGAACAGCCTAGTGCCAACCTGCTGTCTGGCAGGACATACCGGTGAGTGCATCACTTCATTTTTTATCATCTTTAGCAATTAAAGGCTTAATTGGGAAGAATAAATAGTTCATGAAGCAGGAAGTGATGAGGTAAGACAGGAATAAATAAGGAAGCTGTGGGTGTGGGGCTGAGATATTCTGGCTGTGCTAAAGTGGGTGTGTATAATGAAGCAGTGTTTCTGTTTTACTGCTAAAATTTGCATATGTCTAACTATATACACAAACACACACACACTCACCCACTGTGTGCACCAGCACACACAGATGATGAAAAGAAATGGCGGACATTATATTGAAGGTACCGAGCTGTGTAAAGATGTTGCTAAATTGCAGTGCTTTTAACTGCCAGAACGTGGCGCCATCTGGAGCACATTGGGTGCTGTAGCTCCACATGACTGATGCGGAAAGCAGAGCGCTTCACTGGCACCACTGCAAAAGACCCTGACTGTGAGCAGCACTTCCACTAGGTCCTAAACTAAAACAACAGATGGCTGTAAACTAATATAATAACATCCTCGATGGACATCAACAGCTGTCAGGACCACAAGATGATGCAGCAATGCAGTTAATGTGTTCTTTTAGGACACCAAGTTGGAAACAAAAGAGCATTAATGTGAAGATGCACTCTGCATACTTCTGATCTGTGGGGGGTCTTCACTGGGGGCTTTTAAAACCACTTTCAAATGTTTTTATACACACCAGCAAATTTACTTTGTTGACCACATTTCATTGTAACCATTAATATATCTGAATCTCTGCTGTTTACATGTGTCATGAGCACTTCAACACATACTGTACTTTTCAATAAAGCAACTTACAGAGTTAAACTATTTACAATGATTTATCCATTTATCTTTCTGGGTAACTTTTACTTAAACAGTTTTATTTTTCCTTGAAAGTAGGAGGAGGTAGGATTCAAACCTGAGTGCTTAGGGTGCAAGGTGTGAAATAATTTCAGCATTGTAACCAAAGGCCAACCAAAGTGGCTTTACATCCTCATAATAAAAGCTGGCTTTTGAGTGATATCTGCAGTCTTATGAAAATTGGTGCAAACAGTTTGTGCGACAGTGTACACATGTATTGTACATACCTGGTACAATCCTATGACCCTCTCGCTGTCCCTCAGTGACTTCAGTCAGCCAGAACCACATGTTCATCTTGCAAACTTGGAAGGAGTGTGGATTCTTACTTCCCTGTTTGAGCTCTTTGTTTCCCTGTGATTATCAGTCCCTCTCTTTCTAAAGGCAACTAAATTGCTCCACACCCCTCTGGGCTATGTACTTGTACTGACCTCCACAGCAAGTGCATTTTCCCTCAGGGCAGCAAAACACTAAACACGCCAACGGCTGTCCCCACCTCACTTTGTCTCCTCTCTCTCTGCCACATGTGGGGAGGAAAACATTCCGTTACTTTAGTGAATGGGTCAAAAAGCACTGCGCAGACAAATTTGACTGCAAATGAACAAGTTGTCAATAGGCAGGATTTTCACTGAAAGAGAAACATGTGAATTTACAACACCTGCAGTCCAGATGTGCAGCTGTTTGTCGTACATCACTGTCATCGGTGCTGAATTGCCAAGAAAATCATTCAGTTGAACCTACAGACCAAGATTCCTATGACAGAAAGAAAGTCAGAAGCAGCAGGACACAAGCATGATTCACTCAAAATGATAGGATGAATATTATTTGCTGTACACTAAAGAAACACACAGTAACACCTTGATTTGTTCTCTAGTTGTCTTCTTGAGAAATGGAGCTTAATGAAACAGCATTATAAGAGGTCATTAATATAGTATACAGCAATCCCTCAATCTAGGAACGTAATGCATTCCTGGGAAACTGTTGTTAAGCCAAACTTAGTAAGCCATAAAGATACATCTCATTAATTTTAATAGTGGTTTTGTTTAAGGGTTCCAACAAACCACATGAGAAAACAAATTTCCTCTCTATACAGCTTGTCTGACACAGCAGAGCACGCTAAGCATAGCAACAGACCCACCACAGAAGCTCTCCAACCTACTGAACAATATACAATCTACCATTAAGTCCTATATATCCCTCTTATAACTCCCCACAAGGGGTAAACAACGATTTTTTGGATGTCGGGTGCTTATTTCATATTATTTTAAATGGGGAGGTAATAAATGATAACAGCCCATCTGAAAACACCTGTATAATTGTCAACGCATATTTCAGCTTGATAAAACACTGTAATAACCAGTTATTTAATTTCTTCATTAATTTGTATGTTTATAAGACATGGTACAGTAGGTACCGTGTCACTGCATTACACACAGGAGATGAGATGGTTCAATGATGGGTTTTCAATGGGACTGCAGTGTTATGAGATGTTGAATAAAGGGAAAACATGAGTCACAGTAACCTGCATGTCACATCTTTGTTAGACACGACAACCAGCATTTTAAGCAAACGGGTTTATTTAAAAAATGAAACACGCAGTAAATGCGGTGACAGCTCAAACGTATTCAGACAAACTAGCAGAAATAGCTGATAAGACAGATGCATGGGCACGTGGACACACATCTCATTTTGGATAAATTTGTAACAGCATACAATACAGTTTATTACAATACATAGTTTGTTTCTTACACTAAACCATATAGTACTATAAGGTATTTGATTTTTTACATTTATTTTAATTTTTACTTGTGTTTCAATTTTTTTTTTTATTATGAACAAGTTTCAGATAAAAATTTATTAGACCAAAAGTTTCCATTCAGATACTCATATTTAGGTATTAATTTTCACAAGTTTGGACACCAAGGGACTTCTGTGTGTGTATATACAAACACACACCAAATACACAAACAAAACAATGAGCAGCAAGCTCATTTTGTTCTATGGAGCTCCTTTTTCAGGGCTGTTTTAATTTGGATTGTGTTGCACCAGGTCATGATAAGATAATATACAGTATGTTTTGAGTTTGCTAAGAAAAAGTGAAAGCCCAAATAAACCTGACACCTTCTACCTCAGAGCAAACCTCAGCATCAGCATTACCCTGCCAGCTCATTTCCAGGGGAAAGAAGAGCCCCAGAGCATGCTGGGGAACAATCACTAGTTGACAGCAGCTCAAGACTCTTGCATTCTCTCAGCATCTCAGCACATTTTGGCCCATATGGAATTGATGGAATGTTCCACAGAAGCAAAAACTACAGAGATATAAATGTGTACTGTACATCTCAAGCAGGCCAATCTCCGAGCTTTCAAACATCAGCTCACAGACACAATTTGATGCTTTCATTTTTAAGCGCACTGAGAAATGCCCATAACTGGTCGACTGTTGACAGTAGCACAGGAAGCAGGAACAAGCTGATATCATTTCCCTGGTTAAACCAGTGAAAAGGAAAAGTTAAATAAGTGCAGAATAAAGTGTTTCTTTGCCCTGGTTGCAGTTCACCATAGATGGGCTCTGATAGCTCTGGATGTTTCCTGACAGCAGCAGGCAGCCAGGTGGTCTAACATTCAGACTGATGACCAAAAATGGTCCTCTGTTGTTATACTATTATGAAAAAGTGTTTTTAAGCATAAATGTAAAACAAGTATTTGCCTCTAATAAAGATTATTGTTCACCGTGAAGAAGGGAGATGGACATTTCTTATCCATTATATTTTTGATGAGGTACACTAGTGAAAAAGAAGAAATATACCACATCAACTGAGTATAATTTGTTCCCATAAATGACTCAAATACCACACACTCTGATACTGGAAAGCAGTTTCCACTATTTCTTATAAGGACAATTATGATTCCGTCCTGGTTGATCTGAGAAACACCAATTTATTTCCTTAAAATATCCCCAACATTCTAAAACATCAATTTCAATTTGACAAAGAACATTTAAAACAGCAGTTACTTAATTACGAAAGTTTACGAGGCAATTAATATGCTTTTGTGTTTAAATGCAGTGGCTTTATTTAATATCATATAATAAGTTTCAACAGTCAAATTTATATACAGAATTAAGAAAGTAAAACAATGGCAATGAGCTGTTACTGTAATGAACTGTTACTGGGGTACTTACTGACTGAGCAGAAGTTACTCAAATAACGAAGTACAAACTGTTTGAACCGGGGCAACACAAGGAAAAGTCTCAGAAAAAAGATCATGCAACTTCACATTCTACTTGTGCAAATTTTTCAAATGTTTGTCTGATGTGCTTTGGCTGTGCTTGGATAAAAATTGTTATGCCAGAATTTCTTGATTTGGATACCAAGCTGGGTACAAATATACATAGCTTATTATATCAGGAGCTTAAATGCCATGGTGCAAGATCACTAAAAATTCCAGATTTGAGTTCCAACTCCTGAAATTTAAACCAAATGATTCTTAATCAACCCAAATGAATAAATTCCCCTGTTCGAAAAATAGTTATTTGGTCCCTGACACACAAACTTTCAAACAAAACTGTTGCTATTCACACTTTTTTGTGATAAGTATTTAGTTATTACTCTTCATTAAAAGACAGCTGACATACTAGTTATAATCATGCATCAGAGGTCCACCTGATGCACAAACCTGCAGCCTTAGGTTTGTCAAAGGACTTCAGAAAGTGGAGGAGAAAAAGAAGATAAACTGTAGAAGATCCTGTGGCTTCTACATCTACCAGCTCTGAGCTGTCGGTGAAGTGCTGCCTCTACATCATCCTCCACCTCCAGGTACAATCTCTGGCTTTGAAACAATGCATCGTTGTTATTGTCACTTCAAGACAAAAAACATACAATTTATATATTTTTTTTATAATTATGCTTTCTTGTTGTTTATATTGCATATGCAGTGTAGGGGAAAAACAAGGGACTGCAAAGCTACTGGTGAGCACCAACACTCTGGTTTGGTTCTTCACTGTGTGTTCTTATTTACAGTGCATGATAAATACCCCCTCCTAGGGACTTAGAAACACCCAGACACTGTACGTGGTGCCTTGGCTCACAAGGTGGAGGGCATGGGAGAGAAAGACAGACAGCCACTGTGCTCCTATTTGAAAGGTCCCACTGTTGCTTCCAATCTCATTACCTTTACATATACATTCCATCATTTAGCAGATACTTTTCTCCAAAGTGAGGTTCAATTCAGAGCAAATAAAGGTGCATTTTGCCAACAGAGATATAGATGCTGACCTGTGATTCTCAAAGTCACTTAGCCCAAAACCACCATTTCACCAGGGCACATTAGTAGCTGCATGTCAGGAACCGGCTAGGGGCGGCCCGCCTACCCCTCGCAGCTGCACCAGACCAGCTCATTAGGTCAGCGATAAAAGGCGCAGGGCCAGACAGCTCTAGCACAGGATCTCATCCGTAGCTGCTTATGGTTACCATGTGCTATCCCTGCGCTTCCTTGTTCTGTGTGAACGTCTTTGTCCCTGTGAACCCAGCCCCTCGTGTCGTGTCCGCACTTGGGTCCCTTACCTCGTCTACACTGCGTCTAGTTTGCAACTAAAAAATTTTTCAAACTAACTTTTAGTCCTAAACAAGTTTGTAAGACAGGGTCCAACTGTATAAATTGAGTAAACTTCAATGGAAACGATTATAATAATATGGATATCCCTCGTCAGCAACATGTCAGTAAATGTATGATTTTACTCCACAGATTTTTAACACGAGCAGTTTGTAACTAATTCTTTTTAGGTTTAAAAGTGTCCAATTTACACTGCCATTTCCACATTTTTAACCACACGTGTGTTAGCGAACACATGTAATTTGTATTTCTCCAGGTAATATACAGACTTTTTCGTGATTCGCTTTTCGTTCACAGCTAAAAACGCAGTTGCTGTAAGTTTGTTAGACATTCCAGTCGGTTCCACACACGAATAACGGTCTTATAAACTGGGGAAAAAACTGTGCAATTAAATGAATTCGTTCAGTCTCTTCCGAATTTGGATATTTATGCGGTGCAATTTTATTTTCGTAAAGAAAGTTTGCGGTTGGCCTCCGGTACCTTACCCTCGTCGCGTGGTAAATACAAAACGCCGATTTTCCCCCTCTCGCACTCTTCAACCCCGTGTAAAAATGAGTCCGGTTGAATGTACTGAATGGTGTTCTTTTCCGTCCCGGCGTTTCTGCGCCGCTACGTCCCGTAGAACAAGTCGAGCAAAAGGTCCTCCATGTCCACGGCCCCGATGACGGGTCTGAAGAACAGTTCTGCCATGACGTGCGCGCTGATAGAGCGCAGCGCCGCGAGCGCCACGAAAAGTCTGGCGGAGCGCGCGCCGTCGGTGCGGTGCATCATGCGCACGTGCTCGTCGAGCGCCCGGTGCGCCTCGCGCTGCAGCTCGCGGATGTGCTGGAGGCACCGGAGCCCCGCGAGATCTGCGGCGGGAAGAGAGAGGGGAGAGAAGCGCGTCACCGCGGGCGACACAGCGAACAGCGGGAAGCCGAGCGAGCGCGACTGCAGCTTCGGCGTCCACGTTACGCTTTACGCGCCGCAACCGACGGAGTGTTTCGGAGTGGCGTGCATTCAACGCAGCAAAAGTGTTAATAACATCGCAGTGAAAAGGAAGTCGAAACACATATGACAAAATAGCAGTAAAAACTTTTAACCAATAATATTAGCAGCAACAGCGCACTGACCGGTAAGCGTTCTCTAACAAGCAAGTATAAACAATATGTCTGAAAATAAAAAGACAACTGCTTAGCTTCATAGCTAAAATTAAATAAGGGTTAAATACAATGCCGACATAACAAGAGTTGCGTACAAACACGGTTGTGTGTTCATTCGACGGCAGCAAAAACAACAACTGTTTGTTGTTACTGCCCGAGGAGCGCGACTGCGTGGCTCCAGCAGCGGCGCACTGACCGGGGTTGAACAGTACGGCTCCCTTGAGGTACGCGTACTCCTTGGTGCTGACGTCGAGCCCCCAGCAGCGGCTGAGGAACGCCTTGATGGCCTGTATGTCGGCCGGGGAGACGTCCCTGTGGCCGGCGTGGTGCTGCTGCTGCTGCTCCCCTCGACCGCCCGTCAGGATCCTCTGCAACATGCTGGGCTCGGCGCTCTCCGTGGTCTCGAAGTCCACGCGGTCCTGCGCCAAGCCGAGCACGAGCAGCGGCGCCCAGCTGCTGCGCACGAGCAGCAGCTGGTCGTCGGCGGGCAGCTCGCGGAAGCACGGCACGTTCTTGACGAAGCGCAGCGTCTTCACGAGCACCGCGGACGCCGCTTTGCACGTCGCCTGCGGGCACCGGAGCGCCACCCGCCTGCTTGCGGCGCACGAACAGGCGCGACGCGGCAGCCCGGGCTCCGAGCGCCGGTGCGACGGCCGCTCCGCTTGGCTCTCGTTCTTCAGGATGCTGTAGAGGATGCTGCTGCGCCGCCTGTGGCTGGAGCAGTGGCAGCCGTCGCAACAAGCCATGCCTCGGCCGCTGGTGCTCCGCCGCGCCGCGCACATAAGCAGCGCGATTTATGCGTGTGTCCTCCTCTCACACAACTTGTTTGGACTTTTTTTAACGGTCCAGGACGCCTCCCACCGTGTTTGCCCGTGCGCGCCTACAGGGAGCCATCACTCGGGATATTAATAAACCCATCAGTGGCTGTCGGAGGGGCTCCCGCACTGCCCCCCGCCCCTAAAAAAGCCTCTGGGTGTAGAACCGTACTTTATTACTTTGGACTGTGGTTTGGAATATTTACATTTGTGCTGACAAAAAAAAAAAAGTCATATACAGTACATATGGCTGCTTCTAATCATTCTGGAGAAGATGCTGATGAACTCCTGAGTAGACCATCAGATGATGACTGCTGCTTTGGTTTTGTTCTTTTGTCCTGTGTACAACAATGGATTTGTCTGAAAGGTTGTCGTGCAGGTATGTACGTTTGTGCTGGTCCACAACTTCTGGTAACACCTCAGACAACTCATATCTATTGCTGTCAATTTGAGAGAGATGCATACAACTTGATTTTTCATCATATATATATATATATATATATATAATATATATATATGTATTTTTTTTCCATATTTATGACTATGGTCCAAATACAGAGCTGTAGCATCACACATAAACACTTCTCCTGGACACAAATCTTAGCACAGGTGGAAACCATGGATCAGTTCCTCCCTCCTCTTCCTTCCATACCCCCAATTCTCTGTTCTTTGTTTCCCTCCATTTCCCTCAGCTACCCCTGCTGAATAACTTTAAATGAGTGATCTTTGTTGAGGCATGAAGTTGGTATCTGCTACACTTTACCACCGATGGGAACAAGGACCTCAGATGCCATTGTGTCTCTGAACAGGGTTTGTTGCGGTTTCTCCATAAAAATGTGTGAAATCCCTGCTGGGACACTATTTTTAACATAGAACCACTTGTGCTTTTCATGCCATTTAATCCCATACCTAGTCTATTGTTGGCATTTACCTTGAAGCCATTGCTGAGCTTCAGGAAATAAAGGGTGTGCAGGTTTAATTATCCATGTACAACTGATATTATTTTATCCGCAAAAAGCTGAAGAAAAGGTCCACTTCAGGGCTAGCCATTAGACTTGACTCATTTTTTGCATTTTTCATGTACTGTAGCATCACACATACACACTGTGGGGGGTGCCATAGAGAATTTACTCTAGAATTTACCTCCAGTATTCTGCAATACTTTGGACTTTGGTTTCTAAGAATAATCCAGCACAAGAGAGAATATTTGAGGAGATTTATTGAACGGAGAAAAAGATTTTACAGTGTCTTCTGAAAGTGCACTGAATGATACAAAAGAAGGCTTTATTCAGTTTTTTTTATTCTTCTGGAATTAATGTTTTGTATTGAGTTTATTGTTACAGGATTTCAGATTTTATGTGCAGGTTACTTCCAGTAACTTTGATGTTTCCTCTGCACAGAATTCACGTTTGTGGTGTTGCTTGCAGATAACTGAACTCCAGGAATTTAGTAGCAGAAATATAAATATGCAGCAGAACGTGGGCCCAGTGTAGGTGTGTAATAAAATGTGCTGCAAGTGCTATGATTCTGACTCAGGCCTTCAAAACCATCTTTTTCAGCAAGTCTCTAACTTGCAGAAATTTGCTTGCCTCTGTTCCTGTGTGACATGTGACACCTGCTGGACAGAAACCCTCCTGAAGCGAACACCAGCCCCCTTGTGAATGATGCTCCTCTTTGGCTCATAGCAGCCAAAGAGGGGGCAGTTATTCTTCCTTTTCACTGGCCCTATTCAGCTACACTTTCTGCGGCGCCTTACCTGTGCCTGTTTGACCTCAATTAGTATCGGGTTCCCAAGTAACATGGCCAATATGTGGAAATACATCTCATCCTGAGCACAATACAGCGCAGACTAAAAAGAAAAAAAGGCTCAGAGCCCCTCAGTGTCTGATTCTGTACTTCATTCATGCTGAGTTTTAGCCTTTTTGCTTTTTATTAACTGTGATTACATAATTACACCCTTTGTGTAGGTCATTAGTTTCTTCTGACTTATTTCAGACAAAGTTTTAGTCATTTTGGGATCATGTGAAAAAATGTGGCTTTTGTTTTGCAAAGTTTACCTCGAATTTTAAAATGATGCTTGTGTAACAATGCAAAGCACCAAGTCTACATATACAAGTGGTTCAGAGGTTTGTGAGGTTAATTATATCCCCTTGCCCTTAGATCAAGGTAAATTGGGTTGGTTAGTTAGTTGTTTGGGGAGGGAGACTAGGAAAATCGAAATGTGAAGCAGCTGAAAGTGAGGACTATGAACAGGAGGCAGGACATGGTTGCCGCAAGATGTGACGTGCATTCCCTACATTATCGCTGACAGAATGTTTTGTCATCAAGCTACACATTGAACAGCTGTTTTTAAGCCTTTTGAAGAACTCCTGTCGTAAAAAGAAAGCGTTATAGACGGTCAGCTGGCTTCTGCTGTAATGTTTAAATAAAGGATAAAGGTTAAATAATGTGCATTGATTCCAATAAATAAAACACAGAGAAGAAAAGGATGTTCAGTGATTATGCTGAAGTAAGGCAGCAGAACACAAGTTATTGCATAATTTTCATTAATAAAAATGTCCCTGTCAGTGTGCACGGTACCGAGAGGAGCTAATTGTGTTGCTCTGTAGTCAATGTGTCATTTGCTCAAATGGTGAGAAATGCAACTCCTTGCAGCTTTGGTATGACAGCGGTTACAGGCTAATCCTTGTCTGACTGCAATGAAGCAATGGCAGCTGGGTAATTAGGCAGGCAGAGCCATGTCCCCCCTCGTGTTGTCGCCACTCAGCTTTCTGCTCCGGCCCAAAGCCCGGTCTGATTGTTGCCACATCGCCACGCTCCGTGGGTCCAGGCCCATTTCCTGTATAATCTGTATGGTTCAGTCTGATTCACATGGATTTACTTCTGAATATGAGACCGTGTGTGTGGGGTTGTCAGAGATCACTGTGGTGCTTGTCCACTGAAATTTATTGTGTTTGTTCTGAGCCTGACAAAGATGCACCTGTCACGGTCTTCTGCCAATATAGCCCATCCACTTCAAAATTTGACTTGTTCTGCATTCAGAAATGACTTTCTGCCCTCCTCCATTGTACTGACCTTATTATTTTTGCACCTGTGGCCTTCCTTTTAGCTTTTCCAACTCTGGTCACACTCCTGTGACTTCCCTCATTAACAAGGTGTATTCACTCACAGAAGTGTCTTCATTACACCGTTTTCAGCAAATCTTGACACTGCAACAAGCAAAACAAACCCAGGAGGTGACTATTTCTGAGACTAAGCGCCACCATTTCTTACCTTTACCACCGTGCAATTAATGCACACCTTTAGCACAAATTCAGGCCACAGCCACTCGGTATGATTAAAACCCCCATTTACTCCATCTCCAACATCAACTCCCAACAAGGTCATGTTGCCACTTGAACAGGGTTTGCACACTGACTGCAGGAAGCAACCAGTGATTTGTTCAAAGTGCTTTTTGTGGATCATAAGGATTTATGGTCCTTGAAAAGGATAAGCCTGGAGATTAACTTCAGCGTGTGCCATGAGCAAAATTATGTCTGTTGTTGTTGCTATTTTCAGTCATTTTGAAAAGCACAACCCTGGGGTGAGAACGTGTCCATGAGTTGGTCCTAGAGAAGCACAGCAGCATGCAGTATAGAATGTGCAGAAACAAAGAATACTGGTTTATTGCTACTTGGAAGTCATATTTTGCAGCACAATCCAGAATATGAATGTTTGAACCAATTTTTTCCTAAGTCATAGTGCTCATTTTTAAGACAAGCTGTGGATCCACTGAAAACAGATGGAAAAATCTCAAATAATATTGTTCCTCTTTCATCTATTGAATGTAAATTCAGTGGGAATTTTCAGACGTTTCAGTGAGGGTTTTGGAAACAAATGAATAATCTTTCTGTAATTGTCATTGTGTTGAGTTTGACAGCCTGCAAAACGTTCAGGTGAGCTGTTTCCCTCTGTGCAGTTCAGATGGTTACTGTGGTTACTGCCTCAATTTCTCTCTGTCGTCCTCCTCTGACTTTCCCATAAAGGGACTCGGCCTTGTTCCTCCGGGGAGTTACAAATTGAATATTGCTCTTTTCAAGGGCTTCTGTCAATCTGTCTGCAACTTACGGGGTTATGGAGGAGGAAATCAATTGACACTTGAGGGTGTGCTTGGGCCTTTGTGTGTGTATGTATGTGTGTGTGTGTGTGAGTGAGAGTCCCTGCAGGTAAATCTTTTCATTTGTGTGCATGACTGCAATTGAAAATGTTTACATATAAATGTATATGTCTGTTTGCTTACCTGTACCTGCCTGTGTGCATAAGCAGACATTTATGTGTGTCTGAGTACATGAACGCATGTGGAGATGTTTTAATTCACATGCCTGCACTATAGTATTTCTGTACGTGTGTGTGTCTGTGTCAGCATACAGTTCAACAAAATCCCAAAGTGTCTGTGGTTACAATGTGCTTTCACCGTAAAACACCCCTTGTGTAAATGTATTCCTGTACTCTGAGCCCTACTGCACACCTGAATTCAGCTCTCAGGGCTGTATGAGCACAATGCAGGTGTACCTTGTGCTATGCCATTTTTACCAGTTTAACCACAGCCCTTTATTTACAGTTTTTACCTCAAGGTCCAGAGGAGCAAGGCTCTAACATGCATTTTGTTTTCACAAAACGGAGACTTTTTATACACTCACGTGTGTGCTTTAAACAAGGCATTATTTCTAATTTAAACTATTTTATTTTCCTTTTAATGTATTATTTAAAATCTCGCTAGTTTGCTAGGATTTAGACCTGAAAGAACAAAGAACATTATGTAGTACATTACCGTAGTGACCGACCTGATACCACAGATTGCCTTTCTGTTTAAAATGTGTGTTATGTGTTTCAAATATTACATTGTGATAGTAGGGGAAATTTCAGCTTACAGTTTGCTGAAGGCCTTGTACCTGCTGTCAGGCAAGGTTGTCTAGACTCCACTGGGACATCACAGACAGAAGGTAGAAGGTAATGGGGTGGTGGGGTTGCATTAGCAGCATCTTCAGGAAAGTGGAGTTCCATGGCAATCTTTATTTGTGACCACAGTTGTTTTTTTTTTTGTTTTTTTTCCTGAGGTTGGGGATCAGTGTAATACATTTCAGGCTTTTTTTGTCTAATAACAAGGTTACAGTGAAAAAAAAATTACTGCATAATTTTAAGTTTCTAGTAAGTTAAGTAAGTTTGGTGATGATTGGTGACTAAATGTTTGCACGAAAAAGTTGAGCATTCATTTAACACCCTGTCTCACTCATCAACCACCTGTCCTAGTCAGGGCCATGGCGGGCTGGATCCTTTTCCACAAGCACTGGGCAAGGATGGATACACACACTCATTCGGACAGACATGCTATGGGCAGTTTACAGTGACCAGTGAATGTAACGCATTTGTCTTCGGACTGAGGGAGGGGAAAAAGAGCAACTGACGGAAGCCCACACAAACACGGAACAAGCATGCAAATTCCATACAGACTGAGGCAGATTTGAACCCAGATGCTTTGGGGCCACACTGATATCCTCTATGCCACTACGTCATTCTTAATAATCAGACAGTAAGCTAAAAAATAAAATATTGAGCTTGCCATTCAGTTCCTGGTTTATCATTTCTCAGAGGTGCAGTGGTGGAAGATCAGATCGGTACTTGCAATGTCTTAGAATTCACTGCGGGCGGCTAATACGACCGCACTGATTAGGAGTTCATATACGTGGTTTTGTGTGGTGAGTTTTTCAACAGTTTAAGGAACTTCTTAATGAACAATGTATTCAGTCCCTCCCCCAAAATGAAAAGCTCCCTTGTTGCTTGGCAACAGCTCCTTCCAGCCCCTCCCATCCCCCATCATCACATGGAACTAAACGTTTTTCTTTTTATTACCTTGATGAGGTCACTGCTTTCACCGGTGCTGACGCGCAATGATTTTGAATGACAGACTGGTTCTTTCAGCACTGACCCTGAGCAGAAGGTCATCTGCTTCTGCGGTATTGTCTCTCTGTGCTCCTTCAGACCCTGGCCACCCCAGCCAGGGTTATAAATCCCTACATTACGCAGTCAAGACTGCGTCCAACACAGCGGTGCATGGTACAATGCACCACGGCACTGTTCCAGGAACACTCTCCCTTCTCTTCATCCATCACACAAGCTTATGCTGCTTCTCTGAGAGGATGTGCCACTCATAGCAAAAGATGCGGTCCATGAGCTGGCACTTGAACCCACCTCTTTAATCAAAAAGTTTTAACATGTTTTTCTTTATTCACCCCTATAGATGCACTAGGTTCAAACCCTTCAGGACTACAGTTTCTCCATCACCATGAGTTTTTCCTGCTTTCTTTCTTCACCGGGGATTATGGAAATAAGCTTTCAGTTGCAGGGATGTTTACACTGTAAAACTCCTTCTCTGGATACCAGACAGTCTAGCACTCACTTTTATCTTCATTCTTTCACTGTGGAGATACCTAAAATGATCCTCTGTGCATTCATGTTGCCGTGGAGCCTTCGTTCCCCCATACGGATGCCACATGGTGTTGTACAGTTACGTCACTCCCTCCTGCATATAGGAGAATAACACAGTCTCAGTTTACCATTGTGAAGATAAGAAGCCTATGAGATACCAGCCCTGAACCCAGGCAGCTAAATGGCAGCTGTCAGGCCTCAGAAACTGGTGACCCCCTGTAACAGAAATAAACAAAAGCACCTGGTTGTCCAGTGACAGTGGTATCCAAGGAACATAATAAGGAGACCCTCATGTTAAACAAAAGCACAGAATAACAGCGGTGTCTGGTGTTCATAGAAAAACAGCAATGCTGGTGATAGCAATGAACTAGAGACAACTTGTGGGAGCTAAAAGGTTTGCCTCTGTCCTTCAGCGCTGCTACTGCCACTGAAACAGTACGTCTGGGCCGTGCTGTGCAGCACTGCGCTCACCCACTCCGACCCACCAACTGGGACTGCCATCCTCTCCCAAGGTTGGCACACAGGCACAAGGTCATTTGGCTTGAAGCACACAAAAGAGCAGATGAGGTGCGGTGCAAGCACCACGCAGTCTCTCCATTTTGTTGCTCTCCCTGAACTCGCCTGTTCCTTAGCTTCGGCCAAACTTCAACCATTCGTGCTTTCTGTCAACTAAAATTCTCAGATTCTGCGGGATTATGCAAGATCCAGTGAAGCTGCCGGAGTCCAAGGAAGCTCAACACATGAGCAGAATCTAAAGAGCGGCGTTGTGCACATTAGAATATTGGCTCTGCAGAATGCGGCTTTTTGTTCGCGTGTGACTCAGGTGTCGGCTTGAATGTTTGTTGCTGGCTGGTTACCACTGTTAGCCTTTTATTGAAGTCCTTGTATGAAATACAGTTTAACCCCGCAAAGTGGAGAAAACTTTCAATATCCACTTCTTATTGAGTTTTTGTGTATGCTCTAAAGATGTGTTTTAGGTGACCTGATGACTCCTATTCATCCTTAGCACAGGGTAATGAGTGTATATGATTCCCATGATGGACACCCATCTCATCCAGATAGGCCATGGACCCCCAAGACCATGCACCGGTACAAGCAGTAACCAGAGTAATTTGTGTGTCTGTGCGTGTGTGTGTGTGTGTCTTACACTGCTCTATTTTACAGATATGTGAATTTTTGCAGGCCGGTTACTGTCAGCTAAACACCTAAAGGAAATACTGTAGTAATTGCTTTGCAGAAAAGCATTTGCAAAATGAATAAATGATAATGTTTTTAATAAAAAGGAAACGCATGAATAAAAATCAATTTTAACAGTTTCTGGATAGTTTTAGACTATTTCTGACTGAAAAAGCAAACTGACTAAAATAATTCTCAGATATTTTAAAGCAATTTGTGGCTTGGGTGAGAGTCTGAGGTGGATACCATTATGCAGTGGTTAATAACGTCAGCAAAGCTGTGTCCTTGGACATCTATTTACACATTTTTTTTGCCTGTTAATATTAACCATAAACCAGGATTACAAGTGTCAGTGACAACATAGGTGACTCACGTCAGCAAGTTCATTTCTGCCACATGCAAGGAGAGGTGGGTTTTGGAACAGCCGCAATAACATGGAGCTTCCAGTTCTGGAGTGTTGGGTTCTGTGCGTCAAGGAGATGGAAACCCTACTTGTTGCAGCCACTATGTCACTGTGTGCTGTCAGCTTTTACATATTAATTTATGTCCCATGAAGAAAGGGAGGACCTGCGCAGTCAGTGGAAAATTAAATGGAATATCAGTGTAATTTATGTCCTTTTTATTGCCTTTTTATTGAGCTCCTTTCAATGCACCATGAATAGCCTACGTTGCCTTCACCAGTCAAGAGAATAGGGTCATGTTTGCATAAGAAGGTAAATTATGGCCCTGATGGTGTTGCTATGGGGAAGGCAGGGTGATGGTGCCATGCAGTGGCTGCTGACTCTCCTGCCTTAGACGCTAATTCAGGATGAGCTTACCCTCCATTGTTTCAGCATCTGCCACTGTGACGGAAAGGATTCCAACCGCTCAACAGATTGTTTTGAGATGTCCTGCAGCAAACGGATAGTTTTATATGCCAGCGCTCGGCATACAGAAATAGAGAGAAAATATTAATGTTCAGTCGTTAGACTGCAAGGCTAGGGGTTATGATTTAAACCCGTGCCGGGAAGTATTGTTTCTGAAACATCAGCCTAAGGTACTATAAGGTTAAGAAAGTTGTTATCCTTAGTGTCTGCAAAGCTCTTTTTCAAAGAATTGCACATAAACATTGCCTTTAACCCCAGTGAACTTGCAGTTTCCATTGTGGGAACACAAAACGCATTTTCCGGGTAAAAAAACAAGGGCAGGTAAACTATCAGATGATGAGACTGAGATGAAAGAGACAATTGGTTTGTGCTCTCCAGGCGCTCGGTCTTTAGCTGCATCAGAAGGTGAAATGTACATTATGTGCTTTTGTTGACGGGGACCTGTTTTATTTGTTGCTGAAATCACAACAGCGAGAGTCTCAAGGTCTCCATCTGTGGGCTCTGTGAGTGAAGGTCACTTGCTAGGTACCTGGGGAGGTGGGGGGAGCCTTGAAGCTTTCGCCGACCGCACGCGTAGGCGTTTTGTTCTCGCATCCCTCAATGTCAGCCGTCAGTTAGAGCACAGCGCCCAGTTCCCTCGGCCCCTCTGCCGCGACTTCTGCCAACGCCACCGCAAACAGGCGTTTCGCTCAAGGCCCGCCACAAAGCCTCCGATCTCAGATGCAAATGAACGTGTAATTAAACGTCGCGTCCTTGCAGCCTGTGTGTTCACCTGTACGCATCCAGACACATCTTTTCATGTTCAAGGAGAAAGAAGAGCAGTGTATTGTAAAATCAGGCCTTCGAAATGCAGAATGCAGACATTAAGGAGACTTTATTTCTCACCAACTGGTTTCCTCACGGTTCAGACTGTGTTGCGTACCTGTGTGTGTGTGTGTGTGTGTGTGTGTGTGTGTGTTTGTTTGGGGATACGGGGTCAGCAAGTATTTGCTGCCCTTAACTATAGGTGTGCTGATCAATCTCCAGCTTCAGCGGGCCCGCAAATGAGCAAGGATCAGAGCGGGTTCTAGCAAGGGGAGTTCTCCTTCCTTTCTGGTTCTGATATACTGGAGCGGGAACAGTCAGACAAACCGGCCCAGCTGTTCCCCTGTCCCCGCCAAGACAAAGATAGAGCTCCTGCTAATAAATAGAGCACCAAATGGGCGCCCATGGACTTCGTGGAACTTTGCATTGTGGGGCAGCCCAGCCTGTCTGCAGTGACCAGATTCTAACATCTGTTCCGTCTGACCGTTCAACTGTCCCTGAGTCTCATCTGTGCTGTAAACACATTAAAGTGCCCCAGCCGATCGGAACCGGTGCACAAGCAGCAGTGCCGACAAAAGCAGAGCGGCCTTGAGGGTCACAAAACACACACAGAAATGAACTGGAAAATGTTTCAAAAGAGGAAGGATTAGGCCTTGTCTGAAACGCGTCGAATCAGGAGGGACTTGACATTGATTTGATGGTGATGGCAGTGTGGTGGGGGAGCGGATCCAGTGGCTATTAGACCGGCCTTCAGTTTGATTTGAGGTGTTTTGTCCTTGTCTTTTTCAACCTCTGTGTTAATGGCATTTGGTGCCTGGGAAATTACTTTATGAACCCATAAAAGACACTTATATGTTCTATTGAGGCCTGCCTTCTGTCGCGGGGCATTGAGGAGCTGAAGTTGTTTTTCATTCAGTTGTTTTCTGTTTGTCCTTCATTTTTCTGCAAGCTCTTTTATAACTTTCTTCTCTGTGGCTTCAGACCGTCACTCTCTGGCTATTCAACGCAAAGAATAAATGCCAACAAAGTAAGCGACCGAGGCCAGGCACAGTCATGCCAGAGATGACCAAAAAACAAGGCTGCTTAAACATAAACTGGGAAAGGCAGCACCACTGCAAGTAACACACGGTTAATGTGTGTATGTGTGTGTCTGTGCATGTTTGAAGTATGTAAAGTGGCACTCATTTACTGTTTTTGCACAGAGCTCAGCCATTTTTGCATGGTCTGTCTCAGGGTGACCTCTTTTAACCACAAAAGCTAAAAGTTGAGTGAGGACGGATGATCCAGGCTTACCAGTGGCCCGCTTAATCGTTCTTCATTCTTTTTTATATGAACAGCATATGAATTTTAAATACATGAAACATTTTTTTTTGTTTACAACACCCAAAAACAACATGGACCTAAACTGGTAACAGGAAAAGCTGAAGGGGGGGGGTGTGATGACTTTAAGGGTAATTCTGTACAGTTTGGTGATATGTGATGTGTTGTTACTAGACTTTGATTTGACCTGGAAAGCATTGGGTCTCTCAGAAAGTTAATAAATAAAGGCCTTATTATCTTATTAAAAACATAATTTTAAGTCCTTACAGCTTTATCTGAGCTTTTTACATAGCAATGATTCATGAATAAATTGAGACCTGTATGTATAATGAAGTTTTTGTTGATTTTGATTCAGTGGCTGGATTTACAAACAAAATGAGTTACAAACACACTTCTGAGGATCCCCCAGTTAGTTCAGAAGTTCACTAAGAAGTCCTTTAATTCCTTTTGAAGAGGCAGAAACATAAGAAGCTAAGGCCTTGAGTGTGAGTTTGAGGTGATGTCTCCACTAAGGTGTCGACATGTGAATCCATACGTTTCTGAAAGAAGTTGAATTGTTAATGGTGATATTCAGTAATAATCCCGCATAATGAGTTTCTACTGCAATGTCGAAAGATGGAGCACAAGGACAGCAAACCTTCCAAGGCCCTTGTAAGGATGAATGGCAGCGTGGCTTTGTTTCATTAGTCCGCAGCATCAGCCTGTGTCTCCCACCCCAAGCAGACCAGCTTGTGCTCTTGGTTCCTTTCTAATGATGATCGGTTGCATTTTTATTTTCTCCTTGAAACAAGCGCTTTAAATCAATACCTTGGTTAAAAAAACCTCACAGGAATCTCAGAAATGCTTCTCAATTGTGGTTGACTGATGTATTTATTGATGACAATAAAGGTGAAGTCAGAGGGCATGTGTGTGAGACCATAGTCTCACTTTGCTTATACATAAATGGGTTAATTCTGATAAGGATTTGAGGTTGTTTGCAGTGTTTTGGTGCCGAGTGCCATGAATGTGCAGTGTATTTTAACAAAAGGAGCCATCATAGCAGCAATGTTCTCTTTCTCCGACAATGACCCATATAGGAATAAACGCGTGTGTGTGTGTGTGTGTGTGTGTGTGTGTGAGTGAGACTCCTTCATTCAGTTGCATCCACTTCCTTGTGACTGAAAAAACAGAGGAAAGTGTTAAGATTACACAACAGCTGAAAGTATCGCCGGCTACTGTTTTTTTTCAGATTAGAATTGCTGGTACTTATGTGCAACTGCCTGTGGAGGAAGCGAGATGGTGTCAACTGGAGCAGTGAATATTCTGCAAGGACCAAATCATTTTAGACTTCATTACTTTTTCATAAATTGAAAGATAATAAGAATCTATAGGCCGATAAGCAAACAACACGTGGACTCCGTGTTCCACAACAGAGGGGGGTTAACAAGGGTTCCAGTCTATTTCAGTTTGCACAGATGTCCCCTGTTTTACCACATGTTCCCTTTTACAGTGAATTCTTTCATGCTTGTGTAGTTGAGGAAGTGAAAACGAAGAGCGTCGGGTGTGTCTCCTTTTGGAGCCCTCTCTGTGAAGCTGGAAAACATTTACACTAGACATACTGCAGATGAGACCCCGTGTAGCACAAATTCTACAAATATACATAAAGTTTTGAACTTTTATAGTCTGCTGTATTCATTACAGCAACTTATATTGTTAGTAATGAGAAACTGACATTTTATTTCCACAGTCACTTCATCTTTGACATTGTATGGCATTAAACCCCCCCCTTCCCATGTTAGATACCCTTTTTTGGTAACTAAGGTCTACTCTTGCAGACAAATTCCTTCTGAATATTATATTCAAGGTGCAGACTTTTATATTCATTCAACAAAGGAACTTTACTCTGGTCACATTTTACTTTCCATTTCTTTCATTTTTTTGTCCGTTAATATAGTGATGTGCAAAAAGGATATCAGGGAAAGTGCCAGTCTTGGCAAATCTACAGACTATGCAAAGTAATTAAGATGTTAACTTATCTTTCACTTAAACCTTTCAGCAGCCCTTACAGGAAAGAAAGCCCAGATATTCTCCACATAGCAGATGACTTTTGCTTTTATTAATTATTCCAAACAACAAGAAGCTGCACAAAAAAGAACCAAGACATAAAATGGAAAAAGCAAACAGTTGCTGCCCTTTCAAATGCTTCCTTTGCCTTTGTTATACCCATGTGCACAGTATGAGTATAAAATGCATAACTATGATTATCATGAACTGAACCATTACATGTTGTTTAAACAAGAATAGTTTTGTTTACAGTAACTTTTGAAAAAGCAGTGCCATTTAATACAGCTCCTCAAGCTACAAATAGCTAAGTTTTGAATTTTTAAAGAGGCAAGCATTTTTTTTAAATTTGTCCAGCAAGCTTTCTTCACCATTGTTTTCTATCATTTGCAGCAGAGCCAACAACGCTTCTGTGTACCAGAAAGTAAAGCAAGAGGCTTCTGAACTGCTCATTGTTCCTTTGCTGTGACTTAGTGGCAAAATGTGTGAACCAAAATGCAGACCGACTTGTGTTCCTAAGTCGAGGAGTCAGTGTACAGATATTTTACTGCAGTTCCTCCAGGCACCCCTCAGCCCTTAAATGGATTCACCTCCATAAGCCCACAATGCTGGCCATTCTCCCATAAGCCCACCTCAAACTACGTTGGGTCTGCAGAGATCTGCAACTGAGGAGTGCTGATCTCACTGGACTGCAGGCCGCTTGCCACCCTCCGCAGGCAGCTGATGACCATGTCCTTGGCCCTGGTGGCCTCCAAGTTCTGCTCGCGTGAGAGCTGTTGGGTTATCTGGTCCACACTGATGAGCATGAGCTCAGAGGCGAGCACAGTAGATGGGGAGCCCCCGTGCGCCATACTCTCCATCATATGCTGCTTGTAGAGGTCCAGCAGCTTGTGCTCCAGGTAGCGATTCAACATGGAGTTAGACAGTGGCTGCTCTCCCCCCAGCAGGAGGCTGCGCTCCTTGGCACTGCCTGCCCTCCAGCATGACGAGTCACCCGTCCGAATAGGCCGGCGGGGGTACTCCAGGGAGGATGGTGGTGACTCTTGAGCTGGAGGAATTTCACATGACTGCAGGAAGGGGCCATCAGCTGGGTCAGCACTGCTGCCCACTGTCAGGTCGTCCACACTGGCACTCAGTGGCAGCACCTGATCACCTGCAATGAGCAGGTCGCTGTAGTTCTGGCAGATGCTCTGGCAGGTCGAGGGCACCAGGAACGCCTCTCCACCAGCCCGGGCTGAGCCCGGGATGTTAACCCTGGGCGAAGTCTGCCTATGCGATGAGATTTCCCAGCCCCTGGACTCCTCCTGGGCACCCGCCCTAGAACAGCCCAACATCCAGACCACTTCTGGGCTCCTGACCATCTCTGCTGGTGCCTCAGCAGGCACTCGAGCACCTGGGGAGCATGAGGTGAAGCTGACAGCAGCAGCCAGTTCCGAGAGGGCCCCTTCCCGTGGCCGCTGGCCTGGCCGAGAGGCTGGAGTCTCCTCATTCAAGAGGTCCTGGCAGTACGTCGTTCTCCAAAGCAAACTTTCACACAGCATGTCTGTGGGAGAAAGGAGAGCATGGTGTGTCATACTTCAGAGAGATACACTAGCAGCATGTCAGAACTTTCATTTCCTCTCTTGGTTTATTTAAAACTGCCAAGTTTCTGTGCTTTACCACAGAAGCCTTTGGTCTTGGGGACACCTGGAGCACCAGCTTCACTGAACCTCCTCAGGTTATGTTCAGTCATCCCCTGAGTGGCTGATATGACAAGAACACGTTGTGCCTTGTGACCAGCAGCTGCCACATATAGCATCGTAATGTGTCCGGTTCATGTAAAAAAAAAAAAATGTGGTAAACTATCAGCCAAGGGGGACATTATATGTCTAGGCTTGGAGAAACCAGTGTGGAAAACATTAAACATGAGCTCCAAGTTGCCTGATTTTTTTTTTTTAACATGCTTCTGCGTTGTCTGGCATTTTTAATTATGAGTTTATCTGCAGATCGGTTTAACTGCTTGCGTATTGTTTTCAGCAAAAATCAGGTAGCCAACACCTTCAGTCAGGATGTTTCTTACAGTTGAACCAGTGCTGTCCACCTCAGGCATCACCTCTTGTAAGTTCTCCCCTCAAGGAAGTGCCACAGAGAAATCAAGGCTCTACAGACAAGGTTCCAAAGCAGCTTTCACTGTCAAGCAGTGTCCTTAATTAACTTCTGAAGTGTACATGGAAATCCAAGCCACATCTGAATTGCAGCTCCACTGTCAGCAAAGAGCTCCTAAGTCATACATTTACAGTTAAGAGTTTTCGCACCACCACAGTATACATTTATACACAAAGATACCCATGGGTCACCTATTACACCTTGCTCCCACTGCTATTTCTACTTCTGTGCTCATATTACATACATATGGTCATACACTTCTCTGTAAGCAATGTTACTATCTTTATAGCATTTATTGCTTTTCTTCAACCTTTCTTACTTATCATTAACTTCATGCACTGATGGGTTAAATACGTCTGAATGAGGATCCACCACATCGAACCACTTGTATGACACAGCTCACTGAGCCAATAAAGAGCGATGTGATGTTATCCTGAATAGTTGTGTTATGTTGTCTTGCCTTATGTAGTACAGTCTTACTTTGTCTTATCTTTAACTGGAGTGATTTACCTACCTGTACTTCCAAGTGCTGCAGCAGAGGTCTTCTGACTGAAGGATTTCGCCACGTATGCGAGCTGTTCAAACCTAGGGAGGAGTGGGGAGAATGTGCAAGTGCCTGTGTGACACCTAGCAAACAGCTCAGCACAGTTACCCACTTCCTCATGCAAAGAGGGGATGCATCTTCAGATGCCTCCTTCTGGCTTTAAAGACAGCTTGAGATAGTGCTGTAAATTCAGGCTGGTCTGTTGTTGTTGTGTGTGTTTTTTGTTTGTTTATATTCTTTATTAGAGAACAATCCAATGTATTGTGGAACTGCGCAGCTTTCTTGCAATGTATATTTGTTAGGAGGACATATTTTGCCGTGTGCTGGAGCGCCACAAAGCAGACGGTCTGACATCACCGTACTTTTCACTGCTCAGCGTGGGATTTATTCCATTGGTACCCAGCAAACACGTGTCTGACTGTAAGCATTCCACAGAGCACAGAAACAAAGGGAATGAAGGATAGAGAATGGCGTATGATAAAAGACCTTGAAACGTCTACACACTAAATGAATTGGTATAGATTTTTCCAATAGAGGTCTTTATTCAAAAACTTCCCCTGAAGGCCAGAAGACCGCAAATAACATTGATTATATATTCTTTATTAGAGATGACACTCTCCTGTAATGCCTGTCAAATATGCCAGGGTAAGTTTCCTTTCTGAAGACATTTTAATTAAAAGTTTATAAAATTTTTACTTGATATGGATTCTTCCGGGTTATGGCCAAAGATTAAGCGTTTATGTGTCCACGGCACAGTCTCTCAAGTTGTTTTTTGTTGGGTCATTTTTTTGAGTCCAGTTGTTCGTGAGACTACAGCAGAAGGAGACAGTAGCTTTAAGACAAACCAGTGATCTCTTTGATTTAAGTGTGACAGTCGCAATAAGGAATAGAAGTTGAAAATAAATATTGAGTTAATTTTGAATTGTGAATGTCACTGGTATTACAATTCCCAAAATAGTAGTAATTACTTTGACATTACTTTGATTTAAATGGTAGAAAAATATGTTACCAAATTTCAGCATAAATTTCCATCTTGGAGTACCTGAAAAAATTGTGTTGACGAAAAAGATTTTGACTCTTGTTTCTGTTCCACTAAAAAGAGGAAGGAGAGCGGCATAGAAGAGGAAACTAGTGTGAGCGCGTTATTTCACTTTCAGTGTTCAAAACATGTATTCAGTCACTGCGCACAACTGAATAACTGGACAGTAGAATTTGCTTTTGCCCTTTGGCAGTAGAATCTTTTGTCTACCCACAATTCTGCAGTAAGCACACAGAGATGCCATTTAAAACTGGGAACTGAAGCCAGCTGACATGGCCAGTGAAGGTTATTTTTATTTATTTTTAAATTCATTAGCTCGTGTGAAAATCATCACTGAAGCTTCAAATACAGCAATTCAGAAGCAAATGTCAAAAGCAGTTATAGAGGTGGTTGTAGTGAATGTAATTGTTAGTTCTGGTGCGGCAATCGTGGCATTTCAATGCTTACCATTTATTTCAGTTTATTACTGCTGTATAAAACATGCTGCTTTTATATTTACTTAAAGCCAAAAAACCCTGCTTAGCTTCCATATATAATAATAATGGCAGTAGACTTAATGCAAAGTGTTTATCTCATTTCTAAAGCTGCAATGCAGTCGTCAAGGTGTATTTTCTATTTTAAAAATAGGAGTGCATCGAACATCTATACCACTGATGTTTGATTTTCAGTTTGCTTGTCAGTTTGTTTGCCTTCAAGCCATAGACTTTGAAATTTAGTACACAGGTATTTCTTATGCTAAGTGAGTTTTTATTTTGTGGTCGGTCCAGTTCCTTAAACTCCAAAAGGGCAGTGCCAGGTAACAAAGCTAGTGTTACATCTGTCAAACTTTACCAATATCACATCATTTTAATCTTGTTCCTGATAGTTCGTAAAGCAGCTTAAGATGGATTAATGTTCCAGAACTTAGCTGAAATCCTTTTCTTATTTTGTAATGTCAATTTTTTTGTTATTTTTATAAAACAAGATTGTGTAATTAACGACAAGCTTTCCAGATGTCAGCAGTTAAAATGGTCGAAACTATTTATAAAACCATTCCACGTGACATTAAAAAATGGATTTGTGCCAGTAGCAGGAGTCATGTATTATTTAAATACTGATACTGAATTTAAAACAATGAATTTGTATCTATTGTAAATTTAATTGTATATTTGGTACGTAAATCCACAATTCTGTGTGGTCAGACGTCTCGTCACTGGTGGGACATCATCCTTGGTGTGAGGATTATGGATATTTACAGCAAAAATGCATCTGTGTTTTTATTATCATTATGGCTCTTACTGATGTTTTGCCACCCCCACACAGGCCAGTGTCCCATTCTCAGGGTGTGTTTTGCTCTGCAAACAGCAGGTCAGTTCAAGACACCCGAGACTCACTTCTCTTCAATAGTAATGATGCAGAAGCATCTAAGGTTTCAGAAGCCTGTTGCCATAGTAAAGTCTCCACTAAAGTGCTGACAACTGGCCACTGGAAGTTATTAACAGTTGGCTGTAGCTTACAGAAGTGGATTTTATAGCAGCGACTCTCGGTGGAATCAATACACTGATGAATACGGTCAGCGCAATGGAGAAAGGAAGGGAGCAAAGCTAGACTGAACACCTGGAATGATACAAGGTACAGCTTCATAAGGCAACCAAAACTCTGTGTAATGTATCTCCTTAACACCAGGGAGTGATGTTTAGGAAGATCAATGCCGTTTTCCGCCCGAATCATGGACAGAGAAGTCAGGAGGGTCTCAGCACTGACTACCACAATGCATGTACGGTCAAGCTGGTTCGCAGCACGTCCATGCTCATAGTGGGAGAAAGTCAGCCCAAGCCTGCAGACTCAACTTTGAAGAGGAGCAAGAGTTCTCTATCCATTGAGTCCACTACAGCGCTCTACTACTACCAGAGGCAGGAGGACCGCATCTGGCTGCACTGCCAGCAGCAGGGCTGCCTTCAGTACCTGGAGGACCTGGTTGCTTTAAGAAGACAGTACACAATATGCGTCAACAATCTGAGGAGCAACGAGAAGAAAGCCACCATCCCTCAGAAGAAGAAGCCACCTCCTCCGCCACCCCATGCCAAGGACCGCCAGGTACACTGGCCACCTTGGTCCTGCACATCCGTGATTTATATTACAGTTGCATGGAGACCAGGTTAGCCATTATTGTCACAGATTATATCAAATTATATACTGTCCTCAGTATATACAGTACAGAACAGTATATTGCATAACTGGAACTTGAAAAACATAATGCAAGCTGGATCAGTTGAATTTTTAATACTGTAATAGCAAATGAACAGTCTTATGAATACCAAAAACAAAATATTTTTATATACTTTTCTAAATATGACAAGTTATTATGATAATTACTAAAAAGGCTAAAATAAAAGAACACTATTCCTAAAGAGTCATATGAGAGGCAGCCTTAACTGAGTTATAACTTTAGAGAGACAATATAATATATTTATTTATTATCAGTATTCAGCTTTCAGTGATCATTATTCAAACTTTGCTTTACCCACTGAAGAAGTCTTATATTACATTTAAAATATATTTTTTGTTTTAACGTCACAATCACGGTATTAGACTTGTTCCAGTACTTTACAGGAGAGTCAGATGATCGCAGAGGGGTGGAATATTGTGAGGTTTCTAACACAAGATCAGCCTTACACAGGATTGGGCTTCATTTATCAAAAATGTTTGAACACACAATGACAACAACGGATTACATCCAAAGTCAAACTATTACAAGGATAATGCATGGTTATTACCTTCTGGTTAAGGCTGTCTTGGTCTGCCTCAGGTGTCTGGGACAAAAACCAAGGCCCATCCTGTCCCCCCTGAGACAGATGCTCTCCAATTTTTTGATTCGGTCATCGCAAGCTGCGATCCAGACCCAAAGCCGAAGCCTCACTTTGATGATGGAAATGCTGACGTTGACTTTGTTGGTAAGCCTGACAGTCCTGTGTGAAGTCTCAACCACACTGAGGTCAGAACTAGTGGAGGATGGTTCCCGAAAAGAAGGATGTTAAGCTTTGTTTTAGATATGTTCTCCAGCTCAGCAGCCAGTAGTCTTGTGGTAAAGTTTACCGTTCCTTTGTTTCCTACATTACAGTGGCCACAAGTTCGAGTGAGCATGACCTCCATTCTAACTGGATGCTGCGTGACCCGCGGCGGTTCTCCATGGATGATAGTTGGTTGAAGAGGCTGGATGGTGCTCGTGATCAGGGCTCCCAGGCAAAGGGCAAGGGCAGGATGCTGGGGGACCACAGGCAGCTGCAGAGGAACCCCATTCACCTGCCCAAGGTGGTGGAAAGTGCCTTTCATCATACACTGCGCTTTAGGCCCAAGCTGAAGAAAAAGGACTGAAGAAGAAGAAGAAAAGGACAAGTGCACCGCCCCACTGACACTCACTGTATTGGCTACAAAGCGGACACTGTGGTGGGCTGTCTGAGCTGGGAGATGATTTGTGAAAAACAAATAGGCCTCATGGTGACTGACACCCATGGCTTTGCTTAAGCAAAATAACTGATTAAATCTGAACATTGGATTTCTTGGTTTTTCTCCCCATTTTAATTAGGGTCTCAGAACAGTACAAGCATAACAGAAGGGTGCACAGGAAGGGCTATCAGATTCTAATCTGGCTCAACCTGTGTGGAGTTTGCATGTTCTTGCCACGTTCATGTGGGTCTTCTCCCACAGTCCAAAGATACGTGTTTCAGGTGGAATGGTACTAAAGTGCCTTTCATTCGAAAAGTGTGTGTGGCTGCCCTGAGATGGGCTGGTAACCAATATGTGGCAAATCTAAAGTCATGCCCTGTGTTTCCCCCAACCAATAGACTCTGTACCACCTTCTCCTTGCAACTACTGATGGTAAATGAACAACCAAAGGTATTGAATACAGCTCATCATGTCCAAGAAAAGGAGGCACCCAAAGATACAGTGTGGGTTGTCCTGTCATCCTGGACCTGCTTACGTGTAGCTGATGGAGGTCCTGATACCCTCATGAATAAGTCAGATGGCTTTGGATCTCAGGTGTATTGGTTTCACAGGGTATCAGTTATGGCAGCACTGCTGATTCTGTGCTCCTGGGTCCATTCCTCTGTTTTCGGCTGCCCTTGAACGACACAGCAGCTGTGTTGTGACTTGCTCCTGGGGAAAAGACAAGACGCATTCAGAGTGGTGAACAGCACAGGTGGAGGTTAACCTACTTGACTTGTGACCAGGAGGTTACTGGTTCAAGTTGTGTCATTAAAAGATTCAAAGAGATTTATTTGTCATATACATGGTAACCAGGTATGCCATACAGTGAAATGCGAACTGAATCGACAGGACACGGTGATACTCAAAGGAAATCTAAGTCATACAGCAAATAGATAAGCAAAACAAACGAAACAGTAAATAAAAATAAACAAAGTTGAAAAAAATTAAATATTAAATAGACCTTAAACAGTGACAGTGAGGGTGGGGGCAGTTAGAGGATGTTGTGGACCGTGGTTTGAGGATTGTGGTAGGTTCAAAAGCCTTATGAATTAAATGAGCTACTAAACCGGGATTTCTTGGGTGAAATACTTGGTGTTAAAAAAGTGCAAGAGATTAAACTTGCAATATTGTACATTATGTTTTATTTTTCTTCCATATAGAGCAATTTTTTCCAAAGACTCACACTCTTATGCTCCACATACACTAAGAAACCCAGACTTGGAACATTCCCGTAGAAACTTCATTGTTTATTTATAATAATAGCTGATATGATGCCAGTGTTCACCGGCAGATGGATTTGCGTGAAACTGGGAAGTCTGTGTTGTGGAAATCCAGTGATTTTCTTGCTCTCGTGTCATCTTAGTTTGAATCTTATAACCTTTGCTGACTGGTTTTGTCTTGATTGTGCTTGGGTTCAGATTCAAAGAGTGAAAATATGGCAATTTAATGTAGCATATGAGCGGCACTCCAATACAAATAATAAATTTTTAGCCATTTGCTAGAGTTCAAGACTTTCACTTTCATGGTCAAGCGTTCTACGATGTTTAGTGAAAAACGATTGCAAAATAATGGATTTATAGACAAATTAATTCCTTTCTTATGTCTTTATATGACATACACTGGCAGAACACTAATTTTTAACAGAGCCAAACTAACTGAATGGCTATGCAAGGGTATAAACAAGGCAGCAGGTGGCGTAGCGATTCGAGCTGCTGACTTGCACTGAAAGGACCCAGGATTAAATCTCACCTCCTTCTGTAATACCACTGAACAAGATGCACACCCTGACTTTCTGCAATAAAAATTAATGTGCAATACCAACTGCTAAACAACTGTAACTCACTTTGCACAGAGATGTCAGTTAAATGAATACTGTAAATACAATTGTTTGATGCTTACAATATTTTCCAATATTCACCACAAGATGGCAAAATTATCCATTGTATTTATCCTGTTACAGAGTTTCACTCAGTTTCTCTTCCAGTTTGTTAGAGGCCCCAGATAAAGGCTTCGTGTGTACTGTGCATAGCTGCAGATCTTGGTGGTTGTGCACTTTTATTCTTAAGTGGAAGATATAGTTTGTTTCCACTTTTTCACCCAGACAGTATGAGTAAGTTCATTGAATGAAAGCATTGAGTCTGGAAGAGGCCACAAACCTCAAGGACGCTACGTCTCACAATATAAGTTTCAAATTTAAAAAAGTTACATTGATCATTTTCTTTCATTGGAATGAATGTGGAACCAGCTGACAGTGTGGGACAACCTTGTGTCTGTAGTGTTCGCCCTCTAGAGGAGGAGAAACCAGCCATTCTCTCCTCTTGCATGCGTGGATGGTTGGGGTGGCGGGAGGATGGGCAGAGTAAGTGGGCGTGGGGTTCGACTCGGGGGTGGTATAGGCCACTGCTCACTTGGGGCCAGTAGACTGCCCAGGTGTTAGAGAAGAAAGCCAGACTGAGAGGGAGGACAGCGTGAGACACACAAACACACATTTGCAGACATGGTAAGCTGACCCCCTTCACTCACACAAGTTCACAGCAGCCTGGCACCAATATTCTTTTGTCAAGTAAAATTTCTGAAATCTCAGTCTTGCTTTTTCAGCTAATAAGAATTAGGTCCTACGTTGTCTTTTCTGTTGTTTCTGTGATTCATGCACTAAGGAACACAGGGTCATTATAAAGTCCTCGTGTAGTTTAAAAGGTTAACTTCTATTCTGTTTGCAAAAAAATAACTGGGAAAATGCTTCAGCAAGGTAAATTTTGCTTATGTTTTCTTCTGTCGGTAATTTGAGTCGATTTTTGTTTTGTTTTTCATTTTTTTCCTTTGTTTTTTCCCAGATAATCCATCCTACGTTAAACTAAACGGCTTCAACACAAAAGACAGTTTTGCGCACACTGTACTTTTTCCTATGGCAACTTAGTAAAACTCTCATTTATTCATCAAAGCTTTGCTCCTGGCCTGAATAATGCATTCTATTGAAGATTTTTTTCATCTCTTCTAAAACAGGATATTTTAAACTTTATTTTATCACAGCCCTGTACTATGTTTCAGAAATTATTTCACAAAAGCAGTGGGTGAAGCACAGCATAATATGAGAATTATTAAGTATATTGGCCATAAAAATGGTTTAAGAAGGATTAAAAGCAATTTATATTCATTTTATTAAAAGTAATTTGCTTGTTTGATTATTCTGTTTTCATACATCTCTTAGTGTATTTATACCTGGACTGCTAGTGTCTGGCTCTTGTTTACATATTGTTGTTTTGCCTTTTCAGTATGGATTCATAAACACATGCCTAAAGTCTCTTGTGACTGAGAAGTTTGGTGAGGAGACATGGGAAAAACTGAGGTAAGCAATGTTCTAACAACAGTCACAGAGTCTGTTACCGTAGATTCATTTCAGTTGTAACGTATAGTGAGTTCTTCTCCTCTCTTCAGGATGCTGGCAGAGGTACAGGACACATTCATGACCTATGAGATCTATGATGACATGTTGACTGTACGACTGGTGCAGGAGGCCTGCAAAATGCTTGGTGAGTGGTGCTTGGGGACCTGAAGCCCTCCGAGGGTTTCTGGAAACATGCACAGCACAGGTGCCACAGAATGCCTGATGGCAAAGGAAGACATGTGGTCAGTCAAGATGCAGGCAGATCCCAGCTGTAGTACACATGAGCAACGTGCTCAACTTGAACTGCTCTGGTAAATATATTCAGCCAGTTATATACTGGTAAAACAGTAGCCAAGCATCAACTCAGCTGATAATTTATATTGACAACAATAACAGTAATATAGTCCATATAATAATGATTTGGCTATTTTATTATTAAACATGAAGGTGATTTGGAAGGTCTGGAAACAACTCGTTGCTTTAAAGCATTTCGCCAAGACATAGCCAAAATAAACCTCATTTACTGGTTAAAAAAGGTATCATTTTAGAACAACATCTGTTTATACTGTACATTTTTTCCATACGTGTGGGCTGCTTGTGCGTTGGAAACCCCTGATCAAGATTCTGTAGGACCTCTGAGGCAGCAGGTGCTAACAACATCCCCAGCGATGTACCTGAACCTTCCATCTCCCCTCACGAGACACATTCTGCTAACCCCTGGGCTATCAGCAGGTGTGAACTTCAGACCCCTCCGGGTTCCCTGTAGCACCAACAGGACATAAACATCGGAGACCATCCACTCTCAGTTGGCTTGTTGTTTCGTAGCCGATCCTTCTTTAAATAATTTTGTGGTTGGAATGAATACCTTTGCCTTTATAGTTAGTGCAGCACTTTTCTGAGAAATTAGCTTTGGGCAGCAGGTGGAACAGTGGTTAGAGCTGCCACCTTTGGAAAGATCCAGATTCTAACCCTACCTCTTGAACATGGTACTTGGTTTTAAACTGCTCTAGTAAAAATTACATATATGTATGAAAGGGCAAATAATTTAAGAATCTTAACTTTGTAGGTTAATTTGGAGAAAAGAGTCAGCTAAACAAATATTGGTAATGTTGAAAGGTGTGAATAAGCATGTATTTGTACATGATTAAATAGTTTCTGCAATTGTGAGGGCTGTAGCACAATGTACAACATCCTTGGGAAGTATTTGTGCAGTCAACTTGGTAGGAGGACATTGCAGAAATTGTAATATGTTTGTCATCTCTCTGCACCTGTGTTCATGCAGATGTTTCCTCTGAGGTGGTCCTCAAGCTGTTTGGCGAGTATTTTTTTAGTTTCTGTAAAATGTCTGGGTACGACACCATGCTGCGGACTCTGGGGGGTAACTTGGTGGAGTTCATTGAGAACCTGGATGCCTTGCACAGCTATCTTGCCCTGTCCTACCAGGTAAGAAGTAAATAGCCAGGGTACAGTAATCTGTTCTTGCCTTAAAGTACTGTATATACTAAGTGAACTGCTGTGACAGATGATAGATAGATAGATAGATAGATAGATAGATAGATAGATAGATAGATAGATAGATAGATAGATAGATAGATAGATAGATGATAGATAAACATACACACAGATGCTTTTGAATGACTGCTGAACTTTCTATTCTATTAAAAATTTTTGTGTACTGCATATTTTTAATACTTCAGTAGACATAGATGCCCTTTAAATGACCCAGGAAATCAAATCAATGTCAAGAATACGCTTCATATTTCAACATAAACTAGCAAATAATGAAATTGAGTATGAAAAAATGAAACTTTTTTAACTTAACTACAACTTAAAAAATCTTTTTCTAGGAAATGAATGCACCTTCTTTTCGTGTGGAGAAGACTGAGGATGGGAAAATGCTACTACATTATTATTCCGACCGGACGGGACTTTGTCATATTGTACCAGGTGAGAAAGCGGACAGTTCTGTATGAACCAAACATAAAGCCGTATGACAAGTATCGTGATTCTATGTTGCGTCTTCTCAGACACTCCTTAGGGTGTTTGCCTTATTGTATCACAGTTGCAGTGCCTGTAATACCACATTTAACAATGGAGCAGACTGTAAATTGAGATTGGGCCTCCAGACTGAAAGTTTTTCATTTTTCCTTAAAAGAGAAATGCTTAAGTATGTCAGATTTAATCATTTCCATGGTGACATAATCTCCAATCTGCAGGCATTATTGAAGCAGTAGCCAAGGACTTCTTCAACAGTCAGGTGCACATGACCATTCTCAACCAATCAGAAGAGGACGGGCGAACAGGGAAGAAAGAGCATGTGGTTTTCCTGGTTGTACAGAAGAATAGCACCTCCAAGAGGAAAGCTGAACAGACAGGAGTCAGTCAATGGCAGAACAGAAAGGTGCAGAGTGGCCCGTTTTGCCCCATGTTGTATGTCCCACCACAGTGCTGTCTTACTGCACCACCCAGAATGGCTTCCCCAGGCTAAATGTGTAAAGTTTTACTCAGGAGACATGCCTGTTCTAAACCCAGCTTTTAGATTTGCTTTTTGATTTTGATACTGCCAGAAACAGGATGAGACTTTTTGGAAGATGAAGTCCATGTACACCAACCTGCCTCCATGTCCTGGGAGAAGGGCACCATGGGAAATTGTGAGGAGCATCATCAAATTTGGACAAGGTCTGTCTCTTCAATGTAGAGGTGACAAAAGTAATGTAATTGATGTATGCAAGAAAGACTTGTCGGAACACCAGCAGCAGACATCATAGTGACTTAGTGAATTATTGTAACAAATTGAACCTTTTTATAGGCTATATATTTTTTAATGTAGCGTTCCAATAGGCCACACCTTATTGATTCATTGTATCAGGATCATTGAAGAACAATCATAGGGAACATCTGAGCACTTCTCAGGCATCTGGCTTAGCAGTCTACACCACCATTATTTATGACAACCGTCATGCAAATGTCTTATGATGTTACTGCAGGTTGGCTATCGCTTGTGAGGAGCTAACAGGGTGGAAGAACAACTCAGTTCCCATAGTATAAAAGCTCAAAATGTGTGACAATGGAAGTGATGACTTGTCACCGCTTCCATCTTCCTGACAGTAATCCCTTACGGTACAAAGGTTTGCACCTTTTCCTTTGCAAAACAACTGTCCATTAAGGAGGAACATACTGTCAATCTATTCTGCAGGAAGTCTGACAAACTCTTTCATCCCAAGCTACCCTCAAAAACTGTGGATAGAGGAGCAAACATTCTGCAATGCCTTCCCCTTCCACATTGTTTTTGATGAGAATGTAAGACACACTTTCTGTTGTTGTCCACTTACACAGAAAACCATAACAGACATGATAGTAAGCATAACCCTTGGTATACTGTGGTGCTCAGCTTAAGGTGAAGCAGACTGGGATCAACATCCAGAAGTTTGTCCCTGGACTGCAGACCATGGACATCAGACTGGATGAGTACTTCACCGTCGTCCACCCCCAGGTTCCCTTCAACATCGAGAGCATCAGAAAATTCATTAATAGCCAGTTTGTACTGAAGACACGGCGTGAGATGCTACCAGATCTGGCCCAACAGCACTCCATGCTCAAGCTGCGAGGTGTGTCTCTCCATCACCACCACAACTTTGCATTGACACTTAATATTGGACATTCTGTACAACTAAGCTCAGTTTCTTGGCATTATGTTGTAGATCCATGTAGTTGTTACACTGGGGGCAGCATCACCTGATGTCTGGTATTCCATTACAGTCATGTGCTATTGCATTTGTTCCAACATGCAATGCGAGAAGCACGTAACCATTTACAGCAGTTATCTATGTGGCCATCTTTTGCAAATCAGGATCATCCTCTGCAAAACAAATGATCATGCCCAGCTAATCAGATGCTAAATCATCCTCTGCCAGTCAGTCATTTGATCCTGGTTGCAGGTCAGATGGTGTGGATGGCATCGCTAGGCTGCATGATGTACCTGTGTTCACCGAAGCTGCGCAGCTTGCAGGAGCTTGAAGAACAGGGCTTGCACATCTCCGACATTGCACAGCATGACACAACACGCGACCTCATCCTTCTCAACCAGCAGCGGTTGGCTGAGATCGAGCTCTCCAACCAGCTGGAGCGAAAGAAGGAGGAGTTGCGCATCCTCTCTCACCACCTGGAGGTGGAGAAAAAGAAGACGGAGACGCTGCTGTATGCCATGTTGCCTCACCATGTGGCTAATCAGCTCAAGGAGGGCAAGAAAGTGGAAGCTGGTATGGTGCCCCTTGTAGGACTAGAAGGACTGTTGCTGGCTCCTTGTACAGCATAAGCTACCCGCACAAAGTCTATGGTCTACTTAGATCTCACTACTGTGTCTGCTATCATAAACTTGTAACAAAACATTTGGAACCTGTGATCAAGTGTTTGTTGAAAAAACTCTGATATGAAAACCTCCCCCCCCCCCCCCCAGGAGAGTTTAAGGTGTGCACGATTCTCTTCAGTGACGTGGTGACCTTCACCAACATCTGCGCTGCATGTGAGCCCATCCAGATCGTCAACATGCTTAACTCCATGTACTCCCGGTTTGACCAGCTAACCAACGTGCACAATGTATACAAGGTGAGAAGGAAAAACAGAAGCTTTTACCTGGTTTACACAGAAATATTGGGTAAATACCAGGTGAATACTGGGTTTCAGGAGTATTTCCATCTAGTAAATACACTGGATGGAGGTAACAGGAATAAACATGCACAGTTTTAGTGAAGAAAATGTGTTTTTGCATTTCTCTCACTGGCTTATCAAAGTAAGACTTTTGAAATTTGAAGAAAATAAACAATTTCATATTGCTAAGGACTGGACTGACCTCATGACCAAGTCACACTCAAGGTGAAAAGATGGATTAGGATTAGTGATGCAAAGTATTCTTCTGACCGCTAAGGCACAGCATCTTAGCCATGTATTTATTCCAGGTGGAAACTATCGGAGATGCTTACATGGTGGTAGGTGGGGTTCCTGTTCCAACTGATACCCATGCAGAACGTGTGGCAAACTTTGCTTTGGGCATGAGAATTGCTGCCAGAGAGGTGACAAACCCCATCACTGGGAAACCAATCCAGGTAACCACTGTTAAACACATTCCATTTCCCCAGTTCCATAGAAGTGTTCATTATTAGCAAGGAAGGATGTCTGATACAAAAACAAGCTTGTCTTTACAATGGTGGTAAACATGGGAACTTCATGAACTTGAAGTCATTTTCCTTGCAGTTTAATATTGCTTAATGTCCTGAGGACAGAAGGGTAGGGTGGCTATCACACTACTGTGTGTCATATTTATGCTTGTTGTGTGTGCCAGATCCGGGTGGGTCTCCACACTGGTCCTGTCCTGGCTGGGGTGGTGGGGCAGAAGATGCCACGATACTGCCTGTTTGGGGACACAGTCAATACAGCATCCCGGATGGAGAGCCATGGAGTTCCTGACCACATACACCTAAGCCCCACCACACAAAGGTAGTCTCAGCCCATGCCAGATGCACAGCCCAGCACAAATTAAAAATAAAATGATTGTTCTAACCGTTAAACTAATGCATATTCTTCTCACATGATGGATGCTGGTTGCTCAACAAAATTATACTGTTCATAACCTGTTGGTTTGTGACTCCAAATTCACTTTTTCACCTAAATCACAGTCAACACTAGGTGAATACTACAGAAATATCCCTGTTTATTTGCAGGTCAGGTTCAGGTATAAGTATAATAAATAACTTATTATCTCTTATTTACTATTTTTTGTAACTTAGCTGCATTAAAATTGAAAGCAATTATGAGTTACTGAAAATAACAATACATTATCTCATCACATTTCTACTGAATACCACAATGTTGACCAGTTCATGTCAATGTACAATGTTCACCATCTTCTCACTGCTTTCAGTTTTATTATCTTCACTTCAGCCTCCAAGGTAACAGAAATGACTCTTCTTTCCACAGCCATAATAATCATTAACATTGTGTAGGATGAGTGTCTGGGCAGGCAGGGTTCAGATGGAGAATTATTGAAGAGATCCTCCAGGAGGGCATTTGAAAATGTGGCTAATATTCTTCTATCTTCCCTTTAGTGTTTGGTCAGCATGTTTTTTTTTTCCAGAAAACATCCTAGGAAGGCTGGGCTTTGTAGAATATAGAAACAGTCTGAACAATAACTTGGTGGAAACCATTTTGGTCCTCAGTTGGGTTGCTTGTCAAACACTATCCTCCAGGATGGAAAAAGTGTTCTTTACTCTTTGTCTCATCTGTCAGTTTAAGGTTGTAGCTGTAACACATCGAACTTTGCTTGAGAAGGTTTTAACAAATCGAAACTTGTACGTCGCTCTCTTATTATTGAGGATGACAAAGGATTTTGTTTTCTTGTGACACACGGCATGTCACTGTGAGACAAAAGAAAATGACAGAAACGGTAAAGTGATGCCTTGCCTTGGACGCTTTGAAATTATGTCCCATGGTCTGTACAAACCTCTGTTGACTGCTTAGTAGCAGGGTGATAGGATGTCAAGCAGATGTGTTGCATTTCATTCGTCTCCAGTAATTTCTTACATTTTTATGATTTAAACTAAGCACCACTGCTAGTTCTAATTTGCTCCGAAAACCTAAACCGACTGAATGTTTCAACAAGCTTCCCACTGACTTTGCCTTTAATGTGCTAGAACTTTTTTATTGCAGCATCAGCAACTCTATCACAACAATGTACGTAAAACAACAGTATAGAAAGGTAATGGCTACAAAAGAGAATTCATTGTTTGGATCCATGTATCTAAAGGGAAAGGAATGGACATAGGCCATAACAGTAAAATGGAATTAATTTGTTCAATTTGCCATAAATGGGCGATGTCTGTCTGTCTCTTGGAAGCACTACTGGGGAGAAGCAACTTAAAATAAGTTTCTACATTTACATGAAATTCTGACATCTGGTTCTCAATACCCTAGCGGTGCCCTGACAGCAGCAGCAACATAAGAGGGAGAGTTAATCCCAGTCAGGTTTTGTGGTTCTCACTTAATTTGGCTATAATTTCTCCTTTCTGTGATGTACATAAGGTAGTTCATGCTTTTCATGTATTATGAGAAATGTAGGATCCGCACAACATGTGTACAAATTACATATTAACTGCAGTGGTATTGTTGGGTAAAAATGGGTTAGCGCTTCCACTTTCATAAGTTCTGTCTTTGCTAGAGTGAGCACCTTGTCACAGTCCCTTGTCCATTTCCATGCTACATCCTGCAAACAATGTGGCTTAAGCAGCCACCCATGATAATTTTGTAGGCTTATGAGAGGACACATCTAAGTAGGGTTCTCCAGGGCCAACCCAGGGCCGCCACAGCAGCTTTAACCTTTGAGGGATCTTGTGGAGGCCATCTGAGTCAGTCACATATCCTAGGCCTTCAGCAGAAGGTTGGCAGAAATCACATTTGCATTTACAAAGTCCTCACTCCTACAGTCCGTGGAAAACTTTGTCACTTTAATGTTCTTCCTTGTTTTTTTCCTGTTACAGTAAGTGTTCTCTCATATTTTTTTTTTTATATCTGTCAAACAGATATCCAAATGAGGTTGGACACCAGACAATTCATCCAATTATTGGCCCACAGAACACTGAAAAGTGTGGGAGCAAATGTAATTTTGAGTAGGAGATAGGCAGTAGGCAGTACTGGTACAGGTCACGATGTTTGATGAGTGACAACTCTGTGTATTTGTCATCTATATGCATTTGAAACATGTATAACATAAATGACAGAGGGCTTCTTTCTTGTGGACACCTTTAGGACCTCTCTTGTTGCACTTATTTGCCTTTATCTCAGCTATTTCCATCTACATACATTTGTGCACTTGAAGTTAGTAAACCTCTTTGTATAGTTGCACTCCTGATTTGACTCAGAAGTACATTTTGATAACATCACTTAACATCTTGTTGAATTTGGAGTGCTCAGCAACCTTTTTCAGTGCAGGAACAAACCCTGTTACAGGCTCCCCTTCTCCTCGGTTTCTTTTATTGAATAGCAACAAACATCTGCTTATTACCAAAGGCTTTGGCAGAAACTACCATTACAAAATACCACCATATGATTTAGAACCTGGCATTGCTGGCTTCAACAGAGAGCACAACAATTTCTGTTCTAGCTCCATGAACACAAATGCACACAAGAGCTCCAGGCACAGTTTTGTCTACTGCAGTTCTGCCTCCTTTAACAAAGTATATCCTCCACAACAGACATCTAGAGCTCCACATGTTCATCACATAGGAAAACACTTACAATTATGAAAGGCATTTTGCTCAACTTGTACAGTACTCCACAGTTTACAAATTCATATACAAAACCCATCTTCTGAAATGGCTCCTGATCTTTGCTCCAACAAATGATAAAGAATCATGCAAATTCCGCAAAATAACAGAAGACTATTTTAGTGTCCAGGTTACTCAATGAAGCTTCACCTCTTAATTCACAGAGTAGTTCCTACGGGACCTGCAGACAGTGAGACAATCAACACACAACACTTGTTTGCATCACTTACAAAACACAAACACAAGCTTTCAACACCATGGGACGTAAATTAAGGTGTTAAAACACTCTGACTCAGCTTGGATGTGCTTTATGGCCATTTATAGGTAAGCACGAGTTGTATTTTCTCTGCTAAAACAGAACTTTTACAAAACAAATGAAAGGAATTAATAATGTTTTTATCTTAAAAATGTGTGATTTTACTGTAGGAAGCAGTGCATTAAAGTTGTCACGTTTTCATAAATTGTCTTCCTGAATTTAGTACACTTCAGGACAAAGGCTTTGAAATTATAGAAAGGGGAGCAATCCAAGTAAAGGGGAAAGGCATGATGACCACATACTTCCTACTGAAGAATCTCCACCTCTCAGAAGAACAAATCTTGGGCAAGGAGAGAGAGCAACCATGCATGTATGATGAGAACGAAGAGGACACTCATGAGTGCAGATCAGGTGAGCAGACATGAACAAACAAGAGGAGCTGTGGGCTCAGTCCCCTGTTCCATCCCCAGTCTTGCAGGACATGTGCACACATGCATGTGAAGTGCTTGGCTGTTTCTTCTTGTTTGCTGGACACAGGCTCACCAGAATCATACAGCAGGAGAACAGATGAGGGTTCAACAAACCAGAAGAGAGAAGCAGCCACACCTTCTTTACAGGACAGTCTCACCAATGAAGTCCTAAACTCCAGATTTTGCCAGCTGCTATAAATTCTAAAGCTCCGCTTCTGCTGGTAACAGTCACTGGTCACCAGTGGCTGCTGAGCTCCAATATATTGTTTCTAGATACACATGTAGTTGGTAAAAATATGAACATTATAGGTTTATGTTTGCTTTAAAAATATCAAATATTACATTAGAGATGTCTGGATTGTGTTTAATTTTCCTCATATGCAATTAGACTTAAGCCTCATCTTTTTCAGAGATGGTAACATACAGCATTTGCCCATGTTTATCCTGTACATGAAAAGAAAGCTGGTGTCACACAGATGCTGATGAGAAGTAGCAGAGTGCTGTGAGCTCCTCTTCAATGCTGGTGGCTTAAGGCCTTAGCCTGGTACAGCTTTCAACCAGCTGACTTCCCATCATGTTGGAGGAAAGGGAAGCTGCATATGCAGTTTCTGACCAACCACTGCTGCCTGTGCAACTGCTCTAAACATTATCCTCCATGCCCAGGTGACTTGTGAGTAACATGGTGTCCCATTTATGCAGTAATCAGCCAATAAGCGTTGACAAGTGCTCTGACAGGCATGTGATGCATGATGTTCACAAGTCCGACGACAAAACCTGCCAGTCCATTAAAATATCTATTTCATTCTTTAAATATCAGTTTATATTTGGCTATGAAAAACAAAGATAAGTGAATATGGAGTAAAAGGCAAAGTTTGTGTACTGGCCAGTGTTGGGTGCGGGAAAGAGTAATTTGCTGACTATGTGCTGTTGCATTCTGTGTGAGCTTTTTCCCTTTGCTGTACTTCTGAGGTGTGCAGTTGAAAAAACAAACCATTTTGCCACCCTTCATGCATTTAAAATCCTTCAGAATTAAAAATGTAATATTATTGTTATTGCTCATATTTGCAGTGGCTGCACTCTTGAATACTTGCACTCAGTTTAGTTTATGAACATGTGCACATAAAAAATTGCCAAGTCATTTTTTCACTTAATACAAAGTTAAAATTCTTCCTCTCTGTGAAGAACTGAAGAATCCCAGTGGATGCCACCTGCAGTGGTTCCTAAAGCTGAAATGCATATTTAGTGCAGACATTTATAACAACAGTAACTTTAGTTGTAAGCACTTTTGTGATAGATACAAACAAGTTTCTTTTATTAGCTGAAATAGCATACATGTCAGCTAATACAACCCCAAATCAGAAAAAGTTGGGACAGTATGGAAAATGCAAATAAAAAAACGCACTGATTCTTACATTTACTTTGATTTTTATTTCATTGCAGATAGTATGAAGCCAAGATATTTCATGTTTTGCCTGGTCAACTAACATTTCATTTGTTAATATACATCCATTCCTGCATTTCAGGCCTGCAACACATTCCAAAAAAGTTTGGACGGTAAAGCATTTACTACTTTCTAATTTAGCCATTCCTTCTCACAACACTTAAAAGATGGTTTGGCACTAAGGATACCAAGCAATGAATTTCAGGTGTTATTTTGTCCCATTCTTCCTGCATCTTCAGGTGTGCAACAGTATGGGGTTATCATTGTCGCATTTTTCGTTTCAAAATTCTCCACACATTCTGGAGACAGGTCAGGACTGCAGGCAGTCCAGTACCCGTACCCTCTCCTTCCACAGCCATGCCTTTGTAATATCTGCAGAATGTGGTTTGCATTGTCTTGTTGAAAAATGCATGGACATCCCTGAAAAAGATGTAATCTTGAAGGAAGCATATGTTGCTCTAGAATCTCTATGTACTTTTCTGCATTAATGCTGCCATCACAGAAGTGTAATTTACCTTTGCCAAGGGCACTGACACAACCCTATATCATGACAGACCCTGGCTTTTGGATTTGTTGCTGATAACAGTTTCGATTGTCCTTTTCGTCTTTGGTCCGGAGCACACGGCATCCATTTCTTCCAAAAAAGATCTGGAATACTGATTTGTCTGACCACAATACACGTTTCCACTGTGTGATGGTCCATTCCTGAAGCCGCCGAGCCAAGAGAAATCAATGGTGCTTCTGGATGTGGTTAATATAAGGCTTCTTTCTTGCACAGTAAACTTTTAAGTGGCATTTGTAAAAGTAACTCTGTATTGTAGTGCTTGACAAAGGTTTGCCAAAATAATCCCTTGCCCATGTGGTTATATCAGCTATTGATGAATGACGGTTCTTGCCGTCTGAGGGGTCGGAGATCACGGGTGTTCAGCTTAGACTTGCCCTTTACGCACTGAAATTCCTCCAGATTCCTTGAATCGTTTAATGATATTAGGCACTGTAGAGGGAAAAATATGCAAATCCCTTCCAATCTTTCTTTGAGGAACATTGTTTTTAAACAGTTCAATAATTTTGTCATGCATTTGTTGACAAACTGAATATCCTCTGCCCATCTTTGCACCTCAAAGACTCTCAAAAGATCCTTTCGTGGATACTGCTTTTGTGCCAAATCATGATTACAATCGCCTGTTGACATCACCTGTTTGAAATCACATTATTATTTAATATTTTAACCTCATTACTAGCTCTGAATTGCCTCCATCCCTACTTTTTTGGAATGTGTTGCAGGCCTGAAATGCGTGAATGGATGTATATTAAATGAAATGTTAGTTGACCAGACAAAACATGAAATATCTTGGGTTTATGCTGTCTGCAATGAAATAAAAGTCAAAGTAAATGTAAGAATCAGTGGGGTTTTTTAATTTGCATTTTCCATACTGTCCCAACTTTTTTGGATTTGGGTTTTTATTATATATAGAAATAACATATTGTGCTACTTTGGTTTGGGCATGTGCAGAGGAGAGATGCTGGCTATATTGGGAGAAGGATGCTAGGGATGAAGCTGCCAGGCAAGAGGAAAAGAGGAAAGCCTAAGAGGAGATTCATGGATGTGGTGAAGGAGGACATGCAGGTGGTGGGGGTGACGGAGAAGGATGCAGAGGACAGGAAGAAGTGGAAACAATTGATCTGCTGTGACGACCCCTAACGGGAGCAGCCAAAAGATGAAGAAGATATTTTGTTACTTGTGTATCCTTTTAGGAGAAAATTGAGTACCATGTACATGTGTATTTGGCAATGACTGGTGATTGTAGTTTACGTATTTATAGTTATTGGAGCGATGGTGGCGTTACTATAGCAATCATTTTGTGAACAAATAAATGATAATCTTTCAATTATACAGTATTACATAACTTGGTCAGGTTTCTAATTTAGCGTGAAAGAAGCAGCAATATTGAAATTGCACTTCTTCGTAAAACATGTTTTTGATAGTCGCCTATTTCATAACTTTCAACCGGCAAAACAAAATCGTACAGCCGCGCAGACTCTGAATTTAGGGGAATTGACGCATTTCCGCCATCTACCGGCCGAAGGGGAGTTTTACATTTGAGACGTGCACAACAGATTAATCACAGTCTACAGCGACAATAACAAATCAAACGAGAAATAAACGTATGGTTTGGTGGTTAAACAATTTCGTGGACAGTTTAAAGGCCCATGGCAGGTTTCCTGTGATGTTTCAATTTTAATGTTGCACTGATGGGGTGATCTTCGGTACCCTTAAATAGACCTTTCGGAAATAAGTATTCGACTTTTAGTTGTTGAACAGCTAATTCAGAATTGTCTATAGCAATGCTTAGAATGTAATTGGCAATAATACATTCAGCATCTACTGTCTAATTTCCGTATTTTTTTTATTTAAGATATTAGGAAGGCTGTTCTATCTTTGCAGATTATTAAAAAGCTCTCAATACTGCGAGAAAGCAGGACTGTGGGGGGCAGTTCTCTTCTGTCACCCCGACGTGATGTCAGCAGCCTTCTGTAACGAATGCGATACATATTTTTTCTATCGCTACATTTATGGATTAGATGAGAAGAATCCAGCCGTTTGGACTGAATTTATTCGTTCAAACGGTTAATTCTACTCCTCTACACCATACGCTACAGTTGTCAGCGTCTGCATTATGAGTAATTTTTCCTTCTTTTTAACTTTCTGTTCACATTTAGCAAAATAATGCAAACAGTACGTCAGCAGTGTGGTACTTCAAATCATAAAAATCAAAATATTTAATTTCCATCAGTCTTACCAGTGTTTCCATTACCGAGTCACTGAACACAGACTTCGTACATTAGTTGCATTACAGTACACTTAGAAAAAGAAGATATATGTTGACCAATTTCAGAAATTCTTTAGTGTTCGTTTTTATTTGTGTATTTTATGAAGTAGCTGACCATTATCACAAAATCGAGCAAGTTGCCTAATAACCAAATAACTTTCCACAGTGAACGTGATTTTAGATTTTAATTGCGTTGGTTTTTCACTCATTTTGTTTTGTGGTTTTAATACTCTGTAGGATACCTGTGTATTTAAAAAAAAAAAAAAAAAGTTTAGTTTAGACCTTTAACCTTGATGTTCAAAAAAAAGCACAAATTCTAAGCCCTCTGTGAGAAATTCAGTCTCTTTGATTTCTCCAGTGCCTGCTGGAGGGGAACGGGATCTTGTTTAAGCGACCTTTGACAAATTCACTGTTTTCACATACGGTACCGTGCAGTACAGTAGAGCCCGAGCAAAGTACGGCAGCTCACCGCGGCGCCGCAGTCAGCCGAGCCCAAAGTTTCTTTTCTCTTTTTTCTGCGTCTCTGCGGAAGAGGACAGTGGCGGGAATGGCGCTCGTGCCGGTCAGTCGCGCGCCCGCTCGCCTGTCCTCTCCTCTCCTCTCCTGAGTCAGCGCGAACGGACGTGAATGTGGCGGTGTGGCTCAGCGCGGCTCTGCATCCGACCGTTAGTATTCGTTTTTATTCGTTTTTATCAGGATCCCCGAAAGTGGTCCGCTCCATGTAGGGCCTTTTTTTTTATTAAAAAAACCAAAAAAAAACAACCTTGACCGTTTCAGAGCTCCGGCGGTTTCGAAAAGCGACCGTTAACTGGTGGCCAGTTTCACAATCCGACGTCAGAAAAGTAACATATCGGCTGTTTTAGGGTTTTCTTTTAAACAATCTTCCCAAACAGGGTTCAACTGAGTTTAAAATATATATATATATCGCATAACCACTTCTTGAAGACTTGGGATTTTTCCCGTGAAATGAGCTTGAGTTAGCCAAAGCGAAAAAGCTGTCCTGTTAAGCCAATGAAGGCATGGATGTGAAATACAAAAAGTAAAAACAGACTCTCGTCGTATGAGTCAGTTTAATATCTTTTCGCCTGAATGCGGTGAGCTGATGATGAAAAGTGTCCCATATCATCGCTGCGATAGGGCGTCACTGTGTCTTAGACGCTGTACATCCTCATGTGTACATACAGGCCGCTTCTGGAAAATTCGCCCACCTCACCGTGTAGTCATGCGGAACTCGTGACGGTCAGCTCGTGCTCACGCGTCTTTCCCGCGCCGTTCGCTCGCGGCGGCCGGGGAAGTGTGGCCCCGCGGGCTCCTGCTGACCATGGTGGCGGGAACGCGGGCCACCTCGGCAGAATACAACTCCAGTGCAGTACCGATCCAGTACCAGTGTGACACCAGTTGAGTACCAGTGCAGTGGTGTTATGCCTGAATGCTGGCGAGGCACGACAGGTGCCACGGCACAAAAGCACACCCCCCAGCTACACTTGGGAAAGAACCCAAAATGCAGACAATAAACGGGTTGTGTATGGTTTTGTCGTTGTCATAGCCGGGCCTGTGTAAATTTTACACAATGTAAATATTTTAATATTGTCAAAATAGTGGCTTTGTTAGATCAAAATGTTATTACTTTGACATTGAGACCCAGGGATGTTTCAAAATCAGTCCTATAAGTCGTCTGATTATCATCTACTTAGTTTGGCCTTGAGTTGAACTTGAATAAATCTCATGTGAAATAGAGTGACAGAGCAAATACATATACAAATATGCCATGTGGCACGTTGACAGTCAGCACGTTATTGTTTTGTTTTTTTTTTCTTCTTTTGGCTGACAAGGTTTTGCAGTTTGTCTTCGTCACACACTAAATTCGTCCTGATGAGTAAAATGGATATTCATTGAATTGAGGCTGTTGCGTACTGTAGTCGCTGTGGGGCGCCAAAGAGTTATGTTTGACTCCATCCGGCGCTCATTGAGAAGAAAAGTGGTGGGGTTATCAGTTGCTTTAAGAGCACGTTAACATGAAATTCAGCTTGGTGTTTGGATTTGTATTAAAAATGAAATCTAATATAAAAAAAGTTTAAAGAACGTTATCGCATATAATAGTCGCCAAGACTGTTTTCTCGGTTCTTCGGTATCCGTGATTTTTGGCTGGGATGAACGCTGTAATTCTTAGTGTTTGAGGTCTGATTCGCTTTGGCATCCACTCTCTTTACATCATTAATTTGCTCAGCTAACGACAGTGCCTTCCACTTATTTTATGACACCATACTTTAGCTTTTTATCATAAACAAACTTTGTTTAAGCATGTCAAGCACACAGGAGGTCAGAGATTTTTCTGCACATACAGTTGACTTAATCTTGGCTACTGACATCCATGATTATAGGCAGAACTGGATAGGTCAGGTTACACCCAAGCAGAACCAAAAATGTGCGTGCTTATAGCCGGATCTTGTGCTCATCGTTGAAACTTAGAAACAGAGTTAACTGCCACTAAAATGGCCTGAATTCAAATAGGACTAGACATGCAACATATATATAAACAGATCATGCTTGTAACCAACATGCTCATAAGTGGAGTCCACTGTAGTTAGTTAGGACATCAGGAGAGAAGTGGGTTTGAAAGAGATTCATTTTGAGAGCATTCTCAAATGCTTGAAGGGATTCAGTAGTTCTGAGGGACAAAGAGAGCTGTACAACTCATCTCACCATGTCAGAGCGAAAACTGATGTGGGTGAAACTTCTCAATATTACACAGGAGGTATCCACAATATCAAGTTGTGTTTTTAATATTCAGTGCTCCTTTCAGAATGACTAATAAATAAAGTATAAATTCACCCAGTCAGTTGAGCTGACTCACCTTCATTTAGATACAAAAGTCATGTTAGTTTCAGAAGAGTTTTTGTTTAAGCCCCCTTGTGACTTGTGTTGCCCTGAGTGTTTGTGAATAACATCTGGCTGGATGGCATATCAGTCTTCAGGTGTTAGTGCTGTGGCTATGACAAAAGGAAAGGTCTCTGTTGGAAAAGTTGTTCCCTGGCTGCAAAGTGTGATTTCAGCAGAAGCCACAACTTTTCTACATGCTACACTTGCAGTACTCACTCAGCTGCTGGGCCTAGTAACAGATTACACAAAATATGAATTTGCATGTAAGGCCTTCTTATCAAGTACTTTGCTGTTCTGGGTTTTTATGTCTTTATTCATCTGATACGGGTACTGGAAAGCCCACAGTTCTGTATCTCCTTAAAAAATGCAGTCTTAATTTCACCCAAGCCTGCATCTGTGATACAGAGAAGCCGCTTTGACTTTTTTAATGGCAATCCTGGGTGAACATGATGTCATTGTCAAAGGGGGGTATTAGGAAATTCTGCTGAAAGAATTCTGGCTGGGATCAAGTTTTAGGTGAGTAATGGAACAATGATGAGTCTTCCACTGGTCACCTTTCTCCCTCCACACCACACTTTCCAGCCTTTCTCATTGTCCTTGAATGACCAAGCTCAGCATCAGACATCTCGTCCCACAGGCAGTTGTCTCATTGTGTCTCATTTCCTGTGACTGTTGAGTTGAGTCCATTTCTTGAGCACGGGAGTCCATCGCAGTCAGTGGGTTCCTGTTGCAGATGTTGTTCCCCATGAGCGAAAAGCAGGTCCTGCAATGACACGCTGGTGTGGGCAGACTGGAATCACTATGAGTGTGATAAACAAGTGCTGCCACACTAAACAGAGAGAATTCCCTAGAGACTAAGGGGACGGGAGCAAACCTCTTCATTTTCTCACAATACTGTGGTGTGATATGTTCATCATTATTAAATTTTTAGGTGTCTAAGTGTCTTAAGGATGTAAGCACACACTTATTTTTTCACAGAGCAGCCATATTCCTTGGATTCTCCGATGCTGAAGGCTGATGCTGCAAATTTCTTATCTTCAAATTATTATTATTATTATTATTATTATTATTATTATTATTATTATTATTGATGATGATGATGATGATAATAATAATAACTTATTTGAGTGTGTTTTTCTTTTTTATGCAGTGTGATATTAAATATTTTCACTGGAGGAATTTAAGATAAGAATCTTGCTCAAGTGTACAGTAGCAGTTGCAAGGAGTGATGTTTGAACCACAAAATTATCTGTCCATCCAAATTCATCAGCTGCTTGTCCTGGTCAGCAGCCTGAAGTTTATCCCAGAATTACTGGGTGTAAGGCTGGGTAGGACACCTGTCTGTTGCAGGGTACACACACACACACACACACACACTCAGTCACAAACTATAAGCAGTTTAGAGTCACTAGTTAATCTGAAACACATGTCTTTGGACTGTGAGAACAAACTGAAGTACCCAGAGGAACCCACACAGGCAGAGAGGTAAAATGTTAGCTCTACACCGGAACAGCCTAGCCGCTGTGACACAACACCACTACCCACGGCACTTCCATGCTCCACAACCAGCAAATGAAATGCTATAAAAGTTTCATGTTATGTAATAGCACCTTTTGGACTACATGAAAGTTCTTGCTCCATATTAGAGGACACAACAAATCTGATGTAGCACCTTTAGTTTTTACGCACAGACAGAAAATACCCGGTGGGCTTAAATGTACTGCTGAGCTGCAAGAGATTTGCTCTTGTGTCTTAAATTTTTAGTTTCCAGGTTGTGGTACTTTGTGTTCCAGTTGCCATGTTAGACTCTTTTATGGGCCTGGGGCTACTGAAGTGGAGAATTGGAAACTGTCATAGACTGTCTGTTTATTTGATGCAGGTAAAATAGGCATAACATTGTAATGTACAATTTTAGGTCTCATGGTTGGCAGTTCAGTTGTCTGCTAACTGCTACCGTCCTATAACTTCCTTATGTGCTGCTTATATGGTTGGTATTCTTTGCATTCTCCCCATCGTTGTCATTCACAGTAATGACCCACACTGAGTGATGGCCAATGCAATGTGTCTTGGTCAAAGTGAACTGGAAGGTTCAAAATACCTGCTGTTTCACTGTCAGTAAGTGGGTTTGATGGAGTGCAGTTGTGTATTAATTTTCATATACCTCAGACATACTTTGATTAAGACTTCTTTTTTAAATCCTCCCACCAGCATTGAGGCAGCTAGCAACAGTAGTTCTGTGTTTGTATAGCATTTGTGTAGTGTCAGATCACAGTCCAGCAACCCGTCCCGGTACGGTGTGCTGCTCTCAATAGCAGGAGCAGAGACGCCAAGCACCACACATGTGGCAAACAGAGTTTCCCGTTGATTGTGGCAGATCATGGGACAACAGGCAATTCTGGGCCTGCCACAGAACCTGAACCGATGTCACTCAAATGGCTGTGTGCAGTTTGGGTCTCACTGTAGCAGTGAGGGAAACATTCTAGGGGAAGGGCGTGTCAACTGCACCCATGGACAAGAGGAAGGAGGTGACAGGAGCATAGAGTGCAGGAGCTGCTGAGACACAGTGAGAAATCACTGCTTCCTACTGCTTCTCCTTGTCATGCTGAAACCATCACTCCACCATGTGGGCTGAAAATTGTAAAGGCTGTGATTTTACACCACACAGCAAAACCATGGGACTGTCCAAAACAGCAGCACTCTGACACGTGAGCAGTGTTTCCCTGCATGTGTCGGAAAGCAGAGGTTGGCTCCCCAGCTTGGGTGCCCCGCAAGGGTGACATCATGGCTGAGATGTTGCGGTCACCTTGTGGTCACTGTAGGGACACGCACACAGCAAGTGGTGGCAGGCGTTTGGGAAAAGTCTTCCAACTTTTTGGCTGGTGGGACTGACTTGTTCTCTGTAATTGAGCACAGTTCAAGGTGGGAAAACTAGCGTTCTGCTCGGCCACTTGGGGGCCAGATTCTAAATGACCCACTTTAAAGCCATGCATTTATTTTTTGCACCATGTTTGCATTTCTTTTGTTGTGATGGGTGACTCCAATGGAGCGCAACATTTGCACCTTAAGGGGGTTGGAAAATTGGGGAATGAGTCATATGTTTGGTACAGTGAACTATAAGCAATCTTGGGAAATTCAGTTATGCACAATTTCTGAATGTCACTAATGATAGAACAAAAAAAGGTCCTGCCAAAGTTTTGTGCTTATTTATGCGTTTATGTTTTTTGCTATCATCTCGTATCTACAGGGCTGCTGTGCTTGTGGAGATCTTTTACTTGTTGGTGTTTATCTGGCAGATGTTGCATCCCATTATACATATAGGAAAGGATAGCAAGGATCCCCCTTCTGGGTCACAGCTCACTGGAAACAGCTGCTCAAAGTGGAAGGTATTGATTCAGATTACACCTTGTTAGATATGCACCAAACATCTTTTCTTCCTATAAAAAATGATCACAGACTTTCTAGTTAAACAGTTAGTTGTATATCGATTAAAATGAAAGCAAAGTGGGACTCAGCCATTCCTGTCTAGAAAGACAGTCTGGTTGATGTTTTTCTCTTTTCCTTTGGAACCGGAGTAGAGTATCATTTTAAAGTGTTCTTTTCTGGGGGTTAACTCCTCTGCTCCTGGGTGTGTGTGTTAGAGCCACTGGTTTGCATCCGTTTTTCTTGGGAAAGAGAGTGCATGTAGAACATTAGGAGACCCAGAAGGACTAGCATACCCTGTATAACTGGCGCTGGGCTATTAAGACTGTAATCATGGCCCCCTTTCACTCCCGCCCCCTCCCGTCTCAAGCCAGTTAGTTCACAGTATCTCTGGGGAGAAATTACAACATGAAAAAGAAAATACACAGTTTTAAAGCTCTGTGTTTTCAATTTGCTTCCACATGGTTCAAATTAGCTATGTATTTATTGAGGTCGGTAAGTGGGCAAATTACCCGGGGGGAGAACCAGACAGATTTGTGGAGGGTTGGTGGGAGAATGAGAGGCCCTGGGTCTCCGAGACAGGTTCTTCATTGCTTCCATGCCACTGAGAACTATAGGATGATACATCTATATGTTAAGTACAACCCTTTCTGAATTTGGGAATGATTTCTGTTCACCAGCTTGTACCCAGATTCTTTCAGACAACCAGTCATGTGAATTTCTTTCAGTGAACAACAGAAGTATCAGCTTTTTGTTTCCTAAAACAATATTTAACTTTCAGTAGAAATTTAAATAATAATCTAAATCTGAATCAGCATTTAACACACCCATCATTCAAAGGGTCCTAACTTTTTTGTCACGCTATGATTATTGCTCCAGCAAACATATAGTAAAAAGTAAAAAAAGTAAATATATCTGCGTTGGCGTAAATTAATATTTGTGGAGAGTTAAGTATGGTGTGTTTAGTTCCTAAGCGTGTATGACGTTGAAATGTCATTTTCAATGGGTTCGCAACCATTTTACAAGCCACATGAAATGTTTTCACATTTGGCACTTTATTTTGGCAGTGCTGGCAGCCAGATTTTCTTTTCTGTTTTCAACTGACCTTTTGCTCCTTTTGGTCAGTTGCTTCTTTTTATAAACGCCTGTGATTGTTACAGGTGTGAAGTATGTTAACTTTCAATTTGAAAATATGAAAAAACCAGTTCTCATATGTTAATGCACATCTGTGTAATTTATGCAATACATCTTTTATAAAGTATACTACGGAAGAGCAACTTATATAAGTTCTCAGTTTATATAGAATACAACAAAGAGTGAATTTATAAAGATGTTTGTAAATTGTAAGGCATACATCTGATGCAATGAACACGTATTTTGTCCGTGTTTATCCATTCGTTGCTCCTTGTTTGTTTAACAAAGCCATATTTGTGCCTTTGAAGAATACTCAACAGTAAAATGATGTGGACAATTTGACCGCAAAGAGACAAGTTCTTAAGTTCAGGGGGTTGAAGGGGCCATGTTCCCACGATATCTGGACATACACTGGCTAATTTTGGGTCTTTTCACCATGACAGGAAGGGGGTTGGTTGAGGGGGGCCTTCCAGGGTGCACAACGAAAGCAGGGGGACTGGCCTGTTAGCATCAATTTGTGCACTAATCGTTGAAATAATTCAGATGAGTAAGGTCAGCTGGGACCAATAAAGGCAACTGAAATGTGTTCCATGAGCCCCAGCTGGAGACAGGAGGGTCTCCCAGGCAAGCTGGAGTAATCGATCCTATCTGTGGCTGGACAGCTCCGGGCTTTAGCTAGATGGTGAACACAGTAAGTGCAGTGGACATCACACATCACTTGATGTTACGGGTACATTTATTATGTGGACTGGGATCTCAGTGTCTGTGGTATCAGTATTAGCATGCAGTTGTGCTAATAATGTACAGTTTTTAAGGTTCTGGAGACTGTTTGACTAATACTTTAAGGGAAAAATAAAATGTTACTTTTCCAAAAAGTTCAGTACAAGGACAAGATATAAACCTTTTTACAAGAGAGGTGATTTTTACAAATTGTGCTGGATCTAGGGGCAAGGGGTGTCAGAGTGGTTACAGCTGCTGCTTAAGTTGCATCAGAGAAAACCAGAGGCTAAATAGATAATTTGAAATTGTGCTGTGATTTATGACAATGGCTGGTGGAATGTGCTTCCAAAGCAAAAAGCTCAACAATCTGAAAATTTGCACCTTAATGAAAACAAAAGATGGTTCTGGTTTCTAGAAACAAAGTCTAGATGCACAAGTTATAAAGGACTTATTTTGTCTCCAGTTCCATGTTTGTGAAGCGCGGCTCTTGATATGCTTTTGTTTCTGTCAGGCCACAGCGCGAATGTGACTTTAAGGCACTCCTGAGACGGAGAACTTTGCTGAGTCTGGAAACAAACAAGCAAAAGTCTAGAGTCCTAGGATTACATCATTATCCATGATGTCATCCTGTGGGGTGACTTAGGCACATGTGACCAACGGAGTGAAGTCACAATCAGTTTTTACTTTTAACTTGTTGCAAATAATTAACACTGGCTCTCAAGGTCACTGTTTTAATACTGATCATTTTTTACATTTTGTATGTGTGCCTACTGTCCTTTATTTTGCTTGTCAACGCCTGTCCGGTGATGTTTCAGTTTAGAATGGCCAAATGTAACCTTATCATTTGTTTTACAGTTAGAGGTAGCCATTTAATAAGCTCCACCCTCAAGCTAAATTCTGGAAGCACAGAAGGTAGTGCACGATGCAGGATTTTAGGGTAGGCTTTTATCTTCACTGCTAATAATACACAGCGCTTCTAATGGTGTAGTGTCTTCAAGCCATCCTATAAACTTTCTCATAAACATCCGTTAGCCAAATTACAAAAATGTGTCCATGCAGAGTATTCCGATAAGCTCTGGATCTCTGTGACCCTAGAATGGGCACGTTATTGATTATGGTTATTGATTATAAATGAATATGTTTTATTAAAACAAAATAATAAACATGTTGATTTTTACCAATGTCATGCATGTAAAAGCTTATTTTTTACTTTAGTTCATTTTAGATTATATTTTTGTCAAGGGACAATTTTGTTCTTTTAAGAAGTAATGATAACTTGAACCCCTCACAACGGGATTTCATGGAACTAACCCCATTATGTCAGGAACGGGTGTCATGTGTTCTTTATTCTGTGTAAAAGGAATGTATGTTTAAAGCCTGGGTTATAAACAAAACTTGGTATTTCCTGTTAAACTTACACTTTAAATGGCATATTATAGTATTTGAACCATTTGTTCGATGTTTATCTTTCTTTCAGAGGAAGCGTGGCAGCACATCTGATAGTACTTGTACCTCACAGATCTGCTTTCATATCTTGCTCAGTCTATGTGGAATTCACATTGGTTTCTTATTGTAGTCCAAAGACATGTGTTTCAATGGTATTGGTGGCTCTAAATTGCTATTAGGATGTATATGTGTGGTGGAATAAGTGTGTGATGGCCATGCAATGTACTAGCATCCCATCTAGAGTGTACTGTGCATCAGTGGCCTATACATTGGGGATAGGCTGAAGACCACGATGATCCTGGATTGGACAAGCATTTATTGTGAATGAATAGGTGGGTTTATTTGTGTACACCATAATTTTAAGTTCACCATACAGTGTATATACTACTGTAACAAATATAAGGATCAGGAATTCCACAATAATAGACCTTTTTGTACATACAACAAGCATACAGCAACTGAAACTTGTAAAAGCTAAATTTCAGGAGGGAAATATTAGACCAAACCCCTGACACTGTCTCCATCCATCGCGCACACGTATAAGCACTCCTCTACTTCTGCCCTGCGTGGGCTGTTTTCGGAGGCCCATCACCACCTACCTCCACCATTATCCTGTTCAGGAATTCCCTACAGGGGGACTCAACAAACTCACTGTACAGCAGGTGCAAGTACTCAAGTGGACTCCAAGCCCCAATGGACAGAACAAAGTGTTGTTGACATACATGTTGGGACAGTTCTGTTCCAGGTGAAATGTTGTGCTACATGTGACTTCTGGTGTTCCATTTACATGAAGCAACATTTCTTCTACTTGCGATTTAAAGTCTGAGGTGCCTTTAACTTGCTGGTTGTCAGTGGTGGGAGTTCCATTGTTTATCTTGTCATTGCCCAGCCTTCTTAAGCAGTGCCAGCTACAGAGAAATCAAGAGTGAGGGGGCACAAAGCTTTGCCTTCTGTGAGATTTGAAGCTGTTAAGATCAACCGAGTAGGTATATTAAATTGATTACTAAAAGCTGGGATGAGAATCAAGGAAGAAATCTGAAAAAAGAGAGACATGAGGAAATGTTTGAGAATGTCCTGGCTCACAAAAAAGACACTTTGGCTTCTGCCAGAAAGATAGGTACTCTGTTCCGAAAAGGCGGTGTCTACACCGTTGCTGACAAGAAGGTGTTTGAAACATGCAACTCTCTCCATCTGTTAAAGACACCCTTCTCGTAGTGAAACCACTTGCCAGGCCTGACGTCGTCAGTGTGAGCTTTGTGTCTATGTGTAGCAAACAGAAATATCACCAGGGCCTGCTTGGACTTGCCTGCAGCTCATGTCTGACATCCTACTCCAATTGGTTGACCCCTTCCCCTGTACTACTGTGTATGACCACTTAGGGAGACAAACTGGTAGGCTGTTTGTATATTACTATTGCTTGTTGCTACAGTGTTATTTTATCAGCTTGAGTCTCTACTTTGGGGCTTTTTAGATTTGAGAGGTCAATATATTGTCCAAGCTATTCCTTTGTAATATATTATTTGTGTATTTTTTTTATGTATACAGCATGTTAACAAACATAACAGCAAAATCGGCGTGCATATTTTTCTCCCCATGTCATTGTCCGCAAATGAAGAACAGGGAGGCGATATGTTGGCATTATGCCGTATTCACTGGGTAGAAATTCTGTCATCTGTACATTAAAATTAACAAAAAAAAATGTAGCGTACAAGATGTAAGTCCTGGGACTTAAAATTAAATGTCTATCTTTACTGTAAACTTGTAATTCTGAAATCACCAAAGCATAGCAGTATAGGACAGGTTCCCCGTTATTGGTTAAACCATTGCCTGAGTTACATTCCCTCTACTTACATCCACCTGTTTTCTGCATGGATGTTGTAGTTATTTGGCACATTGGACTGGAATCACTAAAAGTTTCTGGTTCAGATTCAGAAAGCAGCCTGTCACCAACATTTTATTTGCTCACAGCTTCAAAATAGGTGAATATAGTATTGTGTGTGTGTGTGTGTGTGTGTCCATACATACAATTTATAAAAATGTGCGCAGTAACCTCTGTAAATATAAAGCTCAGTTTTGGTTTTGTGTTTATGCACAGCTTTGTTTTTCAAACCCCTTACTTGAAATTTGGTACACAGGTCTTTCTCATTGTAAGAGCTTTTTTGCATTATCAAATTCATTAAGCCCCAAAAAGGCTATTTACTATTTTGCAAATTTAAAATTTAAGGCTTGAAGTAGTTGGAGTTGATGCCACACCCAGAGTGTATGCAAATATGCTCATAGATTTTCTCTATAGAGACACACACACACTGCCCATGTACATGCCATATACTCTCTACACACATTTACATACACAAATGCAGTTTTCCAGTCAAACATACAAATGTAATAAATTCAATATGATCGGTAGGTTCAAGGTTTTTATTTGTCATGAGTGCACTAACAGCAGCATAGCAGTGTTGTGACCATGAAATGTGTTGATTCCAGATATCCTCAGCAAAAAAAATATATAAATAAGATGTAGGAAAAATAAATAAGGAAAAAGAAGTAACAAATATACACAGAAGTTAAATAAGTTAGATAAACCTGTAAGGGCATATAGGGCATACAGACAGACTCTGATCGACAGTGTCTCACTGTCCAAGGGAGGTGTCAGTGGTTCATCAGTGAGCTAATAGAGTTTGGTAATACATAATTTTTTACTATTGTCTGTACATTACTACGGCCAGCATGTCTGGTCCTTTTTTGTGTTATCTGTGTGTTCAACCAGCAGCTGCTGCATGTGAACATCTTTGTGCAAAACACAACCTGTACATCAGACTGTTTTGTTTTCTTTGCACAAACACAATGGTGCCATGGAGGGGTGATGAGGGGTAGAGGAGGATGCTAGTGAGCACATGGAGTACAGAACAGGAGGGAGGTGTGCAGTACTGGTGGCAGGAAAGTGTAAAGTGCATTACTTCAGAAATAGAAAATCTCTATCTTCATCATCATCATCGTAACCACAATGCTGAAAGGCAGCAGGAGGGAGTAGCTGTAATGTGTGCAAACAGTATAACAAATTGTATAATCTGTACAAAGTGAAATTACAAAACATTATTAAGAAATTATCAGCGTATCATCCATGATGCCCTTTCCACTCTTCACTCTTTGTGGTGTTTTCATGTTTGACAGCACTAGCAATACTTATGTATTAAATATAACCACTTTAAGGGTAATACAGTTTGGTGATTATGTAATGTGTAATTACTTTTTATCTTTTCCATCACTATATTTTCTGACCTGGGCAGCCCTGGGTAACTCTACATTAATATACAGTGTGTACCTATTATAGTAGTTTCATAATGAACACAAAGTGCTAATAAAGGAACCAGTATTCCAATATCAGTAGCATAGTATGGTGTTCCATAGTAATATCACCGAAAGGTTAGAAATGAAGAGCTAATTTTTGCTAAAGCAAGACACTCCTGTTCCAAGAGCTAAAAAGTCACAAAGTCTGCCAACCTGGAGCTGAATATTTTTTTGCCAAATTTTGGCATCTGATATTTCATTTTGCAGAGACAAAGAAAAATAGTCATTATGAATTAAACATTAAAATGGTCTAATAGGTTCTTTCCCTCTACCAGGATTTTTGTCTACCCCCTAAAAACATTTCCCAAGGACCAGTCCACCTATACCCGTTGCACCTGCTATCTTCCAGTAACCGCAAAGTATAAAAGTGAATGAAGAACTCACATTAACCCAGATGACTGAGTATAACTGGGCTTGTGTCTGGAAAGACTGAAACGTAACCACATATTGTCCCTCTTTGTTTCTTTGTTTTCTGACCATGTATGGTTGTAATATATGCTGATGAACTCCCAAACATGCTACCAAAAAGTAATGCGGTTTAGAAGCTTGCCTGTTTATTGGGTTTGACTGCCTGGAACTAAATATCAGAAAAGGTTTCTGCAAAAACAAGCTTTGAAAGCAAGGTGGACAAAAACAGGAAACTTTCCCCTCATCAATTTTTTTTTTTCTAGTTGTGAGTCACAAATATCTAAAAATGTGTTCTTTGACGGTAAGGAAACAGCAAGTTCTCCCTGATGCATTTACCCAGATGAATAGAAAAAAAGGTATTATTTCTTTGTTTTCTTGAAGGTCATGAAATACTGCATGTATGTGAGACAAGCACACAGCTCAGCCTCACTGAAAGCAGAACTTGCCGCCTGTCAAGTTCATTGAGTGTCGCATAAAGGGGACATGGGAGGAGAGCTCACACCCACACAGCATCTTGATTGTATCCTCTCTGTCTGACCCCTCTTGACTAAACTGGTACCACGTTTCACACTGTTACAAGACAGATCAGTTGGTATGCATAGTGATCACTTCAAAGGAAACACTGATTTGGGAATAAATTTAGAGCAAAATCAGTTGATCCTTAAGAGCGAGATCTGTCCACACTTCACAGAGGCTGTAGGATGAGCTTGTTTTGGGACTGAAATTTACCTTTACATTTTTTCATTCAGCAGATGCTTTTCTTAAAAGCAGTGTACAATGCTGAAGAAAAGTGCATGTCAACACAGACAAATGATTTGATGAAGCACATTGTGTTTGTCTAACACTGGCATGCACTACACCAGTAACTTCCTGCAGAACTGATGGAAATACAAAGGTGATTGTGACAGATGGTGTGATGCAAATTTATAGAGCAGTGTGAAGATCCACAGAGGAATAAGTCTGAAAGAGATGTTCTGAGAAGCTTCTTGAAAAGCTCCTCCATATTAGGGAAAGAGCCCACATAACTGACTGACTGACTTGAATTTCAAAGCTTTTGGTCACATTACAAAGGCATCGCTCAGCTACGTTCACAACACCCCACATCTACATGGCCTCTGAGACCAGGCCTCGGTAGACCACTGTGAAACAACCCCGCATGACCCACTGCAGGTGTCGGTCTCCTCCTCGGTGAGATGCCGGTGGGTGGCCCCTCTGTAGTGGCTATGACTCCGCATGTTGGTTGGGAGACCATTCCAGATGGTGAGCATCATAGGAGTAGATTGTTCCCTCAATGTTGTCTATGAGCAACCATGAAGTGTCCTTCACAAACTTGAATCTGGCCCACAAGAAGAAAAAAACAGGTGTGTCAGGCAATTTTGACAGAACATCACTTAGAAAACTTATGACTGCTATGGATGCTTGAATTAGTGTCAGGTCTTGTGTTTGCTGTTTCTGTGTGTTTGCAGTGGGGGGGTCTGAAACATGAAGATCTTTAATTGGCAGCACATGATGCAATGGTGCAGCAATTACTTTTCTTTTTAATACTAACAATCCCTGTTGTCTTTAAACTGAATAAATAGCGGACAATAGCTTGTGTCTACTCCAAAAGAGAAGTATGGTGGCCTATGAAGTCGGTTTGGTTCTCACGCCAATTATTTTATTTATTCAGAATTATTTTAAAGGACAATCCACATTTGTGTTAATCTTATAATGAATTTAATGACAAGGTTGTCAGCCGGTCTAACTTTTGCCACTGTAAGATCTGGTGTCTGAATAGTTTTTCCTGCGCATATGTGACCAGTTTACATACCAGTCATCTTTCTCTGTAAGGGTGCATATCTATGCAGTCTTTATTTTAGCCTCACGTGTTGAGTACAGTGTGACTTAATTGGGGGGGGTGACATCAATGCTTGTTTGCTGCCAGGTTTAAAAGCATGTCCGTCTCTTAGGGCACCAAGTCCATTGTCCTTACAGCAGGGCATTCCACAACACAACAAAACACTTTGCTTTGATATTTGTTTGCCTAATAACAGTGTTGAGCTCACAGGTCTCTAATTTCCCGCTGCCGCAAGTTTCACAATCCACTGACTGACATTTGGATTAGCTGTTTGGCAGATGTAATTGCTGCTGTTGCGACAGTTGGAGGGGGAGAGGGAAACGTCTGCGTAACAGAAGACGGGCACAATGTTATTGAGAAACAATAATTAGTGTACTAGCTCCAGAGCGCAAGACAGTTCAATGGCAAGGAACATCTTTGAAGATTTGCCCTGCTAAGGGGCCCCATAAATAAGAGGAGCTCCATGTTTCTGACAGAGCCCTCTGAATGGGTGCCAGGGCTCATACAGCCACTCGCCATACATTCGAACCCCCCAACTGCTCCTCCTGACTCCTTGCTAATGAAGATGACACAAGTCCGATGAAGGGGAAGGGCCACTGTCCTCATAGGGCTATCAACTGGGGTCTGCAAGTAAGGGTTTGTTAGTAAGGACCTCCTACCACTCCACACACCCTTTCCCACATCCACCCAGGACACTCAAGTGTACCCCCCAAGTATGTGGACCACATCCTGTAGACACAGTGTATGCTCAGGAACCTGGCAACTGTAAAACTACTTACAATAGCATATCTTCTAAATTAGAATATACTGTTTTCAGCAAACAATGTGCCTTTTTTTCCGGATGTGACAAGCAGGGAGGGTGAGCAGGACTGAAGAGCAGGAGAAGTTTAATGAGATGAATAAACAAAAAAAAGGGGGGCACATTTCACTACATGCTATACTTGGTAACCATGTATGTGACAAATTATTTGATTCAATACACATGCGTCATATCACTTCCTGCATTGGCAAAATGGCATGAAGAGACTGCATCAGCAGGTTACCAGTGGTGCCATCAGGAGCACAGTAATTCAGTGTCACAGGGAGGGTAACCCAGGGAAGATACCACACAAGGATTGTAGTTGCTGTGAAGTTACATAAAGTTGGCGGTGTTGGCTTGATTCCTGCATCCTTTATGGTAATATTACTGTTTTTCCCTGAAAAGTGTTCCAAACAAATGTTTATTTAGGTTTAGAAACTTTGGTTTGTGGGATTAAGATAGGAGTGTTAAAGAATGCCAGTGCACTGAGACATAAAGGATGATAGAAGCTTCTGTTTGCGTCATTGCTTCCAAAGCCATGACAAAAGCCCTGATTATAGCCTTGTTTTTGCCCTTATTTTTTAATTTTGTACGCAAAGCCAAGCATTGCAAATGGAGCTGAGTGAGTAATGCTACCACAGGTTGTAGTTAACACTGTCCTGTTTCTCGGAGAGCCAAGGCTTCGGGATTGCGGTGCACTGCCACAAGTGACACTTCCAGCTCACGTGGTAAGTTGAATTCCAGAAAACATATCTTTTATCAGATGACGGAGGTTGATTCAAACATTTACAGGAAATTGCAACACTCAGAGGAGAGCGGGAGGCCACGAGGAACATCCATGGTCTGAAGACATTGGGGAGAAATGCCTTCAAAGTGATTTGTAAATTCCAGTTATTCCTGCAGGCTTTTAAGCATCGGTTTCTGAACAAAATTTTTTATGCTAGCATCTCAGCTGGTTTGTTTACATTTCTGAAGTTTTCTGCTTAGCATTGTTTCTTAAAATGCAACCATTTTCATTGCCCATATTTAGAGTACAAAGGAAGGGAATCCCATACACCTCGAGCAGTTCCGGAGTGGGAAGCGTTCTTGCTCAATGGAACAAACAATCTCATTCACAAAGCCAGTCTCTAGCCAAGCAGTCAGCTTGGAGTGTATGGTTCTTCACTTCTCCACATTTATGCATTTGACGTGTTGATATGCACTTACATTCAAACTGGAGAAATTCACATGCTTTACACGGGTGTGCTTATGTGGTTAACTGGAACGTAGAATATTGTTGCGATCACAAGGAGTCTAGTGATTGTGTGGACTCAAGCGCGGATGTTTATTTACAGGTGGATTCAAGTGCTGGAATTTATTAAGAAATGGGTTGGTGTTGGACATGAAGAGGTGGTGCAATGAAGACCGGTGAACCTGAGTACAATGACAGGAAAATAATCAGGGGCATGATAACTGGAGGACTTGGAGAATAAGGAGATATGCAGGTTTGGAGAGGTAAGGAAGGAAAAGTGGGATTCCACAAAGTTCACTGCCATTTTAAACTAGTTCTGATGGCCAGATTGAGGACATGTATACCACAGGTATTAGTAGTTAAGTGCAAGGATCCCTGCTGGTCAGCTGGAAAACTTGCTTACCATACCAGAGAGTTTGACTGAGTGTTTTGGTTCCCAATGCTGCATAGTGGAGACATCACCTGCATAGACACAAATCCTTTCTTGGGTTTCGGAAGGAGGAGGACTCCCACTCATATAGATGAAACAAGGCATAACACAAGGTAAAGACAGATGACAGAATCAAGCTACCATTGTCTGTTGGTAAAGAAAATTCTTTTCCTGTTGTTCTATGTCTGGCATTATCATCAAATGGATTTATTATTTGTCAGAGATTTTTTTTTTTTTTTACTTTGTAAGTTCTTTTAACTAATTCTGTTCTGCTTATCATGTTCAGTTTTCTTCATTTTAGACCAACTGCACTTCTGCATGGATAATAAGTTGAGCGTGAACCCCTTGGGATTTGGTTCACCACAGATTGAAATGTCAGGATTCCAGATGTGTAAAGCTTGCATATTGTCAGGCATGACATAGAAACCCAACTTCCTGTCTGTGAACAAGTTTTTTCACAGAAGCACATTACAATAAAAAGAGAAAATTATAAATCACATCAAATTACCTTCTACGGACTGCTTACATCACTGTAAATACAGAAGACAGCTGGACTACTTTGCTTGACAATGACTTTCTTATATTGTTGATTTAGCTGTGAAGTTCTCTAGGTTACACTTCTGGTTTTTCTTGGTCTGCCCAACTGATTAAAACTTTTTTATGCTCAGGTGGATTTGAAACCATTTATTTTCTCTTCTTTCATCTTTACTCGTATAAGTCTGATGAACATATTTGAGGGTTCAGAAATTGTGCCTGATCACATGTGGAATGAACCGAGAGGACTGGTACTTCAGCTGTAATGTTAACTCTGCATGTGCTTGCTTCTCCTCTCTTGGCATGGAGTCATTGTAGGAAGCTGACAGAGTCTGTTGAATAACTGGCCTGGGGCCATAGTGTGGTGTACTAGCAGTGGATTATTGAAGCCACATGCTTCTTAAAGAAGAGGGTGAGTACTGGAGTTGGGTGTGGGGGAGGGTTCTGCTCCTTATTGGACATTGTGCCATGCCGATCCAAATGAAAAAATGTTGACAGTCAGCCCTCTTCTGACCCTGCATCCTACGGTGGTATCTAAATGTGTTTGTCTGACCATATGGTTTACAGAGAAAATGGGAATCCCACTGGATCAAATTTATAGCTCCCTCAGGGAGTGAAGTCAGAAAAAACAAACAGCTGGAATTCAAATAGAAAAGTGCCTTCACCAGATTTAGAAAAGAGCAACAATGGGTGCCTTTTCTGTAGGAAACGGTATCAATACTTTCCACACTTGATAGGTATGCTATGAATCCCTGCAGAGAAATTCACACAAACAGCAGCTTAACACATGACATATAGCATCAAAGTGGAACAAGTGCAGTTACTCTTAAGATCACTTCCCTGCTTCTCTATGTTGAGGCGCTAACAGGCCCTTGAGTGGCATTATGGAGGCAGGTGGCTGTCAGTAAGAAGGTCCCCCAAATGCATTTCTTTGTGCACCATAGTGTTTCTCAATAGTGCCTGTTTGGTGCTCTTGGAATGAAAACAAACAGAACGCAATCGAGATGACATGAAGGCGGGCAGGCCTGCAAATTCCCCTGCGATTGTTGTTTAGCTTTTGTGTAGCTACAGCTGGGTTGGTGGACAGAGCCAACAAGGGAAGGTGGTTAAGGGGAGGTCACTCAGATATTTGCGAGGTACTGATGTTATGGGAGCACTGTGAACAGTTTATCTGAAAAACAAACAAAACCGTAGGCAGCTCTTTAAAAAAAAATAATACTGGATTTGCAAGTTACTTTATATTTTAGATGAATAAATTACAAAATGATTGTGTTTCCAGTTATCTTTCTGCATTGGCTGGTCGGGTAATCGTGGTGTTAATCGTAACTAATAATTTGCGTCTGAAGAAACTAAAAGCGCAGATGGAGTTTTTCTGAGTAAAAACTGGACAAAGGAAAAATCCCTGGGTTACAAGTGATGGAGAGAGCAGAGACTGACTATGAGTGGGGGTCAGAAACTGGCCCGAATTTAGAGCCAACCCATATCTGTGCCCCCAAAGTCTCTGTCGTTCCAGCTGCGTGCATCGTGCCGCAGACAGGCGCCCTTTGTTCCTTCCTCAGCCAACAGAAGAAGAAGAAAAAATGAGCCTCGACACAAGTTCTCTTTTCAAAGATAATAAAAAAAGCTTCTATTGAACGTTCAGTCTAGGGCCTTGTTGCCTGTCTACATATTCCTTTGTCATCTTTCTTTCATGCTGAAATGTGCAGACTTCATTAAGCTCAAAAGGGCAGAAACCTCAGAGGAAAAACAAAACTAAACACTGCATTGTATCTTTGCTGCACCGGACCCATCCTTACTGTGATTGTTTGTGTGTGGATCAGCATGCAGAAATAGTGTTCTTATTTTGTAAGTGAACGTTTTTTTCTAGAATGTTTTAAAGTGTGCTCTGAGGCTGCTACCACTATTGTCCTCCTTTCCGGACAGAGACATATCAGAAAGAAGAGCGTAACTAAGATCGCGCCTTGGATGCTACAACTGGACAAATGGTTTCTCTAAGGAGAAATTGCCGTCATGTTGCACATTTGTGTTTTTATTGATTTTACAAGGCGCAGTCCTGAAGTAACCTTCAGATTTGCTGCAATTCTGGGAACTGAGGTAGCAAGAAAGATGGGTGACACTGAGCACTCAAAACAAATAAACATGTTACCAAAATGCTGATGTTGGTTCACTTTTGTGTCTGCCCAGCTTCTAAAATTAACATCTTTTTGCATGAAAATTGCAGGATTTTTTTTCATGTCAGAACACTGCATTCATTCAACCAAAATGACACAAAAGAATGAGCTTGGAATCATATAAAAAAAACACATTCTGGACATTTATTGTCTGTCTCTTGTGTATTATGCTTTGCTTAATTGTTGCTTTGTTGCTCCCATGATCCAAGACAACAGAACAATATTTAACAGCATCTCCCTCCGATTCACTTTTTCGAAGGCTCATTATTTCTGGATCAACTGTGAAGTCGGGCCCTGTTGCAGAGATGAAACTTGCGGCCGTCTGACTCCCCGGCAGCTCTCAGTAAGGCACTGCGAGGAGAAGCGAGATCTCTGGGTCTCTGCGTCAGCATTTCCGAGCCTCGGCACCCTAAACGTGGCTCCCCTGGCATCTCGTCGTGCCACAACTCCGAAGCCCTCTCCCTACCGCGTGGACCCCCGTCCTCTCCCCTCCTCATTAAGAAAATGAGCTAATTGGTGGTTTGTTAATGGGCCGTGAGGTTTGCTGCCTTTGGGAGAGCTAAAGCGAGTGACACAAATGCGGCGCAACCAGCTGATGCTGAGCCCTGTCCCATGGCCAGCGCTCAGTCACTGGGGCTGAGTGTGAACGTGAGGCCTTGCACTGACTGTCCTGCCCTGGGCCAGACAAGGTGCTGCTGGGAAATGAGGCTGTGCCAACCCACTCCACGCTATAAACTGTCAGGTGGTCAAGCGAACCACGCCAGTCATCTGGACAATGGCACCCAAACACTTTTACTTTTTAACAACCCCTGGCATTCAGCTGCAGGCTGGACTGTTGCTGCTGCAGATTATTAATAACTGTGACTGTTTATTTTGGTGGGTTTTTTTTTCGTCATTAGTTTAGAATGTGAATCGTTTCGCCCACCACACCTTTTCCAAGTGTCGGTTAATGCACTATGAATGTACAGTGAATAAACGCGTAAGAGCAGTTATTACCAGAAGATGAGAGCATTATGAGGTGGTTGCAGAGGTATGAGGCTCCAGAGTGAGAACTCCACCTCTTGGGGACAGTCTCACACACAATGAGGACAACAGATTAAGGAGTAACAAGGGTGGGGACTGGCAGAGTATGCAGTGGCTCCACCTCCCCCATCCCACCCACTTGGCATGGGCCTGTTGCAACCTGGAGCACATTACTGCCGGCCCAGCGACCAGGACCCGATCCTGAGGCTAAATTTAGAGCTCATCCCTCAGGAGGCGCTGGTGGCTGGGGAAAGGCCCAACAGGGCCCTGGCCTGAGCCACAGGACAGACGCATGGACCGGCACGACCAGAGCCCCTACTCTTCTGCACTATTTATAGTGCGTACATACGCTGTCACACCTGACTCCGATAACGCTCCGAACACACGACAGATCCAGTTCCGCTGCGTCCCTCAGTGTCCCGAAAAGTACTTGCCATCGTGGACCTCCATCCGAAGAGCAAAGTAACAGCCAAGCACCAAACAACACGCTTAGATGATGGGTCATTGTTTTGCAGTTTGTCCGGCCAAACAATTTGCACTTTAATCAAATACACAAATAAGTTTTCCGTGTTAGGACACAAACTTCTGCTGATTGTGCAAGAGAGGGATGGGAGCAGATGAGTTCTTCCATCTTTTTGGGGTAAATCCACCTTGAGCAGGTTGTAGCATCACAGTTAAAGCTACAGAGCAAAAGAATTGTTTATTGTTTGGCCTTCATGGTGTAATGGTGGCAGCAGAGAACTGCAATTACACTCCCCCCACCACACAGCTCCTTCCTTCCCTCCTTTCCTTAAAATAGAACGAGGAGTGGACCAGCTGGGGAGACAGACAGTGGACTGAGCTTGTGTTCTGGTGCATGTTTGTGAAACAGCACCTTCCCCCCTGAGGGTGTGGAGGAAGAGGAGCGGGGAACAGGCAAGGGGGGGGTTAGTGATGACACCAGCCGATGAAGTCATACTCTATGACATCATCTTCTGGGTTGAAGCCAGAAGATTCGGTGCACCCACAGCCCCTTTGGAGAACAGAGGAAAAATATTAGTGCTGCCATTCATCTCGGGTGTGCGTGTTCGTGTGTGGGCTTTTCGGACCGCGATATGGTGTGGCCGATGCGAACCCTTCCTCAAATACGTAACATGTAGAACTGAAGGTTCGCTCCTCTTCTTATACTTTAGGTTTTCCATCTTGTGTGCAAAAAACAAACTCCAGAGGCACGTCTTCTTCACATGGTATCGGGCAGCCTGTGCTCCTGCACACGAGATGTGTGGGGTTTCTGCACCTTATTTAAAGGTGAGTGTAAATCCACCCGGGGTGGCCCTCTATGGAAGGGGTGTGGGTGACTCGTTTGAAATTGGTTTTCAATGAACTGTAAGGCTTTTGACTGGCTTGAGTCGGCTTGATCCCTGTGCCCTCCCCGTCTGTCCCCGGAGATGCAGAGCACTCGGCAACAGAGGGCCTCTAAGGGGGAGAGATGTCGCACTAAGAAGGAATCTCATACTGAGGCCCTTTCTGCATGGATTGTATGTCTCATTGAGGCTTCTGTCTGTTACAGCTCTGATTTGTTAGCCCAATATGGTGGGGAAATAACTACATGAACGGTACCCACAGATGTTCCTGACAATGCTCTCTTCATACTTTGCTGCTTTGTTTGTTTGTTCTCGGGATCAAAACTGGTACCTGCCACCTGTGATGCTTCAGAAATCAATTCTAGGCCTGAACGCACAAAGCTTCTGAAAAGAAAAAGAACCATTGCAATAGCGCTGTAAATAAAATAATATTTCTTACAGATTCCTCACATGGACATATTTTGGCGTAATCAATGTACGACCAAAACAAATCCAGTGACACACAGGTACGCACAGCAGCAGGACCGAGGAGTAAAATTTTAATCACGTTCACAGACAAAGGATGTTCTTTAAATGACAAGTGAAACATTTAAATGACTTGGGTATTATACTAGTAGATGCTTGAATTGTCCACTGACACCACTGCAGTGGTGCTGCAGAGGTAGCTACTCCAGTTACTCCCTTGTTGAATCCACTGTGATGATGGTGTTTGTGGAGACGACTGCTAGGCCTAGGTCTCAAATGACTCTGTTTTACACTTCTTTTCAAGCACAAAACTTGGCTGGACCCTGAATAAAATATTTAATGAAATACTCTAATCTGAACTTTGTCGGACCGTTGACAGAAACTATTTTTGTGATTCTGTCAAAGGGCACACACACAGTGTAAAACTATGTTTGGAACAGGAAGTGAGGGCTGCTGACCACATCAGCAGGAAGCACAGTGCTCAGTTCTTGCTTCCCAGGCTTACTCAAAGACTTATTCTCACTTTGTTATTTAAAAATCTCACAATATACCCAAACCATCTCTCAACAGGAGTATCTGCTCATATATGACTTGAACTGATGAGCTGTGTTTTTACTCCCCATAGCTGAGTGACATTGACTGAAATTTACTGAAATACCATGTACTATCATTAAATTCTCAATCCTGGGGAGGGTCCTGGCGGTCAGGTGACAGTGCTACTCAAAGAGTCAAGGTGTCAGCTAAGTAAAAATAATAATAGTAATAATAACAAAGGTAGCAATAATAATAAGGAAATATTAAGGTTTTGACTTTGTCTTTTTATAGCAGTTGACTTGTTTAATCTGAATGGTGCTACTTAAAATGTCATCAACTGGTTGCAGCATTGTGTAAATATTTAAATTGTATAAACACAATTTCATAGTGATTTTTAATTCAAACTATTTGAAGTTGTTTCCACAGTCTGTAGCAGTGAATGAGGTTTGGCCACTTTGCTGTACTTTTTCTGCAAAATGTCAATCTCTATAGAGTCTATTGTTGGCGATATTCTGGATTAATCTGCCACAAACTGTTAGCAGCCATGATGTGTGGATTTGAATAAATTGCCACTGTTGCTGTTCTTTAAGTCCCGTTGTAGCAAGTTACGCTACACCCAGCACATTTGTCAGCACATTGCTCTCGATGCAAATCTTTGATTCCCTTGTATGAATGACTAAGAAACCCAAGGGTTATGGCTTTCCATGAACTATGGTTGAATACAGAAGCATAAATCTGATTTCAGTCCAGGCCGTCTCGGCTGAGACAAAGGGCACACATTCACCCATAATGCCTGGACATGGTTCAAGGAGTTTCTTTCATATTCACACGCTGCACAATATCACTACAATTTCTCTCTCTCTTGCTCTCTGTTGCTCTCTCTTTTCCATTCAGAGCTCTGTCTTGGCAGCCTCCGGAGCCCTGACTTTAATCCTCACCCCTGGTTCTGATCCAGAAAATGTCCAACGGGAGGCCTGTGCCTGGATCTGTGGAGACATCCCCGTGTGCAACGCCTCCTCAGCCACTCCTGAGTTTGTAAACATTAGTTTCTCTATAAAGACGTCTTCAGTTTTGACTTCTCTCTCAGTGTGAATTATTTTGTTAAAGTTACTTGCTGTTTATCATTGGGACGTTGTGGAAATTCCGCTTTCAATACATGATCCTTGCATATCAAGTTATCTGCATCCATAAGGGTCTCGCTCCACTGTATCACTAAGGTCATGACACTCCGGGATGCTGGAACTCTATGTGGCATGCCGTATGCTGGAGACCTCTCCCACCCCCAGCAATAATGCACAGTGTTAAGCAGAGTGGCATTTAAGCTATTGCTCTCTTTCCTGCTTCCTGCCTTGTGCCATATTACCTTGTGTTGGGAATTTCTCCATTTCTTTGACAAGTCCTGTGTCTCTGTGCTTCCATCTGGACTGCTGAGACTGAGAGTCATCCGGTAAGTGGCGTGCGTTTGTCAGCTTCTCTGCGTTGTTGTCTCTACAAAAAGGGGCGAAGGGTGAGGCACGTCTGCGAGTTTCTCCGTGGTGTTATCTGTGCGAAAAGCAGCCAGTCAGCTTCTCTGTGCTGTTGGTGAGTGGAAGTAGCGAGCAGCTGAAGTAGCGAGTGATGCTTGTCTCTGCAAAGAGATTCGGGGGGGGGGGGCAAAGCGGTCGGGTCAGAGGTTGGGTAATTACCGGGGGCAACAGGTGGCGTAGTGGTTAGAGGTTGCACTTGAAGGACTCAGGTGTAAATCCTACCTCCTATTTGAATATACATTTTTACTTTTATTTCACTTTAGGCTTTATAAACAGGTAAAATTGGGATGTACCACTAAGTTAGCTTAGAGAAAAGCATTGTATAAGTAAGTAAATTTGTCTTTATATAATGAAAAGTTAAAAAACAGTGATTATCTAGTGTTCATCTGTGTTGTACTGTTACATTAAAGTACAGTCAGTGCATAATGTTGCACTCCTGCTGTTTTTGTTTCTGTACTTTGAAAACACAATTGCTTTCCAAATCTCATAAAGATGACAGTTTTTGTAACTACTTATGTGTTACAACAAAAATACTCGTATCTTGCACTGGCTGGAAAGATATATTCACACACATCTTGTTCCAGACATGACTATCCCATGACAAGACAAGGGCAGCTAAAAGGGGAACAATTTCAAGTATACAATGTCATAAACACCATTTTCAGCTGTAATAAATAGCAAAGTTTTTAAGACTCCGAAAATGTACATAAACTTTGCTTTGGTTGATAAATGATTCTCACAAACCACAGCTGTGCGCCACCATTGTCAGTGGGACTTGTGCAGCATAAACTCTAGTAAAATGTTGTTTATTCATTGCAGCTTATCCTATACTTGTACTTTTTCCATCAATACCGTTTTCCGGACACAATTGCCGTGTGGTCTACAGCTCGGAAACACCCCCCTCCACCTTCACCGTTGGACTCTTTTAGCACACAAATATGTTCTTTAACTCTTCATATGGCACTGCTTTATCATGGAGAACCACTAGTGATCCTTCACTGGTGTCAAACGCCGGCTACACAGCGAATGTGCTCTTTAAGTCAAAACATTTCTGCCTCATCGCCAGAGGTGAAATAAGTGTGTGGTCGGTGTCATGATTGGAAACAAAAGAGTCCGTTCTCCCACAGCCTGAGCAATGCTCCACCGATGTCAGTGTGTGGGTCTTCCATCCTTCCATGAAGGCTATTTTGGGCTGTGCACGACCCTCTCCTCTCCGTTACCATGTGCAGTTTTGATATTGCAGAGTGACCTCCCACGTGAGTCAGGTCTTAGTCACTGGCCTCCCTCATTTGGCTGACAGCGGCTCTCTCGCCCGAGTGTGTGCTTCTCCCACTCGTTCAGCCCCCTGGAGCCCTGGGAACAGCTACCAGCACAGAGGAGATGAACCTCCACTGTCTTACTAAAGTCTCAGCTATTGGTGAGTGTGTCTGACATTGTATTTTGATGCAGCATATGCATCTGTGTGAGTGGAGGGGGTGTTTACCAGGTTTATGTCCATTACGTTTGTGGATCACTGTGTGGGTTGTGTGTTTTCAGGCTTAAGATGTTTGTGTTATATCTTCCAGGCTGTTGGTAGGACCAAAACCAGTTGTTTCTTTAAATGTTCCACTAAGAGGCAGCAGTCAGGGATGGAGTTGTATCTCCTCTGGTCTACAGACAGCCTGGCCTCGGGGAGAAAGGGGCTCTAAACTTTGGGGTCAATCGAGGTCGTCCCATCAGGACCTAGTGTGGTTCTTCCGGTCACACCCCGTTGAACCACCAGTGTTGGACTAAGAGCCCAAATTAAAAACCAGCGCAGCATTTTATATTGAGTAGTTTAGACATTTTGACCAAAGCTATCAGCCACTGTATTTTGGAACGATTGCATTGAATAGTTTGTTTATTCAGCATATACTTTTCCTTAAAGTTGTTCACAAACTTCAGCTACTTAGACTAATTTTCCCATTTATATGCTCAGTAATTTTCAGGACAATTACCTTGCTCAAGGAGGGGTCCTTTGAGTGCAGGGGGTGGGGTAGCACTAACCAGTATGCCACCTGCTGCTCCTTGTTTTCCCTAAGTTGCCTAGTAAAACATTTGCTCATTTAAAGCGTCTCTAACACTCAAAAGTACAGCAGAAGCAACTGCCTATCAAGGGTAACACTATAAAGTGAGTTGAGCTGCAATTAAAGCATGGGCCAAGTGCTCGCTATGCCTCACTTCTTCTTCTTTATCTTAACCGCATCGAACCCAGCGCCGCCAAACAGAGAAGCCTCCTTTTGCCAAACTTCACAGTCGCCACCAAAGCGCATCCGAGCTCATGGCGCGCGTCCTCCGCACACGTCACAGCGCGAGAGTGGCAGGGCCAGCGGACGGAGAGCACGAGCGTCTGGGCGTCACAGAAGCGCGTGGTACAGGCATTTTCTGCACCTGCGCCTGCAGGCGTTGTGTTGGATGCCAGCCCCGCAAATGATGTCGCCACTAAACTGGAAGGCTGACTGGGAAGAAAACCTTCTGTCCCGGTTTGGTCCTACCGTGTTTTGGCACCCTAAACACTCAAATTCTCATCATTTATGTCTCTTCCATCCTGCAAGCGAGCATTCCGCTCAGTTTCATTTCCCTCACTCACAGCATGTAAATTTCACAGGTAACGCTGAGTTTCGAAAACGCTTTTTGCCTGATTTTGTAATTCACTTGTTCACACTAGAATGGTAGAAAAGGCCCTTTTGCTGACTCAGTTTAATTCATTTTTTAGCAGTCTCCTACACATAGCTGCCCACTTAGCCTTTCAGAGCAAAATGTTTTATGTTTGTGCAGCAGTGTGTCTATATATATATATATATATATATAAACAAAACATATTAGTAATATTAGATGGGTAGAAAGTACAGAAACTGCCAATCTCCACAGGAAACCACTCAAATAAGTGAAATGTTGGTTTTGGTAGGTTGCAGGGTTTGTTTTCTCCCTTTCTCTCTGGCTCATATTTATCTTTTTCGGTGGCAGCTGTGCAAAGTTGTTTTTCAGATCACAGCACCCAAATGCAGTAGTCATTACGATACTCCAGCCCCCACAACTGTAATAGAATTTGGTGAACCATGACCTTTGCTTTGCCTTGCTCCTTCTGGGTACGTTTTTGCCAGCAGTCAAGAACGTACTTTAATTCTAATAGGCCAGTGTGGCCTGAGCAGCCTTCAGTGTTTGTTCTCACGTGCTCCTTGCTGCTTACAGCTTCACCCTATTCTGCATGAAGCAGCACTCCCCACCCCCCTCTAGACCCCCAGGACCAGATTTCAGAGACATGACCACTGCCCCTCGCTGCTCTTCCTTATGCTCATGGTTGGCGCATCGTCAGGTTCCCGCTCTGCCGATAGTCCTGTCTGGTTGTGGCCCCTGCTGTCCCCTGATCTCCACAGAGGCTCATAGTTATCTCGCAACATGTAGTAGAGGCTCAAGGCTGATACAATATCCACCCGTTTGAGACATCCACACACACCAGAGGACAATGAAAAGCCTGGCACAAGGACTGGGAGCAAAGTGTGGAAAGCAGGCATCCCCCTCAAGACTGGCAGTGTCTGGTCTGAAAGAGAGGCATGCTGGGAAGCTCAAAGGAACTACGCACAGGCCCCAAATGTCTCCTCTCCCCAGGCACATGGCTCACACAGCTCCTCCAGTCTCCCTTCAGCAGGTGGAGGACAGGCAATTAAAACGAGAGTAACACTTCATCCCCATAAACAGGGGCTGTGAAAACAAAGCGACTGTGGAACTCCCTTGCTTTTAGATGTTTAAAACTCTGCCCGTCAGAAAATGGAAGGACGGAGAGAAGAGACTCAGATGTATTTGAGTGAAGGTGTGCCGGCTGTGCCGTGACCCTTGCGCGTATAACCTGTTTGCGGTAAACAGACAAGCGGATGCATTCATAGCCGTCATTACCCCACGTTTGCTTTTTTCACCCCCCCCCCCCCCCCCAGCTGAGAGACAATCCCCCCACTCTTCTTGCTGCTACATTTTCTCCAAATTAAAAGAAAAAGGCTCATGGATAAGTAGGCCATCCAGCGTGACTAATGATCATTTCTCCAGGAATCAGCGGCAACCATTTCAAACTTGAGCAATGTTCCAACTGGCCAATCACAATCTCCTGCTGACCTACTTCTTTTGCAAGAAACAGGTGGCCACTGGACAGCAACTGCTGGCCTCCTCTTTTAAAAGAAAGTCAAGCATAATGAATTTGAGCACGGGTATCAGACTGGGCATTTTCTTAACGTTTAAACAGCCTGGGTGGGAGAAGAGCAGATTTTCTTTGCGGCATCGGTCTACATCTTCATCGCATTCACAGTCCCGGTTTAGCGTCCACGTTCCAGCCGTGCCTCGTGTGGATATTCGGTAACCTCTGGGGCACAAGAATGTCTGGGTGGGGCTGCAAGTTCAAGCTGATGCTGGACTTTAGAGGCACGGGAGACTGTGTTCCCAGGAGCAAGAGGGGGCTGTGTAATCGAAGAGGGTAGCAACTCTTTATAAATAGGCAGGAAGCGCATTCAGGCTGATGCCTCAGAAATGCAGACAGCTCTTCCACTTGATAGGACTTGAACGAGATATAGATAGACTGTAGGTGATGGACAAGGGGGACACAACACTACCTAGTGCTCTGGTTTATTACATGGACTGTTGTTTGGTGTCCCGGGGATGAGCCTATCTCATGCTAAGTCCTCAAGGGAATATCTGTACATGAGTGTGATATTTCCATGTACAGAGGATTTTTTTTTTTTACTTTTCTATATTTGCTCTTTTCAGTTGTTATTATGGAAAATGGTTATTGACAGGATTGCCAGCGAGCAGAAATTTCAGTATTGCTGTAAGGATGCGATTTCTCCAGTTTTAATGATCGCCATTTTAATGAAATCGGTAAAAGATATCGGACTTTATAAACATTCACCGGAAAGTAATCTGCTAACTCACTCGGGGAAGTGGTAACAAGTATGCTCGTTGCATTACAAAACAAGGAGCCCAGCTTTTGGTATTTTAACGCTGTTGCTTATCTGTCTCGTTTTAAATATGTGACATAAATCATTTGGTTACAGACCAAACAGAAGTGTTGTTTACAAGACTTATAAATAACCTCTGGTATTTTAAAGGTTAACCAACAATGTCACAGAGATCAAGTGACTCATATACAGATTCCACCCACGTTGCATATCCTCTCGGCAGAACATAAAATTTGCATATGCATTTTTATGCTAAGTTTTAATTTTCATCACCATTATGTCCATTTTCAGTACTGATGTACTTTGGAAACAATCTTCTCATGCACAAAACAAATTCATATATAGCCTTTTTAAGATTTCAGTGTATTAAATAATACATCATTCAGTTCTAGAGAAAACCATTGTTTTTTTCCACTCCTACGTGAACAGATGTTAAAGTTCATAAAAAAGACTGCACACAGTAGGTGTCCCCTTCCCTGCACTCTTTTATCTTTTTAATCTACTTACAGAAGTTTTGATAAATGACCTTTTTACATTATTATACAAATTGATGATGTTACTACATTTCATTAAAATGTTTAAGATTGCCTTGTAAAACTTTTGTAGTCAGGACTCTGGGTCCTGCACCTTCCTCGTGTGTCAGATGGTTTTGTTGTGTCTGTATAGAAGACGGGGACTTAAACAGATGTACAGCTGTCTTTGAAGAAGTGGCCGCAGAATCTGAAGCCGCCCCAGCGTTGCTTATCCAACCACAGGTGGATGGAAGATACTGGAGATGTTGTCTGTCTGAGCTGAGCACTCAAAAGGTTAAGTGAGGTAACAAGCCAAACCGTTGGGTCAAAGACAGTGGCTTTCTGGTCTTGCTGCTGGATCCCCATGGTCTAACAAAGCGCGTTCACGAGAACAACCTTTAAAAGAAAAAAGTTACGAGATTAAATAGATTATTTTGAATGCTTTCCATTTAGCATGCTGCCTACACAAATGCAAATAAGCAGATGCAGCAAAGACAGTGCTAACCATGGAGGCTGAAAAGCAGCAAATATGTTTGGCCCAAGCAGCACATCACAGAGGTTTGGACCAAAGTTAAGAAAGTATCTGGGAAGACAAAAAAAGAAAGATTACTTCTGAATAAAAGTGAACACATGTACAAAAAACACCTAAAAGTGTAGTAAAATGAGCTGACTAGTTGTTATAACCAGGCACTTTACTACACTTTTTTTTGTTTCAGAACGCACGTCATCTTCAGTCAGTCAGTAAGTGTCAGACTTTAGTACACTAAGTGTATTTTCAAAGTAATTTTATTTTTAAAGGAATGATTTCCGTATTTATGAACCTAAGTTTCATGTAGTGATCATGTAGGCGACTCAAATTAGAACACAAATAAATAAAATAAATAAATGCACTTTACTGTCCTCTTACCAACAGAAACATACAAATTTCAACCTCATCATTTCAATACTGTTAACAAGGACTGAAGATGTTTCAGTTTCTTCTGCTGGTTCTGGTTTGTATCCGGCGTCTCGTCCAAACTCTTTGGATCATAATTTCACGTTCGGAATCCAGCAGGATCTCCTGGAGGTGCCGCTCCTGCTGTTTCGTGTCCACCACCGCATCATGGTTTTGGTTTCCCTGCACAGTTCAGACTCACAGCTCACACCTGGGTTTCTGCTTGGCTTTTGTCATAAAACTCTTGGATCATGATTAATGTTTTATCTATGAGGTGAACAGCGCGGTGATGTACCGGAGTCCAGAAATAGCAGAAGTAAAAAAGTACAAATGTGTGTACAAACAGACTGTAAGCAAGGGCCTCAGGAGGATCAAGCGGTCCAGCTGGAAAATCCCAACCTGAGGGTCCAGGGGTCCGGAGCTTCGCGTTACCTGACACGCTGCGCCGCCATGGTAAGACACCACTGCCACTGCCGTGGTTTTGACAGGAATTCTTAAGCAGAGCTCCGTTGTCATTGTTCCTAAAGTTTAGAGGGAAGGAATGGCGCACTAAACGCGACCGACAACCCCCGTGGAGCCCAGCGTGGCCGCGGGAAGTCAGTGCGAAAATAAGGCCTTGAGCAGGGGTGGCCGCCGTGTCCGAGCTCCCGGCCTCAGCGAGAACGGGAAATAAAGAGAACAGAAATAAAAATACAGCTTCCCCCGCAGGTGGGACGTTTGCAAAGTTGGCCGCTTTAATGGTGTCGCGTTGGTTAGATTTGATAGTGGAATTTTGAAACCGGCCGACGTGGTTGCAGATCTTATGATTCTGTGGGGTTTGCTGGCTTGACGTGGAAAGTTTGAAATGTTCTTATCTGCAGAAAGCAAGAGTCAGAAGCGAGGTTCAGAATGACTGTGCAATATTATCACGAACGTTTATTTTCAGTCGTGTAACGGGCGGTAGGGTTGTTTTTTTTCTCGAAATTCTTTTTGTTTACATTTTGTCCGGAGTAACCGACGTTCCCGCGAATTTCCGTCTCGGTTCGAACGACTCAGACGGACGGGGCAGCTCTTGATGGCGACCGAATGGGATGCAAATATTCCGCTGAAAACTTTGCTTAAAATCCAGAAAACAAATGCCAGTTCCGTAAACACGGGCGGTTTTTAATAAAGACACAGCCACGCTTCTTCGGAGCGCAGAGTCACTCAAATCATAGCGCCAATTCCTATTATAAATGCAGACGAAGAGGAAGCCTTGTATTAAATTGATGGCGTCAATTTTTGCGCATTAACTCGTTAAACGAAATCGCAGCAATTGCTGCAACAATTGTAACTTTTCACAACTATTTAACCAAAGTTAAATTGGCCTAAACGCACTTAAGTGACCGCCTGAACGAACATCAAACATACATCAATTTGCCTAAATCGTTCGTTCGATTTTAGGTGCTGCGCCATTTGTGTGCTTTTTGTTGTAAACGTACCGTTACGGCTAAATATATAATTTAGCTATTTAGATGTTACAGAATTGCAAGGTAGCACGAAATGTTGTTTAAAACTCCATGTAAATACTTAATAACTGTTTTAAATGATTCCACAGTATTTGTTTCGTAATAATAATAAATGTGTTTCGTTTAATAGTGACGGCATTTTAAATGGATATCTTTACTGGCTGCTTTCACATCGCTGGGGGAAATATTGTAGCTTCTTGGTATCAGCATTAATTGGGGAAAACTTGAATGAAGACGCCTTTTTCTTAGTGTTTGTACAGTAGTCTGTTGAGCCCGCTGAGGTAAAAATATATATCGTGTCATCCTAATTACAAAACCAAAAGCCCATATTTTACCGTGGACACCAGCACAATGGGGTATATCAGAGAATTGGTGAGATTTTAACAAATTAAAATCTTCTGAGAATTCTTAAGACATGTTTCGGGTAAATGGCGCGTATTTAACAGGTAAACCAAAGCCAGGCGAGCGACAATGTGATGAATACGCTGTTTACATTTTGTTTTCGAATTCATGTACATTTAATCGGAAGCGGTTACGCTGTTTTACGTGTTATGTTCAGCGACTGTATTGTCATAAATATGGGCTGCAGATGCTAGTCTGACAAACTAACGTCCTTGGCAGCGCCACAGTGCAGCCCACGTGGGGGAGAGATGACGACGCACTGATTTCGGTTGAGAAATAATGAAAATAATGGTTGTAGAAAGCACGAAATGAAAGGTCAAGCGAGGGAGTAAAAGGTCCCGCTTCCAAGTCGTCTTAGTGCGACGAGGAGAGGTTATCGTGAAAAGTCTCCTTTCTTTTTAACATGGTTTTAAAGGGCACCTAAAAAGCCGGGAAAGGCGCTCAATAAACAGCCATACCTGTCACTTTGAGTGCGACGTCAACCCACAACTTACGTCCAATTATTTTACACGCAAGTAGGCAGTTTTCGCTCGAAATGAACGCATTTTCAAGCTAAAACTGCAAGGAAAAAAACTTTACTTTTCGCAGTCATTTCTGCTGTGTTCTCCGACTCGTTCCTATTATATTTCCTGTGTGTGTGTGTCGTCGTAATTTTTTGTTATTTCGTGGCATTATATTGCCTATATTACATCCGGGTCCTTGTTGTTGTTTTTATTCTGCCTCTGAAAACGGGGGAAACTAATTTTGGAAACGCGAAGAGGGGTCTGGTTTAGATAAGAACACCTTCACCTAAGTGAGGGGATTCCTGCATAGACAGTAGGCTATGCTTATGTGTATTAGTGAAAATTTTATTCACTTCACAGCGTCGTGAGATGCATCTCCCTGAGCTATGACGGTGCACTGATATTTCCCGTGCCCGCCTAAACCAGCGGCTCTCAGTCGGCGCAATGATGAGCTGCTTTAAATCAAAAGAAAAGGCAGAAACGAGAAACAGAGGTCTGCACAGAGACTGAGATGTACAAAACTTATTTAGGAAAAGAGGAGAACAGAATGGCCCACGTGGCGACAGTATTCCTAAACTTTAGGAATGAACTTTAGGTGCTTTGATGATCCACATGCGGTGCTTAGGGACGTTCGCTGTCTGTCGCCGACCACGTGTCACCGGCGTGGCGACGGCACCAAACGTGGCCGCTTCCGTCCGTCTCAACAACTCTTTGTTGGGTCTGCCTTGCTCAGGCCAGGGAAGAAACGGTCGTGTTTCTGGAAAATGCCGAGCCCACCTCAGCTGTGTAAACTGAACTTCAGTGGCAGTGTTTTTCTCTTGCAGGCATTGCCAACTCCTTAAACTAACTTCCCAAATACGCTGCTGCTTAAAAATATGACTTCTTACTAAAAACTGCCTACTGTTGAACCTGTAGTCCATCATTTAACACCTCCAAATGATTTAGCGCAGCTTGCGTTCTCAAAACTGTGGATTTTGTCGGTTCATAATAGAACAAAGGAGGTACAGAATTACGACTATTGGCTTAGAACTTTTTTAGCGTTTTGGCGGCTTTTAAACGACTTGCAGTAGCTGCGCGCAGCTGAGATATCAGAAATCGGTCAGTTGTGGAAATGCCCACTAAGGGGCCTTTTCACGAAATGTCAGCCCAGTAGTTTAAAAAAGTGCAAAATGTACACACAGTGGCGAATTCGGGGCAAGATGCAGTAAACTGGCCGCGTTTTGTTTTTCAAACAAAGTTCTTACATCCAGAGAATTATTTAGATTCGTCCTCACCGTGAAGGCTACATATTTTACTCGCCTAACTAAATGATAAAATTGACAACTGAACAAATAAAAGTGTAAAAGGCACACTTATGCCGTGGAATGAGCAACATAACACGTGTAGGCCATTTGCTGGTGTGAAAATGTTCAGTTACCGCAGTACGGTTTAAACAAACAACACTATTGCACTCAGTTTCGGCTGGCTACTGCTGCTTTGCGAAATAAAATCGCTAAAGGTAGATGTCATTAGTATTTATACGCGATAAGTCACAATAAAACTGTTATTTTGCTGTTTTGCCCTTTTATTAATGGGAATGTTTTGGTTAATTAAATATTCGCTGTTATACACACCGCATCAGAAATAAAAAGGCATACATGTGCTTAAATGTGCATATAAATACCTGTTTACACGCGCAGCAACGTCTATACGGAGTAACAGGTGACACTGAAACATGCGGACAGCAGAACGCAGAATTGCACTAAAGCAGGAGTCTGCCTATAGTTTTACTTTGGCTCTGTGTAATATATTTGAATAAATAAATCACTAGAGGTCAACAAGCAATGTGATCCGATATGAAATTAAATTATTGATGGAGTGCAGCTATACCAGAACGCTGCGGATGTTAATACGAAGTGCAGGCAGTGTTTTTGCTAGTTTGAATGGAAAATTGTGTAAAAACACCCATATACAGCGTATAAGTGAGGATACACACCTTACTGCCACTGAAAGAAAAGAATTGGTCTTTAAGCTGCGTGTACAGTTTACTATAGGCTTCAGCTTTATAGGTCCACGGTTTGGAAAGACTATTTTATTAAACTGGCATTATTCAATATTAACATATTTTTATGTCATGGATACCTGATGTCCGCTGTAACTGCAGGTTTCAGCCTGTAAATCTTAGTGGAAGACGGTCTGCGGGCTGCGCTCTTTAGGCCTTTACTGGGGGGGGGGGGCGCGACCGGGAGCTGCACGCGGACCCGTGACTCGCGCGTCTGTCAGTTCGCAGCCCCAGCGGAGCCTCCAACTGCGTTTAAAGTCTGCAATTATGAGAAACGCGCTGGAAAAGACCGCTCAGGAGACAGGAAGCTAACACCGAGGCGGAGCTTTTGACATTTTATTTTTCAAACAACAACACTGTTTTGCGGTATTTAGCTTTGCGCACGCGGCCGTGGTCAATTTCGCAAACGCGACTGGAATCCGCTGGCGTAGATTCACTCGGTGGCAGCAAATCAGTAAAGTTTCTGATGCAACTGCTCCGTAACCGCGACAAAGGATGCTTCACCTCTCCTTACCACGTTCACAGTGTTGGCAATTTAAATCCAATCCGGAATAAAAGACAGCCTTTCTCCTCTCCGAGACGTGCTGAGGCGCGGAGCACTCAAGCGCTTGTGGAAGAGCAGCCCCCGTGCTCGGCTCCCGCGCGCGCCCACCAGGGGAAAAAAACTTGGACACTTGCTGTCCACGCGCACATCGGGCGGCTAATCGCAGCGCGTGGACAGCGGGCTGTCGACACCCAGTCCGCGCGCGCGCGCATCTCTCCTCCCGCGCCCGTCTGGTCTCCGTTGTCGTCGTCGCCCCCCCCGAAGCGCGTGCTGCCGCGGCGCGAAGAGACGGCGGTTATTCCGGAGCACGTGATCAGATGTGATCTGGCGATTTTGCCAGGGCGGAGGGTGTAGTTTTGTGTACATAAGGTCGTGTGCGAGGTTTTTTTTTTCTTGACGAAGTGCCACCGCTCCGCCTCTTTTCGCAACATTGACGCAATGTATAAATACTCGAACAAAAGGACAACTTCCTTGAAGCTTGGAGAAACTGCGTTTTAAAGAGAAGTCTTTATTGTAGGGCAGACGGAGACACCTCGAGCTGGAATACAGTAATTTGCCTTTGAAAGAGACGGCTCGACATGCATTTTCGGATGGTCACTGGTTTCCGGCTTTCAGAGGCACACAAGTAAGTGCAGTTGACGATTATAAGTCTTTATGCCTTCTCTCGCATTCTGTCTCCATGTATATCAGTTTGCTTTTGGGGAAGCGACTCTCGCGAAGCCTTTGTTTGTTGCAAGTAATATGTCCACACAATAAATTAAATAGTTGCAAGCTCTGTATATCAAAGTTCTTGAACAACGTTATTCACGCAATGTGAAACACGAGGTTCATTGATGAAAAAAAAATCTGTACCTTTAAATGAGGTAAACAACGAGCGCACTGTACATACAGTTGTAGCGGATGGACAAACAAGATGACGTAATTAAACGGATTGGTAGTAAGGTGAATAGGAAGGTATTTACAACCAGCGTTAACTTGCATACATCCGGTGTTTTTGCTTTTATCCAGTGTCCGGCGTTCTAGCAGCTGTCGTCTGTTACAACAATGAAGAATGAGGGTAAAAATCCACAGTACAAGGGTGCGTTTCATTGAAACACCGCTGTGTGTGCAGCCTCAGTCGAGGATTTGCTTGTTTCTAAATTCAACATCGCGTTGAAATAGTTAGCATAGCCAAGGCGCTGCTGTGTGCCGGTTTTGTAAGATATCGTGTTAGATTAGCCGTCATGTGTCCACACGGGTTCAACTGCTGGCTAATGATAAGTTCCAAAAATGAAGCAGTTCGCGCACGGTGCAGCCTTTATCACAGTTATTACACACAGTATTTCCGACGAGCGAGACTGTCCGTCTTTCTCGCACAGACATTTTCACCAGGCTGAACGAACAAAGAACTACAGATACTTAAGCTTGGTGGAGCGCGACAGCGGAGAGCAGGCGGACTGTTTACAATAATAACAGCGCTGCGGTGACGTCACGTTATGGACAGCTGCGTCGACCAGCGGAGAAACTTGTGAAGCATCGGCAACACGCTAAATTTGGAAAGCGGTTACATCATCGAAGTGCAGGACGCAGGGGGCGGGACTTCCGCTTGAGTTGGGGCGCCGAAAACATGCCGCCAAAGCGCGGTCATTTCTGCTGCTTCGCTCGCAGGTACCAGCGAAGCCGTGGCGTTGGAGCTTATTTCAGACAAAGACACATGTTTGTGAACATAAAATCGCTCCTTTTAACTGGATATTACTTCTCTTGCACATACTTTCATATCAACTATTTATATAGTAGCCGATTCCTCAAGCATAAGACAATTACTTCGACAATAGATATTATAGTAAGGTATTAAGAGTTTCTGTCAAATCCAGACTGCACTTCACTTTTTCCAAGAGTTCTGCAAACATATGCTTTGGAAATAGCGCCACATGGATGGTATAGGATTAGTTATGTTGTTTTTCCGTAATAAGGCTGCGCATTTTAAATGGTTTTTAAACAACTGAACTCGTGTTTTAGGATTTGGCCAAATGCTGCATTAAAAATTAATTTTGTAAGTGTGCAAAGGTCGGGGAAAATGCACGTTTCTGCTATTCTGTTTAATGATAACTACATTATGGGATAAACTAGTATAGTGTAACGTTGTCATAAATTAAATGAGGTGTTAATCAGTCAGTGTAGTATAAAGTTTGGCCTTTGATATCCAAAATGTCAATATGAAGTATTATAGCTATAAATTTGCATTACAAAAATAATGCAATGAACATGCAAAATAGCGTTATTTCCTTGTGGTAAATTTAAAGCATCTTAAGGCCTTTTTAGGGTATTCAGGCTCAGTTGCTGTTGCTCCTGAGGATGTAGGGGTACAGGTGTTACAGTTACCTGCCTATGGCGTTATACACGATCCTATAGTGACCAGAGTGAAGGGGGAGGACAGGTTATCTACTTACATTTATTAACACAGTCCCAAAACTACACAAGTGTCCATTTTGAAGGTGCTGAACTGGTTTTACTGACACTTTTTCAGGTTTAAAATTGTTTTTTGACTGTATATAAAAAGTTTGTTTTTTCAGACTCTAAAACTGGTCGATTTACTGCTCATCTCTTGTTTAAATGTCGAATGTTTTGATATTGATAATATTTCTGGCCTTTAATGAGCTTTATCTGTGTTATAGTTTGTCAATGGCTACAAAAAGGTATGTTGAAAACAGTGCCGCTATTTCACGTTTTAAGTGACCTTTGTTTTTTTTCTAATTTTTTTGTAGCGTTTACCTTAAAATTATTCGTGTTTTGTCTAAAACTTTATCAATACGACGTGACGGATCGATGCGCAGTTATACTTTGTTTTCATGACGAGTGTAAATTATCAGTTCTACAATATAAAATTATTTGGGGTCTGTAATAGAAATACTATAAAATCTTACTCGCTCCGTTTGTCGAAAGAGTTCATCAGAGTCTTTAGATATAAAGTTACCCATCTCCACCTACACCTGTGTGCGCGGACTCACCTGTACGTGAATTAATAAAGCTACATCCTCTCCTGTCCTCATCTGCAACAGGCAGGATCGGCGTGGTGGACTGAGGACTGTGTTTACTGATCCTCCACTGTACTTTTGGTTTTACTTGACACGAGTTAACCCGCATGACGCTGGAAGGTCCTGGACGTGGGACCGACATGCCGAGTCACCGTCAGGCAGACACTAGCAGGAAAAGTGCAATAAAGCCAAATGTCGAACAACTGCCGCCTTCAAGCTTACTGTCTGTCTGTCTGCCTGCCAGTCTGTCTTTCCAGCGCGCACTTCAGCTGCTTTCGTAGTGGCGTCGGCAGTGTTGCTCTCTGGCGGTTTGGTTCGCTCAGTGAAACCCGTTAGGTGGCACGGCAGCGTGCCCGCGCTCTGCGTGTGCGCGGCAACAAGTGTCGCGTAGGAGTTCATATTGACTGCGCATAGCTGCCTCAGGTCTTGAGGTGAGCGTCGTGGCATCGCAACACTCGACGCGCTCATCGTCCACATGCGCCAGCAGGCAAACCGAGACAAGGACGCTTGGTCAGAAGACTATTTCCTGTTACAGTGTGTTTGTGTGTGTGTGTGTGTGTGGGGGGGTGTTTTGTAAGGGGGTAATTTGATATGCAAATACGATAACCATTTGACCTTTCATTGTATTTGAGCTCATTTGCATCTAGACACCTTTACAGTGTATTTCTCTGCATCTGGCTTTGTGTAAATAATAAGTCTGTCTAAAGACACATAGATAAGTTTCTCATTTGATGGTGTATAGAAAAAGTTTTTTGTTATGTTTTAACTTTCTCATTTGAGTTATTTCCTATGCAATTTGCATAGGGAAAGAGGCTGCTAAAGCAGTCAGACTTGCAGGGCCTCTTCTCTTCTTCTCACCAGAATTGGGAGGGATGTCCCCAGATCTTTAGCAGGGATATCAGAGGGTGATTCTGTGCACTTCTTTTTTGCTTAGCAGGTCAAAGGTGACTGTTGTGTTTTCAGGGTGAATTGCTGGTAACTATTGGCTGTTGATGGATGTGTTGTCGGTGAAGTGTGCTGCCTTGGGCCACAATAGAAGATGCAGCCTTCCCTACACATACACGCACGCACATACACACAAACACTCCCGTTGCCCCAACCCCCCTCTAGCTTTTTATGATACGGGTAAGGGGTGCAGCTGCTACAGATGTCTTTGACAAGGGAACAAGAGAGAGGAGGGGATTCCCCCATTGAATCAATGGGTGGAGGGGACCCAGTATCCCCACAAACAGCTTTCAAATACTCTTAGATTGGGGGGTATCGAAGCATTGTTCAAAAATGGACTCGGATACACCAGCAGGGTTAAAGTTTTCCAGTCTCTTGCTGGCTATCCAGAGTTATGAAAAACACTTACTGAGACTGTTCATTTATTATTGTTAATTAATTTTTACATCCTGAATTGCAATAATAGCAAGAAGTGATTGTAGATTAGTAAATAATTAGGGGCAGACCCAGTGTGGTTCGTGACATGGTTATTAGAATAAGAACATAGCATTCATTTTTAATGTACAGCAGTTATATTATGACGTCATGCATGTATTATTATGGCCATGGTTATTAGCCACATGTCATCAAAAATGTGTCAGAAAGATGAGGGTAAAGAAATGTAAACAAATTTTTGTAAATAACACTAGTTTGTAGTGGTGTGTGCTCTAAGCTGAAAGATCAAAAAGATTGTAACATTATTACATGGAGTGTGTACTCTGTCGTTCTCACTTACCTACAATAAACCGAGCTAAAGGTTTTGCATTTGCACATAACTGATGTTCAGTAGAAATTTAAATGGGGAGTAAGATTTAAGATGACTTTATTGTCATTTTGCATTTGTACAGATGTACATGGAGAATGGAATGTCGTTGCTCCTGGTCCTGATGTACAATACACTTAATAGACAAACGCAAGACACATACACAGGATTACAAAGACAGACTAAAGTAGGATATGGTAGCGCTCTGATCTTGTGGTGTTTCGTGGGGGGGGGGGGTGTTGAGGCCATTGATATGAATTTCTCTTTGTACAGTCTTTTGTAATCAATAGGTCATGGCATTGCTTTTAAAGCATTCTGATGTAAGTCAACTTTGACTTCTGAAGTATTTCATTTTTAAAAATCCTATCTTTCATCCCACTATATTGTCAGTATATTTTTATCTACACTCACTTCCAACTCATCCAGGGTTTTACTCACGTCATGAACACAGAATGCAGAACTATAGTGTGAACTAGTGTGTGAATGCTTGACCAGAAGTCAGCTTGCAGTGTTAAGGAACCGCTTCCTCTGGGTTTACTGTTAGACTCCTCCTTGTTGTTGAACCCTGAGAGGAGCAGAGGAGCCACCCCAGACTGCCACCCCCCAGCCCTGGCCTGTGTGACTGGTTTGTGTGGGAGAGGAGGGTCATGAATTCTCAGACTTAGAGCCTACCTTTTCCCACTCTGTTGATCAGGAACTGAAATTATTATCAATCTAAAGAGTCATTTGCATGTGAAATTTTATTTAAGTAAATCAATGTGTTCTGCAACTTTTATTTGTTTGGCAGAACATTTTAATGTGTTATCACAGAGCATTCTATTCACAAACCACAGTAGTTGTTGCTGAGGGTGACTTTGAGGTTTATTTTTTAAACTATGTTTTACAATATAATTTGGATATTTGGACTCTTTACATCATAGTTAGTACAATTTTACTCAGTTTTACTCATGGCTGCTTTGCTAACACATACAGTATGAGTGTGACCTAAGTCTACAGGCCTAGCTATTAGATAAGCAAAAAATTAAATTTGACATTGATTTGTCCATCACTTCATTACTGTTAACTGCTTAATCCTGAGTCGCTGTGGTCTGAAGCCTGTCCTGAAATCATTGGTGGTAGAATATAAAACTATCCCCCGGGTGGCAGTCTATTGCAGGGTGACCACATACACACCCATTCAGGCTCACTAGAGGCAATTTAGAGTGACCAGGTAGCCGGAAATGTGTCTTTGGATGGTGGGAGAGAGCCAGAGCATCTGAAGGAAATCTACACACACAGGGAGAACACACAAACTCCACAGAGACTGAGCTGGATTCAAAGGTACATCCAACCAGGCACTGTAAGGCATCATCCCTACTGATCCTCAAATGCCACCCAGGTTGATTCATGCTATTGTTATTGTAGAGAAGATTTGACCAAAACATTGTATATGCAGTTTACTGATGTTTACCTCTACTCATCCTTTTAGTTTGTCTCAAGGGAAACTGCTAACTGAATCTTGTATTTTGTCCAAATACTGTATCTACACAACAATACTTCTTAAACCTAGTTTCCTATCCAAACTAGCTTTATTTTTCAGCAAAACCCCAACACCACCTATCTTTCTCTGCATTACCCCCACTTTTTGACAGAAAATCCTTCGATCAAAACCAAGACATTTTAACCCAATGACACCAATTACATCCTCTGCTTGTTGGTTTCTTTATGTAATGTGGCATGGGTCAAATCTTCATGGTGTTCATTGTTAAACAGAAAATATACAGTCTGACCATATTGTTCATTATACTGCAATTTTCAGGGGCAGTGAAAACTGTCACCAAAACATTTTTAAAGCATTACTGCAGCAGAACCTTGTGGATATTAATCTGTCACAATTTTGTTTTGACTGTTTTGTCTCACCTGTCTTGAATACCTGTCTTACATGGACAGATTCCCAGTGCTGTGGTATTTGTGCATTGTTTTTGATCGGCCAGCAGTCTATGTTGATTTTGCTCCAGGTGTGTCGTGTTCCATCTGATAAGGGAGGCATACTACAGTCCTTCTGTGTCCTGACATGACACCAGCAGAAGCCAGGGCTTGTGTGCGGGCTTGTTCATGTATATGTCCCCTGAGAAAGAGCGAGCCATGTCATGCTACATTGTTCCCTGTAATAAGCAAGCAGACTTCACCATAGCCACTACTTAACCATACAGCCATGAATCCACTGGCGCCTCTATAGTCAAGTGGTCTGTGGTCCAGTGGAAAAGCTTCCACTGCCGCTGCTAAATTCTCCCTGAATATTCCCCATGATGGCTTTATTTCGCTGTTTTGTTGCAAATGTTTTAATCGAAAGGCCTGTTGTTGTTCAGCTGTTCCGTTCAGTGTTTTGTACTGTAGGACACCGTATATGACAGCAGAATCATGGGGTCACAGCAACCTCTATCTATCCCTGTGACTTGTGGACAGTGGAGCAGGATTTTAAAAAGAGGAAAGAAAGCAAATGTATGTTAATTTAACACAAATGTACACTCTGTTCAGATATGGTCAGCAAGACACCAGTGCTAAATTATCTGTGACATGAACCAGTCACCCTTTTGAGTGCAGTCCTCCAACCATGAAGTGCATGACTGGTTGGGCAACTTTTTGGCCCAGTGTTATCCATAGAAACATTTCCTTGACTTTTCAGGAGTTTCACTTTACTATCACTGTTCTCCATTACTACTCTCCGTAAAGGTTAGCTCTAACCCTATTTGACTTCAGAAACTCGGGTGCAGCAGTAGTGAACCTTATCTTTGACGCGTTACAGATAGGTTTTGGCAGCAGACTTATTTCTTGTCAAGTGGAACATCTTGTTTTGCCGTCAGTTATTGATCTGCTAAAGACACGAGAACACAACGGCTCACTGTGGCGCTGCTGCAAACGCGCGCCGGCACTTTTGCGTGCGACACGGAAACGCGGGCTGTGGACAGGCATTTCTTTGTGTTGCTCAACTAAAATTGAATAGATGAACATCACCGTCACGTAGACAATACGAGCATCTTTTATGCCGATTAAAAACGACGACAAGCGATCCCGAATGCGGGTTCTGGTCCTGCCGTTGCGCTTTTCGCTTCCACGTCTGCTTCGGCAAGTCAGGGACCCTTCCGATGTGTTCCGACACGATACCGCCATCTGACCCCCATCCCTCACATGCACGAGTACAATGTACACGGCAGATGAACAAGACGCTTGTCCAGGAAGCATAGCTGACGCGAGAAATGAGGAAAAAAGACAATAATATACCGAGTTTTACGTAGTCTTTGTAAGGAGCGAAAGAAATTCCAGTTACGTTATGAGGTGCAAGAACCGCTATCCTGTTTTTACATTTGGGGGGGGGGGTATGTGTGTGTGAAAATGTTTCGGATTTAGAGCGTCGTTTCAGTCGTCATTCTCTTCAGAGCAGAGGGCTGAACAGCCGTTAAAATAAACCCCCGCTGTAGAGCGGTCCAGTGTAGTCGGAGGTCCAAGTGTCGGCTGGACCGGCGCAAATGTGGCTCGTTTCTCATTATTTCCCCAATCAGGCCACGTAGCAGCAGCGGGCTGCCGGGCTGCCGGACTGCCGCTGCAGAACGCCTCGCAATGTACCTCAACTTAGCCGGACTCCCTCAACAACAGCGGAGCTGGCGAAATGGGTCCGACACCGACAGCCCACGTCGCCGCAGTTCAGAATGATCGGCACACGTGCGAAGCGAGTCCGCTACGTGTTGACTGCAGACGTCATATACAGTGAATTTCACATTAAAACGCAGTTCGGCAGGACAGCAACGGCACGTATGGTTACAGTGGCGGAAATGTCCGCAAGTGTGATATCGTACCGCCACATCGACACCGGTTACCGAGCCCAGCTTGCACAGCGAGGTAGGTTCACTGACATTTCCACCTGAAAAACATCGCATCTGCGTGTAACGCGGCGTATCCGGAGCACACATATGCATTTCTTATTTTGAACAGCATAGCTCGCTAGTCCACACCCCTTATCCCGGGTAAAAAATCGGGTTAATACCAGTTTGCTTCGTCAGGAAGACTTCATATAGGTACCGTGCTGTTTTGCTGTTCCTCGTCGGCTTGAAATGTGTTATTTTTATAATAGAAATGAGACTTTAGGATACGAATTTAAAGTGGTGTATAGGTTGTGAATAAGGTATATTATCGTTTGGTTCACCGGGATTTGTTTGCTCCGCGCTTTTTTAATCATTTAGGAAGAATGCTTGCATTATCTTTTGGTAGTCAAAGTGTTAACTTTATTTCTCAGTTCCCCAGCGAAGAGGACTGTGCGTGGGTCGCGAGCCCATCTGAGAGCGCATTTCTCTCCACCAATCAGCGAGCGAGGCCTTATTCCCGGCATGCCCATGCAGGGAGGGGGGGGGCGGCTCTAACGAATTTGAATGAAGAGACTCGCTTTCGGCGCCATTTTCGAGTGAAGAGCGATTACATCAACAGCAGCGGCGGCGGTGGAAGCGGGGCAGCAGAGCGGCGATGTGCAGGCGAATCCATTGGGGAGGCACCGCGGACGAAGCGTTATTTTATTTTTCTATCTAAAGAATCTGCAAAAAATATTTCTAAAAATGATTTTTAAGCTTGGCACAGTGTACGGCAATAGCGCTGAACGACATGAACTAACGATGATTAAGCAGGCGAGAGGAACGTTAGAAAGAAGAAAGGGGTTTCTCACTGACTTGGCAGCGCTGTCGAAATCCAGTTTTTTTAAAATCTTAAAAAATAACCATGCCTTATAAAATTTCCTAAAAATCTTTAAAAATTATTTTGAAGTGCGTCGTATGCCGGGTTCAATTTTATGCCTTGGATTTTGCTTCGTTCTGGCATTTTTTAAACGTTAAATTTGAGCGGGAGCGAGGATGCGAGCGGCGGGGGCGAGCCCGTAGCCTGCGACTCGCGCACACTGTGCCATGGATTCACTGTATCTGTAACCAACCGTCCTCGTTCGCTCATCTTAATGATTTTTAACAAACTTAACGTGCCACAAGGCTTGATTTTTTTTCGACCTTACAAATGGCTGATATGTTAGAGGTAATGCTGGTTCTCGATTTTTTTTCATTCGTGTCATGGGGGGACCTACTGGTTCTGTTGCTGACTGTCAAACGGATTGTACGGTTTGAAAATGAGACACCTTTGACCTCGTTCAAACGAAGGTAAGTTCCCCAGGCAGCTTTCTGCGTCCTTTATTGCCGTTAGCTTGTCAACAATGATCTAACTTCAGCACGTCTCTTATTTGTTAGTTTTCTAATTTTGTACCTATAGTATGGTCCGGTGGTGTAGGGTAGCCATGTAGACGTGTCGGTTGTGTTCAACGCTGGCAAAACATCGCTTTTTCACTTAGAATGTAGGACGCTATTGAGAGAGAACCGTTGTTTTGATTTTTTTTTTTCCCTCTCCCCCTTTTTTTTGGTTGTTGGTGGCTCCAGCACGATGGATGTCTTGGTACTTATAGACGAGTAATCTGTCAGTCACGGGTAACAAACATTGCGCTCGTCACCCACCCGTGCAGTTCACTCAGCTGGTTACGAAACACACTTGGTTAACTTTTATTGTTCAACCTCTGTGTGTTTACCTCGGTGTTTACTCCCACACACGCATGTAATCCCTGTAGTGAACGAAATACCGCTCCATAATTTTACTTTTTTTTTTTTTTTTTTTTTACACTTCTCTTTTTTAACCAAAGTTCACGACTAGAATGTTTTAAATTTACATCATGCACAGGACACGCACCGTGTGTGTGTATGTGAATATGCGTGCATGCATGCGCGCCCCTACGTGGGACCCGGCTGGGCGCGAATTTCTCCTCAGAGGGCGACGCGGCTGACGAGGGCTGCTGTGGACCGTTCAGCTGGCAGTGTAACCGCACACTAAGGTCTCTTCACATAGGAAGGGCGACTCATGAGCTTGGCCGTGGAAGGAGAATGGCACTCTGGGTTGGAGTTATTTTCCAAGTGTAGAGGAGCTACTGGGCGCAGTGCTGTCTGTAGGCACCCTGCAGTTGGGACTCAAGGAGCCACACACTGGGTTCCTGTCCTTATGAAGAGCTGACAGGTACAGTGTGGCTTCTCCTCCATCACTCCTTCATGAGGTCCTCGCTAGCATTAGTGCAGTTTGTCTGGGTCTCCATCCCTCGGTGCTCAAAGCCCTGACGGAGGTGACCTCTGTGCACCAGGTCACCAAGTTTACAAGTAAAGTTCCTTTTCATGTAAAGGGCTGGTTGTTAGGATTGGTGTGTTTTTTCAAAAAAAAAAAAAAAAAAGTGAGTGTTGGTGCTGCACTTACCTGTTAAGAGACCTCAGTGGTACTCTGTGCCCAGGTAGTTAGGCAGCCCCAAACCCCAGGTGTAGGAATATAAATTTCTCTCTTGTGCCTCATTTTTCTTAAGTTCACTATTACATTAGTAAAATGGATCAGAAAACATTCACACATGGACAACTAATAAGTGTTGTAGGTTTTGGATATTTATATTTTTATCTGTGAAAGAATGTCCTAATTCTGTGTTAACTAGTGATGGCTTGAACTGGACCCTCCTGTCCTATTTTAAGTTAATGAGTTTGAAGAATTATGCTGTAAACCTATATTTAATGTATTTTGGATTAATAACTTGCTTAGTAAATTTGTACATTTTATATGTGTTGGAAAATCCGGGCTTTATTTGATGATGGCCCAAATTTTTAATTATGGCAACATCAGCTCGTACTGCCGAACATATTTCTATAAATGGATTTTTTTTTAACTAGTCAAGAATAAACAAAATAGGCAATTTTAAGGTATCGATACAATTTTTTTTTTTAAACGTAACACTTTAATGGATACACTTGTCTAGTTTGTTTGGCTGTGCATTTCATAGAATTATGTTTGAAACCTGCTCTTTTTTCTGTTAGATGTGTAATTTAGTTATGAAAGTCTTTAAATGAATCATATTTTGGTGGTTTTATGCCCCTGCAAATCTGCTAAACCAACTTAAAAGGGAAATTCCCTGTGTGAAACCCAGAACTTCTGAAAACTGAGCTGTCCTGCTTTGGTGGTCATGAGAAAGACCTGTCTAGGAAATGAATAACACGGTTTCAGTGGCAGTATTGTCAACTGGTATAAAACTATTTCTCCTCTTCTCTGGTGTCAAGTCATCGATACTTGGGAGTTATCTTGAAAAATTAAGTTTTAACAGAGTGTTTTGTTTATTTAGTGTAGGTCAAATTGTTTAGCCTTCCTTTCAATATATTGGTTGGGATTATGTGTGGATGGTGGAAATGTTTCCAAGCCTGAGTTTAATATTTTTCAGGGCAAACTGATTCTCTGTGAAGTTTTACTGGTGTCTTCAATAGCGGAAACCCCTTTTTTTTAAAAAAAATTTTTTTATTTAAATAAACTATTTTAATCAGTTCTGTTAAGTCTGCATCTGAACACTATATCTTGTAAATCCGGTTTAAGGGTAAAAAGACTGCATGTCGTGTTGAGGGCTGCGTGTCCCTTACTGCACAAAGGGAAGTATGGTATTCTATCTGGTCAGGAGTACAGAGGACATCAGGGATGGTGGGTAGTGCTTGTAGTTTTTACTGTTGTAATTCCAAGTGAAAGAACAGGATGCTGATGCTGAAAATCTAAGTTTGTGTCCTGGTTCAAGTTTTGGTACTGAATATTCTTTTTCTGGTTTATAATTTACCTTAAAGTTTTGCCATATAATTATTTTTTCAAGTCTGTGTGTTAGAGATGGTTCTGTGCCATCCAGCTAATATATTAAATTTATATTTACTCATTACTGATAAGAGTGGTCAATATTAATATTATGTGTGAAAATTACATTTTTTTTGTAGCTACAAGTATTTTGTTTGGCTGAATTGCAGTTCTCTTAGAGCAAAGAAGTTAAGGAATTCTGTTTGTGTATTTTAATGTGTTCATGTGTATTTAGTGGTACATTTTAATCACAGCTGAAGTAAAATAAAAGAACAAGGAATTATTTAATGTAAATGAAGATGTATTTGTAGGAACAGGCACTGGGTTTAGATTTGCTGAATGTGGTTGCTGTTCTGATGAGTCGGTGGGATGTTACTGGTGTACTTAATACTCTCCGCTGCTCACTTTTCCTTCACAGCACTGCTCTTCTCCACAGTCCAAATAGTGTTCTTTGCTTTTTTTTAAAAAAAAAAAATTATTACAGCTAACTTTAGTCATTTTCTGGTTCATAGGTGTTGGGGCTGGTATTCCTTAATTGTTAAAGAAAAAATGTATGTAGTTGAACTTTTTTTTAATTTTCAGTTTTTGTTCTCTTCCTGTGCCAGGTTGTACACAAGCACTATAAATGTCAAAATGCATTAAGCTGATGGCTGTAAAAGGTAGGCATTTTACCTGGTATGGATTGTACCACACTGTCCTTGTTAATTCATTTTTTTTTTTTCATTGCTTATTAGTCTGGCAAGTCATCTGTCCCGCAGTCCATATGTTGCAGCTGCAGCAGATGTTAAGGAAATACGAAGCAGAGGTTGTCATCCTAGAGGGACACTGACCAAGGTGCAATGTATTTTACGGTCAGCTTTGAGGTATTTGAGGTGCTCAGTTAAGCGACACATTTTCAGAGTGTTAGTTTCGTGGTCTGAGCTGCTTCTAGTTCTCATTTAAACACAAAGCTGTATGTTTAGGTTTGTTTATGACATGTAAAAATTTAACACTGTTTTCTTAAATGGTGTCCGTTCTAAACTTTGGATAAAGCCAGTACTTCACAGCTCATTTTTTAAAAATTATTTTATTTAATTAAATTTTTTTTTAGCTGCTTTGGAAGTTACCTTCATAATTTAACTGGTGGTGTACAGTTTTAAGGCTGAGTTGGTTAAAATATAGGAAAAGTGTAAGTGATGGATTTAAAGTTTTCTAAAATGTTTCTTTTAAGTAATGGTAAAATACAACTAAGGACATTTTCAAATACTTTAATTTTTTTTTTTTTTTTTTTTAAAAGAAAAACATGCTCATGGTTCCTCCCCCCCACTTAATATGGTGGACAGCAAGTAAGCAGCTTCGACTTGAACTTCCCCTGAGGGACACAAAGCCTATGGATTTCCCACTGAAAACATTTTAATTTAATGTTTGCTTAAGACAGTACTTTCATACAGCCCTTATTAAACTCTTATTCCAAATTTTCACATTACTGGTTTTTAGTGCTTCAGTACCATGATGTGATGCTCCTCTGGATTTTGTAGTGTAATTGTAATATTTTGCAGAGTTTCTGTGGATCCTGACTAAGTCTTGTTCTGAGTGTTGTGTTAACTTAGAAAGCCCACACTGTCTGCTGGTTTTGTTACACTTGGCTGAAAACATGTCAAACAGCAGTCTTGATTTTAATGATGAAAAGTGTGTAGTGTAACACTGACTTGAATTTTTACCTACTTGTAGGTATGTGGGCTGCTGTGCTCCTTTGCTTGTTAGGAAGTATGTGATGTGTAGGTTTGCAGTGCTCTGTGTCTGTTCAGTGGAAGGAGCTCGCAGTATTGACTTGTGAGCGTCGTCACTGATCACTGGCAGAGGACACAGGTGGCCACTGCAGAGTGTACAAGTGAAGTGAACTTCCACAGCCAGTGCAGTGCGAGCAGTTAATAAGAATGTAGTGTTTTGCATAAAAAGGCACTTTACACCTCTTGGCTCATGGGCCTTGCTTCCAAATTTTATTGTGCCCTCTTTGTATATTATTATTTGCAGCTCTAATGTGTGTGTGTGTGTGTATGGGGGGGCATGCAGCAATGCTTTTGGGTGGGGTCTAATAGTAGGTTTAAAATAGCATTTTCTGCAAGTTTTTCCCTGTTAACAGTTTAAGGGTCTCTTAGCCCGTCAGTTGGTCCCCATTCAATTCACAACTTGGCACAACTTTTAAAAGTAACACTGTGAAATGTGGGTTTTCTCTAAGCACTCAGCTGGTCAGCTTTAACACTTTCTGGTTTGTTCTGAGATTTCCTTAATTTATTTCAGTGAAAGTGCAGTTTTGTTTAGAAGATGCTTCCTGGGACTGCAGTTACTTTTTTTTTTTTTTAAAGTTAAATCTACATCTTTGTCACCCCAGTACTTTGTAGTACTGTAATGAGAGGTTGTATTGGTGTTTAATTTGTCAAGTTTTTTTATTATTCACTTTTTTGTGATAATCAGTGCAACATTTTATCGGGACCATACTGTACACCTCAAGACTTAAGGGGCTAAAAGTAACATATTTCATAGTGACAGCGTTTGCTGTGCTAAGATCTTAGTTGTGACATTGTAAAATAAATGTAAATTTACACTTGACAAAAAATGTTTTAAATGCAATAGTTTGGTGTGATGAAAATAATTTTGACTTCATTGTAATACCTGGATTTTCTATTTTAACATTTTGTTTTGTGTGAGCTGTACCTGCAGTAGATCGTGTGTGTGTGTGTGTGTGTGTGTGTGTGTGTGTGTGTGTGTGTGTGTGTGTGGGGGGGGGGGAGGTTTTTGCTAATGCATTTGAATAGCTAACAGAAACACTGTGAAATACTTTTTGTAATCTCTCAGTTCTTCAGGTCTTTGATAGAATTAACCAAACACAGTGTGCTAAGCACCCCAGAAAATACTAGTAAGGATACAGGTTTAAGAAAATGAGGCAGCTAGTGATTTTTCAGCTGAGTTTGAATTTAAGTGGTGTAATTGTGCCAAATGTTTAAGGCAGATGACCATCACATTTTGCTGTCCACTAAAAGTTGCACAAAAACTGGGTGTGTCAGTGATTCAGGAGAGGGGGTCTTTAGTGTATGCACACACACCAGGATTTAAAAAAAAATTTTTTTTTTTTTTTAACCTAACACTAGGTACTCAAGCAATATGCTTGGGGTGGTAGTGACCTGAGAATAATTGTGTAAGATGAACTAAATACTCTTTGTGACTTTTTAAAAATTGATCCTCACCTTGTTTGCTGCTACAGGACTGCACAAGGACAGGATGTATTAGGACAGTGAAACTGGGTGTTGCTGCGCTCTATAACACATGTCATAATGCATCTTTGTTATTGTCGGCAACTGCACAAATGTTACTTCAGATCAGTTATATTTATGAGTCACTGATACAATTCTGTGTCAATGTGGTGTCATGCACAATTTCTTAAATTCGTGCACTAAATATTAACCAAACTAGATCAGAGCTTAATAAAAATAGAGTACTTTTTACTTAACCTGAGAAAGTATTGGGGAAGGTACTTGCTCCCCATCTGTAACCATGACAGCTGAAGTATTTGAAAAGGTGGTATTTGTTTAAGTAGTTTTTGATTTAGTTTGAAAGTTTTAATTTATTTAAATAAATCCTTTAATGTCAAAACATTTTTAAATGAGTACCTTCATATTAAAGCATTTATTAAACATACTACAGAGATTCTCTTTATTTGATAGTAGAATTGCACATTTTTGTTGTGATATTTTAATAAAATCTGAAACATAAATATGATCATAGTATTTAAAAATAAATAAATAAAAGTAACCCAATAAATGCTAGTGGTTATATGGCTTTGCTGACTAAATGCCATTAAATGTTGGCCTCAGGTCCTGATTAAGATTCCAGCAATATGTAATAAAACTCTCCAGTGCAACTCACTTTTTCTTTCTTTATTTTTGCTGCAGTGCTGTACAGTATCCTTAGCACTGCAGTATACTTTTTCTGTTTTCTTCCCCTTAATTTTAGCAAACAAATACAATTATTTGTTGCGCTAAACTGTAAATAATTTATTTGTGTAATATTATGCACCAAATAATGCCATGGAAACTGTAGACACAATGTTGTTCACAGTCCACAAAGTTCGTTTAAGCTCCAGGATTTGATCATTTTAAATTCTGAAGAAATATTTTCAATTTTTCCCCTTTTTCATGATGCTTTCTTGTAACAGCGTTTACAGTGGACCTTGTAGTGTTGCAAACGTATGTTTAGTCACTATCAAATACTACCGAGTGAAAAGTTGTACATTTTGAAGTTGGTTCCAGTCACTCAAATGTTGTAGGAGAAAAATTGTTTGTTTAAAGTTAATGATTTAATCTGCCAGTTGAGTTGTAGGAAGTGGACATTGCAGTTTTTTTCCACCCCTTTATGTATTTCTTTCAGTGTTATAACTAAAAAGAAAGACATATAATTACATTAAATATGTAACCAAAAAGGGTGTTAAAGCTACAGTAGTGAGTGTTGGGTTGTGATGTATTTATTCAGCTGCATTTCCAGACTGAAGCTGGACTGCTGCTGCGAGGTGTAACATCTAGTATTTGGCTTCATTTGTGTTTTGACAGAAGTGACAATACGTACCCTCAGTGTAGCTCATATTTTTAAATACTGTACTCTTGTATTTGTATCATGTTCAGCTGCACTGCAACCTTAATAGATTTTTTTTTAAAAATACAAAATATGCACTATTTGTGTAATTTCATAGTGTAGCTCAGTGTTGTAAACACACTGTGTTATTTAGCATCGGCCTTTCTGTGATACGGCTGCAGTATTGGGGGTGATTTTGTGTGTTATGTTACTTTTTGTGTGTTACGTTCTTTTTGCAGGCATGACACCCACAGGTATACGGGTTGTATTTCTACAGAGCTGAGTGGATTGTATTTTTAGAATGCCGGCCCAGTGGTAATTACAATAAACGCCCCCTTTCCACCTCTCAATTCCTTGTCTAAATAGTCATTTCTTCCACCCTGTGTTTCAGGCAAAAAGAATACTTGGACCCCCATGATTAATGTAGTTGGATCAGTGTCACCTTTTCTCCTTCAGGTAAGAAAGTGTTGTTAGAAAGCTGCAGCTGACTTCACATATGGTATGTGCTTAACTTTTTTTTTTATGCCTTTTGATTTGTAGCTCTTATGTTCTTTGTAAAGAGTTTTCAATTTTATTTTTGATTACATTTCCGTAACTTGTCTATACAATATTCAGAGTCTTAGAAAAATTTATTTATTGATAGGATGTTACTTTGTTTAGCTAAGCAAAATTCTGATCTAACCTGAAACTTGGGTGGTGTTTGCCTGGACTGTATGAAAGATGCCAACGTAACTTAAGTTACTGTGTGTGTGTGTGTGTGTGTGTGTGTGTGTGTGTGTGTGTGTGTGTGTGTGAGAGAGAGAGAGAACCATTTTAACAAGTATGACTTAAATGACACAAATCAATTGAATTGATTTCATATGTGGGCTTTATTAATTTTTTTGAGTTATTACTGTATTGCTATATTGCTTATGAGCATCTCTTTTAATATTTGAAATCCTGATCATTTAATTGACTGACAACTACAAGATGAAGCATGCATGTGTAGTTTTCCTTTAAGCAAGATTTTAATTTGTGTGTCTGAGTTAGTTTGACTCTTAAATAAGCTCAAGTTGTCTGTCTCATTTAAAATTGAAAATTATATTTAAGTACCAGCTCCCTTTACTTATAAAAAGCAGAATTTGTACTTAAGCGATACTTTGGTATTCATGTTTTTTAGCAGTATTGTTAAGATGCAAGTCATTTTGTGTTTCTATTTGACTTTATATTATATTTTTTTCATGGGTTTTGTCTTGCCTTCATTAGTGATGTGCTTGATGCAAGATTAAAGTTGAATCAACTTGTGTAATGTAGACTTAATTTAAATTGCATCCATTTTTGGCAAATGACTGACTGCAGAATATGACGTTTTGTTTTAATATATCTTTTGTGGAAAACAAACCTGAGGTTCGTGCTGATATATTTGAGAATGCCTAGTGTTTTAGCTAAACTCTTGATATGCAGTTTTGGCATAGAATTTTAGTTAAAGGTATGGCAGTTTTTTTATTTTTATTATTTTTATTTTTAATATAAACTTTCGCCTCTGGTGTGGCCTCAATGATGAACTTTGTTTAATCCACATGATATTCCCACATACCCCACAACCCAGGGTCACTGACACAAATTATTAGTCGCATTTGGTGCATGTGTGAGACAAAGATTAGAGAAAAGCTTCCTGGAGAATCTCCACAATTAGACAGACTACAAGGCAAACTACTTTAACTCTTGATGTTCACAAGTCATCAACACTTTGGCATTTAGAATGTTTTTTGTGCTGTATAATTTCTGGTCTTCAATTTCCACCAGTTTTTTTTCTTTCTTTTTTTTATTAATATATATACTTATTTATTAGTAGTTTATCCTTTTCCCAAAGAGCTGCGTTAAGCTCCTATTCATTACTTTTGGTTTATTCACTGAATCATAGGTTGCCTCTGGCTAACTGTTGTAGTCTGTACATTTTAGTCAGTTTTTATTGTTGAGACCAGTCATTTCACTTATAATTTTAGTTCAGATTTAACACAGGTGTTGCATGTGACTTTCATTTCAGTTAAACTGTCATCAGCTTAACCTTAGATTCAATTTGTTTGACCAGCAGCATGTAACTTATTTAGTCATCAGTTTTTCTTTAGGATTAGTTTAACTCCTGGCAAATGATGTTAGTTAACTTTCCTTACTTAAATTTAATTTCCCAATCTCTCTGTAAGGGCATTAAATACTTAAATAGGAATCAGCTTGTATTTCCTTTTTGTTTTGCTAACTTGTGGTAAGATTGTGCAAGTAATGCTAATGTCCTCATTCTGTTTAATGAATGCACTGAGTTGTTGGTAATGGGCACATTGTTCACCAACAATTATGAGAAATGTTTGGTGTGTCTGTCCACCCAGCCCTCATATTATAGTAACAATAGTATATAGTAAACACTTGGCACACCCTCTATTGTAAGGTGTAATCTTGGCAATTTTACTTCCTTACTAAGTACCTACAGGTGAACTTTTTTGGCCCATCATGGTATTCTCTGAGCAGGTATTTTGTGAGTAATACCTTCTGTGTGCAGTTCTAACATAACTTTAGAATAACTTAGTTTCTTGGTCATCAGCATCTTGTAACTAGACATTTTTTCCAGATTCTTAAACTTGAATACTCTTGGAGAGCAGTTGTAAGTACTTTAAAGTTAAAGAACTGAGGGGGGAAAAAAATCCGTTTTCTTGTTAAGTCATCCGTTGCGAATCCTATTGGAAGCCCATCTGTGTTACCTGTTGGATGTCTTACCTAAACTGATCACGAGTGATTGGAAACTCTTATTCTTGTCCATACAGAACAGTAAGTGGTGTCCTCAGAATTAAAAACAAAATGCTTCCAGCATGTAAGATTGTAACAGTTGATAACCTGCAGACTATGTAACACCAACCCTGTGACACACTACAGGTGTCTGTACCTGTTTATCCTAGCTTTTTATATATTACATGATGTTGAAATGTATAAAATGTGGGGCCTTTGAATCGTAGTTACAGGCATTTGCTCCTCCTTGGTGTGCTTTTGTCAAGAATTTGGTGCAATATTCAAAACAAAAGGGCACATTTAGTAACAGTAAAAATACTTTTCTGTGTTTTCTAGGCAGATATCACCCCATTACCTACATCCTGGATTTCCATTCTTGCCTTAGTTAAATTTAGCAAAACCTGTGGTGATGATGTAAAGCACACTTGCTTCATAGCTCTTTCATTTAAATTTGAGAGATCGGTTGTTAACTTGATATCGGTACAATTAAAACTGGGTACATTTAGTTGCACATTTAATCTATCAAGTCTCCTTTTAAGAATAGTTTTAAGTTGTGTACTTAATGTTTAAATTGTAAAAATGAATGGACTTGGTAGTAAAGCTTGTTTTGTTTTGAATATTTATATGAATATGCTTATGTCCTTATGTCATCCTAGCAGGACATGCTGCACCCCCCCAATAGAGAATTTATTGTTCTTTTTGGTCATATGGAACACAAAAAAAAAGGACTCGTATGTGATGTCTGTCAGCATTTCATACAAAGTAACCCCAATCTGTAATCAGTTGGTGGGCTTCAACGTAAGACCAGGTGAATAAAACCTACAGGGTTTACTAGAAAAATGTACTGACTTTGTTTTTGGGGTGTGAAGCCTGTGAAAGTGTTTTTATTTTAGTTTGAAGTGCACTGGGGAAAAAGGTGAGCATTGCATCATTGCATATCACTGGTTCGTGATGCATTATGTTTATGCCCATGCCCCCACTACTGAATCTTTAACATGGTTTTTTTTTTTTTTATTTCTACAACATCAGGTTTTCTGGCTTCACCTTCCACTATACAGCATACAAGAATATTTTGTTTGACAGTCTTGTGTGACTACAAAGTATATGTGTATTGTTTTGGATATTACACGCCATGCGCAGTAGCGTTGCCGTCCACAAGGCAGATGTAATGGCACTAATTGTAGAGGCTCGTCTTGCAGTAACCATTCATTACATACAGACACCGGCCATCCTGTTTTATTGTCTCTGGCCAGTGTGTAGCATGGCTGCATTTGGGCAAAAGTGTGTCGTGTGACGCTGCCATATTTCAGGAAGGTGCGGCGGGCTGAGCACCAGGTGCCTGTGGCATCACCAGGCAGCCCAGCCAGCACAGTTGTGGCAGCTCAGGCCAGGGCTCCGTTGCGTAAATTGAGGGTGTGCACATTTGCAAAAGACCAATGGTTGGGTATGATGTGATGAAGAGCTTTCTGTAACTTAAATCAGATGCCTGGCATTTACCAAATTGCTCTTTTTCCCCTTTCAGTCAAAGACCAACTGTTTCCTGGATGCCCTGATATTTGCAACCAGGGTCTGGAATGTGTTAATGATTTACATACATTTCATACAGGGCTTTACAATATAGTTATGATTGTAAATATTACAAGATACATGAGACTGACATTAGTAGTGGCTTGACTTCACTGAGGCAAGTTTTCCTTAACTATTATTGTTGTATGCTGCTGTAAACGCATCAACTAAATACTCTGATGCCTTTAAAATATTTAGAGCTGAATGACTAATGTGTGGAAAATAGCAGATGAACACACCCAGTAAACAAATTAATAAATACAATCGGGGACTTCAACTAGTATTTATGTTGTGCTTTGCTCCCATTATTTAATTGTATAGAAACACATAACTGTATGTACAGTAAGTGAGCCCGGATGTGTGGCCTGTTCTACTAAATGGTATTAATATGAACTTTTTTATATTGCCGTTCCCAAAACAAGGGGGTTCCTTTCACTCATGCTGTTTCTCCCTTTCTTTTTCCAGATGCTTCTGGATGTTGGCATCCTTCGTGTGTGTGTGTGTGTGTGTGTGTGTGTGTGTGTGTGTGTGTGTGTGAGAGAGAGAGAGAGCAAGCGTGTGTGAGAGCAAGAGCGAGCAAGCGTGTGTGTGTGAGAGAGAGAGAGAGCAAGCGTGTGTGTGTGAGCGCGTGAGTGTGAGCGAGCGGCAAGACAGAGGGGAGGGAGGGGGACGTGGGGCAGGCCTGGCGGTGCTGTAGCAGCACAGAATGGTTTGTGGGTTACACGGGGATGCAGGCCGTGCTGTGCTGCCGCAGTTACGCCTGGGCAGGCACGGAGGGGAAGCAAAAATGACAAACAAAAAAACTGTCGAATAGTATCAAGAGGACCAGGACCACCAGCGTAAGCCCTGGCAGAGGCTAGCTGCCCTTCGTGTCTGGCCGCTTTGCTCTAGCAGCACGTAAATATTGGAGTTAAACCACTTGTGATTCCTCCAGTATTGATCGTGCTGCTGAAGGGAAGCGGGCCGTTCCTGTCAACGGCTCACTGCCTTGCGGCTGGCTGTCACGTGCTGCCCCATCGTCACTGTCAGCAGCAGCAGCATCATCATCGTCTCAGCATGAAGCTGCTGACCCCCTGATGAGGAGCTCTGCGTCATAAGTACTGGCGAAGAGGAGTGACATTACACTGGTACTTAGTACCGTCTCAGGTACATGTATTTCTGCTGCTCTCATTTAACATCCACTGCGTGCGGGAACTGCGTAAAGGAGGGGGTCATTCATTCTGCTAATAACCAAAGCCTCACTACTGAGCATCTTTCTTGTATTTCTGCTGCGTAACTTAATTGTACTTTTTCTAATAAACTGGATGCAGTCATGCTTTTTTGACATGCTTGATAATTTGTTACCCTTTAATGCTGCATTTGTACTGCTGCTTGTTTCATGTCCTAATAAATTGATTTTTGTTGTTTTAAAATATGGGCTCTCATTTTCATTTTTTAATTGTAAGGTTATTTCACATAATGATTCTACCATTGCTTTGAAGACCCTGGTAAATGAAATGTACACCCTTTACCCACCCACCCTTAAGGCCAGGTAAATCAGGGACATTGCGGCAGATGTATGGGCTATAGCAAATGTGTGAAACGGAGCAAACGTTGATAGAATTTTATTTTTTTTTATATATATATATATATATTATATATATATTTGCTCTCAATTTATAGGACTCTGAATCTTAAAAGTAGGTGAGTTTAATTTTTCATTTAACATAAAACCTCTTTACACCGTCACTCTAAACTAGAACTGTACAAACAGTCTGTGTGCATTTCGTGCTCTGTTGCTTCTCAAGCACAGTACTTTACCGTGTTTGCTCTGAGGAGGTAAAGTGTGATCTGTTTGGGGTGTCATTTCTCCGTCTCCCGCTCGTGCCACTCCGCCTCGTCCTCGCGCAGGTGGTGCCTCGGGACCCCGCGGTGGTCACACACCTGTAAGGGAATGTCGCTGTTGAAGGGACAGTGCGGCGCTCCCCCCTTCCGTGGCTGAAGCACAGCCAGCGCACGGCTCGGGCGGGACGTCCTCGTGAGGACTGGCCGCCACTGGGCCTTCCGGCCAACTCCAGGAGGAGACGCGGCTCGTGGCCGCGCGATTGCCGCTGTTTGCGTCAGCCGAGCGCGAGCACGCACTGTGGTCCTCACCTCGCCGCGAGCCGGTCCCGCGTGGACAGCCCGCCGCGAGCCCACTCGTGGCCGAGGCGACCCGTCGGTGTGCGGCGTCCGCGTTGTTTTCCGCTCGCCGGACGCCCTGAAATTTGACCGGTAAGGATGTCCACCAACCGGCGTCCACCCGTGTTCCCGCAGTGCGAAGCGGAGCTGCTGGTGGCGGTCAGCTTCAGCCCCCCGGACGCTCTCTTCCTGGCACTGCGCACCATTCTTAGAAGGCAAAATAAAGTGGGGGGAGGGAAAAAAAAAAAAAAAAACACCTTCCGTAATCATAAAACCGAGGTGGTCCCGCGTTAGAGACCCCACTGCCGACCTAGGGACTGAGTGGCGCGTTCTCCTCAAAGCTCTTCATCAGCTCCACCGAGGCGGCATGTAATAATGTTCACCTGTCAGGTCCTCATGGATCTGGTTTGTTTGCTAAAATCTTAATACAGTCGATTAAAAAAAAAAATTAAACGGGGCCCAGTTAAAGTCAATCGCCCCGAAAGCATTTTTAAGCATTATAAAATTATCGGAAACTTCGAGAGTGCGAGTCAATCATTTAACTGCAAAACATTTATTTTTATCACTATATTAATTTTAGTTTTAGATTTTCTGGAATTCAGATAGATTTTCTAGAACATTCCAGACTAATTCGACGAGAAACGGACTAAAAACATTTACTCCGCAATTACGGTTTCTTGATGTGTAAAAGCCTTTAATTTAAATAGCTTGATCTGGATATTTCTTCAAATTGCTAAATGTTATGTACATAATTATACATATTTTATGGTATATGAAATAAGTATATTTTGCTTTATTTTGTTTAAATACGTTTCTTAGAGCCTCAGTACAGATATTAAAGGGGACGAGATACGCAGCAGTTTAAATTATGTAACGTTGCTGTGTCGTTTACATTACGGGTGGTCACTGTTCGGGCTGTATTTTTCGTACGTTTTGTTAATATACGAATATCATCCACTATTGAATCGGCCGTTTCTCAAATATAGACCTGTTGGTTGCTCTATCCTGCTGCGAGAGAATAAATAGAGAATTATATATTTTTTATTTACATTCTTCAATATGTAATAATTTACAGTAAATTGTAGAGTGATGCAGCGGGTCGATTAATTTCCATCATGTTAACTTTAAAGGCGTTTTTCCTTTTTAGAGAGGAAATGCATTAATATTGGAATTGTGCCTTGAATAAAGAAACGGTTGAAAACAATTATGCTCATTTTAGTTGCTGGACTTAGACAAAATCTTCAGTTTTACAGATGGGTCGTATAAATAATTTATAATTACGTTTGTTATATGGTTGTACAAAAGTGAAACACAAAACGAAGAGTGTTAGAAGTAACAGTCAATTCGTTTAACACACAAGTTATCCTTTTTAATAGTCAACTATGCAAAAAAAAATTAATCGGAAAAAAGTGCTAAAAATAATTGTTTAAAGTTAAACATTAAAAAATAACTTAAAAGTGAATAATAGAGTGCAATGTGTGTGACGGGTCAGGACGGCGGTTTCTGGAATTTTCTTTCCCACTAGTTTGGTTTTTTGCACAAACCAGCAGGCCGCTTTTCCACTTTCAAAGCAATATTTCATTCTTCCGACTATTACACTTATTATATAATGAGTCAGTTTTGGCAGTTGCGAAGAACATGTTAGTTTTACGTACATTTCTAGTTACAAGCCGACTCATTTTGGTGTTATAAATGAAATAACGTTGAAAAATAACAGTGTAATGGGTGCGAGAGTTGGAATTGTGTTTGAGTAATTTTTGACAGTGAATTATGAACAAATGCATTTGTTACTCCATCAGTGATTTGCCTGGCAACAGCTGGCTATATATACACTTGGAGTGGAATGGGCTCTAGTGGGTATTAACGCACGGCTGTGGACTGACGGGTCGTGGGGGGTGTGGGAGACCTTACGGGACTGTCGATGTCGCGTTAACACACCGGTGGCTCGTTTACATTCCCATTTTAAATGGGCAAAATCATGGCATGGAACAAGCCACATCTTTCCTGCTCTGACACATTACTTTAAATAATCCTGTTTTAGTCACTCAAAATAACTATATGGAAGCCCACTTAATTTGGGACGAGAGTATTTATAGAAAATGCGCCCAATGCAAAACGTATCTTAGGTCAACTTCAGCTGGGGCGCTCAATTTTTATCTGGACAGGTATGTTATTTTTGAGATTACGGGCAAGAAATAAAATCGTCCTAACTTGGACAGGACTGTGCGTTTAAAATCACATTTGACACACGAGCTGTGACTTTGCGTGAGGATTTCATGGTAGGTGTTAATAAATACGCTTTTGATTTGCACGCCTGTCTTGAAAATGAGAGAAATCAGCGCGTGTACGATTTGGTGTTCAGTGGAATTCCCGCGTCACCCCTCGTTACGCAATAAGTCACCTTGAACTGTTATTGTGAATGTGAATCACGGGCCTCCGATTGACTGACTCACGCACACACGCTGCTGGGATCGCTGTGCAGATGCACCCCCCACGAGCACGTTCGCATATTCAGCAGCGCGGGGCTGCTGGTTACTTAACGGCCCACGCGCAAAGTGGGACGCGCGCGGGACCCCAGCGTAGGCAAATTCAGCTATTTTATTAATGGCGTGAGAAAACCTGCGAAACGTGACCGCGCGAAACTGTAGTGCGCTTTCAAGTCTATGCAAAAGGTCTGAAATCTGCATTTTCTTAATATTTAAAAAAATAATAATTCATGTAAAGTGTCATTATATAATGATGTTTAAAGTGTCAGTTTCCAGGTCCATCCCGCTGCTGGGAGAGATGCGCTATTAATTAGCCCCGAAGTGCAGTGCAATTTTACAGTCACATAACATTTTAATTAAGAATTTTAATGGAGTTCATGTTTTCTCTCAGTGACACCGCTAATCTGACAGAAGAGACAGCAACACAAAGTCGCAGCGTTGAGATGGTTAACGTGTGTGGAGGGAGGGGGGGGGTGTATGAGAATGTCCGTTGGGATATAATTATTTCTTTCAAACATAAATTTGCTGACGTGCAATGAAACAGCCCAGTGGAGCACTGAGGCGAAACGGCGAGTGACCCGCAGCGCACAGAGGAAACACTGGGGTCTTAGCGGGGTTGGACAGCACACCTGGACACGGACACACACACACACACACGCGCGGCGGGGTCGCTGCTCCGCTGCACTGTACCCGACTGCAGCAGGATTGTGTGTGCAGTTTGCAGGGAGCTGGACACGGTCACACAGTGGACCGTGGACCGCTTACTGCATCCACTTCTCACGTCCTTCCGTCCTCGCCGTGCGCGTTTTTTGCGCGGGGATCTACAAGCCGTTATTTCGGAGCTTCCTCAACACCCCCCCCCCCTTCCCCCGCCCCTCTCTCGCAACTTCTCTGAATTCCCGCCCGTGGAGATGCGCGTCCACAACAGCTCTTGTCCGCTCCCCTAGCACGGGCGCGCGCTCGCCTGCATCTCCGTCCACTTCAGCGAAGTCCCATCTTTCTTCCCTCCTCCATCCGGCTCTTCCACTCCGGAGTTCACGTTTTCACGGCTGTCTGTTTTTTCTCTCGCCGGTGTCCCGCGGTTCGGCGTGTGTGTTTGTGTGTGTGTGTGTGTGTGTGTGAGCCGTAGGTCCGCCACACACGACCTGTATCTATCGGGGCTCCGTCCTTCGCTCCTTGCGAGCCACTTATCCACGGATGGAGATGCCTTCCACGGAGCTCCATCATCCTGGAAAGACACGCGGCAGCACGTGAGAGACGCTGCTGACAGCAAAACACACTTTTAGCTGCAGATCAAAGGTGGGAATGCCCCACCCCACCGACCCCCACCCCCAGCAGCGGATTCGGGGGCCGCTGCTGTCACTTTGCTGACTGTGGGCGAGCGGCGTGCGCCTGTACTCACTGAAACAGAAGAACTTCGTCCGGGGAAGTTTCCCCCGTAGCTCCTCGGAGTTGTGCCCGGGAGCGGCGGCGTGTCGCTGTCCCTCAGTGCCCGGGAGCTATGACAGCCCGCGCGCCGACCAGCAACCCCCCACCCCCCCACTTTCACTTCTCATCTCCGCTCCGAGTGGCGCGCTCCGGCACTCGCACGCACGCTACTCAAACTATGCGCGCGGACTTCCTCGCTGTTCACAGTTCGCTTCGCAGCGAGTTGGAAGCGACGGATTATGCGGGCGTGGATCAAAACACGCAATTGGACTAAAAGTCGCACTCGCAAGCATCGGGGACGCGCGGTCCCACGCAATCATGGCGCTTGTTGCTGTGCAGACTTCACCGCTTTCTGGGGGGGAGAAATTAACCACTTCAGGGTTTTCTTCCCTCCGTTCCCGACTGCGAGCCGTCCGGCCGACGCCAAGCACTTGCGCAAACGTGGAGGCGGCGCGCGTTCACGCGAGGTCGTTTAATCTCTTGCGCCGACGCGCCGGGCGATTTCTCACGCGTTCAACGGCTGTGGGGAAAGGTGTTCGTTTTGCTTTCGGGAGCCACAAATGCCGACGGTCCCTTACAGGAGGCGGCCAGAGGGAGGGGCGCTGGGGGCTGTTGCTATGCAAAACACGAGAAACTGAAACTGTCCACCGCACGAGCGCCGGCACACGTTCCGTCACCGGCGCTTCTCGTCCTGCGTGCGCGGCCGTGGCCTTCGTCGAACGCCGAACGCTCTCGCTCCTCTGCCTATTTTTATCCCCGCTCTCATCACAGTCACATTCGTGAATTTGCACGGATCTCGACGAACCACTCAAAATAGTCGTACTCTGAATATCTTGTATTTAGGTCAACGCATCGTCACTCGGGTTATTTTGGCAACCTCTGAGTGAGAAAATAAGATAACAGTGTGATGGTCATATCTCTGCGGGTCCAAATAATCGATTTCGATGACCCGGTTAAGCTTTGCTTCCCACAGATCCGTGCTGAATGTTTCATCGTCTTGACACTTTTGTTTACTCGCTGTAGAAATACAGCTTATTCCAGAGTGTTGGTACACCCAAAACGCGAGCCGTGCTCAGTTAACACGCACGGGAAATGACATAGAAACTTGTTTTAATCAGTATTTATTCCCGAGTTGAGGAATTCCATCAACCGTAGTTTTACAGTGTTCGAAAGCAGTACGATTTATTAAGGGATATGAATCCATCTTCAGTGGTGCGGGTGGGGGGGTTGTTAGAGTGTTTACCAATAGTAAGTCACGTGTAAAAATATTTTTGACCTTGGTTTTCTTCCCTTGTTTCCATGCCATTTGGAACAGAGAATCATCTCTCGCAACCCGTGATTGGACAATGCGGAGAGGCGGGCGCGCATCGCTCAGCTTCCTGGCGGACCTCACGCCAGGGGGCGATGGTTGTTTAATTGGACGCTTTTCCTCGACTCCACGGGTCGTTCTCGTTGCCATGCGCTGCGCATGCGCATGCGCTCTTTGCATCCTGGGTTTCGTGTTCCTACTTCCGGGAAGGCGCAGAGACGTACGGCGCGACTCTTGCACTCCTACCATGGCTTCGGTGTTCTCCTGCTGCCTGGCGTGTTGCGGGGAGGGATCGGCTGGGCATATCCCACTGAAGGAAATGCCCGCCGTTCAGCTAGACACTCATCATATGGGTAAGCGACGTTTTTAAGTTTTTGTTCAGAACCACGCTGTGCATTTGGCTCAGGCACTGAGGGCAGCAGCTACAGACGTGGTCGGCACAGCTTGAGAGCACAAATTGTTTGTATTGGTGAATATCGTTACTTAGACATTATCAACAGTACATACAATCAGTAGAAGAAGAACTGTGTCTGAACTGTTCCGTCAAACGGGGAACGAGCGGACCGGTCATTGGTGATCCGCAGCTATGGTTTTTCCTCAAGGGTCGTCGTTTGTGTGGTTGTTTCTGTCGGTTCCCACCGACCAATAACTTGGTGTGTTTCCAACAAACAGACTGGGAGTAAAGGGTCATTTCTGCCAGCACCGGTGTTTTGAAGTAAAGTGCAGGTTGTTTGATTTCAATGGGAACAGAAAGCGGGGTGATAGTGTTCGGTGCCCGTGTGTGACACTGAACCGCTCTGCTAGGCACGGACGTGGTCATCGTGAAGAACGGCAGGCGGATATGCGGCACAGGCGGCTGCCTTGCCAACGCCCCTCTGCACCAGAACAAAAGTTACTTCGAATTTAAGGTGCAGTCAACAGGTGAGTTCAGCCGCGATACCCATCTTCGTACGTGCGCATTGACATGTGGTCTTTTTTCTTTTGCATATTGATGACATACAAATAACATTGTTCAGCCTAGTAATGGGGGTGGTAATTTCTCAGTGATGGTTCACTGTTCAGATTGCTGGGTCAAGTATGAAGACAAATTTGCCACAAGAATAACTATGGCAGGCGGAAGGGTTGTTGTCGGGGCTGTGGCCTGTTAACGTAAAAAGGGTTGCAGGATTTAAATCCTGTGCCGCTTGTACTACCCTGCGATAAGGTAAGGATACCCAGCTGTGGAAATGAGTAAATCAGTGTAAAGTTATCTCGCATTGACAAGTCCCAAATAAAGGGTAATATTAACTATGATTAGGTAACTGAAGCATTGTTTTTTTTGTAGACAATAGAAAAGATAGGTTAAAGAATAGGAATTCACAAGATATTGTAATTATATCTGTATCGGCCAATGATTGTTTAATTGTATTGGCTTTCGTGTCGATGTTTAGGTTTGACCGATAACTCAAGTCGATTTTCGATGACGCAATTATTGTGTTCCGGAAGAACAACGTGTAGGCGGCAATTAGAAGAGAAACGGGCAGAAATGCGTTTGTTTGTTACCTGCCCCTCGTGCATAAAAAGTTACTGTTATTAAGTACTGTTATTTCTTTATTATTGAATTGTTTTGTTCAGTTTTTGTTTTTTGAATTGTTAGATTTTTCCATGAAAAAGAAAGTGAAAGGTATTATGTAGCATTTAAGGCTATAGCCTGCACAACTCTTCCCTGTTTAAGGATGACGTAGGAGCCAAACGTGGCTCAACAGATGCCCCTTGCTTTAATGACTGTACATGGTCTGCAGAACTGAAATGTTGCTCGAAATCTTACATTTCTCTGTAATTCTCCTTCAGGCAGATGTAGTCCCAGTTTTTTTCTGTATTTTGTAAAGTGTGTATCGGTCAGCATTGAACATAGAAGTTATCAGACATTGGCACTGACAAAAGTATTGATCCGGATGGAAAATTACTGAAGGCTGTTGCAGCTTACATATAAAAAGGTAAATACACGCAATACATTGGAATAAATAAATGTAACACTTAAGACAAATGGAACAGTTTGAAATAAGGGAGAGGATTGGTAGTCCTGGGATGTGAGGAAACCACTCAGCCCAATAAAGTGTGCGCCCAATAAAGTATGGAGGAGTGTAATCTACATTTTACTGATAAATTAAAAGTATTTCAGACAGTAGTGAGGCAGTCAGAGGTCAGTAGCTCCCCAGCAGCGAGGGAACTCATTAGGAATAAACTCAAGTAGTGCTATAATTTATGTTCTTAATTTGTTCACAGTGTAAATGCTGTTCTCAGCTGGATCTGAGATGTTATGGTCTGGTGTCTCAGGGGTAATCAGCTGAGTTTTCTGCTTGTCCCTCAGGGGTTTGGGGGATAGGAGTGGCCACTCAGAAGGCCAACCTGAACCAGATCCCAATGGGACGGGACATCCACAGCCTGGTCCTGAGGCACGATGGGTCTGTCTTTCACAACAATGAAGAGAAGAACCGCCTTCCTGCCAACAGCCTCCCACAGGAGGGTGATATTGTGGTGAGTTGGAAGGTCTGAAGACAGCTGAGTATTGTTAACAGGTTCTGGAGTCATGTCCTACAAGGGGCTCTTGTGTTATATCCCAAAAGAAAGCACTAAGCTCATATTCTTTCAGTAAAATAATATATATGACTGTGAAATGGTTTTAAAAGCCTCAGTTCCCAGGATGAAATTGTCTGGTAAAAATAGTTTTATTTAGTAGTTTTTTTAAATGTGAAAAACAGAGCAGAGATTTCAGAACACTGAAAATGGAAGGAGTTGGACCCCCATTTCATGTACATTAAACTACAGGTAATGCTAGATAAAAGCATGCCATGTGCCTATGATTTTTTTTTTCCCCCAGAGTTCATGTATGCTGCGCTGAAATTCCATATTTGTTTCAGGGTGTCACGTATGACCATGTGGAGATGAATTTATATTTAAATGGAAAGAATATGCACTGCCCAGCCTCAGGAATTCGTGGAACGGTTTTTCCTGTGGTCTATGGTAAGATTATTATCTGATTTAATGCTCGAAGTTAACTTTTAACAACGTTGCTTCTTCCCTATTTAAATATGGAAGCATTCTGTCTTGTTCGGCGCGCGCACGACCACTAGGGGGCAGCACACATCAGATTTCCACTAAAGCATTTGCTTCAGCCTGACAAAACGTGTCAGAAGCAGTAATGTGATGTCTTTAGTTTCCTGGAAAAACTTGGTATCAGCTTCAACAGTTTTGTATGTAAAAATATTTTGCCTAGGTTTTGTTTTCTTACATTATGCTACTGTAATACAAGACGTACAGTTGTTTTAAGTCCTCTGTCTTCTTCCATTCCAGTGGATGACAGCGCTATCATTGACTGCCAGTTCAGTGACTTCTACCACACACCTCCACAGGGTTTTGAGAAGATCCTGTTTGAGCAGCAGATCTTCTGAACTGCAGATCCAGTTCTCATGGTCACAGTCCACAGTAGGGTATACTGTGTTCTTGTTTTCTTGCTCATTTGGACCCACAGAGCTCTGTGACTTTCTCAGTATGAGTGTCTCTGTGTGTTTTGAGGCCGTGCACCATGTCTGTGCGTTGGCTGAAAGTCTGTCAATATCGCTTTTCCATGCTGCACTTGCCTATGATTGCCCAATTTTTGCTGCTGCTATGGTCAACGTTGCTGTTCTTGCTTTATTCAGAAGGAGAATAATTTAGAGCTTTAACCCTCTCCCCATGTAGCAACACTGATGTGTCTCGCAAATTGTATTAACATCACATTGTTTTAATTCTGTTTAAGCATACAGTGACTGTATGGTATCATGACTAAATATTGTGCATATGTATGTGTGTATATTATTAATATAAACTACTTGTTTTATTATTGAGAAATTTGTAGTATCTTTATTAAGATGAATGTTTTACATGCTTTGTGTTTGGCTGCTTGTTTATTTGTGCCTGTGTGTACTTGTCCATCCAATATGTTGTGGGTCACATGCTAATCTACACCTCATTGTGGGGGAGGGTATTGAAAATATACAACCCTAACGTAAGGACATAAGCCATGCTTTTTGTTTGTTCTTAACTGATATCCTGCTATCCTCATAGGATTACATTTGCAGCAGAGATTTAAAGGATTTTCTGGAGGCTGTTAGATTTATCACATTCATCTGGATCTGGTTCACTGTATTCTATCAACCATATATTGTTTTACAAATTAAATGTAAAAATTGTGAATGGTTTGTTTGAATATTTTAAATAAATGTTTAATTTATGTTTTGTTTCACTTTTTGTACTTGCTGATGTCACACTGGTCTTTGGAAAGAAAATGTGGTTTTACTAAACTTGATGAAAGCTTCATTTAGGATTTGTTTTATGTATTCAGGGAGATGGTTAAATTTAAGGACACTCCTTAAGGAAAAGAAAATACAAGCTTTATTTAAATGTTCGTTTTTTGCACTAAAGATTTGAGTGTTTTAGTGTTGAAAACCAAATCTTGACTTTTTCTTGTGATTCTGAACTAATAAAAGGTTACTTATGGAATGTCTTGTATGGTTTTTCATGGAGCAGCAGGTGCCACAGTGTCATCTGTGATCATCTCGAGTTTGAGCTCCATTCGGTGAAAGTCATTCAGGAGAAAAGCAACAGCTATATGAACACTGTCAGGCCTTTTATTGTATCATCTACCGTGGTGAATTTAACGTTCATATTTCTGCACGCCCATTAGCTCTAATTGTATAGCAACTACAAATAATTTTGCGTCGGTTTGCGCTCCGAAGACGTGACAGGCGGTGCGGCATGCGTGACGCATTGCACGCACTGTATGCAAATTACGTGCTTGACGCAACCACGCGCCGCTCACTTCCGGAGGAGCTCCCGTGCAAGCACGTTGGGGGGGGAGAGGGACATGCGCAGTGCACTCCTGCGAAGTATGGCACCTCGGTCTCGAGCAGGCCGAGCACGTTCTTTGGCCTCGTGCGGCACGTAATCCCGGTCCACCCGGTGCGAGCGACGCTGCGAGGCCGAATGTGCGCTATGCGAACCCATTCGTGTTCGGAGCCGCACAACTCCCGCGTCCTGTGTGTGTTCTGCCCAGTTCCTCTGTCCCTGTTAGCACCTCCCTCACATTAGTTACCGATCGTGGCTCCTCCTTTCCGCTGCGCCCCGCGCTGCCTCCGCCTTGCCGCTCTCCCCTCGGCAGCGGACCGTCTCCCATCTCCCTGCGGAGTTGCATCCCCGCCCTGTGAGCACCGAGCAGCCCGCCATGGCAGAGCACGGCGGCCTGGAGAACCATCGCTTCAAGAGCTTCAAGAACAAGGGGCGCGATGTGGAGGTAAGAGAGCCTCTGGGCTACGCGGGGAGCCGCCGGCCTGGCTGGGAGGAAAGGAGAGGGGGAGGGAAGTGGACCTTTCCCGGTTCTCCGGCCTGGGGTGGAACTTCTCATGCGGCGGCTGGGTACTGGTGAGGATACTGGCGTGTGGCTCAGGTTTGGGTCCAGCTCGGCCTTCGCCTTACGCCCTGGAGCTCCGCCGGTTTGAGGAGCGGCCGTGGCCTCCCAGCGGCCTCTCCCAATGTGCCCGTGCGAAGCAGGGGTCTCAGACGGCAGCTGGGTGGCCAGTGCGTCCGGCAGAGCTGTACGAGGGTCCCAGAACTCCACGGCCGGCTGAATGCCTCCACCACGGGCTCTCCTCACCGTAAAGCCGCTCAGATTGGCCGAGGCCCCTGGTGCCGAAGCGGACCGGTCCCGAGAGCCGCTGCCCGAAGCGGAACAGCAGCGACGGCAACGCCATTACGCGTGGCGTGAGCGCGCATTGCCTGCACGCGGCCAGAGGGAGAGCAGTCGACAGTTTCCGCACTTGATGGGGCGAATTTTGGACAAGTCGGGTGTTTTCGCTGGGTTTTTACCCTGGCGGAATACCCACTTGCCCCCAGGGGTCGAGTAGCAGCCAGAAAATGTGCATCTAGCAGCGGCCATGACCTGTTTGGTCTGACGTATTTTTGTCGAAAATATGTGGCGTCAAACATGGGAACTAAAGGGGTTCTGGTCCGGGATCCACCGAGAACCGTCTTCTCTTTTTTTTATTTTTATTTTATTTTATTTTATTAGTATTGTTTACTCTACACATTTGTCTAAGGCAGCTTGCCGGGTTAGATGGTAGACCCGTTTACACAACAGGGTCATTTTACCTATAAGTTCTGGGTAAGTATCTGGGTGAAGAGTAGCACAGGAAGAGGTGGGATTCAAACCAACGACCTTCAGATTATACAGCCCTGAATATTAGTAATGCTGTCTGCTGTGGGTTTAAAAGACGTGCTGTGTCCCTCAGGCCCTCCCCACAACCCAGTTCCCCCTCAAGATCTTTTCCCTTATTTCAGACTCATCTATATTCATCTTTAGTGTTACATTTATTTATTCCAATGCATTTCATGTATTTACCTTGTTATATGTAAGCTGCTATATCCTTGAGAAAATGAAAGTGTGATTGTGAGGGTGGACCTATCGCATCATTCAGAGCTCAGACAGACTCAGGTTTTTCAGGATTTTTTTTCTATGTTAAACCTCATTGTTTACTAGTATTTACTGGAACGCTGGAGCTAAAGCACTGTGATTTCACAATGGCAACCTGGCTGCGGTGTTCACACTGAGAATGGACTCCATGTTGGTAAACACACCATCTAGTAGTGAACTGTTCAAAAATGTCTATCTAAAAATGCTTTAGTAAAGAAACTACTTTTAACCCCACTCTTTGTGGCTTAAATAAGACCAAGTTAGTGAAGGAGGCCAGACATTTCTGGTTCATTCGTTTACAGTGCTGGCACTGTGCACAACTGCTGTGGTCCTTTACCCTAAACGCTGCCATTCCTGCTCACTTTTTGTGGCCAAAGCCAAGGAGATGTATTAGCCTGGACGATAAGCGATACAAGTGCCATGACAGCCGTTTTGAACCCCAAGCCTTTGGTGGGAGGTGCTGCTGTTTCATTTCTTGCAGTTTTCATATCGGTCCTGGTTCTCTCAGGTGGTGACACCGTTTTTGTCTTTGGCAGACACTTTAGTGACTGAAATCTTGTGAGGTCGTCATCATAAAGTGTCATGCTCACCTTTGGCCATCCTAACTGTTCTAGAATGCAGTGTCTCGAGTGCCAGGAAGGGTGATAGGCCAGTGGTGGCTCAGTTGGATGGACACACAGATCAGGGCTGTGGTGACCCCTGCAGTCTCTATTACCTCCAGTTTGTAAACACTTGGCAACCTCAGATATGTGGCTGATTTTTAAGCACACATACTTTTGTGTGTGTCTGTTTTTGTCTTTCTTACTTTGCAATGGTCATTATCCAAAATGGTGTATTTTCATAACTTATTTTTGCTGAATCTTATAACCGCAAAACATTACAATTGCTATACATTCTTGCTTTATTTGAGGTTACAAACCACTAGCCAACGTCTCTTCTGTGGAGTTTTTGGTGGGTTCTGGAGATGCTGATACTTTCTCAAATGCTGACTGCTTTGCTCATTTCTTGTGCAGGAAGCGAAACTCATTAAAGTAGATTGTCAGGGTGCTCATAAGCAAAAAATAAGCTGCAGCACATGTGTACCCAAATGTCCCACATTCAGGTATTGTGGTTTAAATGGCCATAATGTCAATTGATCATGTTTTCCCTGCGCATGGTTGTCTGCTACATTTATATTAATGTTTATTTAGGAGACAGTTTAATCCAAACTAATAGTTTTTTTTAATGTGATAAATATTCCTTTCTGTCTCTGAAGTCTGACCCGGGCTTTGGACAATTCTGGAGTGTCACCATGGTTACAGTGGTCCAGCCAGTTCTCTCACATCAGTCGCTAAGGTTACTAGACGGCAATCATTCATTAACCTTCTCGAGCCCTGGCAGCAGGAGGTGATGAGCGTCAAACATATTCACTTAATTGGTCAAATCTCTGTGTGCTGTAACATGGGGACTTTTACTACTTTTTATGCTTGGTTGTGGTGTGTGTTTGTGATGCTGATTATGTGCATGCAACAGACATAAACATGAGTGCTGACTTCCTCCTCCTCTCTTTCAGAGTATGCGAAGACATAGAAATGAGGTGACCGTGGAGCTCAGAAAGGTAAGCTGCCATCGAACCTTCTCAGATACTTGGTTTTACCAGGTGACATCCATTGTGCATGACCTGGTGTCTGGATCTTTGATATTTGCTCTCTGTGGATCCTCATGCAAGCCCTCCTGTGAGGGATGAGTGTGGTTTGTAATCCAGGTTAAACCCTGTGCTGTAGTTCAGCCGATATCCACTAATGTGGAACCACGCTTGAGCGGACAGCCTATGAGAGCTGGAACTACCAAAGCACGGTGGCTCTTGTTGCACATTTGTCAGTCCCTAATACTCAAGTTAATGCAGATGGTGTGGTCAGATCCTGGTTAGTTACAGAGAGTCTGGGGGGAAGAAAGTCTTTTTTCATTAGCCCAAGATGTCCTCCAGATCTGCGAGAGGTTAGACTTAGTCATTTGGGAATTTTCCAGAAAACCTCCACTTGTTCACTGTTGACTACAGTAAATTATCCCACTATACCTACCTAACAGATTCATGATTTATATCTATGTTTCATTTATACAGTTCTGATTTTTTTTTGTAAACATATTTGTTTTTTGTAATGCATCAGTGCAGAAGCTATGTGCTCCCAGTGTGTCGATGCACCCTGTGGTGTGTGTGCACCGCATGAGGATCTCTTGTATACCATGTTAGACTATGTCAGGTATGAGAACTTGTGCCAAAAGCTGCTAATCTGGCCATGTTTTGTTGGAACCAAAGTGGCTCTCCGCCTTGATGTCAGCATCAGATTTTTGCAGTTGTAGCATAAACGTGAGTATGAACACAGACTGGTATTTTTGGGTTAACAGGAGCACCTGCTTATGTGTGTGCAGAGCAGTGCATGTTGAAGTATAAGCTACACAGAAAAGTATACACTTGTAACACTGCATTGTGCCCTCAACCTGAGAACATGGCATTTTATGTGGGAGACGAGTGCGCTGGGTCTCTTGCCAGTTGTCTGTTCTATAGAGTTTGAGGTTATGCTCAAATGAAATGCTGAATATATGTATGTATTGTCTTGGTGTGTGTTCTGTTTTGTCTACATTGGCTGTAACAGATTACCTCTGGTCTCAGTGGTGTTCTTGTTTGTGTTTTCAACAGGGTTGAATCCAGGTAGTCAAGGCTTCCACATGTAGTTTATTGTTGTTCTAAAGCCATTTGGTGTGTTTCTTTCACTTTCTTTTTTTGTGTGTTAAGCAGGTGAGTGTATCTTTAGAAAGGACTGTGCATGTGGACCAGAACAGTGAGTCTGGAGTTAGAAAGTCTGAGTGGGCAGCATCTTTTCTGTGCCCCCTCAAACTTAGTAATGTAGGCATAAAGTAGCTTGGGGTCTGGAGCAGCCAAGCTTGGCTCTCACTCAGCGCTGGTGCTCAGGGCCCATGGGGGGGGGGTCCAGTGTGGGACTGTCTCAGGGAGTTGTTGGATGAACCGGACCAGGAGACGGGACCTTCATAAGGAGGGAGTATAGGAGAGCAGATGGGTTGTTGCATCACAATTACATGGTCATCATCAGTATTACCAGCCAATGGACTGAAAGGGGGTTACTGCAGTATGGAATGTGTAGCTATAGGAATCCCCCATCCCCCTTTTCTTTCCCATGGTGACTCATCCTGTGTGTACAGCAGGGGGGAGTGCTGTCACGATGAAGACGGGCGTCCCACCATGTCAGCATCACAGCACCTCCTGTGGATATTATGTGTTCTGGGTACTTCCAGAATGGCTGTCATTCCTAAAAGAGCCCAGTGGACTACTTCTGGCCTTTGCCCAGTGCTGCAGCACACATAATGGATCAGGAGGATTTTCTCTGCTTCTGATCCACTTCTGGTTTCTTCATTAGCGCTGTGTATCACACCCTGGATTTTGGGGGATTTGAAGTACTTGAGATTAAAGGAATTGGTTGGAATGATGCTTTTAATACATTCTTCTGAAGCTGTTGTGTTGTTGATAAAAATGAACTTAGTCTGTGATGTTGTCATATGAAAGTTGCAATGATCATTATACACTGCCCAGCCAAAAAAAAGTCACCACCTGGGTTTATTGTATTTTTTATTTATAGTGTTGTGATCTGTGGTTGGTTCAGTTCATCAAGTCTAAGTTCAGCAATGTTATCTGCCCAAAAATGAGTTGAGCTGACTACCTGAATATACTGAATGAGCAGATTTTTTCATCAATGGATTTTTTTCTTCATATTCCAAGATGACAATGCCAGGATTCATGGGGCTCAAACTGTGAAAGAGTGCTTCAGGGAGCATGACAGAGACATCATTTTCACACATGGATTGGCCGCCACAGAGTCCAGACCTTAACCCCATTGAGAATCTTTGAAATGTGCCAAAGAAGACTTTACGCAGCAGTCCGACTCTCCCATCATCAATACAAGATCTTGGCGAAAAATTAATGCAACTTTGGGCGGAAATAAATGTTGGGATGTTGCATAAGCTTATCGAAACGATGCCACGGCAAATGCGTGCCGTAATCAAAGCTAAAGGCGGTCCAACGAAATATTAGAGTGTGGAACTTTTATATTTTTTTGCAGCACGGTGTACATTCATTCAGCAGGCATGTTTTTCTAAACCATCTCACAGTATTATACTCCTTTACCATGGTTTACCCATGTATATAGTTAATTTTCATTGGCAGAGCATGCTGATTAAGGGTGCTGCATGTGGGATTCAAACCTGGTCCTTTGGGTGGATGGTGGTGTTTCTAACCACTGCAACTGCTTGCTGACCCTTCACAGTTGTTAACAAAAGAAGGCTTTGCTTGACCTCCTAGTTTAACTTGTTTTCATTTAGTCCCATGGGGCATTGTGGGTGACCCAGGTGGCATCAACCCTTAACCTGCTTCTCTGATGGTCAAGTACCAGGGTACAAACTGGGGGCAAAAGCTGGGTCAGTTATGCTGAGGAAGGTTGCTGCTGTGTGGACAAGCCTGTTACCTATCAGTTGTGGGCAAAACTGACCTGTTGACTGTTGTGCTTTGTTTTATTGCCAGGTATCTTTGCCAAGGTAAACTTTTTTTTTTCCCCCCAAATGAAACATTAATGGGATGTTTCATTAGTGCATTTCCACAGTGCTGTAATGGTTGGTTAATAATTGATTTTTTAAAAAAATTTTAACCTTTTTTTTGGGGATGTTCATGGCTCACACGCAACACCTCCCTTGCCTGTGTATGGATCCTAAGCGAGCAGTCTGTGTTTTCCCTGTGAAACACACTCCTGCCAGCAGTCTGTCCGTCTGTTCAGTCATTGACAGGAGTGACCGTCAGCCTGGCAGTGCCAACATGTCCATCGGGGGTCCTTCTGACTGGATGGCTGACATGTGCCTGCTTTATTGTGATGCTGCAACATCCCCCAGTGCCATGTGCTCAAACTGCTAGCATGTCAGCTGGGCTCAGCTGTAGGTGGAGCACTGCTGAAGGAGCCAGTTGGCCTATCTCTGTGCTTATGGGCAGATGATTATATGGTTTGTTTTCCTGTTTGCTCAGTAGTCAGCAAAGCAGCCCTCAAATGTGTTTTAGCCAATAACCAATATTGGAAGCATTTGCTGTTTTTCTTCCACTTTTTTATTTTTCTGCATTACAAAACGGCAGACATCAGCAGCAACCGTGCACAAGTGTTTCTACAGTTGATGACCTATGTGAAATCTACCGCTAAAGGATATTTTTCCTTATACATAATTTTCACAGGTTTAAAATTTTATTAGTTTATTTTTTTAGCATTGCGAATTATAAAATTATTTGAAAGCCCAAGAGGGAAACCGTCTCCATAGTGATTTGCAAAATGGTTTTTTTTTTTTTTTTTTTGATGGTGTCCCACCAGTACCTTTGCAGCTCGATACAGGGCCATGGGCACTGAGTCAGACCACCACTGTCTTTTTGGCACTGAGGACACAGCAGAAAGAAATGTGGTCTAAATTTACTTTGGTATTTCTGTCAGTTTTAAAAGACGCTGGGCTTAGGCCACTTTGGAACAGGATTCTTCTGCTTTGGTATTAATGGCTCAAATGCACTTGCATCTCCTTTTTTAATGTGTTTTTAAATGAACCTTAACTGTTATGTTATCACCAGTCACTTCTGTAACCTGTGGTGGATGTCACTTTGTTCTGTTGTATTTTTTCTTTTTTTCCACTATTGTGAATGTAGATGTTTGTATTGACCTCTTCCATGGAAATGTGTCTACTACTTTGATCTTTTTTCTTCGGCCATTATCCTCCAGAACAAACGAGACGAACACTTGCTGAAGAAGCGTAATGTCCCACAGGAAGAAAGTCTTGAAGACTCGGACGTAGACGCCGATTTCAAAGGAGTAAGTGTGTAGCCCTGGCTGCCCTTTAGTGAATGTGCTGCAGAAGTCCTCATGCAAGGACACAGCCCACACACACAGAACTTAAAGTGAAAAGTGATGGTGGAACCCTGACTACTGTAGAAAACCCTCTTAATGAACCTGCAGGAGGCAGAACAGGGATCGATGGGACTGTTATTGCTTCCAGTGTTGCACATGGCCTCATTATCTACTTTTTCTGTTTTTGTTTCCCTCAGCAAAATGTAACTCTAGATGCAATCTTGCAGGTAAGACCTCATCTGTGGGAACTTACATGAATCATACTATTCATAGGGTCTCCAAGTTTTGGGATCTTGACACTACGCGTGCAGTGCTTTATTAACAGTGGTTGAATTTCACTGCTGTTACAGAATGCCACCAGTGACAATGCAGTTGTGCAGCTCAGTGCTGTGCAGGCAGCCAGGTGAGGAGGTCATAACGCACTAAGGATTTAAAACACTTGGACACCTTGTCATGGACATTTCCTCACAGGCACTTCTGTGTGTGATGCTATTTGTTCTTTCTTGCAGGAAACTGCTGTCCAGCGACAGAAATCCTCCCATCGACGACTTGATAAAGTCTGGAATCCTTCCCATCCTGGTGAAGTGTCTGGAGAGGGATGACAAGTGAGTCTGCGGGGGTTGCCATGGTTTCCTATAGGGATGCACAATGATATAAGAATCATATCAGTGTTGATCTAATGTTTTTGCATTGGCTCGATGCTTATATTTCACAGACAAGTCAAACTAGCATTTGACGACAGATTCATTGTGGTTCAGATTAGCAACAAGTTTAGGCAGTGCAGAGCTATCTTGACAATGTCTGCAGTTTTTCTGAAGCAAAATGTGACACTTCTTGGACTAGAAAACTTAACCAATGTCAACAGCTAGAAGTTAAGTGCACCTTCTAATATAGTCAACGTAAAGAAAATGTCATACCACATAGAGATTTGCTTGCTTTTTAATAAAAAGCACTCTTAAAACAGAAGGAAAAAAGTTACTGTTAAGTGCTATTATTTATGTCTTTTTTATTAATATCACTTTACCTTTTTCAATTTTCTTTGTTTCAATTGTTAAGACTTTTTTTCGATCAAAAGGACAGGTACATGTCACGTAGTATTTAAGGCTACAGTGTGCAAAACGATTCCCCTTGGAAGGTATCATTATTTTAATGATTGCAAAACTGAAGTATTGCATGAATGTTACATTTGTCTGTAATTCCCATCCAGGCATATTCACTCCAATTTTTGTATGTATTTTTAATAAATGTGTGTATTGGGATGGGGCAATAAGAACAGAGAAATGAACAGATATCGGTGTTGGCGAGAACTCATATATTGGTGCATCCCTACAACTTTCTCCCATCCCCCAGCAGCCCTGTTGGAAATAATGCATCTTACTCTGCTCATGCCTTGTTGCACCGTGTGGGGGACGGGCAGGAGCTGCTGGGCCTGTTCCCTTTGTCTGCCTCACAGGGGGAGGGGGAGGGGGGGGTCACGCTGACAAGCCATGTACTGATCTGAGCCAAGCTTGCTGCTGCTCTGCTCTGATTGGGGAGTTTCACACACTTGCATCACTTCTTGTGAGTCTTAAATTCTGTTTATTTAGATGTTCAAGTTGGAACTTCCAGAAAGGTGGATTTACCTCTCTTGTTTTGTTTTCAAAGCCCATTCACCTGATGCACTTGTTTTGTGGTGTAATTTATATTGTTTTGCATGGTATGGGGGAGGATTTGGTGTGTTTTCGTGGGGCTCATCCAACATCTCGGTTCAGACTGAACTGTGTCAACAGTGCCAACAGAAATAAATTTGCATTCCTCACTGGCGTGTGCTCCATTTCCCAGGCTCTGGCGTCTGACCCGAGTCAATGGCAGGTCGCCATGGTGATGTGTGGCAAACATATCAAGCCGATTACTGTAGGATTAATTTTGCTGTGAAGTCTTTTAGGGTGGGAAATGCTTGCAAGTTGTCTTTTAAAGTGGTCAGTACTCCAGATAAAAGTCCTGCCTTTGGGGAAATCAACTGAGTCTAGATGACTTGGTGCTGGATTTTTATTAGGGTTTTTTATTTGAGGGGGTTTTCCATTTTATTCTGGGAGTTACTGTGGTGTGGGACAATGACCCAGCTGCTCTCCTGTTCATCGCCTATGCAGTAGGTGATAACCCCTAGTACAAGTTCACATGTTTGCTGTGCCAGGGCTGCTTGTCCCTATTGAGTATGTATCATGTGACCTGGGGAGAACGGTGTTAAAAAATATGAATTGTACAAGGAGAGCAAAAAAACCTGGGGGATGTGGGGAACTCTGCTTCAATTGGAAGAGCAAGGGAGGGGAGTCCAGCAAAACATTTTGTAGAAGAACTTTATACCCCTGTATCCCATCTTAACTTTTAAGTAATCCCACATCCTGTTGCATTATGCATGATCAAGATACTTGGTCTAAAATCCTGTAGTAAAAACTACCCAGCTGAGTAAATGTGTAAATCATTGTAAGTCTTACTATGTAAGATCTAACATTGTAAAGTGCTTTGGTGAAAAGCATCAGCTTAATCACAAAATAAGTAAATGGCACAATTTGAACTGACAAGAGCAGATATTGGTGGTTCATTTCAAGGGCTCAGTTAATGAGTCTAATGATGACCTCGATCATTCTCTTTCCCACAGTCCTTCTCTACAGTTTGAAGCAGCCTGGGCTCTGACTAACATTGCATCTGGTACCTCAGCACAGACACAAGCTGTGGTCAAATCCAGTGAGTTCCTTGTGGGTCTTCATTTCAGGCCTGCACATGTCTTTTGGTTGGGGGGTGCTGTTCTTATAGTACCAGTGTGGGTGTCCATGTGCTTTCCGGTTGTGACCATGTTCCATCTGGGGTTTCAGATGCAGTCCCACTGTTCCTGCGACTGCTACACTCCCCCCACCAGAACGTGTGTGAGCAGGCGGTATGGGCGCTGGGTAATATCATCGGTGAGTTCCTAAATCCCAGTCACTCACTACAGGAGTATAGCCGTTTGCTCATTCTGATGCATCTACTTTTTATCCTCCTCCATTTCCTGTCTGTGGTCTCAGGTGATGGACCGCAGTGCCGGGATTATGTCATCTCCCTGGGAGTGGTGAAGCCCCTGCTGTCCTTCATCAACCCCTCTATTCCCATCACCTTCCTCCGCAATGTCACCTGGGTCATTGTCAACCTGTGCAGGAACAAGGACCCGCCTCCACCTATCGAGATGGTGCAGGAGGTAGGATTTGGCAAAAGTGTGCATGCATGCAACCAGGAGATGCATTTGTAGAAATCTTTCTATAGTTTTGTCTTTAAAATATTAATCATCGTTGTTTTGCAGTCCAATCAAATTAGTGCTAAATTATTAGGTCATGTTTGGTTTTGTTTCCTGTGGAACATCTTGTGGAAATTGTATGCATTAGATTGGCCGTGTCCAGCCAGGAGACCAGGTTTAAAAATGGAAATGTATGCGCATGCAGAGTGAAATCTATTTACACCACAAAGATGTTACCTGTATGTGAACATGTTTTTGTTGTTACAAGACATCAGCAGTCACACACAATGGTGCCGGATTCCTTTTTGAATAACAAAATGGTGGTCCAAAACATTTGAGTGGAAGAGAAGGGGACCATAGGTTTGTGGTTAGAGCATCATCAGAACCTTTCGCCTGGATGTCTGAGACCATTTCACATTGTTAGTCTTGATTTAGAATCTCTTTCAAGAGAGTCCTGAGTTCAGAAATGCAGGATTAATACAAAGCTGGCATAATCCAGACAAAAATACACAAAACAGCAGTTATTAATTGACAGTTAATCCTAATTCATTTTAGTTAAAATTTGGTTGCACAAGTAAGGCAAACAGAGGCATCATTAACTCTTGACAGTGGTGGTGGAAGTGAATCTGACTCATAGTGACTACTTGCATGGCTTTCTTAGGCAAGGAAGGAGCACAAGTGGTTTTCTGTGGCTTTCTTGCATGCCTGTTTGAGGGGTGCAAATGCAGGAAGAATATGCAAACTCCATATGGAGTCGAACCCCATGTCACATTGGCAGCTGAACAACTGTGAGGCCCCCGCCCAACCCACTGGGCCACCACCTCTCATCCTAAAGAAGAGCAGTTTGAAACGGTGATGAAGGCTGCTTGAAGAGAAGGTGGAGGAAATGAGGGCTGTAGATAAAAAGATACCTGACTGTTTTTAGTTGTTTGAAAGTGTCCTACATCTGTCTTGCTTTTGGTCCAATTGCCCACACAGTTCGTTCCCTGGCAGAGCAAGTGGGAGGCCTCTGAGGTGTACAGTCTCAGAATTCAGGACCTCTATTTACTGACGCGGTTTTCTAAAATGCCTTTTTCAGATTTGCAGCATTACGTTAAACAACGTGTCCAGTTTGCACAAAACAGTAATGAGTAAAGAATTGCTCGACAGGAACAAGTGCCATTGTCTTTCGCTGTTTTGTTAACTGTTGGTCTCCGTGGTAACTGACCCTGGTCAAAAGTAACTGCAAGACAATTGTTAATTAAATACATGACATATAATATTTGAAGATTGCAGCTGCATGCCAGTTTCTTCCGGCATCTTCCAGTGTCCTTTTGTGTGTGTGCAAATCTTCTCCTTTAGAAGTACATCAGGAGTGGGCCCTGTTACATTCTCCAACATTCATTTTGGATTATTATCTTGCTATTAAGTGTAAGAGATTGAAGTTATTGTAATATGTATTTAAGCACAGTGAATGAGAGGGAACACAGTTTTGTGTTCTTGGTTCATACTAGGGGGGAATTAGGGACCGATGACAAGACTTTTACCTGTGGCCAGTCTGCTAAAGGCGTCTCTACTTTTAGGTGTCTGGAGGATGAAGGTTTTGAGAATCAGAGGTGTCATCATCTAAGCTCTCACATTCCTTCTCTTTCTCAGATCCTTCCTGCCCTGTGTGTGCTAATATATCACACCGATATCAATGTAAGTGCCTATATCTTGCTTTCCCTATGTGACCAAAGTTTGCCTGTTGTGCAACAGTAGCTGCTGACATCATGCAGCCTTGTGCTTGTGTGTCCTCAGAAGATAAGTTATTAGGTTAGATAATGGTGAATGCAGTAGTGTTTTGTTCACTGGTTTAGTTTCTTCAGGGTGTTCTATAGGAGATGTGTCCTCTTCCTGTTGACTGACATTAAGCCGAGCTGGATTGAGGCCTGTAGTTAACCTGCTTAAAATGGGCTAAATGGAGTCGCTGTCCTTGTTGCATGTTCAGATTTTGGTGGACACCGTATGGGCTTTGTCATACCTGACGGATGGAGGGAATGAGCAAATCCAGATGGTCATTGATTCAGGTGTGGTGCCCTTTCTGGTCCCACTGCTCAGCCACCAAGAGGTGAAAGTTCAGGTGAGTTTCTCATATATGTGATACGTGAATCTGCTGCTTCACTGACAACTTTATTTTGAAGTTGACTCCCATCCTGCCAGAGTGAGATGTAAAAACCAAGAGCAGGGAGTATTTTGTGTCGTGTATGTGTGTTGGGTGGGGCTAGCGTGTCTCTTCCTGTTTTTAGACAGCCGCCTTGAGAGCAGTTGGTAACATAGTGACCGGGACGGACGAGCAGACTCAGGTGGTCTTGAACTGCGATGTGCTCTCGCACTTTCCCAACCTCCTCACACACCCTAAGGAAAAAATCAACAAGGTAGGATATTGGAGCTACATAGGCCCTACAGTCATTGGAACTACTGCCATGCTGTTGTAAAAGTTGTTGCCTTGATGTTTTTTGTTTTTTTTTTTTTTTTTTGGGAAACCTTTTTTTTTTTAAACCTTTTTTTGAAGCCCATGAAATCAATTGTAAACAATCAGTTCACTATGTAAACCTTACCTGAAATAACAGGGAGATCTGGAGGGAACACGTAACCATATTGAAACCTGCTGCCCAGAAATATTATAGTTACACTGCTCCCCTGTTAACCAATTGTGATTCATTCACGAGAACTGACCAAATATGAAAAATCCATATAATGAAATGATTTACTCTTATTTCAGTGTCCCAGTTACCCCAAAATTTACCTAAATGATTCCTAAGAGAAGGAAAAAGTTAACACATGAAGATATATATATAAAAAAAACTAATTTTACTTATAAAATAATCATTTTATTAAGCTTGGTTGTGCAGAAGGACTGACTTGATGAAGAGTTAGGTGGGTATGTGGGAAGCAGGTTGTTGAGGCTGGATGAAGCTCACATTTTTGGCTCTTGTTTTTATTTAATCCCATGCAATGTGTAGTTCATACTGAGGTTTAGACAAGCCTAATGCAGGAGGACCATCTTCCTGTCTTTCACCACACCCTGTGCACTTTATCACTTCCAGATTTTTCTAAACTATAAGCCACTTGTGCAAGCTTTACTGTCTCTTCCACTTTAGCCAACACTTTACTTTTTTTCTTATTTTTCGTATATACAGGGCTTTAAAAAAATAAATTAATAATGAGAAAAATGAAACCACATTTGTGCATAACGGGATGCAAACACAAACTTGTTGATATGCAAGGCAGAGCATAGAATGCTGGACTGAAACCGGGTGGGTAGTCCGTTCCCCCATCCCGCGTGGCACAAGATTGAAATGAAATTCAAGATTGAAATGTGTTTTCCATTTATCAGCCTTCACCTCTGCCATGTGTTGGTAAACTGCTGATCAACCCCCTGCATGCTGGGGGGAGCCCCTTAACTGTTTTTTGTTATCTGTCAACATCTACTCCCATTTGGGTCACTCAATCTTGATGAGTCCTTAGATGCTTGCAGGAGCTGCTTATCTCCATGGTACCCAAGTTGTTTTAGGCATTGCGGACCCCTGTGTGAAATCTTACTGTGGAATTTGGGTGGAACTGTAGAATTCAAAGTAGTGGAACACTTGTATTCAATGCTGTTCTTCTGTGATGCTCAGCCCATGTCTCATGTTCCCTGGTGTATTCTTCTGCACCAAATTGTGGATATACTGTTTAGGACACATCACAGAAGAACAGCATTGAATACAAGTGTTCCACTACTTTGAATTCTACAGTTCCTGCTTGACCCAATGGTTTTTAATGTGTTTCACATGTGCATCATCAGTGATCTTTTTTATTTGCTTTTGCAGGAGGCTGTTTGGTTCTTGTCCAACATCACAGCAGGGAACCAGCAGCAGGTTCAGGCTGTGGTTGACATGGGTCTCATTCCTATGATCATCCACCAGCTAGCAAAGGTAAGTGCTTGCCACTTTCTCTGCAGCAAGGCTACTGTATTAGACTGTGTAGGAGTATACTAACTGAAGCAGGAGTCCACAGTCCACAGCCTGTGCTAAGGTGTCTTACAGTCAAAGTACTCCTCTAACATTTCAAGTGGTTCTTGATCTGGTTTGGTCATCTCACTGTCTCCCCAAACATACCTTCTGCTTTCAGTGTTGCTGATCATGTCATGATGTAATGATTGTATCCTGTCTTGTCCTTCTTGTGCAGGGTGACTTTGGCACACAGAAGGAGGCTGCCTGGGCGATCAGTAATTTGACCATAAGTGGGAGAAAAGATCAGGTGAGCTTGTCTGTGCTGCTGGTAAATGTGAAGAACTTGCACTCGTGTCTTCTCAAGGACATGCAAACAGTCAACTCACTGAATACTTTTGACTGGGCAGGTTGAGTACCTGGTCCACCAGAATGTGATCCCACCCTTCTGCAACCTCCTGTCAGTGAAAGACTCTCAGGTGGTCCAGGTGGTCTTGGATGGGCTGAAGAACATCCTGATTATGGCAGGGGATGAAGCCAGTTCTATTGCTGAGATCATAGAGGAGTGTGGAGGTATTGGGGGATCAGCCTTGTGCCCACAAACTCATCCAGCCATTTGCTTCAATTATTGCTTGATCTTACTGGTTTATGCATTTTTCATGCAGGTCTGGAAAAGATTGAGAATCTGCAGCAGCATGAAAATGAGGACATTTACAAATTAGCCTTTGAAATCATTGATCAGTACTTTTCAGGAGACGATGTAAGTAGATGATTTAAAGAACTCATCTGTACAGCTTGGCAAAATTGGATGGATTGATATTAATGTTTGTCTTCCCACACATAAAGAGCCCACAACAAGCACGGTATCTGCCTGACAGTCCATTTGTACTATTTATCTCTTCATGGGCAAAATCTGGAAAACTGCACCATGTGTAGTTGATACTTCCAAATTAGTCGGTGGTGTCAAGATCTAAACACTGTGTTGTAGGAAACTTGAAAAAATGTTAATGCAGTGAATGGAACACAAAAGTGGAAGTAAATGACATCGAAGATTTACTTTTAAATTACATTTTCTCTTTTAAATGATGGAAATTTGACAGGTTTGCTACAAAACCTTTTGAGGCTCAGGAACACGTTGTATATTTTGTTTCTATTTATCAGGAACCAGTTGGGTTCTTTATGTGAGGGAGGCCTGTATATCAAGATGGGATTTTATTTTTAACTCAACTGCATCAAATGTTCAGCCTTCTTTCTAAAGATCCCTGCAGTCTGGTAGAAATTAAGCAAACTATTGTAATGTTAATGTTGTTTTTTAGAAAGCTAGTTAAATGCTGAGTGCGTAGTGTTTTCACACACAAGATCATTTTGGAACTGTCCTAGTGTCTACATTGGAGTTACCTAACCTTCTTAACCTTTGCCAGATTGATGAAGATCCAAACCTCATCCCTGAATCCACTCAGGGAGGAACCTTCACATTTGACCCTGCCTCCAACCTACAAACCAAGGAGTTTAAGTTCTAAAGCAAAATACTCAGCACACAGTCACCTTGACAACATGTGATTCACCGAGCAGAGAACGCACACCTCAACCACGCACTGTTGGATCAGAGACCATTTTCCCACCCCTCCACCACCGATGCTTCTCGGCGTTACTGAAACATGTTTCGGAAGAGGCCTCATGTTGCTCTGCAGTTGCCAAAAGTCGCTCTTGCTGAGACACGCAAACAGTCGTGTGCATGAACGTCTAAAAACTCACTTCAGCAACAAAGAAGGATCCTCACTTTTGTGAGTTTTTTTTTTTTCTTCCCCTTTTTTCCTTTTTTGTATTTTAACTTCCTTGGAATCATTCCAGACACATTTAAGCAATCACAAGTGCACCAGCTACTTTGATTGAAGATGTTCCACCTCGGGTTCAAGCCATGTGGCATTGTGTCCGTCAACCCGTGGAGCGTTCTTGGGTTTTAGAGAGGAAGGGAAAGCCCAGAGAGTCATTGTGGACAGATGAAACTTTCTTATGGAAAAATTCTCATGGAAAACTATTTTTTTTTTTTTTTTAAACATATTCAAAAATGCATATTAAAAATGTGAACAAAATTTTTCTTTGAAGGGACACATTCTCATATGGAAAAGTATTTGTTACTGAAATTTGGAGCAGAAGGAAAACAACTTCTTCAGCACTGGTCTGTTGGAATGAGGAGGCAACCAGTGTAGGTAAAGATGTCAAATGCGCAGAAACTGAGACTTATGGAGAAAGGCATCAAGTCTTCCTTCAAGGCGGAAGACCCCTGCTGGTGATGCCACAGCCGCCGTCCCCAATGATGGTGTAGCCTGCAGGCATTTGTGCCACATGCTCTCCTGTTGACCTTGTTAAACTAAAGCCCAAGTGGTGACCTGAAACACTTCTGACTATTAAATTTTTTCACATGATGGGAAAAGAAAAACATGCAAACACTGGTCTTGCTTCAGGCTGTTTATTGTTTAATTTACACATTTTAGATTAATATGGACAACAAAAACATATGTAGTTCAATTTAATCTGTGGAGCTTCCACATCTGTGGTTTTTCAGTCTTATGCAAATTTTCTGAATTGTAATCTGCGCTTACTATCCGTGGAGAGTGGCAGTTTTTAAAACAGACCTAACAAATGAAATCTGTGAACTATAAAATCTACAATACTTTTAATTCCTTTTTTCCAACAAAATGACATGCTGGAGGCTTAATTGTACAAACTAAAGGCATCTGTCCACACATCTTGTAAGTAAGGCTTGTACAACGCTGCTCAAGACTCTAAGGTTGTATTTACTGTTGAACTGGGAGTTTTTTTGACATGCATAACATGATGACGGATGGTTCCGTTATTGGAAAATGGGTCTTTTCTTGCTGTTGTGACTGGATGTTTATTTTTGTTTCCCTGCACATTCACTTGGGAAGGGGCCTTGAAAGCAGATTTTGCTTTTGGGCTAATTTTGTTTATTTTGGCTGCTTACTACTGAAAAGACCTAGGCCAGCGGAGGATGCAGCAAGAGCCGATTCTTTACGATGAACGAAACTAGCAGGTGTACAGTCATGCACTATTTAGACAACTAGACAGAGCCACTTTAAAGATTCAAGTTTTTGTCTTGTATCAAAAAGTGATACAAGCTTATGTTAATTGCAAGATTTTTACTTGCTCAGAAAAAAATTGTTTTAAAGAAGACACAGCATTTTGGCCTCATCTTTTTATAAATTTTAGATTCAATTTCTCTTTAAGGTGGCTCTTTGTTTCAACTCTTGTGCATATTAAAGACAAGAATGAGTTGAAATTCATTGTGCCTTTTGTTTCTCATTCCTAAGCAACAAAAAAAAAAATTGTAAGAAAAACAAGCATAAATACTTAGCAGTGGAGATGTTTGTTGAGCAGGTTTTGGACTGAAGGTTTTCCCTATTGCTGGAATGTACCGTGGACCTTCCGGAGCAGGGCATGAGGAGCGCACACCATGCAGGATTGGTGTGTTGCCTCTCTCGTGGCTGACCATAGTGTTCCAATCAACACCCTGCTCCCCGCCTCATCTCCCCATAATCACTCTCATGACTCTCATAATAGCCGTATCTCACCAACTGGGGTTCCAATGTGTCTCTACGGCAACAGCTCTCATTCCCATCACTCCCTCAGGACATGGCCTCTGTATTAATGATCCTAACCAAAATAAACTTATTAGCCTTTGGCTCTTTACTGCTACTGCTGTGTTGATGTGTCTTAACTCGGAAGGGGGGCATTTATGGGGTGTGCAAGACATACTGCTACATACATTTTGCAGAATAAGTAACATGATGAAATATAAAGATTTTATATGAGATTTCTGAATAACATTGAGCTAGCTTAACTGCTGTGCTGAATACAGCAGCTCAAGGACTGAAACGTTCCATGTGTTTTTCATGTAAATTCTATCTACATATTTTGTCTTCTATGTATTTTGTATGTTTCACATCTCTGAAAGCATGTTTCTTACCTCTGCTGTATGTCTTAAGTCTGAGCATGAAGGGGTTTAAAATCTAACATTAGCTGTGCAGAAATGATGTAAAACCAGTGTCAGTTGCTGCTGTCCAGGGTGCTGGTTTTTGTGACCCCCCCCCATTTATATATCTGCAGGAGGGGTGTGATCACTTAAACATATTTACTTATTACTATTTATAATTCACGCTTTAGATTATAACGTAAATATTGTATAAACACAGATGAGCTACATGTTTTGAAACTAAATTGGAAACAACTTTTGCTGGATTATTATGCAAGCGGGCAAGGTGTGCTATCTTGTGTACTGTTTAAAACTAGTTTTTGTTTTTATTTAATTCCGAATCCAGACGATTTTTATTCACAAACTGAACGTGGGCGAGCACAATTGTTTGTGCACAGTGTTTATTCCTTTACCCCCCAGGATTTGATTTACTTTTTATTAAATTTGCTCTTTAGCACTTTGAGCTGCCAAAGTGGTATGAAAAGTGCAAAATGAACAAAGTTATTGTTGTTTAAAGCAGTAAGCGGACGCACGCTTTACACTGATTTACCCCTCCTTACAATAGGGTCTAAGCAGCAGCACCTTGAACAGGGGCGCTGCTGTAGGCGCGGGATTCGAACCAGCGGTGTCCCCTGCGCGTGGGCCGATGCCCCCTGAGCCAATAGCTGCGCGGCGCGTTCCTGGTAGAGGGAGGGAAGGAGAGGGGAATGCGTTGGACCGCCCGCCACGGCTGTCGCCTCGATCAACTGCTACGCCGTTTTTCCACGTTTTCTGTCCTGCTGTGAGGTCGCTGCGAACTGCGATGGACTCTCCGTCGGCGGCCGCGGCTCCGGTGCTCTCCCCGGTGGCGCTGTGCTCCCTGCTCGCCTGCGCCGCCCAGTTGGCGCTGGGCTTGTGGCTCGCGCGCCGCTGGGCCCCGCGCCGCTCCGCCGCCGACCGCTGGGTCCTCGCGTGGCTCTTCTATGACGCCATCGTCCACGTGACACTGGTGAGTCGCGCGCGGCGAGCGGCCCTGAGGTGGCGAACAGTCCGACGCCATTGTGCCCTGTTTTGCAGGAGGGCCCCTTCGTCTACATGTCCCTTGTCGGCACCGTGGCGACCTCGGACAACCTCTTAGCTGAGTTGTGTAAGTTTGTACCGTGTTTACCTGCACGTCGTGCACGCCTGGTCATACACACACAGGTTGAGAACATCGTGTCAGTGGGTGAAGAGCTTTCTGGAACATCCCTGCTGGGGTCTGAGGGCAGGCTGAGGAGAGGCACCTGATCCTGTTTTTGTAAAACAAACCCCAAGTTTGGAGCATACATCATTAAGTATGGTAGCAGGTGGTGTAGAGGTTAGTGCTGCCACCTTGCCGAGGCTTGGCAGAGGTTCAAGTCCCATCTCCTGCTTTACTGCCCTTGATCAAAATGTTTCTGCTGTAGGGAAAGTTACCCAACTGTATAAATAGGTAAATCATTTTAAGTTACTTTTGAAAAGAGTCATAAATAAATGGGAGTGTTTGGGATGGGAACTGCACTGCCTCTGATGAGGAAGCTCTACAGCAGGTAGGGAAGGCTACCCAGTCCTTCACCAGTACCCCACTATGCTCTATCCAGACCAGACCTATTTCCAGTGTGTTAGGAAATAGAGCTGTCTCACCCTCTCCACCATCTCCTTTCACCACCGCCTTCTGGAAAACATTATTGCAGCTTGTGGGCCAACAGCACCAGGCTCAGGAACAGCTTTTTCCAGCAGACTGCCAGACTGCTGAATTCACCAGCACCACCACTGACTACCTCCTATTTTAACATTGACACCACACTATAATGTTTGCACTGCTGCTCCTCAGTGCAAACAGCACCATTCATTTATTTACTTATCTGACCCTAGTAGCTACTTCATGCTGTCCATTTACTGTACTGAGCACCATGCTCTTCTTTTGTACATCTGTGCAAGGCAGAATGGCAGTAAAGTAAACCTTAAACCTTGTTTATGGTATGGAAACAGGGAAGGAGTATGGCAAGGCGGACCAGCGATGGCTCCACTCTGACCCGACAGTAGTGTCTCTAGAGCTTCTCACTGTGCTTCTGGACAGCTTTCTGGCTCTTGTGCTCATCTATGCCATTGTCCAGGACAAACACTACAGGTAGGAGGACCGGAATTGCCCCCTGCAAACATTGTCATTGGACGCTGCCGCTTCTGATCCTGATGCTGATTCGTCAGTTCACCGAGATGCAAATACAAAACGTGAAACACGTTACTTTTTGCTATGTTGATGTCAAAAACATGGTCACAGGCAGCTTTGTGGTTTGTTAGCAAACCTCCAAAATGGTGTGTGTAGTTTGATGTTGCACAGAACTGCATGATCACACACTGCTTTGGTGCAGATAGTCAGTAGTGTTCAGTAGCATAGCTGCATACTTCACCAAGGCATTGAAAGAATTTAAATGAGTAATTTTAATATTTCACTCTTATATGTGACAGTAAATAGCTCATCTTTATAAACAAAAATTAGCCTTATTTTAATTCAGGCGGAAGCAGTCATTCTTCTACAGTTGCTGATTTCCCGTTTTGGACATCATGTCATGAGGGACACCCTTGGTCCCTTCCTGTGTGTAAATCCTTTGCTCCCTTCCAGACACTTTGTGCAGATCACACTGTGTGTGTGTGAGCTCTACGGTGGCTGGATGACCTTCGGTCCAGAATGGTTGACAGGCAGCCCCAGCCTCAACACCAGCAACTGGCTCTACCTTTGGGTGTATTTGGTCTTCTTCAATGGTGTGTGGGTGGTGGTTCCAGGACTGCTGCTGTGGCAGTCGTGGTTGGCACTGAAGGGAGTGCATACCTCTCACACAGCCATCAGTCGCAAGAAGGCAAAGTAGAGTGTTTCCTCCCCCAAAGCTGTAAATTCATTTTTAGAAATTTAGTTTCCCCCCTTCTTTTCATTCAATGTCATTTTCATTGAGGAGCTAAAGGTTTAAGCTTTTGTTAGAAAATTTTTGACTTGTAATTTTTTTGACTTGTGTGAATACCTAATAACTGTAAAATTGTCAGCCAGGTCAGTTTTGTGTCCATTTCACATTCAGATAGGAAATAAGACTCAACAACTTTGAAGGAACACTTGAACAAAAAATGTCTAAACTGCCAGGACTTTGAAGAATAACTGTCTCTGAAATCATATCAAAGAGCACGCATGTTTTTCTAAGGTGAAAGCGGAGGCGTGTTTTTGTAGAAGTGCACCAGTTTTGTTTTTATCACCATTTTAAAATCTGCCAAACTGTATTGACTTAATGCCCAAACACCTTTTGTGCTACTTCTCAACCTTTTTGTCTTATGTCAGTTGTTAAGATTTTTTCCCCTGCTCTTAAGGGATAATAATTACTTTTATTACCTTTTAATGCTCTTGTAATACCAGTGTTGTGAAAAATAAAGAGATTAATTACAGATTTATACAAGATTTCAGTTAAATTTTAATGTTTGTTACAAAGTGCTGGTGCAGCAAAAATGTAAAACATGTGGATAAACCTTCATTTAAGTGTCTATAAAATTTATACCACAACTGCTTAGACCACTGTCACAGGTACAAAGTACTCTAAATCAAGTAAAAACCAGGAGGTACCAATTCCTAAATATCCAAATTATTCTAGTTCTTTGACTTATAGTTCAACATATGATTCATGAAGTTAGCAGCAAAACAGCTTGGAGGATGGAATGCCTAGTTAGACTGGTCACAGGACCAGTACCTTTACCAGTAACGTAAGTTTTTAAACACAAAGGTTGCCTGATGTACCTGTGAGGAGGCTTATGATGAATCTCCTCAGTCCTTGATGACCTTGGCTAAGGACAGGAAGGCCTGCTTGAGTCCCAGCCCGCTTTGGACACTGCACGCCTGGATCTCCCAATACCGGTTGGTGCAGCTGGCCAAGTCCAGTGCCACGGCCACCTCTTTGATGGTCATGACGTTAGGGAGGTCCTGCTTGTTGGCCAGGACCATCAAGGGGACATCCCGCAGGTTTTCATCCCCAAGGATGGCCTTCAGTGCTTTCTTAGCCTCACTCATGCGCTCATGGTCACTGCTGTCCACCATAAACACCAATGCCTTACTGTCCTCCAGGTAATACTTCCAGTTGGGTCTCATCCTGCACTGGCCACCCACGTCCCAGACTGTAAAGCCAATGTTTTTGTTCACTTGCAGTGTGGCTACATTGAAGCCCACAGTGGGCTGGGTCTCCATGGCCTTACCAAACTTCAGCTTGTAGAGTAAGGAGGATTTCCCAGCAGAGTCAAGGCCCATCAGAACCACCTGGGGTGGCCTTTTCAGGCTACGTCTGGACCATTTCAGTCCCATTATGTGATCACTTGAAGCAGTTCTTCTTGACCCCGTTGAGTAACGCTCAGCCTTTTCTTTGCTTCCTTTAACCTTCACGTTCAGAGTTTATTAGCAGCATCCACTTTGCATCCCCTGAGGAAGTAACTCAAGATTCTTGTCACTGTCACTGAACTACTAACCAATGATATAGTGATCCCAAGCTTATAGCAAATTTGTATTCAAAACATGCAAAGCAGACTATCTCCTGTGCTCCCAGGCTGTGGAAAATGTAGAAGCTTCTGCTGACAGCAAGGGAGGTACTTACAGTTTTGACAACAAGTAGTTGCTGAACAAGTTGGACTGGTCAAACTGGCCCCTCTGCATTTTCTCATTTGAATGTTACATTAAGAAAGTAGTATGGGTAAGAATTTGTGTGGACTAACTTTTATAATAGCTGGAGTGTCTCTTATTCACTTAATATATTTATAGATCATTTTCTGCTATTTTGTTCTTTGCTTCTTACAATTCAACCATTTTTTGTTGCCTAGGACAAAAGGCAGAGGACAGCAGGTTATCCCAACAAAACCAGACAGAAGTGGAGATGTCCTTTGTTAGATATGACAGAAAAAAAAGCCAAAACCAGGGGAAAAATTGCCATCTGAAAACAACAGTGGCCAAATACCAAGAGCCTTACTGCTCCCCTTTTACTCTCCTGAAGTCTCTCAGGCCAATTGCTTGCTTGTTCATGATGTTCAGTGGTATCAACTGGTTTTTGGAATTTTGGCTTGGCAAGGGCAGGTAATGGAGGTCCATCATGTATTCAAAACATGCAAAGTAGACTATCCAGCGGATATGAGGGCCTCATCACCTCCGACACGGGAACCACTTGATTTCTTGCAATATATAATCGCAAAAGAAAAATGTATCTAGAATATGTAACTCATATAAAACACCAAATTTGTACACACAAGAGTCCTTGCTGCTCTAACCAAACATGGGCCATGTAAAGCTGAAGATTCTCGAGATTTCCGTTGCAAACCGTGAATATGGTTTAAACTGCTAGGCATCTTGCTCTGATCCTCGAGGAATGCTGTGCATGAATATGTATTTCAAGGTCTCATAAGAGTTTAAAAACAGAAGGATGAATCATTTCCTGTGTGGAAGTTATTTTTTCAGGCAAAAGGGTCAGCTGGAATGAAATACTGCTTATTTGCTGGTGCTTCAGCCCTAACCACATGTTAGATGGAATCTAGCACAGATGAGGGCCTGAGGACCTTCTCTTAGACAAGACTGGCTAACAATTGTCCAGAAGGGAAATGAGGTAGTTTAAGAATCATTTGTTTTCATGTGCTGTTGTGCAAATTGTCATTTTATTATTTTTTTCAAACTAATGTTTATTTTAATGAAAGCCTGTAAATATTGCCCTGCTGCCTGGCCACACCTGGTTGTTAAACATGCTCTCTGGTATTCCTGGTTTTACTACTTCTAATATATAGGTAACCTCACTCAGTAATGCAGTAATATCTCCAAATATTTTTGTTAAGGTAATACTGCCTATGTTGTTTTTTTTGGGTCGACCTAATAAAGATCGCGGCCTGGGTTTCATTGGCGTGTCATAAGGGCTGCATAATACACATGGGGTTCCACATATGTGTATTTTTCACATTTTAACTGAAATAATAAAATGTTATAACAATGCACTGAAAGGAAAACTGACTATGATTAAAATGCTAAACGGGCGGTTAAAAATGACTTAAAGATTTGTCTTTAAAAATGTTCTTTTTAGTGATGCGAAGCTCACGGGGCTTTTCAACCAGGCCGTGTCAATCAAAAAGCGGATTTCGCTCTGAGTTCGACTAATGCTGCCTTACTTCTGGTCACGTGGTTTTATTTTTCTTCTCGTTTCCGGGTGGCTGTGTGGCTCCGAGCCTCAGTTGCTGTGGGGGTGCGGAGCTCCGCTCATAAACTCAACTGTTTCGTAGGTACACGGGCCCATATATCTGTTGCGAAAAATTGTCTCCCTTCCGGGAAAGATGCACCAGGTGCTGCTGGAGGTCAGTGGGTATGAGCTGTGTTGGTAATTTGCGTTTAAGTCAGAGGTTCTTTTGTGTTTGCTTCAGAAATGATTTCGCTCGGGAAGAGCGTTACACGTCCGCTGGGTTGTAGGACTGCCCGCGCTCTCCGTTTACTTTGGTATTTGCCGTATTTCCCCTCTCTTATGTGGCGCCAGTGTGATGGCCGCTGTTACGGGACTCCAGAGCTTTCTGGCAGCGTCGTGTTCGCAGTTTGTGCGCAGAAAGAAGCAACAGCTCGGTTCTGCTCTCCGCTCTCAGTGGCAACCGTGGTAAACAGTGGCGCTTCACCACAGTGGTATCTTGGTAGACGCACGTACACCTCAACGGCGTGTGAACCCGCAGTCTGTTTGCTGGAGACATTCTCATCAAATGGATTTGGAGACAGTTGTATTTATTGGGACATTTGCTTCACAATGCTTGAGTTGCATGTTTGGCCCTAGGTTCGAGTCCCACTTCAGGTGCGTGGAGTTTGCCTGTTCGTCCTGTGCTCACAACCCAGGGATGTGTGCAGAAGATGGCAGGGATGAAGGTGTGTGCATGTGTGAGAGAGATGCTTCAGGCTACATCATTTGGTTGTGTATACACTTTGGTTATTGCTGTTCATTGTGTTTTGCTTCTCATTAGGAAACTGAAATTCTTTCTTTCCTGTCCTAAATCATCATTGAAAATCCAGATGATGAAATTAGTCCCCCCCCCCCCCAGAACATAGGTTGCATTTTTTTCCCTACCTCAAGGGCTGGTGCAACTTGTCCTGCAGTGCAATATGTATGATTAAAAAAAATAGCCTAAATTATATTTTGCCTATATCAACTAGTTTTACTAGTTCATTGTGAAAGAGTTACTTCAGGCTAAAAACAGCACTAAAAAGCTGAAAGAGTTGTGTGTTCTATACAAATTGTACAGAAATGGCTGAACTGTTTAACAGTGTTGCTGAGGATGAATATTTGGACAGATTCATACTGGCAGTTTGACCTCATAACATGGTTTTCATCAACAAACCTAACAGGAGAAAAACATTCTCACCACCCTCTGTACACTTTAAAAACTTCTGACTTCTAGTTCTGATCTGTGAGCTATTCCTGCATACCTTGAATTTTTCTCTGTCTTAAATACAACTGTATGTGGACCCCACCTTCCAGTGACTAAACTAACCTGTTTTGGATGCACCCATACAGCATACAAACATTCTAGACAACTGTGTGCTTCCAACTTTGTGGCCATAGTTTGGGGAAAAAGCTCTTTTCTGCTCGAGCATGACTGTGCCCCCATGTAGAAAGTGAATGCAATAAACACATGGTTTGCCCAGATTGGTGTGGAAGAACTTGAGCCCTGACTGGACGCAAGTTCTGCAGCCGTACTCCAAAATCTGGAGGAAAACCTTCCCAGAAGTGTGGGGGCTGTTGCAGCAGCAAAGGGGGGGAGTAACAACTCCATATTAATGCCCATGGGTTTGGAATGGGATCTTCAACAAGCACATATGGGTTAGATACTCAGGTGTCCATGTGGTTTTGGCCATGTAGCATAATTTTCTTAGGGTTAGGGTGGAAATATCCTTAGGCACCATTTTTGCAAAGGACTTTAATAAAACTATGGTGCAAACACAGAGAAGACTATAGAATAGCTGACCACAGCTGAGGGTGTGGGTACCCTATTCCCATAATGCTTTGCATGTCACAGCTGCTTGGCACAGCAGAAACATGGTCTCAGTGTGCTGTGCTAGACTGAGTGGTCAGGCCCAACCTGAAGTTTGCAGACTAGATGATGAAAATCTGGCTCCTTTCACCTTTATATGTGGAAAAACCAGATGTCAGGGGACTAATTATCGCACACAGTTATACTCCAGTTTTTCTGGCAAGCCATTTCAGCAATAAGCTACTGTGTCACTTTGCGAGTTTGACTTGGTTTGTGTTTGTGACCTCCAGGGATAGCAACAGTGCCGCTGCCTACCTGCTGATCTCACTTCAAGCGGTCCACTGGTCTGAGCTTCTCATTCAACCAAGTCCCTGCTCACTGCAGAGAAAAGACCCACACCATGGTGGATGTGAGCAAGTGGCCTCTGTTCACGCTGCTGGACCCCCAGGAGTTGGCCACCATCCGCCAGGCCTGTGTGTTTGGCACTTCAGCCAATGAGGCCATTTACTCTACACACAATGATGAGGTATGGTGGTCTCAGGAGACCTACCTGGGTGGTAGCTGCATAGATGGAGACTTTGGAGTAAAATGACTTGTTTTACAAAGAGGTGAATACGACATCTCATTGTGGAGGCTTTTGCACAGTGTTTCCAAGTTCTGCTTTTGGTCGCTAAATGACTGTCATAAGACAAATTACCCAAGATCTTGACTTTAAATAAGTTGTTTTTGGTGTGACTCTCACTCTGCCCCCTGCCTCAGGTTTTTGTGTTTGGGCTGAACTGCAGCAACTGCCTGGGAACAGGGGACAACCAGAGCACCATCGTCCCCAAGAAGTTGGACTGCTTAAGTGGGAAGAAGGTGATCAGCCTGAGCTATGGCAGCGGGCCACATGTGTTGCTGGCCACTCAAGGTAACTGCCACCACCACCGTTGGGATGTCCAAGTCTGTCTGCCCTTAATGGCCTCCTGTTATTCTGGGGTTGACTGTAGTTACATAGTTGTTTAATTTGTACCAGGTTCTGGGCTTTTGCTAACACTTTTATAATCTACCAAAGATGTTGACATTCAGGAAGTGTTAAGTACAGTTACATAGTAATTCTCTTTAATGGTTAGGAGATACTGATACTGAACATGTGGTGGCCAATCTGTAGATGGAGAGGTGTACGCTTGGGGACACAATGGGTACAGCCAGCTCGGCAATGGGTCCACCAACCAGGGTGTCTCCCCCATTCTGGTGTCTGCCAACCTCCTCAACAAGAAGGTGACTGAGGTGGCCTGTGGTTCCCACCACTCCATGGCCCTGACCAGCGAAGGGGAGGTGAGGCTTCTGGGTGTCTCTCGACCTGGAGATTGTAATTTGGCTGGGCCATGAAATGTTGTCCTTTAGAAAAACAACCATCCACAATCTATTTATGTAAGCAGGTGGGGGGGATTTGGATTCTACTTGTTTACCATTTCCACTCCATGCTGATCTGGTTATTTCTGGGGCAGTGGCAGGGTCCTGGTTTTGTGCTTTACTTTACCTGCAGTGCAACTAAGGCATCAATCAACTCAACCTGGGGTGTTGGGTTTATGCTGAAGAACACCCAAATGATGCCCTTTCCAGCTTCCTTTAGATGGTGCTCTCTGGCCTGTTTCATGCTTTTTCCTTTTACTCTGCTCTGTACTGCAGCTACCCCTGTATTTGTGCAGTTTTATTTAATTTCTCCTTGTTATGCCAATTCTTTCGTAAGCAAACTACTTGAGATTCACTAAAATAATCCCCATGGTCTCATGTCACAAACTGGTGGATTAGGGTGCATGTAGCTCAGAGGCCATATGCTGTTACCAGCTAAAATATTGACTAATTGTCTGTTAGTTTGTTGGTGGTCTCTCTCACGGTGTTTGGTAATGGTGACCAGGGCTGATGCTGGTGTAAACGCTGACTGTACTTTGAGGATCAACCATGACCCATGTCACTGGCTGCTTTTGTAGGAAAGAAGTCTAAACTCCTGAATTTTGAGCCTTCACTAAATTTAAATACACACATTTGCTGTAGGGTGGTTTAAAATGGCTTTACACCTGTTTTCATACCAAATCTGGAAAGTCCTGTTGATTGACTGTGAAATCTGGTGAGCATTTTGAAGGTGGAGTGGAGTGTGTGCACAGCCCATTGGTGTATTTGTCCTGCTTCTGTCCAGGTGTTTTCTTGGGGCTACAACAACTGTGGTCAGTTGGGCATTGGGTCCACAGCCAACCAACCCACGCCCCGCAAGGTGTTCATCTGCCTGCATGTCAAGGCGGTGGTCAGCATCGCTTGTGGACAAACCTCATCCATGGCCGTGGCAGACAATGGTGAAGTAAGCAGGGGGTGGGGATGGGGGTTCTGTCTCAAGTAAACCCAGCAGCTACAGCGGTCCGTCACTCTTGTCAATTGAGTGCAGATGAATGGTTGGCTAATTTTCCCTTTTCTACCTGCTCTACTGTTCAGAAGCCTTGTGGTCTAACTGCTGTCTTGCTTCACTGCAGCCCTAAAACCTCTGCCGGTGTAAACCCGAGTGGGACAGTGAGGTCTGTTTGTGGAGACTCAAGTGTTGTGGACAAAACATGGTCTGATCGTGTGCTGCAGGTGTACGGCTGGGGCTACAATGGGAATGGGCAGCTAGGGATGGGCAACAACAGCAACCAGATGACCCCGTGCCGCCTGGCAGCTCTAAATGGGGTCTGCGTGCTGCAGGTAAGAGTGGACCCACCCATGGCACCTGCCCACTTCCTGCTTCACTCTCTCTGCACCCCAGCGCATCCTATGATGCGTGATACCCTGGAGACTGGGGTGATCAGGTTCGTGTGCTCTGCAGATCGTGTGCGGCTACGCTCACTCGCTGGCACTAACAGACGAGGGCCTGCTGTACGCCTGGGGTTCTAACACTTACGGCCAGCTGGGCACAGGCAACAAGAGCAACCAGCTGAATCCAGTGCAGATCATGACTGAGAAGGAGAGGTGAGTTGAGCTGAGTTGCTGACGTGAGCTAATGACCCAGTGGCACGGCAACAGCTGGAGCTCCCACCCTACCCATCACCATTCGTGTGCAGCACTGATCACACACGGCTGTGTCTGTGTGACAGAGGGTACAGAAGTGGGTTAACTGGTGAGCTAAGCTTTCTCAAACAGTAGAGCATTTGCTCCAAAATGTGGGGGTAACAGAATGTGTCCTAACCTAAGTGAAGCATGGTAATGAAAATAAAAAGTAGCAAAACTCAAGAAAATGAATGCAAAAATATTTATTTTTACTGGTATTGCATAAGCATACTCACTGTAACATCTGCATGCACATCTGAACAGTTGCACTGTGTGTGTGTCCCTTCAGATGGATCCAGACTAATCTGTTTTGTTTAGTGTTTGCTGAGAGCAACTGTGTAGGGGGGGTGGGTGGGCCTTGTACAGGAGCCTGTATCAGGGCCAAGTTGCTACTCAGCACTGCCCCCCCCCCCATGGCCATCTAGGTCTGCATGTGAGCTGTGCATTTGTTTGGTCTTGGTGGCCGGACAGTACTGTTAGCCGCTGGACACGCAGCGTGCTGATTCCGAGCTGCTGTGTGACACCCCGGCAGGATAGCGGAGATCGCCGCCTGCCACTCCACACACACGTCGGCAGCAAAGACGCAGAGCGGCCAGGTGTACATGTGGGGACAGTGCCGCGGGCAAGCCCTTGTGCTGCCGCACCTCACGCATTTCACCTGCACTGATGATGTCTTCGCCTGCTTTGCCACGCCTGCGGTCATGTGGCGCCTGCTCTCCATGGGTGAGGCGTGACATGTGGGCAGATGTGAGACAGCTGTCAAAATGCTGTTTACTTTCTCATAAATTAAGTAAATGTGGTGTCTTTACACTGGTTGCTTTACTACACTAAAACTTCCTTATTAATGTTGTTAAAGGTTTTTTTCTCTGACTACTGTCCTGCTTTTGCTCAGGTTAATCCATGTGTTTATGGGCTCTCTGCTTCCAGAGCACGATGATTTCCTGACTGTGGCCCAGTCCTTGAAGAAGGAGTTTGACAGCCCAGAGACATCAGACCTCAAGTTCAGTGTGGAAGGGAAGTTCATCCACGTCCACAAAGCTGTGCTGAAGATCAGGTGAGCAGCTACAGATACCCAAGGTCAACAAACAGTGCAGCTGAAGTCACACACTGGTACTTGGTTCCACGATGTTTTTTTTGGTCTTTGATTTGGTTGAAAATTGGTTCATTTAAAAAAAATTTTTTTCCCCCTTCTCTGAGGAAGGATTTGACATTTTCCTTTGTCTGACTCCAGTTCTGCATGTTTATGTGCTTGAGGGACTAGCATCTGCTTACATCTTGCTCTTTGCTGCTGCAGGTGCGAACACTTCCGCTCCATGTTCCAGTCCCACTGGAATGAGGACATGAAGGAGGTGATCGAGATTGAGCAGTTTTCCTATCCGGTGTACCGCTCCTTCCTTGAGTTCCTCTACACGGACACCGTGGACCTGCCTCCAGAGGACGCTATAGGTCAGCCTGCACCCCTCCTACCTTCACTTTTGCTGCTTTTTATTCTTTTCCTTCCTTTTTATCCATTTGTCTGTCTTTGGGTTTGCTTAGTTTGCAGCCTTTGCTCAAGACATTACTGGATTTGAGCTTTTATGAAGAGATTATTTGTCAACTTGACCCTCGGTCAGTAGTGTTTTAGCTGTTTCTCTGGCTACACATGAAGCTGAATACTGAACCATTGCTCCTCTGTGTGATCTCACAGGCTTGCTGGATCTGGCCACGTCGTACTGCGAGAACCGGCTGAAGAGGCTCTGCCAGCACATCATCAAGAGGGGCATCACGGTGGAGAACGCCTTCTCGCTGCTGTCGGCTGCTGTGCGCTACGATGCTGAAGTGGGTGGCTGTCCACAGCCATGTTCCCAACTGACCCTTTTAAATGCTCTACACAAGTCAGCTTAAGATGAATGCTTAGATAGAATTGGTTAAATCTAAGCAGTGCGATAAATGGCCAGATTTGGGCCTTTGCTCAGTGTTACGTTAAACTGTGATATGAAACTGATTTAGGACCGAGGGGGTAAGGGTATGTTTCATAGTTTTATGTTTATGGTGACTCCTCATGCATATCTGCACGGTGTCCCAGTGTGAAATTTGAGGGCCAGGACGAGTCTTGTTTCAAGGAGGTTTCTGTGCTGACTTGATCTCCTCCCCAGGATCTGGAGGAGTTCTGCTTCCGGTTCTGCGTGAGCCACCTGACTGCAGTCACACAGACCCCTGCCTTCTGGCAGATGGATGGCAACTTGCTAAAGGAGTTCATATGCAGAGCCAGTCGCTGTGGAGCCTTCAAGTACTGAACTGCTTCCCTGGTAAAGATTTTAGCTGAGGTGGAGGGGGAGTTGTTAGGATGGTCCTGTACTGCAGGCAGCTACAGAATCCCAGCTGCTACCATCTACATCTGGATAAGGAGAAGTCTGCTTCACTTTGGCTGGAAGGACAGGACAGATCACGTATTGTTCTGAAATATTAGATGGGTATGAAGATCAGCATGTGTTGTGCTAGACTGGGTGGCCCACTGTTTTTGGAAGGTGTAAATGGTGATGGCCAGATTTGGGCCTTTGCTCAGTGTTACGTTAAACTGTGATATGAAACTGATTTAGGACCGAGGGGGTAAGGGTATGTTTGTGGCCTTTGTAACTGTAGTGGTTTACAGGGTGAAGTAGAGCATTTGCTAAACATTTGCACTGAAAATGTTTAAATGAATCTGTGAAAAAAGGTCTGCTTACAAGTTTAATTTATGCTGGACTTGAAGTTTGGAGGTGATCTCATTTGGGGGGGGGGGGTGTTTCTCTGGTTTGAGTAACAAACCACCACTATAAGCTGTTGATGGAGAAGACAATTTCATTGCTTTGAACATTTGGCAGTGGTACAGTTGTTGCATCAGGTTTGTACTCACTGTCCTGTAGTCTGGTTTTGTTGGCCTGAATTACTGTTTTGAAATGTGTACTGTTTACTTTTAAGTATAGTTTTATTAAACCCTACCACAACATATCATTTATGTATTGGTAGATTGGAGATGTGCTACTTCAGTCAGTGGAGTTATAGCTGTATAAATGTATATTCCCAGACAGCAGTTAACTGTTAAAATGCCTTTTATGCTGTGACAAAGCAATATATAAAACATTCATTGCAGGAGGTTCATACAGTTGCAATCAAAAATATTGAAGACCCAAAGATTGTAAGGCATTTATAATTTTTTTTCTTAGTGTTAGATCTTTATCAGTTGATTTATGTGAAATCAAAGAAAATGCATTTGTGAGTAACAGGATATTTTATTAATATAGCCATGTCACAATTATTCAACCCCTATATAATATTGCTGTTTTTATGGGCTAAAGTGGAACTAAAATAAAACATAATTAAGCCTTTGAAAATTCTACAATGATCCTCAATGGGCTTCAACTGTGATACATACATATGAGCAGTGAATAAACAAAGGACTTCATGGTTCCTCCACTTTTGACCCCAAAGAACATTAAAGGTCAAATAGAATATGCTGGAAGCCATCTGACTAGGCCTGTAGAGTTTTGGGAAACAGTTCTATGGACTGATAAAACTACATTGGAGATATGGACCAGTGGTAAGTCTGGCAGAGACAGTAAAGCATGGAGGTGGGTCACTGATGAAGTGGGAATGCTCCTCTGCTGCAGGAACTGCCAATCTTGAACATATAACTGGCATCATGGATTCCCAGAAATACCTGGCCAGTTTAAGGAGAAATAATGATGCCTTCTGTTCAGCAATTGAATCTTGGTGATCACTGGACTTTCCAGCAAACCAATGAGCCCAAGCACACCTCCAAGTCAACCAAAGCTTGGTTGAAAACTAGATACTGGAATAGCCTTCTCAGTCCCCAAATTTAAATCCCAATGAAAATCTCTAGTGAGATTTAAAGAAGGCAGTTGCAGCACGGAAGCCATCAAACATCAATGAGCTGGAGGCTTTTGCACGTGAAGAATGGGCAAAGATGCCAACAAAAACTTGTTAGCACTTAAAAACAGTTATTAGAAGTTATAAAAGCTATAGGATGCTCCACAAAGTACTGAAGCTGGGAGTTGAATAATAGTGCACATGCACATGAGTTTGCATTCAAATGAAAAACATAAGTCAATTTATGGTCTCAACTAAAAATTGTTAAATATTTTTTGTTTTTAATAAGGCTTTTTGTCAACCTCAATGTCTTGAGGTGAGGGGGTTGAATATTTCTGATTGCTACTAAGTATTAAAAAAACACCAAAAAGTCTCAAAGGTTTCTTCATGTACCATATCTTGCTGCTTAAATTAAGATGGAGAAGCATGTTTCGCATGTGCAGGCATTCCACTGCTTCACCTCCGATCTGTTGTCCAAAACCGTAAAGAAATGGACTACAGTGCATGCAGACCCCCCCTCTAGACTGAAGTGCAGCTTCCAAAGTCCTCCTGTGCACTAACTTCTGTATTCATCCACCTTCATAATGGTAGAAAGGAGATCAGAGGAGAAAGGTGCATTTAAATAGTAAAGGACCCCCCTGCAGCCCATTCCCTATTCCACTGTGGCTCTCAACTACCTGCACATCATTGCTTTGGAAGTTTCACCAGAGAGGTGCTCATCACAGCCAAGGCAGTCTTTAATGCCTCCTTCTCCTTCTTGAGATTCTGTATTTTTTCATCAAAATCTGAAAAACAGTAGCACACAGGCAACCTGTGACACTCCAGCCTGCAGGAGCCTGGGTGCTGTAAACAGGACAAAGGATGTGGGTTTGCTGTAGTGGCTTACCCTGTTCTTTCCTGCCCATGATGTCTGGCAGCATTCCTGAGGCTATCAGCACATTGAAGCACAGATCACACTCTGTGGGGGTAAAAGCAAAATGGGTGACATTCAAACTGGCAAAACTCAGTTCACCTCATTGGGCCAAAGCGTTGTTCAGTGTGGCTGTGATGCTGCCACTCAAACCCTGAGCCAAGACCAACCTGCAGTAATCATCATGATCTTTGTGCTGACAGTTGGAGGGGAAAGAAGAGCTCCTGGGTCTCTCACCAAGCCTTTTATATCAAGCACAGTCTAACAAATGCTCAATATGAGTGTATGAACCTGCAAACCATCATCTCCTTGGAAGGCACAGCCTTAAAGGAGCCTTATATAACCATCAAACCTCTTCTTCTTTCAGCCGCTCCCGTTAGGGGTCGCCACAGCGGATCAAAAGCTTCCACTTCCTCCTGTCCTCTGCATCTCTCTCCATCACCCCCACCACTTGCATGTCCTCCTTCACCACATCCATAAATCTCTTAGGCCTTCCTCTCTTCCTCTTGCTCCATCCTTAGCATCCTTCTCCCGATATATCCAGAATCTCTCCTCTGCACATGTCCAAACCAACGCAATCTCGCCTCTCTGACTGTCTCCAAACCGTCTAACCTGTGCTGACCCTCTAATATACTCATTCCTAATCCTGTCCATCCTCGTCACACCCGATGCAAATCTTAACATCTTTAACTCTGCCACCTCCAGCTCTGCCTCCTGTCTTTTGCTCAGTGCCATCATCTCCAACCCATAAAGCATAGCTGGTCTCACTACCATCCCTTTCACTCTTGCTGGTACCCTTCTGTCACAGATCACTCCTGCCACTCTTCTCCACCCACTCCACCCTGCCTGCATTCTCTTCTTGACCTCTCTTCCACACTCCCCGTTACTCTGAACTGTTGATCTCAAGTATTTAAATTCATCCACCTTTGCCAACTCTACTCCTTGCATTGTCACCATTTCTCTGTCCTCCCTCTCATTTATGTACATGTATTCTGTCTTAGTCCTACTGACCTTCATTCCTCTTCTCTCTAGAGCACATCTCCACCTCTCCAGGGTCTCCTCAACCTGCTCCCTACTCTCACTACAGATCACAATGTCATCCGCAAACATCATAGTCCACGGTGACTCCTGTCTGATCTCATCTGTCAACCTGTCCATTACCATTGCAAATAAAAAAGGACTCAAAACTGATCCTTGATGTAATCCTACCCCCACCCTGAAAGCATCCGTCACTCCTACCACAGACCTCACCACTGTCACACTGTCTTTGTACATATCCTGTACCACTCTTACATACTTTTCTGGCACACCCGACTTCCTCATACAATACCACAGCTTCTCTCTAGGTACCCTGTCATATACTTTCTCTAAGTCCATGAAGACACAACGCAACTCCTTACCTTCTCAGTACTTCTCCATCAACACCCTCAGAGCAAACATCGCATCTGTAGTGCTCCTTCTCGGCATGAAGCCATACTGCTGCTCACTAATTGTCACCTCCCTTCTTAACCTAGCTTCCACTACTCTTTCCCATAACTTCATGCTATGGCTGATCAGTTGTATCCCTCTGTAGTTACTACAGCTCTGCACATCACCGTTATTCTTAAAAATAGGTACCCGTACACTTCTTCTCCACTCCCCAGGCATCGTCTCACTTTCCAAGATTCCATTAAACAATCTGGTTAAAAACTCCACTGCCATCTCTCCTAAACACTTCCATGCTTCCACAGGTATGTCATCTGGGCCAACAGCCTTTCCATTCTTCATCCTCTTCATAGCTGTCCTAACTTCCTCCTTGCTAATCCATTGCACTCCCCTATTCGTAGTCCCTACATCATCCAGTCTTCTCTCTCGTTCTCTTCATTCATCAACCCCTCAAAGTACTCTTTCCATCTGCTCAACACACTCTCCTCGCTTGTGATTACATTTCCATTGCTATCCTTTATCACCCTAACCTGCTGCACATCTTTCCCAGCTCGGTCCCTCTGCCTAGCCAATCGGTACAGGTCCTTTTCTCCCTCCTTAGTGTCCAACCTCTCATACAATTCACCATAAGCCTTCTCTTTAGCCTTTGCCACCTCTCTCTTCACCCTACGCCTCATCTCCTTGTACTCCTGTCTACATTCTTCATCTCTCTGTCTATCCCACTTCTTCTTCGCCAGCCTCTTCCTCTGTATACTTCCTCTTGTACTTCTTCATTCCACCACCAGGTTTCCTTGTCCTCCTTCCTCTGTCCCGATGCCACACCAAGCACCTTTCTAGCTGTCTCCCTTACCACTTCTGCTGTAGATGTCCAGCTCACTGGTAACTTTTCACTGCCACCCAGTGCCTGTCTTAATTCCTCTCTGAACTCCACCTTATAGTTTTCCTTTTCCAACTTCCACCATTTAATCCTTGGTTCTGCCCTCACTCTCCTTCTCTTTTTGATCTCCAATGTCATCCTACAAACCACCATCCTATGCTGCCTAACTATGCTTTCCCCTGCCACCACTTTACAGTCTACAGTCTCCTTCAGTCTGGCCCTCCTGCATAAGATATAGTCCACCTGTGTGCATCTTCCTCCACTCTTGTACGTCACCCTGTGTTCCTCCCTCTTCTTAAAATACGTGTTTACCACAGCCATGTCCATCCTTTTTGCAAAATCCACTATCATCTGACCTTCTGCGTTCCTCTCCTTGACACCATATCTACCCATCACCTCCTCATCTCCTCTGTTTCCTTCCCCAACATGTCCATTGAAATCCACTCCAATCACCACTCTCTCTCCCTCCGGTACACTCCTCGCCACTTCATCCATATCACTCCAGAATTCTTCTTTCTCATCCATCTCACACCCAACTTGCGGGGCATATGCACTAACAACATTCAGCATCACACCATCAATTTCCAGTTTCATAACCATCACTCTGTCAGACACTCGCTTCACCTCCAAGACACTCTTTACATACTGTTCCTTCAGGATAATCCCTACCCCATTTCTCCTCCCATCCACACCATGGTAAAACAGTTTAAACCCCCCTCCGATACACCTAGCCTTACTCCCCTTCCATTTGGTCTCTTGCACACACAATATATCAACCTTCCTTCTCTCCATCATATCAGCAAGCTCTCTCCCTTTACCAGTCATACTACCAACATTCAAAGTTCCTATCCTCACGTCCACTCTCTTAACCTTCCTCCTCTCCTCCTTCCTCCGGACATGCCTTCCTCCTCTCTTCCTCCTTCTTTGGCCAGCAGTAGCCCAATTTCCGCCAGCACCCTGTCGGCTAGCAGTGCTGGTGGCGGTCGTTGTTAACCCGGGCCTCGACCGATCCGGTTTGGAAATTTCTATTTTTGTCCGCATATTTAGTTTGGCAAAAATTTTTATGCCGGATGCCCTTCCTGATGCAACCCTCTCCATTTCCGGGCTTGGGACCGGCACAAAGACATGCACCAGTTTGTGCATCCCCTTGCGGCTGGATTATTCAGAGGCCTTCAAAATTCCTCTTGCAGATCCCCATGGTTAAGAATCTGTTTGGGTCTCAGTGAAGGCAGGCTGTCAGCCAAAACAACAGGACACTTCTTCTTCATATAACCATCAAACCTACAGTAGCTATAAGGGACCCAGACTCAAGAAGAGCTCCTTGCCTGAATTGTGCACAGGTGGAAATGCTACTATTTGTAGTGACCATGTGCTCACCTTCATTGCTGGCCTGCTTGGACAGGATCTTTTCAGAAAGACTGATCATGGATGAGATGAATGTGGAGAAGATGGACTCTGCACAGCCCGCTTCGTGACATTTGGACCAGAAATGGGAGCCCGGAGTCGCTGGCCTGCTGGAACTGGAATATGGGCTGTTGCCTGAGGAGAGAACATTGGCATTTAAGTAAGAACTTAAATGGGGGGGGGGGTAAAATTGTGCATCACATAAAGGCAAGAACTTCATGTTCGTAAGCACGCAAAAAAAATTATTTTGAATTTTCAACAATGGGTCATGCATTATCCTCAAAAGGGCTAATTGGGATATTTATCTACAAAACATTTAGCCATTTTCAGAAAATGTTTGTCATTGCTTCCCACAATAAAAAGTTTTTGCTGAGACTCAAGTCTACACTTTAGTACCTGGAGGACACAAGGCAAGAGTCTCCACCTTCTGGATCTTGATTGGCAGCAGAAGGCTCTCGGAGCCCTGGTCCTGCATCAGGAGATGGGGTTACATCTCAGTCTGAGCCAGATGCTTAAACCAAGTAACTTCACACATCAACAGGAACTCACAGATTCGATATCCGTCTCGTCTTCAGTTCCATTGTAAGATGGCAGGAGGTTTGCTGTGAAAAAGAAAGCTGTTGTTAGACTACACTCCTTCACAATGGAGAATTTCACCTTTGCTCCAGGTGATGTGAAGCCTGGGTATCTATGTGCAGCAGAAAGCTTCTTTGAAAGTGGTTTTACCTGACGTGGAAGGCTGGGGATTGTTTGCATATTTACTGTGGCTAAAAGAAAAGAGCTAAATGTGAAAACATCCTCATATTTTAACATTATTTCATACATTAAGCCCACACCAATGCAATATTTTCACAGACAAAAGCCAAAGTACTTTACCTCGAACAGCCAGCTTCAGTAATCATCTGTGGAAAAACAATAAATGAGAATGAGCTCAAGTACTGTCGATACCTTACAGTTGCACACCTAAAATATTTTTGTTCTCTGCCTGGTGAGGACTGCAGAACTTCAACACCAGCAAAGTCTCAGAGAAAACTCAGCCAATTACCTGGGTTTCGCTGCATCTAATTGACATAAAATATTTTTTCATTTTTATCAGCTCACGTTTTTTTCTGAACTCGGGTTTTCTTCCAAGTCATTCTCCAACGGTGCTTGCTCAGGATCAAACTGATCATCATGACCATCTGCAACAAAACATTTCAAATATCGATTTTAAGTGACTACAATTAAAAGCCACCATTCTGCCCCCGCTTGTGTGTGCGTGGCGTAGTCTAGCATGTTGCAATAGCTCGGCAGATAGCTCACAGTTTCCCAAAAAATGTCTAAAGCTGACGTTCCTTTCAAACTTTACTTAGGAATACACTGTAAAACTTAAGCAAACATACAAAATACATGTCACATTGCACATTTAAACAAAACAATCAGTGCTTTAACTTAAGGCTACTTTATATAGGAAATGTTATACAGATGCTAAAAATTAGCATATATGAATTAAATAAAGATTCAGAGCGAACTTTTGTCCATTAACAAAGGCTTACCTCATAAATATTCTTTGTACACAATTGTTAAACAATAGAACATAAAAATACTTACAGGCAAATGTTTTCTGGCCATACAATACAAAGTGGGAAAAACGTATCCGTCCAATTCCAACACACTATCCGAACTAACTACAGACGCTAAAAGCGTGAATGAACATGACAGCAAGAGATTGTCCACTAAGGGTCTCTCTGCCCTAACATTAACAACAGGACGTTACAGTCACAATCACTGAGAAGCTAGTAGCTAAGGTGCCATTCATTGGCCCACCAGTTTCCTGATTAATAATGGACTGTCCTAAAGTATTATTGCATATTGTTTGCTCAGAGGATGAGTTATATTGTAGTCACAAAGCATCTTAAAACACTCATGCCCACACAGGCTGCAGTTAAACAAGAGGCATAATAATGCAAGTATAAAGTAGTGCAAAACCACACAGCATTATGTATAATCCAACAAAAACTTAAAAAAAAAAAAAAAAAAAAAAAAAAAAAAAAAAAAAAAAAAGGTGTCCACCTGATTCAGAGGAATCACTTGAGTCCAGAATGCTCCAACTGATCCTTTTGGCACGACTGCAATAGAGGGAAGAGACTGGGTCACCTACACTGACCTATAAGCCATACTGACTGTGTGGTAAAGACACTACACTGGGGTCCTTGAGTGACAAACAATCCAGATACAAATTTTCCAAGACAGGACCATTTTTGACTATTGTACCATAAATTCACTCAGCTACATGTCAGAAGCAAAATACCCAAAGTCAAACCTGGGACTGGACCAACTCAACTGACTTCTGTGCCACTGATCAATAAACAAAGTCAAGGTGACTGCTCGTGTGATGTTCATGGTAAAGGAAGGTATGGAAATGGTTCACTATTGACCTCTTCCATCCAAATCTTTAAGACTGCAAACAGAGGGAGAACATGCAAACTCTGCACTTCATTCAAACCCATAGCCAAATGAGCAGCTCAGACTCGGTAAGGCACCAGTATTACTGCTGCGCCCTCGTGTAGTACATTTTTAAAAAAATTTTTTAATAAAAATGTTAACAACATTAAACAGCCTTTTTATACTTCACAGCTGTATCCCAGACTTTTACAGGACATACAAAGAAAACAAACTGCACAAAATCTTAAATCAGCTCTCAACCAGTCAGAAATCAGCAATAAATTGTTGAAGTGTTTTTTTTTTAAAATGTATTTTAAACTAGACTTAATTTAGTGCTGCTTCAATTTAATAAAAGAAAATGAAAATCATGCAGTAGACTGGTGCCCCACCCAAGATGTAGACTGCCTTATGTGCCAGGACAGGACAGACTTTAAACCACCACAGCCCTGGATAAAATGAGGAGTTCATGAAAACTGGAACACAGTTATTAAGCCTTTACTGATCCTGACTTACTCCTAAAAATGACTTTGGATTTACAAACATGCTGAGCTACAGACAGACTTCAGGTACCAGTTGTGTTGGCAGGTTGAGGGCCCAGTGTTTGTCACAACATCTCAAGATGAACACGGTAACGGACACTTACCCCCCTGAATCACTCAGTCTTTTTCTCTGAAAAGCAACAAAGTAATGGCTCAGCAAAGCGGCGGTGGTGTTCACATTCTTTCTAAACAGCTCAACAGTCGTGCATAATTTTTTTTATAAGTGTTTTAGATTTAAGATGAATTTAATTTAAACTCATTAAACAGTGAATAAATGGCACTTACATATAAGGTAGAGTCTCTTTCAAAACACAGTGACAGTAAAAAGTAAAAGAAATAGTTTATCCTCAGAACAATGAACAATATGGGGGGGGGGTGCCTATACCTACTGATGAGGCATAAGGAGATTTTTGCAGGGTCTTTAACAGTGGGGGTGCACCAGCACTATAATCACAAACTGCATCTTCAGCTTGTCTATTGAATGCACGATTCTGCATGTTTCCTCTTTCACATCAACAGCTCTTCCTTGCTCCTACCTCACAAGCATACTCCCAGTTTAACTTTAAAATTAATTCTCCCCAAAAACGTTATTTTTTTCAACTGCTGTCCACTGTTCCACAGATGTCCTATACCTGAAGGAGCTGCTATGAACAGACAAGTACGCAGGACACAGGCAGAAAGTTGAACGACCAGACCTCATCAAATTACAAAGATCCATGAAAGACCAGACGCTGCGGACACAGATGGCTTTGCCTGGACTGTAAACTGGAACTTATTGTAACAGTTTATGCAACAAAGACAAAACTAGTTTCTGATTATTGGCATTGCATAAAATGCCCAGAAGGGGTGGACTTCCACTGGCACATGTACCCCCAGAGAGATCTGGAAAGGAGTTTATTTTTCCTCTCCTGCGTGACCAGTTGGCCAACTGTACAAGATTATCGGTGAACAAAACCATCTACATGTCTGTAAAACATCCCCGATCCATTAGACACCCGGAGAAGTTCTCCCTGAGCCACTTTCCGTCTTATTTCCTCCATCGCCAAGCGAGCGATGTTCAGCGCTCTGTGTTACTGCAGTAAGAAGAGCGCTATATAAAAATAAAATTAAATTGCTATAACAACACCCACTCATACTAGAGTAAAGAAAATAAACCTTGACAAGGATTTCCTCTCCATCCTCTGTTGTGTTGGTGTCATCAGTTTGCTTTGAATGTCCAGAACTGGAATTTCTGGCTACAGAAAATGATATAACATAAAAAATATCAGGTTAAAAAACATACAATAACTGATTAACATCAAATTATCTGGGGATTCCTTCCCTGATCTTGTTCTCAGGGTCATGCAGGGAAGGCTTAAATAAACCTTTTTTCCCTCTGAATTATAAAACATCCATGGTTAAATTATGAAAATGTCTCCATTTTGTATAGCCTGCAAGACAAACTGCAAACTACAGGTAATAAACCAATGAATGAATTAAGTACAACTCTAAAGGACAGGTGAGAAATACCTTTTTTCAACAAATATCATAAGGTTTGTCATCGTCATGCTTAACAATACCTTTTAATTTTAAATTATTTCATATCCAGCAACCAAACACTTTTTCTCTGTGAGGAATTTGCCCAGGAGGATGGATTAACCCAGCTGAGAGAAGGATGAGTATCCAGGTATCAGGTCAGCAAAGACTACCTGGTCAGGTGGTCACAGCAAACTTACCATCCAGGCATCTGGAGGATGTCTCCCTGTGCACCTCACAGTACACCCTAGGAGGAGATGGCCACATAATTCAACTCAAGGACAGAAATAACATTTTGCTTAAATCCACACTCAAAAGCTCAAATGAACATAGACTACAAATCCCAGAAGCACCAAACATTTCCACATGTGGTGTCAGGAGGTCCAGCGCTGTTTTATACAAACACACAACTTTTCTTGAAAAAGAAACCGAGACCTTGAAACCAGACCCAAATGGGTCCGAATGCCGGCGCCAAGTGCGAAACCCAGGCCCAGAATCGGCCGCGCTTTTCTCCGAGCGAAGACGCGTTTGTTCGGACGCCGCTTCTCTGCTCGCCCGCTGTGCGCTTCAGCTGGCAGTGAGAAAGCGCCGAACACCAAGCGCGCAGGCTACTTTCCGCATCACAGCGCAACCCAACAGCACACCATTTTACAGGCAGTAGTTATTAAATGTATTGAACTGCAACACAGTTTTTTCCTTACAGCACAGTAAACAGCAGCCTCCCCACACCGACCTCTGCCGCCAGCATCCCCGATCCGTGTATCGCTGCAGACAGGGCGAGCAGGTTCTCTTGCTGTCGTAGGTCAGAATGGCATTGGAGTGCCCGCGCCGTGCGTAACCAGTGAGCTTTTTGTCCGTAGTTACCAGCAGGTCATAATGTTTCCAGCACGCCGCCGTCCCCGATCCATTAGACACCCGGAGAAGTTCTCCCTGAGCCACTTTCCGTCTTATTTCCTCCATCGCCAAGCGAGCGAAAAACGCGCAAGCGCACAAACGGAGTTACGCATTTCTTCTAATAAGACTAAAACATAAAGTAGTAAAGTTCGACTGGGCCCAGCTCGGGTGTCGGACGTCTACGTTACGCGCGCAGGCCTGGTGATTTATTAGAAAAAATTCTTAAGTCTTCATGGTTTCCATTAACATAGCAGGCTTCAAAGAGAAACTGACCCGGAATTTTTTTGGGATTAAATTCTACAAGACGAGGAACCTGGAATGACGTTTGTCCATCATTACATTAAGCATAAATGTTCTTTTTCCATAGAATTTTCCTGCAGATGTACAGTATAAGGACCAAGGGATTAAAGGCATAACACAGAAAAGAAAGGCATTCATTTTAATTTGCTTACTAAAGTCTTAAATGCTTTTTGGCTTATGCCAGTTGGACTTGTTTTAACTGAAAAATTATTACCCAAACTTAGTCAAGTTCAGATTAAAAGCATCCAAGATGTTTTTGGTTCTAATACATTTGATACACTGAAAACCCTGAGGATCCAGAAATTTCCCACTTTCACACTCACATAAAAATGCCCTGTTGGATGTTCTCCACCTTCTGGGCGTTGTCCTGCACAGCACAAGGGTAGTGGTAGGACCGTTTGCATTTCTTAACCTCGCATCCAACAGTTGCTCCAGTTGTTTTGCACTTGTAGCATTTCTGTTGTAACAAAAAAGTTTTCTTAAAAAAAGCTTTAACGCTTAAACGCGGTCTCTAACACACACAAGACAAGAAGCCAGCTAGTTCAATCCTCTGTGTCACATTAAGAATGATGGAACTTGATCATTTGTTACAATAATTAACTATTTGAAATAACCATTTTTCCCTGCAGAGATTCATCAAGTTACATTCTAGCTATAACTGATGACTGTTGCCCTGTGCCTCTACTGTAACAATAATGTACAGACAGAGGCTGTGGTGATTTTATTTCATTTTGATGAATTAAGTATTTTCTTTAAAAAGGCTACACCAAGGGGAATGTTATGAAAAACCCATTTACCTATGATAATATTAATGTGTATTAATTTTGAAAACATTTTTGTCATTAGTAGAAATTTAAGCTTGTATGTAACTGCTTGATGGGCAGACAGCAGTCTGTCAGGCTCTATGGCTTTGTTTTTTTTGTGGTGGTGGGGGGGCAGCCCTGACTTTCCTCCTGTTACTCTAAACCTCAGACTTTAGGTACAACACTGAATCATGTCATCAGCATAAGTTCCAAAGATACAGCTACAGCTGGGTGTATCGGGGATGGCAAGAAGGCGAGAAGAGGCTTTGATGAAGAACTTTGTAGAGCGGTGCAAAGCAGACCGCAAGACGGCGAGAAGAGGCTTTGTAGAGCAGTGCAAAGCAGACCAACTTCAGTGTAATACTGAAAAAGCTAAACAAATGGCAGCAGACTTCAGGAGATCCAAGGATCCACTGTATTTAGTCAGGTGGCCATGTGTACAAGTACCATTTGTACAACAGACTAGAGTGAACCTACAACACAGAATCTCTGTGCAAGAAAAATCAGAGTTGCTTATAGCTTCTGAGGAAGCTTAGGTCCTTTGCGACATGCAGGCCGGCCATTGTCGCAGATGTTCTACCATTCAGCTGTAGCTGTGCTGTCCTCTGCGCAGTTCTATCCAGGGCAAGAGCATTACTCTTACCAAATTCCTACCCATGATGTCACTTTGACTGAACAGAGTGCATTTGGAAATAGATGATTCAGTTGTACTTAAACTAGAAGCACTACCATTTCATATCATTTCTGCCAAAACCATTAGACTCCATATTAAGTTCTGAGGCTGTTGGAATGGCACTGACCTTTTATTGCCACAAATTCTGAGCCAATTCCACAGCTTGAGGACTCATTACAGACAATAATGGTGGTGTTGAGCTGACACCACTTTTTACTTCCTTCCTATTTGCATCATTATGTTTTTTAAACTCCCCACCATGTAGCTCTAACGTTATCATTAACCACTATATAATGGTTAGGGTCATGTCTCACAATTATGGGAACTAGGATATGAAACTTCTTGTATAACTATCCTGCTGTTTAAAGTGGCAAACAGTTGGATGCTGTGAACACTGCTGGATGAGTTCTATATTTTGACTGTTTCAGAAAAGTGAGCCCTTTTAATTTTTTTTTTTGAAAATGTATTACTTACGGTAGGGCTTTCAAATATACAAACTGCTTGGAGCAGGAACTGTTAGATAAAGAGGATCCCTTGTAAAACTTCACTTACAGCACTTAAAACAACAAAAGTGAGTAACAAAACAAATTAAAATATTTGTGAAGTACCAGGTGTCTGCCTCTTCTGATTTCCTGTAACACATCCTGTTCAAGGAATCCTTCCAGCTCATCTTTATCAGGTGTGCCTCTGTGGCAAATCCCAGATGAATAAAACTGTAAAATACAAGGAAAATTAGATAAATACTTAATGTTTAATCACAAGTGTTTAAAGTTCTTTATATGTGTATTCATGTACACAGGTGTGAAGCCTTATCATTTTAGTTTTTCATAAACCGGATGTGTATGTTCACAATATTATTAATTCTCATGATGGACTGGCATAGCATCCAATGACCCTGCACCGTGTGTGCTGTTGATGAAAACAGAATAAATAAAACTCTTATGTACATTTTTAATTCATTACATCTGATGGTTTAACAGAACCCAGTCTGAGAATAAATAGCTTAAAAGCTTTTCTTGACTGTAAGACTTCACTACTAGATGTATGACTAAATTGCTAAGTTCAGGCTCTACACTGCTCAGGATTTTCACATATGTACATGTTAAAAGTGCTACTCAGCAATTTCCCTGCAAGTTTTACACTGTTACTAACAGTTTATTACTTCATGTCTCAGCTTGTAATTTTTTGAGTTAGTTGAAACTGAATATTTGAGATGGACATAAGTTGTCTCGTTTAAAGCTGCGACACGGCCCAGGGTTTCTCCCAAAATCCGAGTCGCACCACAGTTTGGAAAACGGCATCTGGCAAACAGGAAACTGGTTGTAACCTTGTAGGTGCCTGTAGTGTATAAGCCTTGCACCGAAAGAAATCTGGTAAATGAATAAACACAAGAAGATTTCTGCCAAACTTTCAAGGTGGTCAATAACGACTCAACATTCAGCAAATCAAAAAATGGAGGGAAAAAGCTGGCTAGGTGACCCAAACCTCCCCGCACAGCTATAACAACAGTCCCAAAGCCCCAATGTATACATGTACTATTATTCCCCCTCTGACGACCACTAGAGGTTAAATTATTAAGTATTTATAGCGCTCCGGGTACAGTGTTGTACTGTACTGCACACTCGCTCTCTCACCAGGCAGTTCTCGTGCGCCACCACATTATTTTTCCTCAACAGCGGACCCGTGACGCGCGACTCCTTATCCCCGTGACAAAATCCACAAACGGGCTGCTTTTCCATCTGGGCTTCGGCTCCTTCGTCCTACAACACACACACACACACACACACATTTGCACACTCAGCAGACCACGTCCCTGAGGCATTTCCTCCATCCGCCTTCGGTGGCTTCGGTTTCGATTTCCCAGTCAGTCCCTCCCATCTTACAGGCGCGATTTACTGACACCGAAGTGTCCCGCTGTGAAACAACCTCGTTTTCGCATCATACCATCCATTTCACTGCTGAAAGCAAAGCAGGGTTGCAAACGAGGCGGGCCGCGTCGCTCCTCGAGTACCTGAGCGCCAGCAGCCGCAGCAGCCATGACGCTGCTCCACTGTACAGCTAACCACCCCCTACCTCCCAGGTCAAATGTGACGCATGCCCAGTGAGACCCGGTCCTCGCGTCCACTGTCATCGTGACTACTTTCTCCCTATTTGACAGCTGTGAAAATGTACTGTTCTTGCTATTCAGATAGAGGCAATGCATTTTTTATTCTTTGTATTTTTGCCCTTTAAGTGTATGTAACATGTCATTCTTTGGTGGGTAGAGCTGCTGTGATGCAAAACAAATTTCATAGGAATCTGAGAAAGTTCTCACGTATGCGTAAGAGCTTCATTTCAAATGTCTATTTACAGTTTATCATCACTGGCAATTTTTAGTAAAAAAACCCCAAACAGGAGCCATCTTTCCATGCACCTTAACCTTCTCCTGGTGTTATGCCATCCCTTCTGGGGCCATCTTTTCAAATCTGTGCTTGTTTCAGTTTTAGAGGACTTGAAAGTAGCCTACATAATCCTATGTAAATTATGCAAGATGTGCAAAAGTGATTAAACAAAAAAAACTGTTAAAAATCCAACGCATACCATGAAAAAGGTATTTACCAGAATTAAGGGTTGCAATGTCTGCTGTGTCCTCTATGCAACTCTGGTCCAAGTAGGGCATTACCTTTTGCAGGTGCTCAGTGAGCACCTTCTTAATGAGCTTTGCATCTGCACAAAGCATCCTAAAGCATCCTCTTATTTGTTTTTTTTAGGTACAAGTACATCTTCATTCCATTGTGCAACTCAAGCAAAAAAGCTCAGCTATTCACCACTAGTTTGTGGATTAGAAAATTCCCATTAAAGAGGAAACAGAAGCCAAGCAGCTGGAATATTATTCCTTTATTTTGTATGAGTGATGTGGTACAGTAGCAGTATGTGAAAATATACAGCCATGTGCTGTCTTAAATTCCACATTCAGAACGTGGAAAATAGGTCTGTTTTCAGTTCTTGACATTTGCTTTATTAGTACACAAAAAGTGGAGAAAAAAATTCTATATCCCTTCCTAATGGAGGGTAAGAAGTAAATTTGGCTCAGGTTGATTTTGATTATTATTAATGTTACAACTACTGTCTGTGATTCAAGACAGTGTTTCCATCAAACATGTCTACTTACACCCCCCCATCCCTAAGTTTCAGGCATTGTATCTGGTCATAATTGCAGAAATTTTATGGAGGTGTTCCATGATGCATCTGGGCTACTTGTGCCCAAATTTTCAATTAAAATGAGGCCCAAAAGTGAAGAAAGGCATCATAAGCCTAGCTGATGGTCTCCTGGTCCTTGTTCAATCACATCACTTCTTATGCAAATAACATCTTAAACTCAATGAGTATCTCAGCAGTAGCTTGAAATAAATGTTTTGAATAGCATAATTCAAAATAGGCATTTTAAAGGGGCTCACTGCTTAATCAGAGCATCTTTCTGGAAGATTAAGCTCCCCCTGGAAATAAAAATGGAAAAAAGCAAAAGAAAACAAACACAAAAACAAAAGGCACCTCTTACTGTCTTACTCTCCAACTGTTTTTGTGTGTTCACAGGCCCACAATGCACTTCTCCTGGCTCCAAATAATCAAGAAGAGCTAAATAAAAATCACAACATTATAGATCACACACATATAAATACCAGTCATAAAATAATATATCATCATTCCTCTTACATTAACTGGAGGAGAACCTACAAAAAAGTAGAAAGTGCCAAAAATCCTTTTGTTTTTAAACTGAGCCACTCTAAATGGCACTCTAGCTGTGTAAAGCCAGCCTTTACACATTAAAACACAACTAAATAAAAATACAGCCCTGTTTAACGAGAAAATATCATAAACCTAAATATAGTAATATAGTAGTACTCGTAGCACTAAACCATAAAGAAAACCAAGACTTTGGTTACAGTCTCACCTAAAATGTCATTCAAGAGAATTACAATTAAAATACTGATTCAATAAGCATGAAATGTGAATCTGCAAAATCAATGCTTCTAAAAACAATTCATATTAGTGGTTACAAACCACCAACTTTTCAGACTCATTAATTGTACAGATGGTTTCTTTAGCTGATAGAGCAGAGTGCCACTGCATGGCTCTTCTCTTGGACAGGTCATCATTTCTTTCTAAACAGCTGGTGTGCTGAAATTGCTTTGTACAAGTCTAATAGTCACCAAAAGGGCTACTCTCAAATGAGAAAAATGTTAAGACCCATAGAGACAGGTGAAAAAGAGCAAAGGAATGCAAGTTTAAGGTTTGTGTCTGGACGCTCAACAAAAGGAAAATATTTGTGACTGTATGTGGTAAACTGAAATACCTCATACTTTAGCCTTTCCTAGAGAAAGAACAAAAATGTGCATTTATCTTGTTGAAACAAACAGCAGCAACCACTGCATTATCATTTGCTGGATAAGTTCTGAATGAAAATATTAACAGTGATAGCAGTGCACTTGGTATTTCTAGATTTAGTTAAAAATTCAAATGCTAAAGCCATATTTTTTATGCTTTCAGTTTACGCTTTACAATGTTGAGGTTGTGCACTAAACTACTTACACTGCTTTTATCCATTTAAACAACTGGGAATTTTTTTTTAAGTGGAGCACTTCAGATTTAAACACCTTCTCAAAGGTACAACAGTGGGAGCAAGAGTTTGAATCAACATCTTTCAGCTACAAGGCAAAGTCTCTAATCATTATGCTACACCACAGGTCTCCCTAACCCACCAAATTCTGTAAAAGTCATTTAGCTTCCAAATATAATTTTAAAAACCTTTGGCTCTCTTGAAAATTAATGAAACTTGCATTCAAAAATATAATCAAATCCAAGAGTGGCACAAGACTAGTGATAAAAACAACACAGTGTGAAACAGATGTAGAAGATCATGATTGAGAACTATTTTGCAAGCTTTTTTAACTAAGAAAAATGTTTTCAATATTTTAAATACAATTATTATTATTGATACTATTGTCGCTTTCTCAATAGAAAAAGAGGTGGCCACAGCGGGATCTAAGAGGCAGGTTTTTTCAGGTCCCGGATCTGTTTGATAAGGTAGGTTTTCTCATCGTTGAATTGCTCGTCATCTGTGCGATCCTTCTGGAAGTTACTAAGGAAATCAATCAGTTTGGTCTGGTTCTTCAGTAGGATGTCCACAATGGGCTGAATCTTGTTGGGGTTGGCAACAAACACCTGGATGGATGACACATCAGTCACCTCTGAATGTATAAATGTTTACTCTCAGAAAACATGACCAGTGCCTAAGCCATTTAAAAAATAAATATATAAATAAACTACTCTCATGTTGTAGTACTAGAGGAGAAAATAGGCATCTCCCTGACTTTACTAAAACAAAGCAGGTAATATAAATCCTTTTAGCATACATATTTAATAATGGTTTCATTTCAACAAATTAAATGCAAAAAAATAAAAGCAAAATAAAACAAGTATAAAACAAAGGGATAAATAACTAACTTTACACTGAACATAGAATAGGCTAAACCACTACAGATAGTATCAGGTGCCCTCAAATTGAATAAAGGTAAGTAATAACAAAAATATGATTTCACAATAAACTGAAATAAGATGACTTTTGAACTGGTTAATATAAGAAGTTATTTACCACTATTTATGCTTGTTAAATGCATAAATGTACTCTTTCAATTAAGGAAAATGACAGCTTTACAGATCAAATGCAGTCAAATGGCGCCCTCTAACGGTAATACCTTGAAAACATGGAAGGCCTCAAACTGAATGTTGGGACTTTTGTCTCGCAGCAGGTTCATCATGAGCTTGAGGTTCTCTGGCTTGCTGATGTAGCGCGTCATCACCGTAAAGTTGTGTCTGTCTAGGAGAAGCTCTCCCAGAAGCTGCAAGGAGCATGTAGTGGTTAGAGGTCAGGGGTTAGCTGAAAAACGATCACATAAGATGGTCATTTGGTTACACAGCATATTCTCTTTGCTAGACTATTGTGAACTAAATTGCTGAAGCTGTAATGCAACAGCAAGTTTGCACACAGTCCATCAGCACATAATGTGTGACTTTAATGGAGGAAAGATGGCGCACCTTCAGTGACTGTCGCTTTGTGACGTAATTCTCAGAGCGCAGCAGCTTCTCGTAGTCATTGAACACCTGCAGACACAACAGCAGCCAATGAGTTTGCCCGGAACACCCACATATGAACCAAGCAGATATAGACTATTAATTTTTTGCTTTCACTTTTGCTTTGTCCCATGTGGTACACAAATTATTCTTATATAATGTTCTGTGCTCTTGTGAATAAACTGAGACAAAACATCATGTAAAACACATATTTGTATAAGGAATTATTAACAGGTACTTTAAAATAAAAGAAAGCATAAATAAATGATTATCATAAATAAATGTAAGCTATGGTGTCACTGAAGATGTCCTGTATGACACAGAAGTGGTCAGCTGGCAATGGAGCAATTAGAAACACCAGACTAATGAAAAAGTGGAGAAAATGAAACCTCTGATGAACCACAGTCTACTGGCTGCCCACCACTTTGGAATCAAGAAACTCAGTGATATTTAAAGTATGTAAAAGTCTGGCACTTGGTCAACGGCCTCTGGAAATCACAAAATACGTCATGCGGAAATTGCAAAACCCTCCAACGCCACTTTTCATCTCCGAGTGCCACTTTTGCACGATATATAGAATGCAGGGTGCGAATATCTTCTGTTTTTTCCTGAAACCCTTCAAATCCGAACAGAGCTTCACCACATGTCCTCCATTACCCTGTTTGAAAGAAGGTTTGTACCAAATCAAAGTGAACAGCACTGTCTGGTGGTGGGGAAACGTCACCTACTGATCCTCACTAATGTACATTTAGCTCCAAAGAACTCATGCCAGTGTTGTTATTGGCTGAAAGACGTTCCAGATGAACAATATAATACTTGTACTCATTTTTTCCAAGAGGAGAGACTGAGCAGAAATGCATTTAATTTTATTTCTGTTGCTTGAGGGCTATTTGTTTACTGCCTTCCCAAAGCAGTGCTGAATGCAGTCTTTTTTAACCACATTGTTATGTGATTTACCCTTTACATCTGAGCTAACTGCAACTCAGCAATGAACAAGTGACTGGTCGAAAGAAATAAAGGAAAAATAAATACATTTAAAAAATCATATTTCTTGAACCACAATGCTTACTTACTGTGTCATAATTCTGTTCTAAAAATTCTGCCACCAGAACCTTGTGTCTTGTAAGCAAATCCTGAAATAAAAAACACAAAATGTCATTTTTCTTGTTCCACCAGTTTGTTTCGGACTCAGCAGGGCACAGAGTGCTGTGGGACTGTGGCTAACCAGAACCACCCAGCAGCGCTTCTCCAGCTTCAGTTCCCAAAGCTCACCTTGAAGGTGGCAAAGGCATCGGAGGCGATGTCAAAGGTGGACATCTCCACGTAGCTGAAGAAGTCCCGGAAGTGCTCTGAATGCAGGACTGCCTTGGCCAGGGGTTCGTGTCGGATGCACTCCCGCAACATGATCCCACAATTCAGTGCCACCTGTGGAGTCTCGTACCTGCAGGAAAGGGGACCCCACTGACTCCACGCCATGGTCATGCTGCCAGCTGTGTGTGGTACAGAAACTCACCCTTTGAGCAGGATGAAGAGAACCTCCTGGTGGGAGCAGAAGTACTCAACGGTTGGGCTGCGAGTTCCAATCTGCCTTCTGAGGATATTGTTGAAGATCTGGCACACATCCTTCTTACCCTGTGTGAAGGAGTCCACAGGTTTGTCTCTAATGCACCCATTCACCTCCTCAGGTGGCTGGGGTGATGTGAGGTTCTGGAGTTTAAGGAAACTGACATGAAGCTTGCATTGATCGGTGCATACTTACCTCAAAGTCAATAACCTGGAGGTTCTCGACAAGAGAGATGAGGAGGCCGCTGTTATAGAGCTCCTGTGCCAGCTGGGCCACCGTCTCTGTGTGTGGCTCCTTGTCATTGGTCCCATAAAGGATCTCCTTCATCGCCACCAGGCACTTGGACACCTCCTCAGAAGCCTGGAAGGCACACACACAACCATACCATCCACAATGTCTTTGCTTGGTTCACCACACAGATATCCTCTCATCCACCAAAACAGATAAACAAAGAACTCTTTAAATCCTAATTTAGGTTCCAACATAAAAAATAAGATTTTTATAAATACAGGTAAACCCTGTTTTATGCATTTAATTTGTTACTGAGAACACTGTGCAAATCAAAACTGTATATACCAGAATCCTATTTTAAATTAATTTAAATTGAAAAATAACGATGTGTTCTGAGCCCAGCTGGAAACCCCTAACCAACTTTCCCAAATATCAACATCATCAACAGTGCAGAACATACACAGGGCAACAGGCTATATAGCGCACGCACACAGGGTACCAACCCTTTATACATAGAAGGGAGATCAGACTTGTACAAAGACATGAGCAAGAAAGAGAGACAGAGTGGAGACTCCACATGTCAGAGTTGTTTATTCAATTATGAAATTTGTGCTTAAAAAAGTGAATGCAGCAATTTATAATCAATAATCAAGGCAATTTACTGTAATGAACTGTTGCTGTAGTTGGAAGCACAGAAAAAAAACAGTTAAGCGTTGGTGTGGGTGGCTCAACTCTTTGTTTTTTAATCACTTCATTCCGTGCTTTTCTAGCCTCAGCACCTTTTTTTCTTTTCATTTTTTTCATAAATGTGTCTGTTCTTTGGCATCATTATGCTTAGGAAATTAAAATTGAGGCAATACACAAAACATACATAAACAAAGTGAACATGAGACATGAAACTGTAAAGATGGTGGTAAAGCATGTCCCTTATAGCTTGCCATACTCTACAGTATTACATTGCAAGGTAGTGTGGAGAAATTTCTGCTGCTGCATTATGGCTCTACATTATTGTAGTGTGTCTACAGTGCAAATCAGGAACTAGCATTGAAATTTGAGCCGCATTATAGCGAAACTGTATACACACTTGAAAATTACCTGCACTTTTCTACCGATTAATGCAGTTTATCACTAAAAATATTTAAATGGTAAATAAAAAAGTAATAGTGGTAAAACAATGAATATACAATACTACTACACACACTGAGATACAAGTCCAAGTTAAATTTTGGCAAATACAAGTGAAATCCTTTAATTACATTCACAGAGTTATGACCAAATACGAAACCCATTATTTGTATTTATGAGCAACATACGCTGAGCATGGGGGAATATTCAAAGGAATGCACTGTGCTCCCAAATTGGGGAATACTCAGATATCCCACCCTGCAAAAACTCATTTCAGGGAGGTACACCCCCCATAAGTGATAGGTTTGATTAGCAGAAAAAGAGAGACCAACCAGGAAGCTCTCTCTGTTACCGTCTCGTTGCATTAGTCAGTCACTCGCTCTCCTTCTCCAAAGATTCTAGAAAAGCTCTGGGATCTTTGCTCTCTCACTCTAATAAACAAATTTCCGGGATACTGTATATAATTTGCGGGCGTCAGGGAGCCGCTATCCATATGCAGGAGACTCCTGGAACTTCCGGGAGAGGCGTGGCCTTTGGAATACCTGTACTGCACTCTTAGATACCAGGAGGAAAACTGTCACCGAAGGACGAGCGTAATTTTATAAGAACACCACTAGGGGGAGACAAGTCAAATTGTCACCACACAGGCTGCAAAAAGTGACTGGGTGACATACTGGATTCCACTGGCTTTGATCGAACGGTCAGGCCAGGCCGCCGGGTTCTTTTCATGGCAGTAATGCCCTTCACAGGGGAGTGTAAATGAGAGGCCGAACAAGGCAGTCATGTTAGTTTTGCACGTGTCCGTCAGGAAGGGCTCTGAATGCCAAGTGGACAAGCCCACATCCCCACAGCCCACTGGGTGTAAACCGAATTCTGGCTGAGCTCAGACACACCCGCTGGAGAATGTCTTCATTGTTGTTGCCATGTCCACAGTCTAAACATTTCTGAAGGAGAGTTCAGTCCCACCCAGCTGCACAATTCATCCCAAAACCAGAGGCCACCCCACCACCATACCTTCTCTGTCTTTTTGTCCTGCTTGACGAGGATGGCCATGTTCTCCTTTAGGGTTCGAACAATGTCGGCGGGACTCTTGTGGGATTTACCGAACAGCGGCATGTTGGCACCTCTGATCCTGGGGTCAGAGCCTGCAGGACAAACACACACACACAGGCACAGAGATTAAAACAGTAACAGAATTGGGTAGTCAGTCCTCCGTCTAGCACACACATCTTCATCCAAAAGTGTTTTTACTGCTGAAGGTTTCTTGAAAAAGTTTGCTTCAGGTCAGATGTAATCGATGCAGTCCGATGGTCAGTGTCTCATCACAAAGGTAACTGCATCTGGACCTGCACGAAAAATCATTGCACACGTTGGCTCAATGCTACAGAGCATCTACATCTAGAGCATCTACATCAATGCTACATCTAGTGTTTTAGTTTTCTGCTGAACGGGAGTATGAGAGGGTAGGGGGCATTACAGGGCAATAGAAAGCTCTGGAGATGCACAGAGCCTGAGATGTTGGGGGAGGGGTTTGAATCCAACTGTGTGTTAAATTTGCATGTACCAAAAGTGTCTGCATGGATTTCTTCTGGGTGTTCTGGTTTCCTGTCACAGTCCAAAGACACACATTTCAGGTTAACTGGTCACTATAAATTGCCCATAGTGTTTGTATGTGGTTTACTCTGCTATGGACTGGTTTCCCACCCAGGGTGCAGTTTCATAGCCTGGTGCCCCGTGATTCTGGGATAGGCTCCTGACCAGGACAAACATAAGGACAATGGATTCACTGGTTATAAGGGAGTTACTCTTATTCTGTTATAAAAGTCCAAGTGACGAGTAAAACTGATTCTGAAGGAAAACTGCTGAAGCAAAAATTATATTTTGGCTTGGAAGTGGCAAAGCCATTTAGTGACAACATGGAAAAACAGCAGCACAAATTGAACTGTCCATATCCACTTAACAGACAAAATAAAACAAATTTTGAAGCAAATTTTACAATTTACTAACAAGCAAAAAGCAGTTTCTTACGCTGCACTGAAGAAGCAGAGCAGCAGGACAAAACAGGATGCAAACAGACTACTTACAAAGAAGTGCCAACAAACAGATAACAACCAAATACTTTTCAAAACAAAGGGTCTCTCTGAGGGCCAATCTACTCATCAAAATGTTTCGGCAGACAGAGGTCATTTGAAAGTTATCTGAAACACTGGTAATGAGCCGTTCAGACGGGTCAATTGTGCTCTGGCTTTTCGTTCAAATGAAAAAACAAAATACAATGCAGCCTTCTGAGATCACACTCCACTGTTCCGGTTTTCACAAATTAAAGCTCAAGGGTATTCATATTAAAAGCCTCCTGTGAATGGGCAAAACACAGAGATACACACACACACACACACAGACAATCAGTCAACCTTCTGGGAATTTATTTAAATCTTATTTTTGCAGCTTCACAAAAAACAGATGCAGAGTGTGAATCACCAAACCACCCACCACACGCACACGCACACGCGCACACACACACACACACACACACACACAAACCTCTGAATCACTGAGCAGACTGACAGTTGGAACACATACACACACCCCTTGAATATTTCTGCTGGGCACACCCTTGGCTGGTGGGAACACTCACTGCCATGAGGCACCCTGAACGCACACATTTCAGCTACCCGTGCAGGTCCATGGGAGGCCACTGAGAATCCCCGTGGCATCAAGATTTATAACAAGCAAACAAACAACATCCCCCTACGCAGGCTAAGGTGGAGCTGTCACATGTGGACACAGATTCAAATCCAAGACAAGGTGAGCACAGCTGGTCGCTCTGCTCTCCTAGGAATCACACAAAAATTAGTGCAACACCGACCTGTAACTGAGTGCACGAATGGAAAAAAGTAAATGTCAGCAACACAAAGAAAATTGGGTCTAAATCTCTTCCTAAACAAGCATCATGGTGTTAAACCAGTACAAAAACTTGGTGGGGGGTGACATAGTCTTTTGTAAATGAGTGAATCAAAAGGTAGTCAAGTAACAAAACAGGACTAATGTGTCTATGTGGATTAACTGCAAGTTGCTACAGAGTGTAAACACGGTTTATTTCTAAAGAAGGGCAAGAAACTTGTGACTAATAATCCCATGCGGGGGGAATTACCGTGTTTGTTACTCTGACCCCCAGAAGTGTCTGGGCCTGAACACCTCAACACATTTTATAAATTTCCCACCTTTAGTTGTTTCCCATGCAGAGTATTTTACACTTTAGAGCGACCATTTAGACTGAAACACATCTTTGGACTGTGGAAGAACCTAGAGGACACGTGTGCAGGCACACATACAAAAGGGGGAACATGTAAATTCCACAAAGACTGAATGGGGATTAAGCCCATGTTCACAAACACACCCCAGTTTGCTGTGAGGAGCCAGCGCTACCCGGCGTAATGCTGTGTGTAGCGAACAGGCTGCCTCTGTGGTGATCCAAGTGTTTCAGGTGCTCTTTGGCCTTTTACATAGTGCAGCTCTGCAGTCCACAGGGAAGCAATGTAATCTTTACCCTGGACATTTGAGTGCAGTGTGTGTGTGAGAGAGGGAGAGAAAGCTCACAGGTTTGTCATCTCCATCATCACTTTACACTGACTACTGTGAAAACTGCCCCAGTCATTGTCCATGCCTGGGCCTCAGTGGGGTGAGAGAGAGAGAGAGAGAGAGAGAGAGCGCAGTTTCCCCCACTACAGAACAGCACGTTCCTCAAATTCCAGCTGTTCTCACTCGGCCTCATTATATAACACAGATACTCGCCAAGCAGCACCTTTAACACACGCGCGGAATGCAGATTTGAGCGTTTTACTGTTATTACTCCATTGTTGTTGGTCATTTCCGACGCGCTGTGCTGGCTGTCCGCCGTCAACACACCTCAGCGGCTCGCAGCCCCAGTTTACGGTGTTCTGTACCACACCGACAGAGTAGTGCACACTGCCACAGTAAAACTTGGTGCCAAGTGCCGAGCGTGGGCTCAGCCGCAGACGGGGGTCGAGCTGCTCGCTGGACCACTGAAGGTCGGAGGAACGGGCACGAACCGACCGCACTCGTGCCAGACCCGCTGCGCTCTCGCGCCTTTGTGAGCGACGAGTGGTGGACAGGCGGGGGCCCGCGCTCGCGCCGCCGTTTCCGCGTAGCGCGCGGGACGCCAAATCAATGCCGCTCCGGCCCGCGCGGGCGCAGCGCGAGAGCCGCTCTGATCACAGCGTCGCTCCGCATCGCGTCGCCGAACGCGCGTTCTCGTGCCGCCGCGCGGCCTCTCCCCGTCCGCGCTTCACGGCGGGTTTCGTACTCACGGGTCGACGGCGCGTTTTGTGCGTGTGTCGCTCGCTGCGGTTCTTCGCAAGCTGGCGCGTCTCTCCAGGGTACCCAGCCTGTGCGTGTGTGTCTGTTGTGTGTTGATCTGGTCGCGCCAGGGATGTGTACACTGCGCTGAACGTCACCGATGTGTGTGTATGACCGAGTGCGGTACTGCGCGCTCCTCGCTAACGTCGACGGGCGGGACGTGCGTGTGACAGCGCTGGACTGCACCACACGCACTGGCTGTACCAAGCGGCACGCGAGTTTTAAACACCCACAACTGACTGATGTGCTGTTGTCATCTGGAAAAGGCTTCTGATTATTGCCATTTCCTAACCTCTTGCCCTAATAATATTAATGGTCATAAATTAATAATAGGGCAATGACTAAAAATTGAAAGCTGCCGCCTTGCAGGGAGAAGGTTGCTAGTTCGAATCCCTCTCCTGTTGTATGTATGTGTTCCCCCTGCTAAAGATACATTATTTAACCGGAATAGATACAGTAAGTTACCCGACTGCACAAATTGGAAAATCATGGTAAAACTCAAGAAATGCTAACATGATCAGTTTCGTTATCAGGATCCACTCTTTTCGGAGTTAATAACTGTGAAATTATGACAAGTTAAAACGGAAACATTCCTGAGCCACATGCCGTCAGGCGATACTGTAGAAATGAATAACCGGAGCTGACAGATTGCCCCCCCCCCTTGCTTCCTTTCGTTTCCAACTCTGACTAAAATAAATTAATTTTCAGGTGGAAATCATTACTTTTGTAGCCAATTTTTGATAAGTGGATGAATTTCAAACAATGATTTCTGGGGCAAATGGACTTGGACTGAGAGGACTGAACATTTTAACCCATGGACAGTCAGTTTTTGCCAGTACTGTCCATCACTTATTTGAGTCTAAAAAAAAAACAAAACAGTAAATCAAAGTGAAATAAAAGCTACACTGTAAGTGTTTCTGGAGTGCATCCCATCAAAGAATTTTACTTTTGGGTCTATTGTGGCAGTATAAAGAGTTCGGTATAACCAAGTGGAGTTTATTCAGGTAGCTTTATTGCCTCAATATAACTCAGACCCTCTTACATACATACATACATACATATATAAATGTCTTTATTTTAAGTCAGTTACCATAGGAAAAAGGAAATTTGCGGCAATGTGCTGCATAAAGTGATAAACAGTAACAACAATATCTTGACTTACAGAGTGCAAATCAAAAAGAAAAAAGTACAGTAATTTACAAGATGTTTGACAATGAACAAAAATTTTTGAGCATTCACTATGGCAGTGCATGTTGAAATGCAGAATTTTTTGTAAACTGCCTCAGACGTAATACTGCGCTACAGAACCAGGGAAGCAAGGGCATTACAGGTGACAGTTTGGAGGTCCAGAATGATCTGGAGGAGTGACCAATAAGGTGTGTCAAAAAAAACACACACACACACTGTACAGTTTATTTACATCCCTTATACACACTAATGGCCCATAACAATGTTCATATAACGTAACCTCACATATGAGCCACTTATTGATCTTTGGATGCCTGCCATTAAAAACCCATTCACTTTCTGTACTTCTGGATTCTATTTTCTCCCAAATACTGTTACATCCAAGAAAAACAGGAAATTTGTGTCCTTGGGAAAAACTTAATCCATGCTGATGTCATATGTGCAAATAAGAATCTGCAGTGTAATGACAATGATCTGTTAACTTACACAATATTGATCTTTGTGTTTGTATGGATATATTTACACCACAAACAGTATTATGCAGTACTTTACACAGCAGTGAGACTCAGTCAGGCAACAATTAACTTCTGTAAAAATGTTCTTCACCAGGAAATAAACTATACACAAGTTCATGAGTAATTCGTGCAGAATGAGATCTTTATCTCGCCAAAATATAAAATTTACATTAAGTGTGGACTCAGCATACCCGTCTGAAGTTATCATAATGTCCATTTTATATACACAGTGAGTGGAGAAAGACATTGGTACTGTACCAAAAGTAAAAACAAATATAACTTTGTTACATTAAGATTTTGTTTTGTACAATAAATGATTCAGAAGTGGTTACCAAAGGGATTCATGAACACCCAAACCACGTTGTCCTTCAAGTAGGAGTTCTACACGGAACTCTGAACAGGAAAAACAAACATAGTTGAACACTTTTTCCCTCTAAAGGCTTCCCTTTTCACCGCAGGTAAACAATACATACATTTGTTTAATATCCGCAGATGGGCCACAGAATCCTGGGCTGCGGATGGGTCAGTCCAAGTGGAATCGCACTGGAAGGCCACCAGGGGGCACGTTTTGCCGGAGTGGGCGGGACTTCAGACTTTGATGTCAGAGAAACTGGCGTAGGTCTCACTACAGCTAGAGGAGGTGCTCAGGTTGCCAGAGCCACTGCCTTCTAAAACACATAATAAAAAAATGGTTATGAAAATTATATATAAAAAAAAAAAAAAAAGGCAGGACTGTTATTATACAATGAATACAGTGAGCAAATCTGTGCGGAGAAGGAATTGCTGATTTATGATTTGATTATTCTGCATTAGATTGGGACCCACACTAAAGATGTCCTGTGGTCACTTGTTGGAAAACAAGCAGGGAGAAGTGCAGAAGTGGGTGTCCTCTTAAAGAGGAGGGGCACTGATCCAGCTGGAGAGCTGGATTTCTACTCTATGGTGTAGAAGGTGATGTGTATACAGGACTGTTCTTCAGGAGCTCAGACAGAACACCTGTTCCCTGCATTGAGCTGAGATGCTTGCTATAGTGCTGTGGAAGGAAGTGTGTGAAGGAGGACACACAGGCACGTTACCTGAGCTACTGAGCGACTGGGAGGACTTGGACTCCCCAATGAGAGATAGCAGGTTCGAAACAGGAACCCAGCCTTCTTTGCTTGTTTTGAGGTTGTGTATAAACCTGCAGAGATGCAGAATGTAACCATTATAATATGCATGCACCACGTTACCCCTGTACAAGGTAAACATTTACCCTGCTATCAAAGGCGTGGAGCCATATGAAAGGGCTCTTCATGGAGGTCATAGAAGTATTTGTGCCAGAAGCTCACCACTGTCCATCCTCGCCCTCTTTGACCAGCTGAACCTCGTCTCCGCTGTGCACCACCAGGTCCTGAGGCCCCCCCTTCTCATAATCAGCTACAACTGTGTACTTGCCAGGAGCCTAGGGATGGCACAGTAACAATGAGTGATTTGAGGACACAATCATGCCATATGAACAACCTGTTTGGTTAACACTAAGTTTTTTTCACATTGTTATTTTCAGCAGAATGTGAACATAAAAGCTGGCAAGACTCTCGGGAACTTTGTATCACATTTCACTTGGAGAGCAGACGAATGCAAAGAATACACTTTTAATATTAAAACCTTTGTTTAAATGCCCAGAGTAATGGAAAATACAAGCGATAATCCCATCTTTGTACTTTTACTTCTCATGGAAACACCTGAGCTCTGTTCTCACCAAGAGTAAATTTAGGGCATTTCCTCCAATTTCTGCCATCTCTGCCACTGAAAAACTGCCACTTTTAATTTCAACAGCTTCTCCCTCTGATCAAAATATTAGATATTTTGAACAAATCTCTTTTTAAATTCATCATAATTTCTCAATACTAACAGTGATATTAGAAATCTCAAAAAAGTGGTAGTTTTAAATCACGTTCACGTGTCTTACACAGGGCTTTTTATTTTAAAGCTCCTAGCAGACCTTTAGGGGGAAAAATACTGAATGATTAAAAATGTTAATAAAAACAAAAAGTTATTTTTGTGTTTTATAACAGTGCTCCTTGCAGTAATAATAATAAATCTATGTGAAATTGAGCATGCAATCTACTGTGTATTGATATTATTTAGAAGACATAAACATTCAGAAAATATTTAATAACAGGGCTCTACAAGGATTGCAATACACACTTTGCAAACTATCAGGCATTCCAGATGTTGTGGGCCTCTTACCAAATGACAGGCTTTCTGGTTACCCACAAACCATGAGATTGCAGGCTAGATTTCACTGAAATGGCAACCCACTCAGTGGGCCATAATGACAAAGCTAGCAATGCTCATGGGTTTTCCCTTGAATGTATAATGTTCTGAGAATTTGGATGCTATAAGTTACCCTTAGGACTTCTTTTTAATTAGCATTTCACGTGAGTCAAAGGTTTCCTTTAGTACCAATGTGTGTCCTTTTGGTCACACAATAAGCTCTCCTTGGAGTAATTCTGCTCTGGCTGCGACCAGGCTGAGACATGTTCGACATCACTAAGCTATAGGGTGTTGTGAAAAAGCAAAAAGTCCCTTTCTTATTTGCTGTTTTATTTAGCTAATTTTCCAAAGTGTACTTTAGCAAATCTTTTTGTTTGTACCAGTAGTACAGCATGTTGACAGCCCCAGTAAGAAACAATAGTATCGCCTATTGTCCTCTAAATTTCTGGGCAAAGTAAGCAAGTGTGCACTCAGGCATAAAAATATAAATGCTCTACCAACTAAATCCGCATAATTAAGGAAGTAATTTGCTTAGGTAAGCAATTAAGTGCAATTTTAGTCTGTCTAGTGCAATACAAATTTCACCAACCTAAACCCTTATCATTAAAAGTCAAACAGACGCAGCCCAGGCTCACAGAGGCACACCATGACACATTCAGAAGAAGCTTCTGAAGACATCTGAGGAAGAACTTGGATGTTCCATTTTAAACCTGAGAACCTCTACAGAACGAAGGTCAAAGCCATACCCATTAAATGGAGGAAATTTAGAACTCTGATGCCCATTCCAGGAACATCTCTCGAGGAGCAAGGTATAAAATCATGGATGAGGTGAAGAACCCCAAAAGCAATGTGCTCCAGAGTTGCATGCCTCTTTTGTCCAAGTTCAAGTCAAAGTTAATGACTCACCAATAAAACAATGTGCAAAAAGGAGATGCACAGTAGAGTAGCAAAATGGAAACCCCTTCTTACTAAACATCCTGAAAGTTCATCTCCAGTTTGCCAAAAAGCATCTGGATGTCTCTTCAGACTCCTAAAAGGATGTTACATGCACATATGAATCAGAAGTACAACTTTTCCACACATTTTTTGTTCTAGCAAACACCACCATACCCTAAATAAACAAATAAATGTGGAATAAAAAGGGGAATGCGGAGACAGCGAGGCACACCACAGGGTCAACAAACAGACACACAGCTCCAAAGACAGACATGCCATGCCAGATAATCACAAATGGATATATGGAGCAGATCAGAAGGCAACAGAGCCCACCAATTTTTTGCCACTTTCATCTTCGGGGTCAGAGTTCAGGGGATCCTCTGCACTGGAGTATCCATCATTCTCCTCTGAGGCATCCAGAGAAAGCGAGGCCTTGGCCCAACCTGATAGAGGGAAGAGCGCTTAATGGATGTTCTGCAAGTAAAGGACACAGAGAAAGAAGAGAGAAAAAGAAACACCCTACTGCCCATCTTGGTTCCTGAAAGCAATAGCCTGTATTGTTGTTCCCGCCACACAAGAGTCCCCTCTCTCTTATACATACATTATATTTACTTCCACCCCACTAGAATGGTGCATGTGATGGGGTGGCCTGGATAATAGGAACAGAAGTCCTTACAAGTCAAGCTGCTTCAGTGACAGAAACGTGAGTGAGAACCAAGTTAGAAGACCAGGAGCGCGGTGGTATGATCCTCAAGACCATGTGACACGCCCAAGGAGTGAAGTCTCAAGGCAAAAGGGACGAGTCAGCACACTGCTTCGCTAGGACCAACCAAAAGCACCCGAGTCCAAGTGATACATGCAGCTCAAATAGTGATCATCGTTCCTCTTTCTGATGTCAAAAACAGATAAAACCACACGCAGGGTTCTGTTTCTGCTGGTTGGAGCTGTAGACCCCCCTCAGATGATTTCATAGTAATCATCTGCTGTGTCTGGATCTGCATCTCTGACTAACTCCAGTAATGGTCTGCAGTGAAGAATGCACACAGGGCAACTGTGAACCATACGGGGTGGTAACCTACTGTAGGTTCCATTAAACAGTGAATTCCCCTTGTGTCACTATAGTTTTTCCGGCATGTGTGTGATATGCATGCACACCAGACGCCAACCCAGCAGTAGGCCATGGGGAACAGGAAAGGTTGCACGTGCAACAAGACACTCCTTTCTTGTGTCTCCTGGGAGGAATTGTGAAAGGTCCAGGCAGGTTAGGAAGGCAAGGTCACCCCACTCAGAGCCGGGCATTACCTCTCCTCTTAGCCTGCAACAGGCTAGAGGTGCTGAGCCACCTCACCCTGCTCAGCGTGATGTGTGAACCTGGATCTGTTGATTGGGGAGTGGAGGGGAACACAGATCAGTTAGAGAAGTTTCCAGTCATATTTCACCCCCCTAGGAACCCAGACCCCCCAGTTTTTCACTTTCTCCTGTTTCCCCAGTGTTCCGTCTGCAGCCATCAAACCTCAGCAGATATGGTGGACCACTGGCACACTCACTCCTCTCTTTCTACTAGCAGCCCCCACATGTAGACAGGAGGAACCAAGTAATTCATAAAACAGTGAGGGTGATTAACGAAAGAACAAGTGAGTGCCGGGAAGCGGATGCATTGTCATGACAGCACTTTACCAGTATTGGTGTTCAAAGATGAAGGCAGCGCTCCAGTGGATGCGCTTACAGTAAATGGTGGCAAATGGTTGTTAACCCACAAACACCAAAAAGGTCTTCATTCAGGAACAAAACTGCACTGAAGTAAACAAATTGACTAATATCCCAATGTAATAAAAATGAAGTAATGAATATGTTTTCAGTTGCAAGTGAGGGCACACGATGGATTGTTGGAAACACATAGTCACATCATCTGAAATGCACTTGAGGTCATATCGCCAGTTGCCCCTCAAAGGCGGGTGAAAAGACACATGCATTGGTGGGCAGTGGTGTCACAGGAGGGCTGATGGGACAGAATACCTCTAAAGCCAAATGGAGTTGGGTCGCTCTTGACCTCATGGCGTTTGGTTTTGTGATCTGGGCTAGTGGGGGATCCTGGCGTCCGTGCGAAAGGAGGAGGAACATAAGAGAACAGGGAGCAAGGAGAATGAGGAAAAGAGGAAAAAGATAAGAGCAGCAGTAGAAGACATAGGCTCCAATCAAGGTCACATTATTCTACATTGAAGACTAGAAAACAAAAAATACTACATACAAGGTTTTAGCAGCAACTAGTGAACCAGGTGGGTACCAGCATAGCTGCCTCTGCAGGGGAACTACACACCCTTAACACACTTGGGTTAAGCTATAGTAAGGTGTCCTATTGGCCTGGCATGGGGCCTTATGGGGACAGGACCACCGCTGGTACGGTTAGACTTTTTATACCACAATGTGTGGCCTCTATAAAGGGATCCAGATTGAGTTTGACCTCTCACCACCAAAGCTGGACCACACCTGACATATCAGGTAACTCCTACTGTCATCTGCAGAGTTACTGACATTCCAGTGGTATGTTAACCGCTTCAGATCCTCCACAGCTTAGTGAGTTTCTTTCCTGCATAGTTAAGGTGCATGAGCTGAGTAGCAGCACCCGCAAGGCTGGTTTTACCTTTCTGGCTCTTGAGGTTGCTGAAGCCTTGTAGGGTAAAACGTTTTTTGGCCACAGCTGCTCTCTCTGTGGTGGGGCTGGTGACCGGTTCATCTAGATGAGGCCAATCCAGTCCAATTGTAGGGAGGGAATGTGATCCCAATAGAAAAAGGAATGCAAAAGAATGGAGGATGCAAAGGAGCAAGGAGGAGGAATTGAGGGAGGGTGAGCAGCAAAAAGGAAATCTGATTAGTTCTTCTGCCCAAGGAGGCAGTGAGGAAAAATATTTATAGTTGCTAAATCTTATTACAGTTGTTCTCCTAACTGAAAAGGCAAAAGGAGCGGAGGAAGAGACATGTCTAATAACCTTGACAATAACATGCATTAGCATCGAGGAACAGTTTTACCCATTGTCCACCCTTTGTCCCAGTTTAGTCATAACCAGTTTCCTCATGTTTCCCACTTACTCTCCATGGAAGACAACACCCACACCAGCTTGGCAAGGTTGCATGTGCACTTGCGCGCGCGCGCACGCACGCACGCACACACACACACACACACACACACACACACACTTCCTCGTTTGCAGTGCTCTGAGTCTTCAGCTTTGTTTGGACTCCATGAGCTACAGGTTTTTTTCAGGGCTGCACCATGCTTGGATAAGAACACTGTTCACCCCAGTTGTACCCATGCTGTAGGCACCTGATCAAGCCTGCAGAGGATGGTATGAGCAGTGAGGGAGAATAAACCCCCACCATCTTAGCCACCTGATGGAAAGCAGCTGCCTTTGTGTTTATGTGGCCTTTCCACAAATGGCTAATACACAATGGTGGAGACTCACACCCATCTCCCTGTTGTGAGGCATAACACTCAATGATGGCTTGAAGAAACTTTTTTGTGTGCATGTGTGTGTTTGCTGGATGTACTGTAAATACAGAAACATTTTACTATGTATGTTTCCCCCCACAAAAAGACTTAGATTAGATGCACAGACAGTTAAAATTTTTTCCTACTTAAAATAACATGCCTGCCCTTTCCGTCAGGTATGTGTTTCATAAGGTTCCAGTATGGATAGACATAGTACCATGGTGCCTGGAGTGGGGCATTAGTTGGACTTCACTCTTCATTTCCCAAGTATCAGGGATCTTGGGATATCAGAGAAGATGGGATTTCAGGTAAACCTCACCTTATCAGGCTGGACATAAATGAATTTTAGGCTCAGTTTAGGCCTAATAAGTGTTTAGAATTTTCAAATGTAATTTTCCCCCAGAGGAATACAATCAGTCAGATGTTTCACATTGCTTCTTTGAGAACAAATCACTTCGTTTAAAAATAACAGATCATCACCGAGGAGAAACAAACAAAACAAAGGGTCTTTGGCAGGAGGACTGAAGTCAGCACATTGCCAGATGGAAAAATCACATACAGAGAGGTTGCCACATCGCACTCAGCTGCGATTCCCCTCCTATTTGTAAAAAAAAAATTGAAAGCTAGTACTCATCATATAAGCCATCATTTTTTGGGACAACGCATGCATAATGTTGGCATTATTGGTTCTAGAAGGAGGACATCTGTTGTGGGAGCAGTGTTATGCAGCTGAATTTCAGGAAGAAGTGGCCACTTCCTACCTTTGCTTTTCTCTACAGCCTTGGGTGAGGATGAGGAGGTGGGCTCTGGGCTCAGAGGATCAGCCTTCTTCTCCTCGCCTTTCTTCTGACTGCCCTTCTGACCACTTTTCAGCGGACTGAGTAGAGAAAGAAGGTGCAAGCAAGCAAGCAAATAGATAGATAGATAGATTTAATTAATCAATTAATTAATTGTAGCCACAGCTGGGTTTGTAGGGTTTATAGTTGTGTCTTGTGTGTCACTGTTCCTGCTGGTGATCAGCAAACAGTGTTTATTGTCACTCTGTAGGTAGCTCACCTTACGTTGACGGGGGAAGGATTGGAGGGAGGTGTCGCCTGGTCAGACACTCTGTGCTGGCTGGCTTCTAGAACACAGTGGAAAAACAATTATTGTGATGGGAAATAGCAAATTAAATATAATAAACACATAGCAACTACTGCTCAATAAATCTACTAAAACTAATTTTCAGCTATAATTCTTTGTCTGCATTCTCAAAAATTATAAAAGCTAAATTTGAGCGTCAAGTTCAACAAATGTTTTTGAATCAACAGTCTCTAAAATACACAAACAGACAAAAGCATTAATGAATTTCAGCCTTGATTTGATGCCAGACCACAATAGTAGAGCCATTTTAGGCAGTGCTTGAAGAGGTTTCCCACTTGAGGTCTCCTGTAGATGCTGGTCTGGTTACCATCTCTCTCACCCAGCCCTGCCCCCTTCACTGTCCTTCCCCAGATATGTACTGGTCTTTCCCTGTTATCCTGGAGAAATCTGACCTCTGCAGGCCTGGAGCTGTCCAGTTAGTACTTTTCGGATTTCGTTCACCCATGCTGTTTTGATCTCGGGCGTCGCAGCCTGGAGCCAAAGTCAAAGAGTCAAAAGAGAGAAGAGGAGGAACAAGACTAAAAAGTCACAGGATGCCCTTTCTCTCATTCACAGCCTTAAAAAAACAGGAAACACAACAGCACTGTGCTCATGATCATGTTGGTTGACTTGACAACAAGGAGACTGCAGATCTCGTTATCTTTAAGTTATATCGTGTTGGTGTATTAACCCACCTGCACGATGTACACTTCTTCTCTGGAGTTGCACCACACCTCAAACTTCTTGTTGTCCCCTTTTACATTCTCCGTGATGCCCACAGCTTTCATCTGGCAGATGGTATAAATATTTGAAAAAAATGGAAATGTGTTCAGTCGCTGTCACCCCATGATCGCCTGCTGATTCTAAGAGCAAAATACTTCAGCTATTTATGATGAATGATGTGGCTTGTTCTTCCTACCCATCAAATAGCAGAAGTTGTGGCTGAAATCAGAAGCAATAGCAACAAGTGCTATGTGGAGAGCAACCAGAGCAATAACAGCAACAATAAAAAAAGGAACAAAAAAAAAAAACAGCAATAACAATAAACTCACCTGCAGCAATAAGACACGCAACAACAAGACCAAGAAATAAGACCAATACCAAAAACAAGTCCAAAAGCAAAAAACAGTAACGTGTGTCCAACCCCCACTCCCTGCAAAACTGCCTCTGCTGGGTCACTCACATTGAGCGAGTGCTTGAAGCTGTAGGAAGGCGCCTTCTCGTAGCCTTCCCCATTTTCCTCGCGACGCTTGCAGAAAAGCAAGGCCTTCTCATGTAGAAAGAGATGTCTCTGCATGGGCTTGAAGCGGGCCAGGTCCTTTACCTTGGCATGCCCCTTCTTGTGCTCTGTCCACACACTGAAGGAGCCCTGCATCAGCAGCCGGCCCAGGTCGCTCAGGTTACCCTGTTTAGGGCCAGAATCCAAACAGGGACCATCATTTTCCACAAAACAAAGTTGAAAAGTACATGCTCAAGGTTTTAAATAAGGTACTTTAAGACCTTTCCCAGACAATAGTGGACATCAGGGTATACAGGTAAAATAAAATACAGAAATAATAAATATCTTGATGAGTACCTTTTTGCAAAACATCATGAGAACATCCCTGACATACTGTTCCCTCACCTCATATCCAGTGATGGCAATAAGGTGCATGGAATCATTGACGGCCTTCAGGATGCCTAGGATGGCTGTGAGTGCCTCCTGTAGATCATCTGCCCCCTGACAACTCTTACTGTATTTCAGTAGCTCCTGAAATTGGAGGAGGAAGTCAGCAAATGATTAACCTCAATATGCAAAAAGGCCAGAAATAGGGCAATGCAAACACCATTCAAGTGAAACTGGAAAAGAACTATAATGTCTGCTACATTGGGATCTTTTTAAAATCCACTTTAAGATCAACCCCGATGTCAGTCACAGTACAAACTGTATGACTGTATCAAGGCCGACAGAGGTACCTTTAGCAGGAGCTGGTATTTTGTTATCCGCTGAACAGGCTTCAGGAGGTACGAATCCAGGCCCAACTTATGCTCTAGTTTCTTCTGACATTCCTGTTTCAACATGTTTCCAGATACCATCAAAATTATGCATGCGGTCACTTCACAGCAAGACGACACTATACTATAAAGCTGGAGGAGGGTGGGGTAGGAAAGGGAAATGGCTGCGGGGGAGTCACCTGAAAGAAGGCGCAGTCTGAACACTGCCTCCACAGGCTCTCTGAGCGAGGCTTGTTCTGGCAGTACTTTTCGTAGATCTGTAGGTCAGTCATCTATGGGAGAGAGAAAAGAACCAATAACACTGGGAAACTTGGAAATATCTAATAAGATTATCTGCAGTCAGGCAAAAACTCCCGAATATTTAGAGAATTCTATATGTTCTGGCTACTTTTCCTGAGTTGTGAACACTCACCCTTTCTAGGAAGCAGCGACCCACAAGCTCAGGGCATTCTGTATATGCCTCCAGCTCCTTCAGGAATATTCTGTGGGAAAAGGAGCAATAAAAGCAGGGGTAGTGAGATCTGGAACTTTCTGTCAGGTGAGTAGATTTATACTCCTGTACCTGCATGCTGCCAGTAAAGCCACCGACCTTTTATGAAACTGGTAGATCTCCGGCATGTTCCCGAAGAGGATGTCTTTCTTGCTCTGCAGGGCACTGGGGATGAGGTGCAACATGGCAGGGTTGTCCATCTCTGCAGCATAGCCCTATGTGGACACAGGTGAGAGAGTGAGCCCACCCCTGGGTATAGAGTGATGACACCTATAAAACAGGAGAAGAGCATACTTACCTGTAGCACGCAGAGTAGCTCTTCCACGTAAGCCCTTTCGGTCTCCAGGAGCTCGTTCATCACGTGTCTGCAGACACAAGGTAAAATGTGTCCATGCGCATTACCATACTTGTACAAAACCACATTAAGGTACCATATAGTAAACTCAACTCCAGAATTAAGCATTTAGTATCAGTCTGTTCTGCACTTAATAATAATGTTCAACCTATGATCCTCAGACCCCTGGCTTCTGATCCTCAAGTGCAGATCTCACCGTCTCAACACAGCCAGGTTCTCTTCTTCCTCAGACAGTGATGCATGCCGGCTGCCTCCATTCTGCATGGAAACTTCTGCCTGCATGGCCAGAGACAAAACTCCCATTGACCTTGCACCAATCCACATGAAGGGCCGCACAAATACTGGCCCATTTCCACTGAACATGACAGTCTTACATTTCTACAGCTCTCCCCGTTGGACACATTTCCTTCAGGGCTTGGTTTCTCAGCAATGCGGTGGGCTGAACATTAGAAGATAGAGTATAAGTACAAGCACTGGTGAGCCATTTGTTTAATTAAAAACAACAAAACACAGGCAGTTCAGAACTTGTTTTTAAGGATGTGAACATTTACAGCATCCCTGCACTTACAGTTACACTTATTTACCATTAGGGGAGTAACAGACCCATGTCAGGTCAGACACTTGGGTTTTTGCAGGTAAAATCAGGCATTGTACTGAGAAAAGTCTGGTCAATGGCGCACTGCATCATGAGAGATCTGGTACTCACCTGGTGAGGATACAGGTGACTTAACGTAGGCTTCTGGCCGGGGTGCCACTGGCTGCACGGGGCGTGTCTGCTTGGCAGCCAGCTTCTTCAGACTGACTCGTCTCTTGTCGAACATCTCCTGCATGGAACGCTGCTTCTGGAACACCTTTTCCACATGCTCCTGGCATACACAGAGTTCAATGAAATGTGGTCACTATCTCCAAGCCAGAACATACCTTACCCATCTACAAAATTGGTTCCCCACTGAGTTACAGGAAAGCAAATGAGCTCTTTTACCATTAAATTGTATGAGTTCTAGACTCTGCATAAAGTAAACTGAATACTAAATTCACTCTTGTATGACCAAACCAATGGGGGCTGTCTGGTCATACTTCTTCTTTATCTTCTTTATCTTTCGGCTGCTCCTGTTAAGGGTCGCCACAGCAGATCAAACGTTTCCTTGTCTTCCTGTCCTATGCATCTTTCTCCGTCACACACACCACCTGCATGTCCTCTTTCACCACATCCATGAATCTCCTCTTAGGCCTTCCTCTTTTCCTGTTGCCTGGCAGCTCCATCCCTAGCATCCTTCTCCCGATATATCCAGTATCTCTCCTCTGCACATGTCCAAACCAATGCAATCTTGCCTCTCTGACTTTGTCTCCAAACCATCTAACCTGTGCTGACCCTCTAATATACTCATTCCTAATCCTGTCCATTCTCATCACACCCAATGTAAATCTTAACATTTTTAACTCTGCCACCTCCAGCTCTGGCTCCTGTCTTTTGCTCAGTGGCACCGTCTTCAACCCATATAGCATAGCTGGTCTCACCACCATCTTGTAGACCTTCCCTTTCACTCTTGCTGGTACCCTTCTGTCACAAATCACTCCTGACACTCTTCTCTACCCACTCCACCCTGCCTGCACTCTCTTCTTCACCTCTCTTCCACACTCCCCGTTACTCTGAACTGTTGATCTCAAGTATTTAAATTCATCCACCTTCGCCAACTCTACTCCCTGCATCGTCACCATTTCTCTGTCCTCCCTCTCATTTATGTACATGTATTCTGTCTTAGTCCTACTGACCTTCATTCCTCTTCTCTCTAGAGCATATTGCCACCTCTCCAGGGTCTCCTCAACCTGCTCCCTACTCACTACAGATCACGATGTCATCCGCAAACATTACAGTCCACGGTGACTCCTGTCTGATCTCATCTGTCAACCTGTCCATTACCATTGCAAATAAAAAAGGACTCAAAACTGATCCTTGATGTAATCCTACCCCCACCTTGAAAGCATCCATCACTCCTACCACAGACCTCACCACTGTCACACTGTCTTTGTACATATCCTGTACCACTCTTACATACTTCTCTGGCACACCCGACTTCCTCATACAATACCACAACTCCTCTCTAGGTACCCTGTCATATGCTTTCTCTAAGTCCACAAAGACACAATGCATATGCGGACAAAAATGTCTGGTCATACAATGCATGAAATTTATAATTTTTTAAAAACAATTTTGACACAATAGTAATCTTTTTATGTGTAAATAAAATGTTTTATATGAACAAAACAGACAAATATGACAAAATAAAACAACAAAATGTAGCTTTTTATACTAACTGAATAAAACATGAAATGTACACCAACAGTAAATATTTTTATGTTATTATTTAAAGTTTTATGCAAGTAAATGGCACCAAATTTTGACATAAAGTAATTTTTTGAAATCTAGAAAGTATCAAAAAGGAGAAAATAGGCTTTTGAGCGATGAATGATGATAATAAGCTAAGAGATGAACAGTGAATGAAAGCACCAGTCAGATGCTGTGATCTCCTGCAGTGTCCTGCTCCAGCTGCCTCACCCTGAATTCAGCATTGAGCACCAGCTCGTAGTCCCTCCAGATGGTGTTAGGGTCTGTGAGAAGGTGCCGTACAGCTGTGTCCAGGTAGCGCTCAATCTCCTGCAGCGCGGATTCAGCTCCATCCTGAGACTGGCACTTGTCCACTGGTTGGGAGGCCAGCAAGTAAATTCCATCCTCACACCATTTAGCAGCCTGGGAAAACAGCAGCGAAAATGAATGATCAGGAATATCTGGCAGATGAGCAAGTCAGTAGTTTCAAAAAATACGCACTGCAAACCCAAACCTCTATTATAAGACATGCCTGGAGTCATACTGATGGACAACAAAAAGTGCTGGACCAGGCATGTGTAGCACAAAGTGAATCTCAGCTGTAATAATTCACTTAAAGAACTATGAAATATATGCAAGAGTCAGATGCCATTCATTTTATTATTCACTGCTAAAATAAAAGCCTACAGAAAATTAATTGTGTTGACTGTTGATCCAAGTGATGCTACACTACACCTACACAGGCCATGGAGATGGAGGATACGTGTAAACGGCACATAAGAAAAGGTGTGACCTGTAAGGTATGTAAATTGTTGTATAAATAAACAGTAATGAACAGAGAAAACATTAGCAAGGCTTTGTCAGGCACACTGGCGTTCCCTAGAGTCCAAATTGGTAACTATAGGCTTATATAAACATGATCCGAGATACAGACTGACAGTTACTGATCAGATTCAGTGGAATATAATCCTGGATCACCTTCTCTAGGCTTTGATGTAGCTCCATGGCCTTATGGAGGTGGGCCTTTCTGGACTTGAGCTCTGAAGCCAGGGCCTCTACAACAGCCCTTAGCTCACCGCATTTGGGCATGATAGAGTCCACAGCATAGTGTGAACTCTCAATGAGCTCGTCACCCCTGTTGGCCAGTGCCTGGGCCCGGTCCAAAATGTCCTTCACAGAGAGGGAGAGAGAGAAACATAAAAATATCAGTGGAACTCTGGGAAGTGTTGCAAACTATGAAAATCACTTCAGTCAACTTCATTAAGAGTCACCTGATTCTTTTCATCTGGACATGTTGGGAATGATTTTAAAGGCAGGCATGTGCAAATGTATTTACATCACTTCTATGATGCTATGAAGGAAACAGGGCCGAAGCCAAATGTCGATTTTACCATCTGTCCCACATCCACCATCACAGAATGATATGTCAGTGAAACTCATGTACGGAGTTAAGTCACTCATGTTTTTCAGACAATGTCTGCCTCTGAAGTGTGCATCACATTGACAGCTGCTGCTTAACTGATAATAATCCATGATCTCACCTGCTCCTAGTTGCTCTATGACCCTTCCTCCTTCCTTCCCCATTCAGGCTATTCAACCTGCAGCCTTTTGTGACCAAGACCTTTCACTTTAAAAGCACCCGTTGTGCTGTAGTGGGGTGGGGGTCAAAGGGCATGTGTGGTGCCCCAAAAGGGAAAATTAGTGTGGAAATTCTACAATGAATGAGTATTTAGGCTGACAGTCAGTATTAGAGAGTAAGGATGCGGTACACTTATTAAGAGTGGGTACCACACTTTTAAGTAACTTTGTAGAAAAAGGGGTGCATGCAGGAGGGGGGAGCAAATAACACTGATGGAGCAATAGCCACGTACTGTTACTGTATTATCAAAGTGTTTATCTGAATGGCAGCGTGGGAGAGCTGCTCTTATTCCTTTATGGTTAGTCAGACTGACAGACTGAGGTGTTTCCACCGCACTGTGGCTCAGGCCAGTCAGTGGTCGGACGGCCGGTTCTTACACGGCATTTCTCCTCATGGCTGCTCAGTTCCCGCAGGATGTGCTCCGCGTGGGCAGGGCTAACGCCCACCTGTGAGATGGCTGTCAGCCGCTCAACTGCCATGTCCAATTGGCCTCGCACCTGGGAGATATGTATGTGCACACACAAACACACACAAACACACACACACACACACACACACACACACACACACGTTATGGCATGACTCTTGACATTTCTCACAGAACATTTAACCATCCATTTAACTGACAACATGTTCCACCCACAGTGAGCCATATTTCACATTTTTGGCAGTTCCGAAGAGAACTATTTCAATTTAGACAGGCTGACATTCACTAAACTTATTAACATTTGGCACCAACCAGAAATATACAAATTTCAAAGTCTACCGTCAATGTCATTAGCTGGCCATTTCTGTGTGGATCTGCAACACTAACACACACTAACATATATCCTCTCCTTCGCCTCCCCATTGTTCTGCCCACCCACCATGTCTACCATGAGACCCTCTGGTGACCTCACCTCCCGGAAGCTGTGCTCAAAATGGCGTAGTTGCTGACATTGTTCCAGCTTGGTTTGGTGTCGCTCCCAGAACTCATCGAAGGCTGTTTCTGTCTCGTCCAGCTGTGACAGCAGCCTGCAGGCAGGGGACGCATGTGACACCAGGCCCCGGTAGATCAGACCAACAAAACAGCATGTAAAACATCTTCCTCATGGACCTGCAGCAGGTCCCACCCTGGCACAGAGTTAAAAGTAAACCTTAGACTTTCTTCTTAAACTCCTTCAAGCTGCTTCACTGACGAGTAACATGATCTGACAATAAACACTTGTTTTCATTTTGTCCAAAGTACTGAATTATTGTAGAAAATTGGCCTTGGAGTCCACTGGATCTCATAATCAAAACACGAGGACTAATTTGGGCAACTCATCACAACCAGAAACTTACAACGATGACTGTTGATGTTTTGAGAATTCCAGTGGAGAAAAACACTGCATTTATGCTGTGTGTGTTCCGTGCTGGCCTCACCTTTGCACAGTAGCCAGATTCTCCAACTCATCTTGGTTCATCGTGTAGTCAGGATCTCTCACCAGGGGCTCCCTGATGCTCTCCAGGAGATGGTTACCTTGGTTCAGGGCTATTCTGAGGTCCTCCTGTGAACAGGGAAAGGGCAACATGTGAACAAACAGCACAAAACCAGACACATTCTCAGACCTTTCTTCTCTGTGTCTGCAAGTCCCTGTCTTCTGGAGAGTCCCTCATTCCCATGGATTTGTCTTTGTACACAAAAAGAACAGCTTTTTGAAAAAATGGATAAAACCAAGTCTCCAGACAACACCTTTTATGCCCTATCCTCAACACTCTCACACCTTCATCTTTTCCTTCTTCTCAGTGTGGGCCCCCAGGAGGTTGGTTGTGGCCTGGACATCGTTGGGCAGCTCGGTTTCAGCCAGCTCCGTCCCAAAGGACTGCAGGGTCTGTGCGGTCTTCTTTACCATGAGGGCAAAGCCTTCGATGGCCTGTGTGAGTCACAGGAATGCAAAGCTAACTTCTCAGGTAACTCAAGGACCAAATTCAAGGCCTAAACTCAATGTTAAGATTAAATTATAAGTGAACAAACACAGTATTTTAAGATAAAAGATGAGCAGTTTAATTTTATAATTTCGGATAATTTATCACAACACTAAATCAAGTTTTTTTTCATACCAAGGAGAGAGAGAGATATATATATATTATAATAGATAATATACTGTGTATATAATAGATAAAACCCTTATTTAAAAACCCTTTACTTATAAACTTCATTGAGATTGAGGGCAATTCACTGAGATCAGGGTAGCACACAGCCCCTCCCTCTGGTGACCTACAATGCTTCATTCATGCGCCTGCACATTTTGAGTCCTCTAGCAGCAGTATTTATGATTTATACATACGTAAGTATGACACTGAACCCAGGACAGAGGCAGAGTTGAAAAACTTATGGCACTGCTTACTATTTGTAATCACCTTGTGTCAGGGAATTGGGTGAAGCTTTACCATGTGATTTGGTTTCATAAAAAGAGCTGACATGCAAAAAAAAATTAATGCCAAATGCTTGTTATAAAAGTTTGCAGTGCCAAAATGTTTGTTATATAAATGTTTGTAAGTCAGGAATCCACTGAATTGCGTTTATTCCTAGTGGTAATAACTACTGTACTGCTGTGGTGGTTTTGACGATACTCACAGTGCGGTGTGAGATCCACTTCTCATGACAGTATTCCTGGGTGCCACCCAGCTCCTGGGTCAGCTGTGTCCTGTCGATATAGCTGTGGAGCTCAGTCACTGAACTCAGCATGATCACCTGGGACAAGGGTGACAGAAAGATGTGCGTGGGACCACTTGCACAGATACACTTTACAGCCAACAAACCCCCACCCACCCCACTTATTTTTCTACCTTTCAGAAGATTAATCCTTTATATTGGATGTTTATTGCAGGTGACCCCTGGTAGCAAATTCTGAGGACTGATCACATTTAATGCATCACAATGAAAATTAGTTCAAAATATTATCAAATTAAAAAAGTTCTTTGACAGAAATGGTTAACTGTTAAATACATTTATACATAAAAATAAATGTAAATGTAAAAATACTTTCACTCCAAACTCTAAAATGGAATTTGGGGTTAATCAGGATATATATTTAAATGTATTAATTTAGTTGACACATTGCTCTGAAGTGACTTAACAGTGATAAGCTACACACAGTAAAAGTCCACTTACAGCTTATTTGGTGCTAGTTTGTTGCAGAGTTTATGCTCTAATGTTACAGTGCGCATGTGTATAGCTTGCTGGTGTTGCATGGTTTCCTTTGTTTGTTAGTAAAGGTGTCATAATCCTTATTGTCCTCACTTCTCTCTGGTGCTTGTGCTGCACAGTCTGGCCTCTCCCCTTGGGGGTGCAGTGCTCTCTGTACTTTTTTGTACATGGACCCCCTGCCTTGGATTCAGCCTCACACGGTGCGAGACGATCGTTCTTGGCACGTGCTCTATCCGCTGCTGCAGGTGCACATTGTCACCCTCTCACGTGTCATCGGGAGCTCATTCTGGTGGCACATTTCTTTCACCCATTTTACACGTGTATTGCATGTTTTCTTTTAATCTCGAAGTGGCAATTCTGACAACTGAATGTCATTTTATTATAATCTTTGCATTTTTTTCCTTTTTATCCATTATGATGAACATGTTTGTTCTGCAGGTTTTGTGGATCACAACAAGCAGATTTTTTCAGCATTTTTATTTGTACATCTAGGGTTACGTGTGTGTGTCTACATGATTAGGTTCCTATGAAACATTTTTCATTCAGAGTTCATTATTTTTCTAATGTGTTTTCATCTGTCTAATAAGATATAATGATATAACAAGGGTAGATTGTAAACTGCCTTCCCCACTGAAATGTTTACATACCGGAACTTTCATCTTGAACTCATCTTTGTTAAACTTAAACAGGAAGTCGGAGAGAGTGCGCTGGAATAGCGTGGCGGGCCGCAATACTAGGACCAACTGGAGGTTTCCTGGGAAGGAGCTCTGGTAGAGAGGGGAACAAAGAGGGAATATTTATTACATTTTCCTATTACTTAACCCATACTTGTGTAATTTACTATCTTTATTGTATTATTTCTTTTAGCTATTTTAAGCACTGCATTATCATTTGCAGTCTCCCTATGAAGGACATCAATGCCAGAGTACAGCCACTGCCCACTCAATGTGATACCCTGATTAAAAATACATACAATTATTTTTCAAGTTGCACTGACCAAACCGTCTGAAAGAGGGACTCAAAGCACAGGAGAAGCAGTGAGTTCCCGACAACACATGCAACCTCACACACACTTTGTCAACATGGACCCCATCAGCTGTTGTCATGGAAACCCCAGTACTTGCACACTGGAATTCTTTTTCTTCAAAAAACAACAGAGCTTCATACTCTATGCCCATGTGTAGGAACGCAAATCTCCTCCTTCAGAAACTGTATGCATACATGCCAAGTTATTTGGGATCACATTGCGTTAGGTTAAATATTCACTGACTGATCAATACTTACGAGTACATAAAAATGCTGCAGTGGTTTGCTGAACACACACAGGGGACTCTGGGTCATATTTCTGTTTATTGGTGGTTTGGCTCTTCAGTATTAACTACATTTGTCAGGTGTCTTTTTCAGGCTAGCAGTGAAGGGCACTAGGACCGAAGCATGCAGTGAGATATTTAAGCCAGCATGTAAAAAGTACAAAACAACCCCAAACTCGCTGTCAGTGGGTCCTTTTTGGAGGCAAATTTATTTACCCGTATACTAGCAGTTCATATTAATCAAAAATAATCTGACAAACCAGCAGCAAAGCTCACCATAGTTGGCTAACCCCATCCAATTTTTCGCCTTGCCAACTGTTCATCAAATTAAGCATCGCGGTTGACTGGGTGAGCGTTATGGTTTGCTACCACTGCCGATACCTCAACAACCCCAAGTTAAAAGGACAAGATAAAGAACAGAAAGTCAGGATAATTTTAATTTTTTTTTTTTACCAGATCTGATTCTCATAAGAATTTGAAAAATAAAGCTAGACCCAAACTGGTCAATTAATATGCAGAAGATCATGCTAATGAGTGTATGTGTGGTCTAAACAAACCGATGTCAACAAGGGTGTAGAGAAAATAAATTCTGGCAGTTTACAGTTTGGGCATGAAACTGGTGATTTCAATACTGAACACAAAAAGGTGTAAGAAGGATGACTGCTGCTCCAGAAATGATTAATTTCTTTATTAATGAAAGCTGCAATCAGATCTAATCTGCTTTCTGAACTGGTATCACTTCAGCATGGGCAAACAGATGAAGGTAAATAAGCAACAAAAGATGATGGATTTGGGACTTAAACATAATTAAATTAATTTTTGTCTCCAACAGCCCATTCCAGTGACCCATGACCTGGAATTTACATGATGATAAAAAATCAAATTTATCATTTCCTCAATGGTGCAAATTTTCAACAAAGCCCCAGCTTTCCCCCTTCAGGAACCCTCCATTTTCATCCCTAATTTGGTTCCATATTTTTTACTCTATTGTCCCAGACCATTGGATATTTACTCATCATAAGTAATTGCATTTTTTTTCCAAGGCACCAGTGATATCAAAGTGCAATGTCTGTTCAGGCTTTTCGTCTGTCTTCTAAAACCAACACTCTAGAGTCAGACATCTTTACACCTTGGGGCATACAATTCACGCGCAAAGATCCACATGCACACACACTTGCATAGTCTTTCCTGTGTTTGCGTTGTGGCGTGCAACACAGTGCAGAATACACATGCTTATACATTCTGTATGCAAAGTTCATAAAAGTCTCACATCTGCTTAGGGAGCACTCTAATGTATTTAGTAGGATGTATCAAACAGTGAGCTTTGTTTTTAAAATTTAGGTCCTGCTGACAGGAAGATCTTTGAGAAGTCATGTTGTAAATAATTCTGAATATGGCCATGTACTGTTGTGCACGCATGTGCACGCAAGCGCGCGCACGCACGCACGCGCACACACGCGCACACACGCGCACACACACACACACACACACACACTCTCTCTCCCTTGACAGACATCTGAGCAGGAATCTGATGCCTCATATGGGACCAGAGAAGAAGTATCACTGAATCCCATTATGAACTCCTTAATCTCTCTCTCTCTCTCACACACACACACACACACACACACACACACACACACACACACACACACACTCCTCTTCAGCGATTATGAAGAGTGCATGAATGACATACATAATTACACAATAATTACTTTGGCAAAAATGTCTTATTGCATGGTCTAGTTGGATAAGGCACCCTAGTGTGACCAAGACTGTTCACAGATAGAGCATTCAAACGCGAGTCTCCACACACATCACATGTGCTGTCACATCAGGATACCTAGGATAACTAAGTGATGGAGTGCAGTAACATGCGCTTGTTTGGTCTTTACAAAGATTCACACAGAGAACTGCTTCTCACTTTTTTGTTTTCCCTTTGAGACACTTCCGCTTTCATCACCTTTAACCCATCTGATCAGCTGATAACATTGGAAAATCTAAATTTTCACACACTGAATCTTCTATCCTGTTTGATTATTTGGTTATTATATCTGATAAACTAAATGGTTTTTAGGTCAAGAAACAAAAAAAACAACCACCGCATCTGGTATTTTTGTGCTCGATGATCAACCTGCAAGCGAACGCTGGAGAGAGTGCATCTCAGCAGAGCTGTCACAGTAATGGTTGGTAAAAATAAAACAAGGCAGCTCTGCATCACAGTGACGCCGTACCCTCCCCTAAAGGGTGTTACACAACCACCAACACAGGCCACACTGGCAGACAGCAGCGGTATAAGTCCTTCAGTGTGAGGTTATTGTTGACATGCGCCTCTCATAGTATCAACACCAATGTCCATCAGAATCATAGCTGAAATTCTCTTGTTTGTCAGAGGGGCTGCTGGGATTAAGCAGGAGCTGTCCACAACTCAAAGGTGCTGAAAATCAGCCAGGCGCTCATTTTTTCATCAATGGAACTGGTATTAATTTGTAATTTATTACCTTGGAATTAGTGGAAACGGATGCATTAGATACAAGTATATTTAAGGTTTAATATGTTGGACAAGGAGGATGAATGACATCAAACCTGTGCATCACAGGGGACCTGACTGCTACCTCAGTAAGCAGGAACCACCATTAATAACCTTAGTAATTCTTGTATTAAGCAATTTAAAGAAACTATAATAGGGTAGATTAGCTGACAAAGATATATACACCTTCTGGAAAACAATGGCCAAACCAGTAAAACCAGCCATCACACCACAACCGTATGGTTTATGAATGAATCTGAAGGTATGTGACAGAGAGCAAGTAAAACCACAAAGACAGACATAAACTGTGGGTCTATATGCATATATATAAGACAGAGGAAGGGAGGGACAGAGGAGCACATAACACAAACACAGGATGTGACTCCTCCTGGCAGCGGTTCTGACAAGCAAGCGCTCAGCATCTGGTGTCTCCTGATAGAGGGAGGGAGGCAAAGGGAGAGGGAAACTGGGTAAAGCAGAGAAGCAGTGGAGGGAGAAGAAGAAAGGAGAGTAGGAGTACGATGGAGTACCAGAAAGATGGAGGAGTGGGAGACAGGAGGAGGGAGCGGGGGAACCATGGGGCAGTGGGTGGCTATAAATGTACGGAATGCTAATCATCCTGCAGTCCTGGTTCCTTTCATGCTACCAGCTGCAGCAAATGACTGCTGTGAAGAACAAGAAGGAAGCCCAATAATTTGGGTGTGCAGCACACAACCTGATGCTGAAATCCTTTTTGCAGGAGTAACTGAAAGTGGAGGGAAAAGCAATGGGCAGTTGGAGTGGAAGCCTTTAGGATGTGTGCCCATGCGTACTGGGGGAAAAAGCTGCAGAAAAACATGGGGGAATATGGATGAATCTGAGAATGGCAGCACTGCAGCAGACAGCAGAGCTTTGCTTCTCAAAACTCCACCAGAGGAGGTGTCATTCTGATTAAGTGTTTTGTGTGCTGACCATGTGTTGACCCGGTGACCTCTGCAGACAGGGAACTCGCACCAGAAAATTCAATTGCACTACATAACCGTCCACAAGGACATGTCTTTGCTGGCAACTTCAGAGAGCTCATAAACCAAACATCTAAAATACCCTGCCCTTAAAACCTTTAGCTCCAAATTATTAACTATAATAACCAGAACTGTATGATAATCTGGTGCAAAATGTGACCCCATTATAATAAGAGAACAGTCCAAAAAGCAGGTCAACAACATTTTTAATTTTGCTCAAGTTATTTTTGTTCATTGACTCTTCAAGACCTCTCAGGTATCCCATCAGCCCCTCTGGCACCGAGAGCACCTGCTACCTGCTTTTACAGCTTGCTTTCTCTGTCTCTCTCTCTCTCACACACGCACACACACACACGCACACACACACACACACACACACACACACACACACACACACACACACATACACACACACACACACACACAAACAAATCCTGCTCTCTATTTCAGGGTATCCCTCCCTCACACTATATACAGCATAAAGCATGGACTGATTGGGTGCAAATGAATAAGGGACTCACTGCGATGCGTAGCAGGGTTGCCTTCACGGACGTCCATCTGTCCATGCGTCGGTCGATGACCAGAATGAAGCCGGCCCCCGCGGCGGTGAGGCTGAAAGAGGAAGGTCCAGAGCTGCCATCAGCACCTGGGATGCAGCCAGCCTGACACGAGCACCACTGCACCCCTTGCTGCTCCCTGCTCCTCTAGGTGCTTTAAACAGCCTGAGTAGTCTGTTGAAACACTGGACCGTGTGTACAGACCCTGTTAGCTGGAGTCAGCTGAGCACTGGGTAAACAGTGCAGCACCACAAGATGGCACAGGTGGCACTGTCACGCAGAGACCCCGCTGACTTGCCTGCCGGGGCGCACGGCCACATTCAAATGATAGTGCTGGCTTTTCGAGATGACCTCCGCCAGCAAATGGCTTCACGCAGGGAGGAGTGGGCAGAGTCACACTGCAACCAGAAAAACACCACCCTGCAGAAAAGCAGCAGAGGTGTACAAGAGGAGAAGCAGCGGAACCCCCGTCGATGTAGAGCTCCAGTGGGCAGCACGCCAGGGACACAGCGTGTAAAAGGCAAACCGTGCTGAATTTGGGAGCGCGGTGAATGGAGGCAGAGAAAGCCGATCTCGAGTAGCCAATCACAGCCCGGGAGGAAGATGACGGGCAGCAGTTGGATCGAACTGCTGTCATGCAGGACGCTCTGCATTTGAGAAGTACCACCCCTACAGTGGCGCACAAGGGCTTGCAGTCTTCTCCAGAAAAGCAGCCCTTCTCCAACAATGCTCCTCCCACTATTAGCCTTACATAGTCTCTCTCTCTCTCTCTCACACACACACACACACACACACACACACACACACACACGGCTACAACGCCCCTCCCCTTAAGCCTGGTGATGTATTCACAACAGAAAGGCCCCTGCAGGTCCGTGTCAGGAGGGAGGGGGAGACGCACAAGATGGCACTACTGTCTTGCTAATCGCAGTCTTTTCACGGCGCCAGAACGACAAGATGATTTATGCTGGCGAGAAAACAGTGCGATAAACTGGACACCACAGGTCAGGGATAAACCAGGCATCATTACTCCCTTGAAAGAGAAAAAAAATTGAAGGCGGCGGCACAGAGCCCAGATGGCTCCTTGTGTGTAACGTGTTTGCTGCGACACACAGTCATGTCAATGGAACTTTATCAAATGCAAAGAAAAATGGACAACATTTTGTTAGCTGGGGAGAGATTTGGCTAAAAAAAAAAGAGAATGTAGGCAATTCTGTGGAAGTTGAAGGCACTAAAAATTTTTAATGAGAAAATTAGATAATATTTATTATGTGGGTAATTTTTAATCAAAATCAGATTAAACTGGAATGATGCACTTCAAGGTTTGATTGTTTTAAACTTTAATTCTGCTTCAGTTTGAGCAGGATTTATAAACACACAGACTGAGAATGATCATTTCAAATGTGTGTATTAATATTTACACAGAATGTGCATTTGTCCGTCAGGCCTGCAAAATGTGAGTAAATCACATCTTTGCCAGACCAAAACCCCTTTGATGAAATTAATGTAGGATTGGAAAACACAAATCTCAGCAGCGGTCCATCCGGAATCCTGAACCAACTGTTCCACCCAGGGTTTCAGCTTCTAGTGATGTGCTGAATGGTGGCAAACACCCAAAGTGAAAAATCACTTGGGAAGCAAAAAACATATTGGCCTCATGACAGACCAGCTGGGGAATAAAACTGCAATGTTTCCATTTGCAGAGAAACAAAGGACTGAGATGCATGTGGACCCCAGAGTGACAGAGACATAGGAAATTGGGAACTGGTGGTGTGTGTGTGTGTGTGGGGGGGGGGATTTTTGTTGGATGTTCACTGGAGGGGCTGCAAGAATTCTACTCTTTTTTGTTTTCTTTAGGTTGTAAAAATGTGCAGCTGGAGATACAGCACTCAATTTATTTGTGTAAACTCATTATTCTGTATATACAATTAGAACAATTTTATGTCCTGTGCAACTGTGTATTGGTAGATAATCAACTTTACCACGATTTACCTGTTTATGCAGAATGGCATTCTTATGGTACCAATTCAAGGTAAATACCCTGATGTAGGGGAATGCAGCAGAAATCTCACCAGGAACCAGGAAACCTGACCAGTATGGACCCACTATTCCCTAATCCGTCTGTCATTCCCCCTGTTTGTTCCAGTGTGAACATTCCTGAAATCCAGGCTAGCTAAAGGGTCCTGGAACCACTGATCCCCGAGGCCACTGATAAGTTGGAATCAACAGCCCAACCAGAAAAGCCCTGATCCACAAGTTCAGTCTCTCAGCATCCCAACAAATTCTATTGTCCATTAGAATCTTAATAAGTTTCTTTGTTAAGATTCAGAAACTGGCATCTCCACTCACTTCAAAGCAATGCAGGTCACAAAAATCATAAACCTGAGTATTAGTGAGGTCAGCACCTTTACTATTTCCACTTGACACCCACAGGGGTCCATCTTTCAGAAGCAGTTGGTCCAGCGGTCAGAGGCGAAACCTGGCACCATGAGACTGAGTTCTGAACGCCTTTGTCTCTTGTTTCTCGCAGGGCCTAAATGAGCCCGCTTCACGTGGGGCCGTGAGCCGGTTGCTAGGATACCGTCAGTCCGGCTCATTCTCTCTCTACTGCGGCTGCGTTTCTTGGTAACACGATGAAGGGAACCAATGAGGCAATGTCAGGGAACACTTCTGCTCCAGGGCAGCCAACGGGTAGATGGATCAGGCAAATACAGCAGTTCATTCTCGCAGCGGCGGCGACACACTCATAAGATCGCCGCATTCACGTCATAGTGAAAACGCGCCACAGAAGAAGCGGTGGCGGGTCTCTGTTGACCTCTGCTGGCAGGACCACGGCAGTGCAAGCACGACATTCCAGTTGAAAACAGACACATGAAAATGTAATAATACTTCGCATCAAAATTTAACTTGTTTTCAAAATAGATCCCACAATGGTATAAAACAGAAATATTGTAACAGTGTAAAGGCACTGAAAAAATTACGAGATGCCTAACGGATAAATGACTAACGTCCTAAAATTGCGACCTTGTCCGGTATTACAGTGTCTTGTTATTGCCCTCCAGGCATTGATTCCTTATAGGCGGCGTGGTGAGGGGGGTACTGACCTGGGAACGCTTGTCAGGTATGTGAGCACATTGTGGAACTCCTGCTCCTGAATGTCGCCGAATGCCGGGAATTCTGGGAACACAATGATGGGACTGCCATTGTCCCCTCGTCCCCCTGGAAGAGGGAACGGCAGTGTTAAGAGACACGTACGTTGGGGCTCAACAACAGGTTCACAGGTTAAATATTCTTGAATATTCATAAAATAATTACTGAAATACAATTTGTAATACACATATATACGTAATACCAAAAAACGTGCTGTACAATGTATTTTACAATCCAGATAATAATATAATAATTTTGGAAATTAAACATTGGATTAATTGAAGTTGTCCTCGCAACGACCACAAGAGGGCGCCTGGATATTGCGTGTAAATCAGAAAAACAAATCAGATTTCTTACATTTGGGCTGCAGGTAATGCCCACCTGTCCGTATGGAATTAATCTTGTACAGCAAATGGAACATTCCAGGATGGATCCAAACTACCACCCCCATTGTTGAACACTTACAAGTTGTACCAGAAGGGCAACAAAGGGAATATGACCAGAGTTCATTTCAAGCCAGTTTAGAGGTCTCATTTCTTTCTTTTTCTGTATAATATATCCCTGAGATTCTATGATGGCCCTTGGAGCTGGTCAACTCCAAGGACTAAGCTGATCGCTGATCTGGATCCTGTCGCCATGGGAACAGCTACAGCAAGGCTGTCTTTGTTTGGATTCTGCTGATGAGATGGACAGCAGGTTTGACCGGAAGATCCATGACCTCACTTCCTCATTTGAGAGGGTGTATGGAGCAGTGTGTATGGGTGTGCTGTGTTCGATGGTTTAAAAAAAAAAAAAAAAAAAAACATTGTGACAGAGCCTCCTTTCTCTAGCACACCAGGGAAGCAGGAGGATGAGGACTTGTAAGACAACAAACATTTTTACCCCCAGCATCACTCTGTGGTGACAAGAGGAACAAACCTCTTACTGGAAACAGTTATGTTTTTACAGTCTCATTTTTATAATACGAATTGGATCTCAAACATTCACAAGACAAACATTTTGACTACATAAACAGTAGATTTATGTTGACAGGGGATGGAAGACCAGAGAAGCAGTAATAGATTGTTGGGCAGGAAGGTTCAGGAAGAAGGGTGGATTGCTATTTAAATAAGTACTCTGGTATCATTTCGGTACAAAGACTCAGCAACAAAGGACACTGAGCCTGCACTCCTGCCCGATGGTGAAAAAACACCACCACAAAAAGTCTGAGAACTGAGCAAGACACTAGTTGGTCCTAGAGCCTGAAGCTAATCCCAGGGCCACACAGTCACCGGCTCTTACAAGTTGATGCACTGTTCACCTTTAGCCTCACACTGTTTGGGGAAACCTAGTGCTGGTGGGATCTGTACCACATGCAGAACAGTGGACAACAGCACCTTCCATAGCGTATCTCGAAGCACCAAGTCGCAGCCGTCGACCCAGACTGCACTGCAATTTTATAAATAACCTTCGCTGACAGTGCTCCAGGTCCCATGAGAGGAGTGCCAACATGACACTGCTGCGTGCCACATGGTGACTCAACATCCTTGTTATTCTGGGTTCGATATGAGGAAGCTAAGTTGCTAATACAATCCTAAAGAAATAAATGATAAAAATTATATCATAACTCTAAAAACTAATAAACCCAATGTGTAGCTAACAGTTAATATGGTTAATACAACTGTATAACTGTATTGCAAATAACTGCTAAAAAGCCCAATTCTGTACATATTTTTCTTTGTCAAACAGCATGACCTATCTCTTCAAGCACAGCTTCACCATGTTATGTTGCCTACATCTGTCTGATATGTATTTTTTGCAAGAGGCACTGTTGGCGACTTGACAAGGGTACGTCAGTGTGTTGCAAGGCAGAATGCCAGCAGCGGTGCATGGAGGCGGGCATACGCCTTCAAACTACCTTAACATAAGTGCAGGTCTGGGTTACTTGTCCATTAGAATTTACCTGTGGGAGATGCAAGCATGTATTTGAAAAATTCAATTTTACAGACCCATCCTTCCACCAATATGCACACCACAAAGTGTGTACGTTAAAATGCACACAACTTGCACTCCCCAGACTGCAGACTACAACATGCACAAGGAAGAGTGATAACTGCAGCTTGGAAGGTCCATCTGTTTAAATTACTAGTTTGGAACATGATGAAATATTCAGCAGCGGAATGGGAGGGAGGGCAGGAGGGAGTGAAAGAGAGAGAGCCTGCGTGAAAGAGAGCTCACCTGACAGGAAGGCAAACTGTTTCCGGAGCTCGTTCACAATATCTTCAGCATGAAGGGGGCTGCTCTCCTGCTGCATGATCTCGTCTGTGGAGCAGAAAGGGAAACGTTCAGAACCGCTGGAGAGCAACAGAAGGCAGAAGGAGAGCCCTACATGCTGCTGGACATCTGATGATGCCCTTCCTCTGGCTTTATTTACCCAGCAATGGAGACAGTTTCCCCTTGTTTGGGTTTAGACATGGGGGAGGAGTACAAGAAGAGTTGCTTGAAACCCAGTGTGCAGCTGAAGAGGAAGCCAAGTGCCCAAGCACAATGAAGGAGGGCAAACATCACCAGCCATCACCCTTGTATAAGAAGCATGGACCATTAAAGCTGTTATTTAATGTTACTCTACAGCATAATGTTGCTCAATGTGTTTGATAACTGACTCAACATTTTGTGCATCCAGTCATACAGAGGAACAAGACAAAGGAATTGCAGCAGGGCAGCTGCTAGATGGGCTTTGAAGACCCCTGGAGACAGAGTTCTGCCCTGAATAAACAGCTGTCAAGGGGTCTATTTAGCCACTTGGTGCAGCAGATCAGCGTGCCATGTACTACACACAATGATATACATACACATACAGTGCTCTGCCTGCCAAGTCTTCAGTCAATTAATGCTAAGCAGTTTGTCCCTAGTAATTATCTCGGGAGATGGGGTAATTTACTTTATTATTCACACCATTGTCTTCCTGATCATACAGATCCATGCCAATTCTCAACAATGTTGGTTAACCCTCACAGCAAAAGTGACCAGAAAGGAGCATACATCTGCCACATAGACAACTGCCTTAAGGCTATAAACTGTACAAGACATAAACTGTTGCTGGTCTTGAAGCTGGGTTACTAAATATAAACTAGAAGGAGCAGAAGTAAAAGTGAAACTTCATCCCTCAGCAGCAGATACACTTGGCTGGCTTGGCAGGTTAAGACCTTAGAGAAAAGCCGCTAAACAAAAGCCTATTTAACTCCAGCCTGAAGCTTGAAGATGCTGCTATAGGAATACAAGAAATGTTCTTCTGCTTGGAAAAATTAACATTTGACCTGCATGACAATTCAAAACTGTGGAACGTCTAGATGCCCTTCCAGAATGTATCCAGTGCTCAGTGATCGCACCCCAGCATACTGTCTCTGTGCTGCCCATAAAACTAATTTTAAAATAATGAAAAAGGGAATATATAACAGAAAGAAGAACTTAACATTTTAGCATATGTTCTCCCAGACTAGCACCTCGGGACTGGAGGAACAATGGAAGGAATATTTATTTACAACAGCCTCAACATTAAAAGCCTCCATGCCTTCATATAATTAAAGTATATAACAGATATAATTTCTTCAGCTTCAGTATTTGTATCCCTTTAAAAAGAAAAAAAAAGTTACGACAAATGCACAGAACGAATAAATTTTCATTTTGTTCATTTAGACGACACCTTTGGCCAAGGAGAGTTATGATGCTGGGATTTTATACTAAACTGTTTAAAATTATCAAGCACTTTGCAGCTTTGTAATTTTTTTACTGTTGGGTCAAAGTGCCTTGGTCTTGCAACAAAGGTACTACATTCAGGAGAAGGGATTGGACCTAGGTCCATCTTCAGCTGCGTAGTGGTCATTTACACAAGAAATAAGTAAATGCAGCTGTAACTGCATAAGCAAATAGCGAAGACAACTAGAAACATGATGAGACTTTAAGGGAAACCCCTCGTTCATAAATTAAAGACAGCTGCCGCCAGTACAGGAGCCTCTCAAGCTACTGACCGCAGAGCGAGGTTAATAACCCGTTCTGGACCAGATCCATGAGCGCACATGTCCACGTGAAGGTCATCTAAATCAGGTTAGAGCCCAAACAGAAGGACCTTGTGTACACAAGTACGGCAAACAGGCAGAGTCCTTCTCTCCCGCTGTTGTCTCTTGTTTGACTGTATAGTTTCATAATTATCAGAAGCTCTTATTCCTGTCATGCAGATGTTTATATAACTTCCTTGTCCCGTTTCCTCTCACCTCTGAGACAGCAGGAAGACAGGAGGGGGGTGTTAAAAAGTGGGAGAAAATCAAATAAAGACCTGCATGATGGGAATGAGAACTTTTTTAAAGTAACTAAGCAGAAAAGGACGGGCACTGAACAGTCACAAGTTATGTCCTGTCATGGTGGGTGACAGTGCGGGGACAAAGGAAGCGGGGCATTGAGCGTCACAGCTGTGCTCGGCTGGAGAAAGGCTCTTTAAACATGTCTGTACATAGCAGTATGGGAACCTTTAATCCCAAGCAAACAGACGGACACAAATGCCCAGAGACTAAACACACTCTGGAGTAAACCTGAGCCTACTTTCAATACAGAAGAGGAGACGATACAACGCATATCCTTTCCATTGTAGGTAATGGGCAGTAGTGGTTAGTTTCTCTAAAGAGCTGCTTGTTCGATATGAACGTTACTTCCGCCTTTTGGTGCTGTCAGTCACAAGGTCAAATACTGTGGTACTGTTTTATAAACACAGAGCTCTGCTCACATTAATAACAGTTAAAAGCCAAACAATTTCCTGTTAACCACAAGGGAACACTGCTCTGAGCACACAGTGAAATTTTGGGATGCTATGGAACCATTTTGGACCTTGGTGGTGCCTGTTTGTTTTAGTGCTTGAACATTTTCAGCAAGGTATGCAAGCTTAAGTGACATGAGCAAACCTAATGGGTCTGTTGTATATGGTGCATTTGCACAGTCGAGTTCCCACAAATCCAAAGTTAAACCCGTTTCTGGTGACGACCTCCTGCACAGAGAAGCCACTGTTCTGCCTTGATTTGCCTCCACTACAGGTTATAATATCTTTACAAACGCAGATGCTGTGTTGCTTACCTTGACAGCTGGTGATTACATCATAATGCTCATGAGTTCTGCAGTGCTGACAGTTGTTGTACAAGACAAGATGGAAAGTCATTTGGGATGGAGAGAAGTCTCCATCTATTACTTAGTGCTACTGGGATGTCTTGCACTAAAGTTTTAGGAAAGAATAATAATTATTTTTCACATCACCTATTGTTGCCATCCTCCAGTGCAATGCACACTAGGAAATTAACATACAAACACTTAAATTGTACATAACTTGGCTTTTTCATAACTCAAGTGACTTTACACTGTCAAAACTAAATAAAAGCTGAATAATATACAGGTTTTCCATTATTTAATAAGTTAGGTTGTCACACAAAGTTATAACAACTGAAAAAAAAAACCGTTAGACACTTCTGTTGACCCAAAAGCCGCTTTTCCAGTGCAGTGCAGTGGTGTCTGAAGCCTATCGCTACATTCATGAAGCTGATAAAACTCTTCATTATGCACAGCTTTGTTTTTCAAGACATACACACAAATGTACTGTGTCCATGTCACTACAGCATGCTGCTGTAAGTGCCATCTGTGTGTTCAACCACAGGAATAAGTAGCTGTTAAATGTATACAATTGAAAATGTAAACATTTGATCAAAAAGTTTAAATTGTAAAGAATAATGCACATATTAGTTACTGTAAGCACAGTAAAAGTTTTGGTGATGCCTATTTTGCTTTTTTCCCTTTCCATTTGATAAGGACTATACTAAATGCAACCACTTTAACAGTACAACAGTTTGGTGATTACATGATCTGGTATTATTTTTACCTTTCCTTTGACACACCTTTTTGACTTACATAGGGCCAGGTAACTTAGCTAGTTCCTAATACAAGGCATGGGGCACTGTGCAGCTCTCAGAATAGTAGCACTTTTATTTTATAACTTTAATATTAACTTAAAATCTATATTAAAATGAACGCTCAAAAATTTTCTGAAAATAAAAATGTCATCTTCACAATGTCCTAGTCAATAGGATCCCAAGGCGGTTTTGTACATGACTAAAGCTAATTCATCACATAAACATACCTGATGTTCATCAGCTACAGGGTACTTTATCATCTACACAGTCACTAAAAGCTTAATAAAACAGATATTCCTCAATTCAGATTCCCTTAATATCTCGGATATAGCAAAAAAAAAAAAAAAAAAGAAACTTGTGCATGTCTTGCACCTCTGTTGTTCCTCTGTGTTTTGCTGCCAAGTAAGTGGCAAGCAGTAACTCAGGCCATTTATATCCTGCAACAGAATGATAAAGAAAAGTCAAATTGTAGAAATAGGCAAACAAGGTAAGGAAACTTTGCAACGTTTGTGTCTCAGAGCATTCACATCTTGAACGCTCGTAACACAAGGTATTACTATTTTACCGTAGATGCTGAAAGAGTTGGAATTGCTGCTGATAATGATAAAAAGGTATGTGATTATGAAAGATCTGATTTTTTTCCTGGTGTTTGGATATAACTGATCCCAAGCTTGGTGTTTGTATTTTTTGACTCTAGTCATGTCAGGCAGTGTAACAGCAGCCATTTCATTGACCGAGAGGAACCCAAAGGGAAGAAGGGGGATGAGAGGTTGTATTAATAAATACTACTGGTTTACATTGCATTCATCTGCCACAGGTGCAAATACCACATGGGGGGCGGGGGTCCATAAACAGTAAAATTGCTAACAACTGTAAGGGAGTGAAAGGGGAATGGAAAAAGAGTACGCAGGAGTTCATCCAGCTCAGTGGTCTTTTGTTAGAAACCTCTCAATGCCCTACCACTGGTGGCCCCTCAGGTGATCCTGCGGTATCTCCATAGGCTACAGGGTGTTAAAAAAAGAAGAACAATGGCTTCACATGTGAGATACTCACAAATGGAAATACTGTCCCAGCAAAAGAGCAAAATGATACAACCATTGACAACAGTCAAAGCTTTTGCACAGACCAGACAATACATCATGAGACTTTCCTGGACTGATTTCTCTCACAGAGAAAAACAATAACCCTTCAGAGCTTGACTCAAGTCTTCTCATCATACCACAGGACACACAACATATTACCTGCAATAAACAAACTCAAAGATGCAGAATACATTTGCTTAACCAGCATCCAAACAATGGAAAGCCATAGCAACCTTTTCCACACCCTTGACTATCATGCTGTAGGGATGAAATGGTCCTTGATAAACATCTAAACCGGATGGAGGTGCACATGTTATTCTTCAGTAAACAGGGTGGCAGGGACATCCAAACAACCTTCACTCCATGCGACAAGGTGTGCAATGAGAATGAACTATGTCATGGAAGGGCCCATATAGCACAATCACAATTGAATTTGAAACAAAGGAGTGAGAGAGAGAGAGGGAGAGAGAAGTTTACTTTTCATTGTGCTCTGATAGTCTATCTCAGCTTCTGTGCCAACAGTAGCTGAGTAAACAAAACAACTGTTGGCTGGACAAATCTCCTTATCACTGAAACGTATGTTTGTATTAATATAAATTTATATGAATCCTGCTAATCCAGACACAGCATAAGCCAATAACAAATAACTAAGATTAACTAATGAGTTGACTACTAAAAAAAAAAGAAAAAAAAGAATGACCTATAATTCCTTCAAAATGTTTAACTGACCATTACTGTGGTCATAAAAAGTACTTGGTCTGCAGGAAGCTTTTTCTTACTTGTATACAAGACCCTGCTAATGCAAACATAGAACCAGAAGAGGTTGCAAGTGGTGGGCAAGGTGCCCTATGTACCTGTCATCCGGCTGAGATCCATCCACAATTTGGTAATGTCCTGACAGAGCAGGGAGACGCGGTTAAGAGACATGTCGAACCCTTGTCTGTCACACACATGTGGACGCACACACGCAGACCCACAAAAAGAAATCCGATGTAATGTGATCAGTCACAGCTGTCCATCTTGTGATGGAAGACCAGCTTCACCGACCCCTGCAGAAACTTGGTGCCGTTTTTCAGCCCATTCCACGACAGCGCTGCAACCCCAGTCCAGGTGAATGGACCACCCCTGCTGAGGAGGACAAGCACCAGCGTGGTTAACTCCAAGGGGGTTCTGTACATAAATTGAGCTTCTCCCTGAATGCAGTGAGCCTCTCCCTATGCTAGTTGGAGGCTGTAAGAAGGTTGGTGAGCAGATCAGGGTGGATAAAAGGAGGAATGGCTGATAAGCTGCCTATGCTGTTGCTTGTTGCAAACCTCCCTTGTGGGGGCCCCATGTTTAATAATGTGGGACGTATCAGGTGACAGTCTCAGGTCCCAGGGAATACAGAGGGCCAGCAGCTGTCTACAGTGGGGCCGGATCCGAATGAGCAGCACCTATAGCTTTTAGTAGCTGTACGGGTGCGTGTAAAGTATACGGCTCCACCCTCCCACACCCTCCCCTACTCCTCACACACCATTACAAGTGCTTTGAACTCTCCTTTCCGAAGCAGCAAGCCAAAGCTTGGACTCAGGGCTATAGCTTGGAGAGGGAGAATTGGCAGCAGCTGCCATGAACACACAGGTGATGTAGGAGCAGGGGGTAGATTCTGAACCTGAGAAAAAGAGGTGCTTTTTTGGGGAAACACACTGTATGTCCAGGGATTTTGCTGGGAATATCCTTCTTTTCTGATTCATAAGCAGACTTACACATATTTACGCAGCATTATGTGCAACATACAGAAAAAAAAGGTTTGAGGCTTAAGGCAAACCAGTTGGTGAAAAGAGACCTTGAACTTCACTGGAATGGCAAGCACCCCATCAGACAGAAGGGGCTTAGCACCTGTGTCAAAAGCAAGCTTTACAAATATATTAGGAAGCAATGAGTTTCATATTGTTTCAGAGGAGCCTTAGGCGACAAAAAAAAAAAATCAAGGTGGACAGTAGCAGCTTGCAATATATGCCATACAAAAGTTAACACAAAAAACCTGCAAATTATTTTTTTTGGGGGGGGCAGATCAGGGCCTCAGGTCACCAATGTCAATCCTATCAGTATTCGCCATTACCCAGGTGTTGTCTTAGCCCGACATGATGACCACCAATGACCAGAAAGGTCCACCAGGGGTTGACAAAGGAAATGTGCCAAAGTTGAGTTCCTGCTACGGAATAAAAAGTACAGTACAGGTTTTTCTGCTGCTGCAACGCCACAGGAGTGAGTGTAGCATGATGGAAAATAAAGGCCGAGTTTACATTTGCAGACTCCTGATTCTCCAAGCAGAAGGTGTTTACGCACTACTTCACCCCAGTGTTTACAGCGGCAGCTCGGGACAGCAAAGACGCTTAGCTGTAGATTAGCCGTAAGAATGTTCACCAGGGATGACACACACTTGCAGGGGTCTATATCAAGCTTCTTAAATAAGAAGCAAAATAAGAAAGGCCTGTGTTGGACCTCAGGTGCGACACTGTCTGCTGGCCCAGACACAGAAAGTGTGAATCTGCTGGCCTCTGCTGGATTTCATGTATGTTTGGTTGTAGACTCTACTTCTCTGGGGCCTGAATGTCCACTAAGGTGACCTGGACCCCCCACTGTGGTCTGAACAAGCAACTAAAGCCACATCCTTGACTACAGTGCTATGAATGTAATTGTGTGACAGTCACTGATATACTTTAAAACCTGAAGCAACAGTTTGTTGTATTTTCAAACTGTCTATGCAAATGAGGGGAATGGAGCATTTGCATACCAGAAGTGACTTGATGCCATCAGGCAGCAATGATGTCTGTCTCCAAGGGAACTGTAGTGAACTCTTCGGAGGCTTCAAAAGGGGTCAAAAATGATTTAGCCCAATCATTTAAAGAACTCTAGTGTTGGGTTTTAATTTCCAAAGTACAACTCATTTATCCATTATGCATACTGAAAGCAAGAAAGAATAAAATACAGACAATGACATCATGCCTCCTGCACCAGGAAAAGAGCCTGTTAAGTACCCTGTGCTGACTTCCATACAGGCATCACTCACTTCAAAATCTAAATTGCTCTTGCATAAGCCTGTGAGGCAGAAGGATAGTAAATGTGACCTGGGCTGTACGGCCCATCTGTCAACACCTTTTTCATAGGCAAGATTGCTTCTGAAACCCAGCACTCCCTTCTTTTTGGTACTGCTGCCTACCTATGCATCTAGAACAAAGGTTCTTAAGAATATCTTGTCAAGAACACCTCATAACAAAATGTTTATAAATTTAATACACTGAAACTTAACTGCCTTCATATAGTATTATGCCACTGATGCGAATCATGCTAATATTTTTTTCAGCTAGAATTCTTTTCAAAGCAAGCGACACTGCACAGACACAGAGGTCAATCCAAACACCTCAAGTGGGTCCATGGTCCACAGGTTAGGAACCTCTTATCTACAGTACAGTATGGAGTAGGTCAAATTCTCGCTGTGTGCCAGAAGAGTAAAAGTGGTAATGGGGGTGGGCAGCTGCAGCTCTAGGAGAGGAGGGTGGAACGGACGTCAGCACAAGGCCCCGTTTACTCTGGTCACATGACTCAGAGGATGGCTGCTCGCTCGCTCACTCACTCAGGCTGCGCCTCTCTCGGGAAGGGGAACACAACACTTAGTGTAAATGTGCTCTACTTAGCAAACAGAGCGTTAACCTGCCTCTGTTCTTGTGGGTAATATCTCACCGAGTGCCCAGCACACTGTTGCTAGTTTACCACATAAGAAAAAATTCAAATCATATACCTGGTGTATAACATTATTGCTGGAAACAATGTTCCAGATGAAGACAAGCTACAAAATCTGCCAGTTAACACTTAAACTCATGCTGTTCTCTTGCACAAACAACACAGCATATGCCTACGCACAGTGAAATTAATAGCAAAGGCAATTTAATAAAACAGAGAAAACTTTACATGAAGCACAATGCAGACTTGTATTCTACATCTGACCATCAGTGGTCTAACAGAAAATGAGATCATAACATGATGCTATCAGCACCTATTCCACCACTTTCTAGATCCCCCAAACTGAAACTTTGAACCATCATACAGTAGAATCAGATTCACTCCATCAGCATTTCAGGACCTTCATCTGCACTGCAAGCTGGCCAGTAACATTTCCAGCTTAGCCACATCAGGAGACGTTAATAAAGATGGGTAATGGTAGGCTTTATTTGCAGCACTGGGTCTCTTCCAGAGATCACAAAGATCCTCACAAAAATCAGATAAACCCCCTCCATACCAGGACAAATTTAAAAACTGCTCTTTGTCTGAACTCAGATGCCCTGTGGCTGTAGCTATGATATGGGCTGCATTCTGAATGGGTCAACTGCAGCTTCCAAATCTGAAGTGCTCTTGGATTTCACTCTGGTCACCTGTTTTCTCACAGGTGCCATACTATAGTGCTTTCACATCAGACTTCTGTGGCCCTACCCCAGCCATGTCAGATGCGTTCCTCACACACAACAGATCAGTGTTTCCCTTAACATCATCACAGTGAGCTGCAACCAGGCTCATCTGACCAAGGCCCTCATGCATATCCATCATTTGCATGAGTTTGGCTTCAATAAGATGAACAAGGTGAGCTTTGTTTTTGTCTGGATGGGGAGATAATGTGCCACGTTCTAACACGCTGAGCAGAAACCGAGAACCAGTCTTGATATGGATAAGCAAACCCATGTCACCTGACCTCTGTACATCCCAATGAACAGGACCACCATTGTATTATTAAGACTGCCTTGGAAAAAATACCTCCACAACCGGTGTGGGGGGGGGAATCACCAGTCCATTCTTTGTAAAAGAAGGCAAAAGGAAAAGCCTTCCTACATTACCATTCATAAATGGGTATTAATATCCCTGGTGTCATATAATCACATCAGTACTGACTTAAGTGACATCTGGTGACAGCAGATTTATGTAGTGGGCAGGAAAGGAAAAGAACATCAGTCCAAGTCTTTCAAGCTATAATCAGTTTTGTAAATAAACCATTAAAGATTAAGTGATTTCACTGAGATTTTACTCTATTAATGTGTCAAACGCTTTTGTTTCATTTTCAATAGGAGAGTTTATAAGAAAACAAATCAAAAGTGTCCATTTTAGGGGCCAAAACAGGAACCTCGCTGTTTATCTTAGCATTTACCTTGTGGTTTTTTTTCAGTAACTCTTAATCCATCTACTTGCTTCTCATTGAAAAATCCACAAGTATAGCTAGGAAAAAATAAACAAGATCTAACAATTTTTCATCATGACTGGTGACATTATGGGGTTTACAACTGAATCTCCTCCTTGTCTCCATGGTGAGACACACATCATCTACTACAGCGTCAAACTTGCCCTACTCAATACATCAGTGTGGCCCCCATTTCCAATCCTCTAAAACATTACCTTTAATTCAGATCACTGCATATTGTCATAATGGCAGCTACATTATGTGAAATGAGCTGCAACAAAAAGCAAAAACTTAGTTGATCAAAATAACTGCAAACAGTCAAACCATGAGCTGTTGGACGCATGGCACTACACATGAGCAGCACTGTACATGCTTAGTTTATACTGTGCTGTACAGTGATGGGTTTGTTTGGCACTTCATGTGAATCCTTCCAGAACTGCGGCTTACAGCTGTACCGTATGCTTCCAATTAATTTGGGATATTCTGTAATCAATGATGCTACTGGTGAACTTTCATTTTAAAATGTAAACCTTTCTCTATACACTCTTAAATGCATCAAAATAAATCTATTGCTCAGTACGTAATGCACAGCTTTCTGACAGTCTTGTGTGTAACTGTAATATCTGATATCTGTTTGTATGAATGAAATTCAGACTAATTCAAAGCTGCAACAAAGCTGCTGTTTCAATGTAAAGGCTGTAGACTATTCATTATGGCAAACCTTACTGTATGAATAATATGAATAATAGCTGCAGGAAGCAAGTGACCATTAATTTCCTGCCCACCAACAGCCAGACAGTACCATGGGCACAGGTCAGACTGAATGGTGATTCTCAACGACATTGTGTAGTTTCGTGTAACAGCACTGAGCACTGGAGAAATATAGGGCAGACATATCCCTCTTTTGGCTTGCTTTAAATTAATTTCACTTATTCAATTTCTGCACAGAATTTCACTCTGGAAACATTCAACCAGGCAGTGGAAATGACACAAATAATTAAATTTTTCCAGTTGTGTTGATAAAAACAGCGAACATTTAGATTTCTTTCCCAAGAAAGTAGAGAAGCTTGACAGCCTCAACTAGGTATAAAAAAACCTAATGTTTGTAAGAGAAGGATGTGCACATTGTACTGCCACGTATGAGGTAAAACTTAAATCAAAATGTTGCTTTTTTAAATGTTCTGTCTATTCAGATGAGTGGGGCGTCGCTTCAATGGCCACAGGATAACGCTGGAATTATTTGAGCTCAGTAGTTACTCCTGCCTGCTGGGGTTTCAGGGTGGTTCTGGGTCTCTGAGCCCCTACACCATGGGGGAAAACACTTCCGCTTTCTCTCCTCAGCGTAATGGCAGCAGGCTGTGGCACAAAATACCAGCTGATCAGCGTGATCACACAGCAGGAAACATCTATAATTACAAATATGAATGTCTGCTGGCAGAACTAAAGCGATGGACGCTAAGGATATTTCATTCAAGACAGCTGAATTTATAAAATTAAAAGGGCGTACACAGTTGGGCTGAAATCTGCACACTTCTTAGTTGCTGGGAAAAGCTAAGATTTCTGCCAACTACAGCCTAAAATGTAAGTCAGCACAACAGAAGCAGAAACCATCAGTTCTGAAGACTAGAGAGGTTGGTGAAAACTACAGCTGCAGATCTTTCCCAGCAGCCACCAAAAAAAAAACAATGCTGCTTGAAATTATGTCATTGGATTATTTGGCAGTTGATGACTCAGCCAGAATACACATTACTTTTGGCTTTGAGCAGAAATGAAAACTACTGGCAGCAAATATTGTATGTGTTTCTGGCCAGACAATTTTTTTTAAGCTAAAACTAGGGTATTACATAGTTTAAGCTGCAAAGCGGTCAGTTTTGGACATCTCTAAAGCCCTGTATAACCAAAAACAGTTACCTGCATCAGTGAGATAAAGTTTTTCAAGATAAGAAGCCGTATGGAGGTGGTGCAATATAAAAAAAAAAACAAACCGGAAACAATTTTAACAAATATTAAAGTGAACAAATGTATTATAAGAGTGATAAATGAAATGTTATAAACACCATGAAGATGCAGAATCCTTAAATTTTCACATAGTACATTTTCCCCAAAGGTCTATACTACAAAAAGTCTAGAAATTATGACAAAATTGTTATTTACATATTAGGTGAATTAACTGCAACAATAAACTGCAGTTTATCAATTCCCCAACTTGTTTGAATTAAGGAGTGATTTATCAAAAGTTTGTAGCTGCTTACGCACATGAATCATATAAATTATAAACATAAATGTTCTAATAATATTGCAATACAATGTGAAGCACCACCAAGAAATTAAGAACAGACTGGCACTGGAGTCTGCACTTAATATTACACATTGAGGCAGATGGTGGAGTAACAGCAAAGGATTTCAGCTAGAAAGGTGGGAAGCAACACAACAGCATGGACTGCATTGTTCTCAAGGAACATTTCAGCCCAGTGGAGGCAGAAACCAGTGCTGAAGAATGGGGGTAGCGCAGGGGCTTCCTAGGCTGGGAGGAGATACAGTACTTAGGGATGTGGAGGCCAGGACTGGAAATGACACTTGGAAATCAGGGTATGCTCACCAGACAAAGGGAAGTAAAAAATATCTGGATGGCCCTCCATCAACTAAGAGAACTTACGATTTCATAAGAAAATATACTGAACAGAAGGTTCTCATACAAAGTACAAGAGCAGAAATTCATTTAAAGACAGAAGGCCGTAAGGGGGAATCTATAAATAAAATAAATTTTAAAAAAAAACCAAAACATAAAATTCAAGCTAATTTCACTCTTCTGACTAGAATTTTGCATCTTTGGGTGCTTATCTCAATTCACAGCGACTCTTCAATTGCAGCTGCACTAAATGGCCCCATCTTCGTGCAGCAGTGTAGACCCAGGCAACTGGGTTTCTAGTCCCCTGTGTTAACGTGTTTTTGCCGTCTGCTTTCCCCTGTGAAATGACACAGCAGTTCCTCTGTCTGCGATAAACAGCTCACAGGCAGACATGAAGTGCATACAAGCAGATGTTTCCAAGTTTCCTGATTTTCAACAAACAATGGGAAGCCTTTAACTGCTCTGTCCTCATCCATCATCGGACGCTCGGGAGAAAAACCCCGCTGACAGTTTTGTAGAAATCACTGAAGGGCTCCGTTTGTACAGTTTTCCACATGAAACTGCATTCAAACTACATGCTCACATGGGTCAGCTGTACATTTGCACATAATCTCTTAAAAACTTTCATTGATGTTATCTTAATATCTTTGCTCATGACCCATAAACCTTGGATTTTTGCAAATGCATCCTCAAAGATTAATACTACAGTAAGAGTAAAACAAAGTAAAACTCCCTAGTATAATGTATCACAAAGGCCTGTACTTTGTACCCCTTTAGGAGGCTTACACACACAAGCACACACACACACAGAGTCTGATTTGGATTTGGAGGGAACCCTCACACACTCACTGTGCAGCCAGTGACAACACTGGGAGAACTTGTAGTAGCTGTTCACTTCCTCGAGACAGATCCGCACAAAACCCCATCCATCCTCCATCTGCTTCAGGTGGACCTCCACTTCCACCTGTGCCCCCATCTCCATGGTTGTCTTCACCTTCTTTGTCTGATTCCTGCTTTCCTGCCTCACTGACAGTCAAAACCTGAACGGCAAAGAGCTTTTCCCACTGTAGCCTCTCTTATGTGACCTTTGGCACTTCCTGTACTCAGGTGACTGCCTCCATCTAAAAAAGCTGTCATGGGTGGAGCCTACACTCCACTGGGACACACCCCTTACGTGCCTGCAAACCTGAGCCTGTTTACATTACTCATTTACCTATGTTGACAGCCCACAAGGTGCTAGCAACCTGTTGCTCTTCCTATTAGTGGCAGCACACAAACACACCATTATAGGCAGAAATGTAAAGATATGCTTTATCATATTTTTGATGTCTGCAGCATCAAAAATATCCATCAGCATTTACACATAATCTTTATCTTAAGGCTTTTCCAGGGCAAGTCCTAATAGACCACTGGTTTCCCCACAAAGTCCTGAGGAGATACTGCATATTTATTAATCTGTCAGTAGCTTCGTTGCAGTAAATAGAGGGGTAGGCATCCTGAATGCAAGACTCAGCTGTTTGCATGAATGCTTTCTAAGAAACTTTCTATAATGATGCACAACAGAAGAGCCAGTCTTAAAGCCTGCTGAAATTTAAGAAACATATCCCAAGGGCATATAAAATATCAGCTTGCCTCAGACATGCACGTTACTTAAAACGGCATGATTTCTCTAAAAAAAAAAACAGGAGGGCTTTTTGAAAAAATCCTAGGCTTGATTTTTTCCCCTCTCCTTTAATGATTTTCCCTGAACATAGAAAGAAACAGGAGGCAGAAAGAAAGCCTAAGCACTGGGTAAGAATCAGAAAACATTTTCAGCAAAAGACAAAAAAAAAAAAAATCATCTGAAGGGAACAGCCAGTTTGCTTAAGCTTTAAGGAAACGAAATCACAGAGATATTTCACAAGAAAACACTGTTCAAAGCAGCAGTTGCACATTGTAAAAAGATCAGGGTGTATTTTGTAAAGAGAGGGTGCAGCTGGTGCAGTTGGAAACCCACTTTTCCACTCGAAAGACCATCTCCACCTCCTACTGTAGTACCCTTGAGGATGATACTCTGAACCAATAAAAAATACCCAGATAGACAATTTGATAAATTATTGGAAGTACCTTTACACTGTAAGTTGTTTTGGAGGAAAGTGCCAGAAAAATTTAAATGTAAAATGTAAAACTGCAAATGTAAATGAGTGACCCTGGTCTGAGCAGACTGAGGACATTCGACTCACATTGTCTCAGTCCCTGCAGAGGTAGCTGTATGACTCCACTAGGCCACTTGCCGGAGGTCCTCCAGTTTCTCTTGAGCATCTGGGCTCCCTTTGAAAGTGGAGAAATGGATGTGGAAATGTTGACCCAGCTAGGGTCTGCACATTATTCTGGAGCCTGCTTCCACCTCCTACTCATCAAACCCTTCCCACCAGAAACAGGGCATTGGAAACTGGGGGAAACCCAGAGGAAGAGCCACTATTCTAAGCTCAGCCCTGCCTACCAGACAGATCCTCCCCCACCATCAATCTGACCACCCCAGCCTCTGAGGAAAGGGGAATGTGGATAAGCAGGGTAATGATATACACATACATATACAGCACACACATGCCCATAAAGACAAAAATAGACACAAATCTACACATACATATACACAAACACAAACAGCCAGATTCCTAACCATTACTCCCCCTCCAGGACCACTTCTTGAGGCCAGGGCTGGCTGAGTATCCCAGGAGTGCAGTAGAAAGGTTGTACAGGAGTTGCTGGAACTGGGATAGGATCCAGTAGGAGCCCACCTGACCCTCACGCAGAACAGCTTGCGAAGACATCTACCTCAGTAAAGCAGAGATAGGACCATACCCCATGTCCGTGAGAAGGAGTGTGGCTTCTGTTAGGCTAATTATGATCCGAGTTAGTCTTAAACACGCAGAAAGTGCAGTCCTATCCTCACATGTCCTTCTGGAGTGCTGCTGCAGGAACTCACACCACTGGGACACCACCAGCCCTATTCAACACACACTGCACCCAAGAGCTAACGGCTGAAAGACCCTCCTCTGGCGTATCAGCTGTTCTCCCTCCCCATTTAGGCCATTTATCCACTCTTCTCTGTGGGAAAGCTCGCACACAGCTGTTGCCGTGGCACTTTTGAATGGCAACTGCTCAGGGATGGTATTCCCTGCATACAGATGAGCTGTGAAAACTCAAGAGAAAGGGGTGACCGGACACGGGCTGTCCTTGCTAATGGGCTTTTCTGCCCCCTTCCGTTTCCCAGTGGATGAAACAGACAGCACAGTCATAGCCAACAAACAAAATAAAACAAAACTAGTAAACAAAAATATTTCCGAATGCACCACTTTCACATCATAAGATGCTTCTCTTGCTGCTGGAAAGCAGCAGCTACAGATTGGTCAACACATCATGCTGCTTCGGTAATGTTAGCGCTGCTGAACTTACCTGCTTTGGACTCTGTGTCTCAAGTGCAAACAAACACAGATGTGTCATTCGGGGAAGAGAGTTAGAATTGTTATACCCAAAAGAGGGGTTTTTTTTATAGTAAGCAGAATCATCTTGGGGGATTTTTGCTGGAGACTAATAATTCAAAGCATTTAAAATGAGGAAGAGGCAGTGAAATTCAGCCCTGTCAGCATCCTGTTAGTGAAGGATGGATGTCACAACTGTGTCAGCTGAGGAACCTGGGGCAGCCACATGAGGGACATGCTGATATGGCTGGGATTGACCTGCCTGGAGGAAACAGGCCATGGCCTTCAACCATCCTCCACACTCACCATCATCCCTACAGAGACACTCAGTAAGTATCTCGAGGAGCCATTTCCTCCATGCAGAATACTACTTCCACTTCCTAGTGAGATGCCATTCAGCTGAAGGACCAGGCCAGGCCCAGATGGTAGTCTCAGACAGATGCATACATCCATAGAGAAACCACCAGAGGGACAAAAGAGAACCATGAAATTACTAATTTTTACAACGCCCATAGTAACAAAGTCTTGTTTTGACACTGCCTTTCAGTTGCATCTTGTACATTCTGACAAATTTCTATAATGTAACATTATTTTTGCAGATATCTGCAATTCAAGAAAATTTATAGAGCAAAGTATGGCATCCAAACTAGGTGTATCAAAGGGACTAATACAAGAACCATTACTTTTTGAGTTAAGGGTAATGCTCTGGAAATAATTTACTTAGTAATTCAATATTTCCTCAGGGTCGTGGGTTCGAGCCCCACATTAGGCGTTGATGCGAATCCAGCCACAAGGGGGTGCACCTCTGTGCCGGTCCCAAGCCCGGGCAAAATGGAGGGTTGTGTCAGGAAGGGCATCCGGCGTAAAAATCTGCCAAACCAAATATGCGGACGAGCCGATCCGCTGTGGCGACCCCTGATGGGAGCAGCCGAAAGTCGGTTTTTTTTAATTCAACATTTCCACTGCAGTTGGACCCATCAGAGTTTCAAGTGGACTCAACCAAGGAGGGTCTGTATAATGATGTCAACTGGTGAAAATCCAGTCAGGCAGTGGTGGAGGATGTTAAAACAATTGCAAAAAATGGCTAACAGGTGACAGAGGGAAGTGAGAAGAGGTGAGGTGCTGCTAGTAATGTACAAATATTAAACACAACGTTCCCCTTTCAACAGAGAAGTGCTAGTCTGAAAGCCTATGAGAAATCACGAGAACAAAATGACATTACAAAATTAACCGAAATGCATTAAGATCAGAAGTGTGTCAGAATTATGTTTCCATAGCAACTGTAGCGCACATATCAACAATGAAAATTGGCAGGATGCAAGAAGCCTCCCTTCTGAGGAGGCGAGATGCCGACTGAAATCACTCGTCTGGAATCTATTCAGCTCAACGCATACTTGACAGGGGTTTTGATGGTTGCACAGAAAAGAAATGTCTGCTGCAGTTACAAGAGCACTGAACACCATTTCTTGCCTCGAGCAGTACAAATCTAAATCTAAAGCTAAAGGAAGTTCAGATGCTCACAAAAAATGTGTCTGTTACAGAATCATGGAGAGCTGCTAAAAGGATTATCACAATTTAGGGTTCTCCACTTCTAGCCTTTCATATGTTCAATTATTTTACTGAAGCCAAAGGCATAACGTTGCTTCCTCAAGGTACAAAATGCAAGACACCTATGGAGACTCAAGCTCTAAAATATTGTGGTTATAGCCAAATTTTTAATTATTATTCCACCTGCAACCTAGGAAAAATGGTACCCATCTGGTCACCGTACTGTACTCTTTCTCAATTCCTTAATGTTTTAGGGTACAGTCGTAAATCATTATTTAGTCAAGTTTACTCAAGGTCTCAGTCTCAAAACATTCAAAAACATCTGCCAATGCAGCAGATCACACTTAAAGTTATATGTGGAGTTATGAAACATGTGCAAAGGACAACTCAAGTTAGCATGCCAGCAAGCCAGCTGTATGTGTTTTAGTCCTTTTTGTGTTGCTACTGGATATCCTCCTAAATACTGGAGCAAAGCTATTTTTTTTAAGAAATGGCCAATGAAACTTATCTTGCAGTCGGTCCTCCAACACAGTGATCAGACTGTCTTGCTTAATTTATTTATCTGACTGCAAATGTTTCCATTTCTCCCATGTAATACACAAACAGTTTGATATACAGCATATCTTAAACATATGGGCAATAGCTAGAAGGTACCAGAATTTTCCACAAGAGAATTCCACCAGCAAACTGCATGTCAAGTATTTTTCACGCCACTAAGGAGTACTGTGAAATCACAGCATCTGAGCTGAACATGTATAACAGGCCTTTATGGACAGAATGAACAGCAGCAAATGAGAGAAACACACATGAATTTACTAACCCTATAAAATGAAAAAATGCACATCTAACATAATGAAACATATAACCTAAACATAACCTAGTATTTGCACATTTCTATACCTGAGAGGTTGAATTCTAACTCAAAAATGGAAAAAAAAAAATCATGGAAACCACTACACTTGCCAGCAATGCCAGCAATAAAGAACACTTTAAATTATTTTCATAACATAAAACCATTAAGGAACCATAAGTCTTTCTAACAGAACAACTACTCTGTTCCTTAACAATAAATCCTTCATCCACATGCATTCCTTGCCAATGAAATAAAATGATTCCAGCCATAGTCAATACTAATGGATGCCTCTTCCTCATAACACAACCAGACTCTCAAAGGAGTTTTTAATTCATTCAGCCTTTCTTTAAAATCACTTAAACAATTCTCATTGTTAAGACAATAAAAGCAATATGAACATAACCTCTATAATTTTTTAATGAAGTTCTCATGATGACATCATTTAAGGTGGTGGCTTCTCACCTCTGGTTTTATATTTTAATCAGTGCAAAATACAGTCTCCACCCACTGAGTATTTTCAGTATCACAGAGCAATTTAGGAGTGCAACACAGTCCTACATTTGGAGAAAATTGTTAGACTGTTCAAAATCATTACACACTGCAATACTTTTTCAAGTATCTGTGTGCCACTTACAGTTGCAAGCATTTAGGAAATCTCTGAAGCACATCCCCAGTTAATGGGCTGTCATTATGGTACATTTAAATATCTAAAACTCTAAAATGTACTTTGGCTTGATTACGTTTTGAACATAATAAAATACATTTGGTTGTTAAACACAACTTGTTCATGTGCATTACTTCCAATAGTCAGTATTAATAGAGTAGTTTCTCCTCAAGCACATATTCTTTGCATCTCTGCATACTGTCCTCATGTTGGGCCTCTCTTGGCTTACAGACAAATCCGAAACCAGGTTTAAGTGACCCCCAGTTGATCCAAAATACCTAACATCACTGCAGGTGCCATGTACTCCACTGCACCATTTCTCTATTGTGAAAGTGAAACGGTTTTTAAAAAAAAAAAAAAAAAAAAAAAAAAAATCTTTAACCCAGAAAGGATTTAGCCCAGAAGATTAAAAAAATACCCATTCTTAAAAAACCACTCTCAAAGAAGAAAAAACTATTCGTGCATATTTCTATATATTGTGCAATTATGTGTTATTCCTTTCCACTGGATAACCATTATTTTATCTGTTAGAGATTTGATAAATATCTGTGATTTCCTTTATGACTTGCTTAAACACAGACATCATGCACTGTTCTTTCTTTTGAAAGAACACAACAAAAAAAGCTGAAAAAAATTATAATCCTTCCAGGCAGCTCAGAGTGAATGTTCAGTTATTTAACCTTTAATTTCTGAAATACCAAAGGCAGAGGTGTCACCCTTAAAATAGCAGTGACAGCTACTGCATATTTTAAAAAAACTACTTGGTGTCCTTTAGAGTCTGGCCTCATCATCATTGCATACATGTTCTTCAAAATCTACTACCCCATCGTGAATGAAGATATTCTCACAGTGATTATATGATCTCTATTCCAGAACAGTTTCCAGTGCTGCCAAGTATAGGTTGTGCTTCTGCAGACTCCCCTGTCAGTTATTAACTGTGAGAGAGAATTTTTAACTCTATAGGTGATTAAATAGCAAAATGTTTTCTAGATCAACCCCTCCCCCACTCCGCTGGATTTGCTGAGATGGGCGACTCCAGCTATGTATTTTGTAAGTGGGCACTGAGTCTACATAGAACCCACCCACACATGAGAGAGAGTGAGAGAGAAGAAAAATACAGCCAGAGTAATACATTTCTTTATAAAGAAAAAGAAAAAAAAACTGCATTACCTGTGGCCATGTAGGGTCAATTAAGGAACATGTTACTTTTGGGGCAACCAAATCAATATAACGAAAACATTTCTGTACTTGCAGCCTCTCCTCAGTCTTTTGGAAGAACTGCGCTCAGGTCCTTCAGTCTTAGGGGATCAGGAGCAAGATGGGATTCAGCAATTGTGAGGGACAAGAAGAACTTATTTCCTCACATCAGAGGAAAAGACCAAAAACCTAGGAATATTTTATTGGGGTACACATCCTTTCACTGCTTCATAGACTATAACCGGAATCTTGAATATTATATGGACCACCCCAGAAAGCCAGGGGGAAAGACAATGAGGAAAGATACATGTGAATGCTTCTCGGGTCAAATTAATTTTGAAATGCATTCTGGTTATAAATCTGTAAAAGTAGATTATGACTTCAGTATGTTGGGAGAAACAAAGACTTTAAATTACTCCCAATGAAGCGGAAGAAATGAGCATACTGCCCAGTTCCATTGAGAGTTCTCAAGAGGTGAATGACCTGCTGAGAGATAGAGGAGCTCAATCTTTGGAAACTTGAACTGTAGATGGGGGTCAGTCATCCAAGATGAGATGTCCGAGAGGCAAGTTGCAATAAGAAAGGATGCATCTCTGTGGGCTGGAGGAAAGGAAGAAGAGCTGGATATCATCAGCGCAGCAGTTAGGAGAAGGACAAGACATAAGAGGCAGTGACAGAGCCAAGGGAAGCAGTGTAGATAGAGAAGAATAAGGAGCCCAACACTGAGGCCTGAGGAACACCAGCTGGGAGAGATTGACGGGATATTGGTAAAATGGATGTTTTTTTAAAAAAAAAATGTTATCTTGTCCACTCAAGAAAAATAAAATCTTCAGGAAGGACAGCAGCTAGAGGTTAAGGACAGCATTGTAGCCTATTCAAGTCTCACCCACTACTTTAGTACTCTTGGGATAGTTACTCGATTGTATAAATGCCGTAAGTCGCATTGGATGAAAATATTCACTAAACAGCCAGCAAATAAATAGAACAGGCAGACAGATAGAAACAAGTTTTAATTGCTCTGTAATTACTACCTCCTTGGATAAAATATACAGAGTATATTAACTGATTTTAACAAATCTGAGGCCGTGAGAAAAACTGAGAATGGTACACAATTTGAGATTTCATCACTTTAACAGAAGTAGAAGCAATTTAAAAAATAATCCTCTGGAATTGAAGTACATGCCATTGTGTACTTTGTACCCCTAACAGCGATTCTTCAAAAGTCATATGAAAATGAAGAGACCATTCATAAAAGTAAAGAGACTGACACAAATGAGCACCAAAATAACCCAACCAATACACTTTCCTGCTGACTGCTGGAACCAACCTATTTTTTGTTATTCATATGGCTCTGACAAATACTTCTCGGTAAAGCCATCATACGTCCATTTGGGCATCACAACAAGATAAGACACTGCTGAGCTTACTTAGGCAGACTGTGTTGTATCACGCCAGACTTAGAAATCCAATCAGCAGACCTGGAGATTTCACCTGGAGATTTTTGTGCTTTGACTACCACAGTCTTCACGGCAACAGAAGCACACAAGACATAAGCAGAGCATAAACAGAAAAAGACTATATATTGTTATTTAAGAGCTATGGCCTTAGAGTGACCCACTTCTCCATCCTTCTTTTATGTTGTTGACATGGTATATTAAATATAATATTCCCTCTTACTGGGTTTTATTTTTAGCACACACCTACTGGCACATTACTGGGGGAGTATGGAAGCTTAGTCTACTGCACAGAGGAAACTAAAATCATTATGGCTGAAGGAAATAAGGGACTTCCAAGTATGTTTGTGTATGTTAAAGGGGAAAGGAGTGATGTGGGGGTGTTTGGACATTCAAGTTTGCCTCAATGTATGTGTGTGTGTATGTGTGGTTTCCCATCGGGAGTCTCTTATGGCAAGGTCAAAGTCTGCTTCCACTGTGGTTGTCTAAGAAAATCTGCAAAATCCAGACTAAAAGAGTTTAAAAGAAAGCTCTGTACACAGGGAAAATGATGCGAAGGGTTAAACCTGAAAACCTGAAAACAAGCTCTAATGCTTGTAGCATATAAGGAGGCATATACAGTAAGCATATACAGTAATTAGACAAACTTTTACTCTCTCTAAAATGAGAATAATTTCTGTACATTTTCTCTGTCTGTGAACACTACATACAGCAACACAGCAACACAGAATCATCTAGCAAAGTCCCTCAGAGCCAGATCTGTAAATCTGTGCTTATTTTCTCCATATTGGATTCAAATAGCCAATGGTAAAGAAGCATAAACCACTGAAATTGTTTATACGGTTCCAAAAAATGTTTGACTCTGGAAGCACAGTATGATAGTCAGCAGTCACTGATTTTCACTTCATCAAACAAATGCAAATATTATCATACAGCACTCTGACCTTTTAGTCACATTGCCAGTGACACTAGAGGACAACAGAGGAAACATACACTATCATTACTTCTCAGATATTTCAGTTATTACAATTATCAGAATTGCCTTCACCCTCCCTCTCTTTTCTCAAAATTTTTTCAGGGAAGTCAATTCAATGCATGCTAGTAAAACACACGACACAGCATGAGAGAGACAAGCAGCTCCTCCTACCAATGCTGCGGGTGACGGTATTCAGCCTCTGCACCAATTTAAGCCGGGCCATCTCCTCAGTCTTCATCCAGGGGCTCATTCTCCAGGACAAAGGGGGTTTGGCGACTAGGGAGCACGATTGGCTGCGATCGAGCAGAGTAGCGGAAGGCTGACACAGCTACTGTTGCAGCGGCTGTAGAGACAAGTGCCACACAGAGTGGTGAAGATGCTGGGATTCTGAGACACACACACACACACGCACGCGCGCACACGCACGCACGCACGAAAGCTCTCCAATGTGTTGGCAGGAGCTAACTCTGAGGCTATAACGGCTCTGGCAAGAGCAAATCCACACGCAGATTTAAGGTACAGTTGGTGAAGGTTGGTGGGGGGGGCACGTGTACCAATGACAGTGTACGAGTGGAGGTGATTTTTGCAGACTCACCCACCAGATGATCTATATGCATGTGCACATACACTCAAACACACAACTAGGTAATGCACAGAAAAGCATGAGCAATGACACAAAGTGACATAAAGTAATACACACACATGCACACTTCCGCACTTGTGACTGCAGGGGAAGTGAGTCACGTCAGTTTTAATTTATATTCACCCCCTGCTGTGCACATCCTGGCCACTCGCTGCTGCCACTGCCACAGGGGTGGGGGGTCTTGCTGTGACCATGTGACAGCAAAGACCCCTCGGTAAGGGCAACACTGTCCGCTATTGCTAAGCAGAGCCACTTTCCCTGTCTTACTTTTGTTGCTGGGATCTGTAACCACATGCCAATGAGATTACAGGAGCTATCAGAAGGAGCAGGTTAGCTTCCTCAGAAAAGCAATACCTGCTTTCAGTACTTCTCATGACCTGTGGCTCAGTACCAGCACAGAAACAAGCGGTGAGCATTGAAAAGTAGTGGCAGTCTTCTTTATTACTGATTCTTTTTCCATAAAATACAGACTTACACTGGAAATGCGTGTGTTGCATGAACAACGCAGCATCTTTTTTACATTGGTTTTCTACAGTATGCATACATTTACAAAACCATACGGTGCATATTTCTGCAAATATTATTCCAGGTGTTAATTAGGACATAATAGTGATAGGATGTGATTCTAAAGATCAAGACTTGGGAAATATTTATATATAATAAATACCACAATAGTGCAGTACTTGGTACCCCTCAGAAATGAGCCCAATGTGTGATTAGATGCAGGAACCAACTGAAGCATTCAACTCCGCCATGTTTCTGCGCCTCAATAAACCAAACATCTAAACTTGCCTTTCTGTGGTTCCTTAAATAAGGCCAACAAGCAGTGAATGTGGTGACAAAACAGATGCTGCACTCGATGGCTCCGTTCTGCCAGCACAACCCAGCAACTCATCTCTCTTATGAAACCGCTCATCTTTGACTGATGTCTAACTGCTCCAAATGGAGGTCAAACCTACTCCTCAGACACCTAAAAATGAACTCCTCTGTTCTTCAAAGTTCGCACTTGCAAAATGCGTCACAGCTTCCAGCGGTGCGGAAACAAGAGCCGATTCCCCCCTGGTATCTACAGCAGCTTTGACCTTGGAACCCACAGGTCTACTGTTTAGCCTTTTCTGCCACCGTGTGGCTCTACGCGATAAATTTATTCCCCCTCCCTCCCTATCTTTACACAGCGGCTATAAATTATTTTTATTTCTCTGACCGAATGCTACAACACTGTATATGCTGGAAACAATTCGGCTATAAATTTCACCTTCATTTCAGACGAGAAAACTCACTGATTGGAAATCCGTCGTAATTTGCACTTTAATTCCAACTTCTCTCCTCCACAAAATGCTTTCAGAAGAATGATATCGAATGTATGCTAACACTATGGGGCAAACTTAGGTATTAACGAACGTTTTGTAAAAGTTTATCGGCTACATGTGTTAAGAGTCTCGAAGCTGAACGCCAAACTGTCTATCCTCTCATTGGTTCCTCACCCTGGAGCTGCGCATGCGTGAAACCATCGCAATTCGCCAGCCTTTAGGAACAGCAATGTATAGTAACAAACACGATGTAGTTTATTCAGTATCCTATTAATGATCACTTACTGAAATTACATATTTTATTATTAGAAGAGGCAATTAAAAGTTTTCATGGAATACTGAGTAAAGGATACATTGTGAATGTCAACCCATACATACATAACCATTAATAGCATTATTCAGACCTTACTCTTTCAGTACTATTGTATTACAAATAAGATCCTGCCTATGAAATTAGTTGCCCCAAATATCAAGTTTCACAAGGAGCTATTGTCTGGGCAGTTTGATGTGACTCAAACAGGTATTACGGATATTTTGCCAGCAGAGTACAAACCTCATGACTGTCTCCGGTTACACAGAAGCAGTAACCCAAGATTAACAAGCAAGCGTAATATGGACAATTTAAACACTGTGGAGTAACTAAATTGAGAAGGAAAATAAAAAAGCTAACAGTGGATTAGTATCTGGAGTGACATCTTCTGGTATCTTGTGTCATGTAAGGAAACGTGTTGGAAAACAGTTCAGCAGCACTTCACTTGGTACAGTTACCAACACAAAGTTGTCTTTCAGCGCTAAAAATACAATATGACAAAAGTGTAAACTGTTTGACCCCCAGGCCACACAAAGCAAAGGCTGAAAGGAGATGCTGGGCACAGTGACGCCATGGAGCTTCACTCTCAATTTCAAATATTCCTCTGACGTTCTTTAGTGGCATTCTCGTAGAACTCATTATGTCGGGACTTCTCGACTTGGATACCGAGTAGGGTATTAATATACATAGGTTCTTGTATTGAAAACTCAGAAACTAGGACCTGGAATACCAGAATATAGGTGTATTTATCTGTTTATACAGCAGCGTATTCCCACGGTATCAAACCAGGGTAAGTACAGTACTTTGATCAAGGGTACTACAGCAGAAGCAAGATTCAGATTAAGAACCTTTATATTTCATTTCAGTAGCCTAAACCACTATACTACTGCTTCTTTTATTGTTGCTTGCATAAATAACTCAATGAACTATGCAGTATCATACATATTATAAGTACAGAAAAAACTATATTATATTAAAAAAGATTGTTTATTTAAGAATAGATGAGAAAATGAAAGATGCTTTTCAACATGGCGTCTACATAAGTGCTATAGAAATCTGAGATGCACTTCTAAAGCTTGGTATATATTGTGGACCTTCTGGTGCCCAATTTTAATAAAAATTTCAGTCAGGTTCCCCACTGTGAAGATTAGAAACATCAGTCAGTGGAACTTGCATGCCTGGACAAACAATGCACAATTCAGCACAGACCCATCAAGGTAGTGGGAGAGCCAAGAGTGACAGCAAGAATACCAGGAACAGTCCACTTCAATTCCTACACGTGGCTTTTCTTACAATTCTATATTTCCCATAGACATGAAAATAGTAAGATTCCTCTCTGAGAACGGTGATGGGGGACTTGTTTGGTTAGGAGAAGGCAAACGGTGGATGTCATTTCAACATGCTGGACAAGTCACAAGGTTGGGGGAAAAAAAAAAAAACAAAACACTGAAACAAAAGGTAAGAGTGAGGATGGTATGCAACGAGCTTTTGCTGGGAGCTTACTGAGAAAAATCCTTTTCACAATTAGGATCTCTTGGTAAGGCAAAATCTTTTCAACAGTAATATTTGCATTGTGATACTCGCTACAAATATTATAAATAATACAAATATGTTTACCAATGTTGCATCAACTGTGCACAAAGGAGCAATACTTAAGACATTAGGGTAAAACAAACAAATCACCATTAAGTGCAAAATTGTTAAGATCCACAGACTTACAAAATCTAAATAATGGCAGAAACAAAACAAGTATATAAACTTAAAAATGAAAATAGCAAATGACAAATTGATCAGAAGGATGTGAACCACACAGAACTACAATGAAAAACACAAAACAGCACTGTGACTTTGTACTAAAAATATTTTTTTATACTACATTTCATCTCCTGGGGCTATGAAAACGCACTGATTGGCAATGGTGGGGAACAGCAAATTTGTCTTCATGTGACACAGTGGATAGAGTTCAATGTAGCCCTGTTGACAAGGTGTGCATGTGTCTGTGTGCATACATACATACACGCACACACAAATGTTCATATACAATTTTTTAAAAAGACAGCAAGGAAGAGAAGATGGTTGTGGAGGTGGCTTCCTGTTAAACATTAGAGCTTCGACGCCCCCTGGTGGCTCCCAGTGAGACACGCAGCCGGGGGTCCCTGGCCTTGTAGTGCTCATTAAAATCCAACCTGAAGCTGAGAAACTGGAGGCTTTCATCCGAACTACTCATGAGCAGAACCAGGAACTGCTGGACAATCCCCTGCAGAGGTGGGAGCAGAGTAAGGGGGTGTGACTGGCAGAGTTGCAGCCAGGTGTTGGAACAGGCAAACAACAGTAATGGTTCACACATTTAGTGATTACTATAACAGTGGTGTTAAACATTTTATTTATTCTTCAAGGCCAAACAACCTGTGGATAACATTACTTTACTCATGCAGGGTTTACATTATAAAGTAGCCCATTTCCTGTATATTGGCCAGGATTCTCATCTCAATGGTGCACCTAGGGAACTAATGAAATGGATCCCCACCGGACTTTCTTTTCACCTGAGTTACAAATTCTGAATATGAGGCTTTGACAAACTCGTGACTGGTGGATGGGGCTGTGGGAAGACATACCTGATAGAAGTGGGTCAGTATTCTCAGCTGTGAACGCATTTTTGGTATGGTTTCCCGGAATTCCTGAATTCTCTTCTTTTCTTCAGCCTCCTCAGCAGCCGTCACTCCCCATTCCCCCTGGAATGGAGACGTGACGTCGCATCACATGATCCTGTTACTTTCCGATGTGCAGAAGGTTCGAGTGCCAAAAAAAAAAAAAAACACTGCTGCTACGTGTTTAACCTGAATTGTCACTATGGATACAATTAAAAACCAAGGAATTAAATTAGCTACAGAAAACAGCATCAGATTTGTGTCTGTTATTTACAGGCATTTAAAAAAAAAAAAAAAAAAAAAAAAAAAAAACTTTCTACAAAGTGTGCTTGTTTCCAAAATGTTTTTAAATGTACTTGCTGACTTTAAAATTTATAGAAAAACAATGCCACATTTGACTAATTGACTAGTGATTGGCTGCTTTCCAAGTGCCAAATTATCACTCGAGAGGAATGAAAATACTAGGTCCACCCCACAGCAGCATCCATCCATCCAGTGTGTATGTGTGTGTGTGTGTGTGTGTGGGAAAGGGGGTCACATAAGCAGGACCAGTTAATCCTTTTATCCAAATGTTTCATCCTTCCATACAGCTGACAATATCTACTGACAATGTATGGGTTTTAACACTTTGCTCATGAGAATTTATCATTAACTTAATCTGCAGCATCTGTCCAACATTTTAACCACAGCAATGTAAGTTCTAATACTGGGTCCAAAACCTGCCCTTTCCAACCTCCACTTTAAGCATTCTCATACTTAGATGCCAATTGTGCCATCCATGCATGTCCCTGGCCTTCACGTTCCACCTGTTCATGTCATGCACCCCACAACCAACATGTCTGTCCTAAATGAGACACTCTGCCCCATTGGCTCCACTCATGCTTCAGCCCTGAGCCCTTAACCCTCCTGTCTGTACCTCTGCCTCCCGCTGCTGTTTCTTCTCATCAAACCGCAGTCTGAGCTGCAGCTCCTCCAGGGCGGAGCGATACAGGGTGTCCTGTGCATTCTGGAACTCGATGATTTGGTCGAAGATGGCTCGCAGCTGGTTCAGCAGGGACTGAAAAAACACCCACATATGTTTGAGTACCTCTGAACATTGCTTGATGTACTGTATTTGACTAGATTTCTGTTTAAGAATGATCTCAGCAGTTGGGTGTGCCCTACCCTGTTGTTGTTGTCCAGTAAGCAGCGAGAAATGATGGTGTCCAGGAAGACTTCATGGGCAGCAATGATGTGGTCAAGGTCCTGAGCCTGCTGGACCTTGTTCCACAGCTCATCCCATGAACACTCAAGAACCTGCCAACACACGTGCCCATGCACACACAGAACATCAAGTGTGAGAACAGTGAGTGTCGAAGACACACAAACACATGCCAATGACCCACAGGTGTACCTCAAAGGTGATGTAATACTGCATCTGATGGATAAAGTGGACCATCTCGGAGGCCAAGATGTGGCACTGGTGCAGCACCCCTGACAGTTCTGCAACACACACACACACACACACACACACACACACACACACACACACACACACACACACACAGTTCAGGTATCTCACTACGGAAAAAACACAGAGGTGCTGCATAGAAATAGAAATCTACCAACTCTTCAGCAAACATATTATCAAGATGGTGCACAATATTAATGATTTAGTAGATGACAGTTACAACAGCTGCCCACTGTGGACCTTGCCCCCAAACAGCTTGATCAGACCAAGGCTCAGCTACAAGCTGAGGTTCTCCGCTGGCAGCTATGTGCACAGCAGGACAATCACACCTGGCATGGCCTTCAGCAGCTTGGCATTGCACATCTGGCCCTTCCAGATATCAGTGAGAATATATTCCATGCGCTTTGCTCGCCACAGGAAGTTGAACACCCGCAGGTAACAGCTCATACACTCCCGTGTGAACACCTGCAGCAAGTACAAAACACACACAATCCCAAAAAGAAAAAATTACAGAGTGAAGCACACCTTTCATGGCACATAAGAACCTGCATGCTGAAACAACAAAAGCTAAACTGCTCATAGTTTGGAGTAATGAGCTGATAAAAAATACATATGTAAATACTTCAAAACTGTTTAGATCTGATATAAAGTGATGAAAACACACATTTAAAAATGTTTAAACACTTAGATCAAAAATATAATTTATTTATTAACAATAAAAATTTCAATACAACCAGGGTCAAACCCTTACAAAGCATTAGAGAAAAATATGACAAAGATTTAAATGACCTTTTTACTGATATTCTGCTCTACTTTCCCTTTTAGACATGTTCTTGTAAAACTAAACAAAATACACTTCATATTATTAATCCTTAAATCCTTTGCAGGCATGAATTCAAGGTTTTGTTACTGTAGCAATAGGTCCATCCACATGGTAGTCCAGACTGAAGACATCCCAACCTGTGTCACCAGGGGACACCTGGAAGAAGAGTGGTAGGGTCACTGGTCACAAGTCAGAAACAGTCACTAATTACAGTGGTAACAGGTCTTGTTTCCTCCTTCAACAGGTGTGAGATGTGTCAGGCACAGACTAGGGTAGAACCTCCTTTGTACCTCCAACAGCCGCACATCAAGCCTCTTCAGGATCTCAGAGCTGTCAAACTGGGCATTAGTGGCCCTCACTGCTGTTTCTAGGATGCCAGTCAGATTGTGCTGATAGAGGGTGGTGGCTGGGCGTGCCAGCTCAGGCCTACAGAAAGAAAACCAATTGGTGTGGACACAGATGGGAGTAATGTGTGGGCAAAACCCGTTCCAATACTTGTACACCTGGAGAACTACTACAAAAGCTTTTAATGGCCCCGACCTGCAACTTTTTTTATTTTTATTTTTTTAAATCTTAAATCTCTGGGGACAGGTTCCTCTTTCATCCTGAAGAAAACTAAAATTTCTCGAGTTTCTGACCAATGAGAAGTCAACCCTGGTTCTTGAAGGACTACAATGCTTCCAAGCACAAATTATTTATTTGACTCTGATTTAAAACCAGGTAAAGTGGATTAATATATACATAATTACTTATTTACAAGAAGTTCTCAAAAAGCACAGAGCACCAATTGTAAATAAGACTAAGAGCCCTCACTTAAGTAAGTCCATGAGGTGGCGAATGAAGTCTCCCTGGCCTAGCAGCAGGTAGCGTCGCATGGCCTGCAGGTGCTCCAGAAGCTGGTAGTTCTTGTTCAGGATGTCCAGGAGGTACTTGCTGGTTTCAAAGTATGCTGCATCAATCTTCCCCTGGAAGGCACCCTCCAGGTCGGTGATTAGCTCGGCTGCTGCAAAGAGGGCAAAGAGGTAGGTGGAAGGGGCAGGGATTACATCACTCTGCACTCAAGAATAGGGAGAGTTCAACAGTGAAATGCTTGGTTATGGCCACAACATTGATCAGTGGTATGGAAACAGTAAGTACAGCATCCATCAATATACTGTATAGTGGCACCACAGACTGATGGAGGTAAAGAACCCCAGTATGACTCCTGAGCAAAACTGGTCGATATTGCTCTTCCCATAAAATGAAAAAGTCTGTTTGGGTCCTGCATGCTTTTATGATGGAATATCACTTTTTGCTATTGCAATTATTTTCTCACTTATTTATACAATCATTACTATAAAAGGTATATAGTTTACACTTGTTCACGGGGACATGAAATCCTAGGTCACTCATACCAATTTATATAGCAGAGCACTGGTGCACAATACATTGAGGGTAAATACCTTAATCAAAGGTTACTATAGAAAGTGTGGAATGCAACTCAAGGAAATATTCAGATTTCAAACCACGTACAATCAAAGTTTACAACATCCTCTAACTGCCCCCCCCCTTACTGTCACTGTTAAGGTCTATTTAATTTTATTCAACTTTATTTTTTATTTACTGTTTCTTTTTTTGCTTGTCTATTTGCTGTCTGACTTAGATTTCCTTTGATTGCCACCGCGCACAATCTCCTGTCGATTCGGTTCCCATTTCACTGTATGGCATACCTGGTTACCATGTATGTGACAAATAAATCTCTTTGAATCTTTGAAACCCTCAACACTTCATGAGCCACTGCCACCTCATCAGAAAAAATATGAATCTGCAGGTCTGTATTTAACTCTCTCTCATTGCAGCTGCTTAAATAAAAGCTACACTGCATTACTGATTATTCATCTGTTCAAGCAAAAGCAACTCCTAATGACATGCCATTGGTGATGAGACACAATGCCCAGATGCTATTCTTACAGGGGAAGAAGCAATTATCTAAACCACTTTCGTCCAGACACTTAATCTCTCAGCAACACAAAAATAAACTGTTTAATAAATGGAAGATTTACAGCCATTAGCACTTCATATTCTATTCTGTCATGTATATAAATAAGAGCAACTCAGATATGATATTATGGAAGGCAGAAGGACTTTACCATCTTTGGGAGACTCTGTGGACTTTGAGGCAGGAGTTATCTTGCCGGGGGATGTTCGGTCATGGCAAACCTGGTGCAAGAAGTTGATTGACTTCCCAATTAGCAGAACCTGCCAGGGAGAAAGTGGTTTTTATGCAAATGCTGAAGAAAGCATCACATGGTGAAGGAAAATACCAGAGAAAGTTAAAGAAGGTTGAGAACATCCAGTTACAAGTTCTGTGTAATTCATAGGAGAATCAATATTAGTACAGAAATCAGTTAAACACTATTTTGGAGGGACAACATCAATAAGATATGCAGCTATGCTATGCATACTGCAAAAACAATAGAGTCCCGTTCCAGAACTAATTTTGAAAGAATGGCACCTTCCGGGCCTGGTCCATGGTGATGAAGGATGGGATCATGGATTTGCGAAGACTGTATTTATCATGCCACAGTCGGTCCGTCTTCACCGTGGGATCCGAGGCCACAAAAAACTGCAAAAAAAAAAAAAAAAATTAAATTATAAATGATTCACTGACTCTATGACAAGTCACATTTACTGGGTTAGGATAAACTAGCCAATGGTTGCATAAGGACTAAAGAGAAAATATACAAAAATGATGTGTTATTCAAGTTACAGCTTTTATTAGCCAAGGGGGGAACTAAAGTGAAATGCTAAACTGAGTTAAATGGTGCTTCTTTGCAAAAAGTAAACCTTGTAGATCAGACCTGAGATTTTATAGCTCCAGAACTATTTACATAATCAATTCTTATTACAAGCACCAATTAAAGTCAGAAGATCTCAAGGTACATCCATCACTTCTCTTATATGTCCAGAGTTGATCCAGCAAGGGAAAGGTGTTCTTTATGGAGAGTCATAACTTAACAGTAAATACTACATTCTGGCAAGCAAACCACTGAACATGAATGAAACTTCATTATGGCCTGATGTCTGAAAAGTCATTGGCCCGACGGAGATCCAGTTCTGGAGGGTGGCATGTTAGACTGGTAATCAAGGCACTACCAGTGCAGACACACTATGGGTGATTGCATTGAGTCCCATTAAGGGATCGTAACTGATATGCAGTTGAGAAAGAGCTTACATATTTCACACTCCTACTATCTGTAGCTCAATAGTTTTCATTTGAATTTCCAGCAACTCTACAGTCAACACTAGAATCTACCTAAAACACAAAGCCTAACTCTCAGAAAGAGGAAAGGTGTTATTCCAGCAAGGGGACATTAACTAGTATGCTGTAGGTACACGTCCCAGATGGAGCCTTGCTGATGAACCTTTGAACATATCAATTATGTAATGCAAGTGAACTTGTGCTAGTAAGTCTCAAATGTTTCAAAAGTCCTCTTTTCCCCTCTGTCTCTCCATAGGAGTTTAAAGAGTCCCACCTCATGGTATGTGTCCTCCAGTTCTCCGTCATAGATCCAGCGGTATAGAAAGTTGAGGATGGGATGAGACACCAGGCCCAGGATGTGTTGGACCAATGCACGCATGTAGGGATCACCAGTCTTGCCGTAGGCATGGACTGCAGAGGCCAACTCACCCCCTTTTCTCCCTGGAGGGAGGAGATGGGAGAAAAAGATTTGAGTGAACATACAAATGTTCCAGAAACAGCTGGATAGGCCCAACTGTATAAATATACTTATTTAGACAGGAATGAGCCACTGACACAAGTGGGTTGCTGGACCGTATGTCCAAAATGAAACCAGACAGCAATGAATAATTAATAGCATCTTGACACAAGAAGGTCCATGACACTGACCTTGGCAATAGTCCACCAGGGCTGCAAGTGTTTTGAGCCGTATTTTGGGGTCATAGGTCCAAACCAGGAGGCGGCGCAAAGTCAGGGTGCTTTCTGACCCCAGGTTGACCCCCTGGTCATCCTCTACCTGCAGCTGGGATGAGTACACACAGCTGCAAGCTAACACTACTGTTTTCAGAGGATACACCTCTCCCCTACTAGTTTTAATATGAGGAATTTGCAACAAGCACCAACTACAGTCTACTTTTAACAAATACAATCCACAGAAGTGGAACAGGTTTACTGGTTGTCGTGTGGAATCAGAGGGCCATCTTACCTGTGAATGTAGCACAGATAGTAGCCTGTAGTACTCCTTGAGTTCCTGATGCAGGGAGGCACAGAAGCTCTGTGGAAAACAGACCTCTAATAAAGGGGAGTATAGGCACATGCCTGTTGCAGAATTTCTCAGGGTACTCAGGAAATTCCCAGGTTGCCAGTTACCCCAAGAATTATAGAGTCCCTAGTCCATTCATCAGTTAAGAACATCACCTTGTCATACCATAAGCTAGAGGATTCCTACCTGGCCCACTAGGCCAAAGGCCCGGTCCAGGCTGCGGGCGTCCGTATACTTCCTAACTTTGTTGTGTAGCCAGCCGAGCTCTGCCAACCGATTGCTGATATCCCGCAGGGACTTGGACAATGGCATCTGGTGGGGGGAGCAAAGAGGTTACAGAAGGAGCATGCCAGCATTCACAACATGCAAGAACAGTTGTTACTAGAAATGCACTAGGCATCTGATCACACAAATGACCACAGAACACACCACAGTTGAAAACACTTGGTCTGAAATTTAAAATTTTACTGAAGGATCACTGTGCCACTGCAAAAATATTCTTTGCATAATTCTATTTAAAAATTGTTTTTTCTCCATATGTAAATAAGTTCCTTATGAAAGTACAGGTTAAGATACATATTTTCTGCTTGTGTTAAGCAATAAATTGAGAAAATGCAAGTCACCTGAGGTAAATCTTAACGGTGTAAGCTGGGTCTGTCACTGGCAGCAGAAGGAAATCCAGTGCAATTGTACTTACAGTATTTCAGCCTGATTATATCATTTGATTATCATACCGTCTACTAAATCAACACTACGAAACAACACTTTCTTTAACATTTGATGTTACTTAATATCACTGCTGTTCATCAAAAAGCTTATTTCCCTGTAAAAATGTGTCTTTATACATTTCCTGTACCTGAATGATGATGCTGAGGTCAAATAGTGATGAAAAGACTTCCATACATTTGCACTGATCCCGCCACTCTATTTACCTCATTTCAGTTCACGGAGACAAACTGCAGTCGACTTTCCCCACTGAAGTTGTTAACTTTAGTAAGACATGTTCCCTTCAAATGGTCAAAAAATTATGTGACAGAGTAAAGACTTTGCGCATAAACTAGCTGCAGATGATAATATCAAGGAGAAATCCCAAATGTACATATTCTGGTCTGAAGGTCAACCTAAAGCATGTCGTATAGTACTGTTGCTTGTGGGCTGAGGGGGATGAAAAAGAGCTGTCTACTTTGAGGCCAATCAAAGCCCTTATTGATCTGCTTCTGTTGTCAGAAAGATCATCAGACTGTTGTGTAACAGGAGCACACTGAAATGAACAGTGGTCTGAGGGCCAGATGATTCATGGACATTTGAATGCTTTCCAAGGGTTACAAAGAAAGCAAATTGTGTGTATCTTGTCCAGACATCAGTTTCAACAATTTACCATGTGTTCTACTTTATTACAACATACAGGATCCAAACAATGCCATCAGTAAAGGAAATCTGACAACCTAGGGATAATATACTATCAAGAGAACTCAAAACTTGTTAACATGGTTGCCCTGACAACTGGAATCCTAGTTCTAATATATGTTTTGATGAGAAGGAACACCAGGTTTCAGTGCTAATTGAAATTGAGCCATTTGGCAAACTGGTGCATAGTACCAAAGAGAGAGATAATCCAAAAGAACCAGTGAGTGAAATTACCTTAGCGTCTATTTTGTAGCAATTTTCAGGGTTGCACATTTTGATGAACTTGCCATCAATTCCCTGGAAGACGTACAGGATGTCTCGGACAAGGGCCACTTCGCTAACTTCAGCTGCTTGACAGAAAAGTACCCCAAAAAAGCAGTAAGACTAAAGGCACAGTGGAGCTTAAACACAGAAATTTACAGTGACGTCTTCAAGTGTGACTATGAAGGCCCTTTGAAAAAAACTCCTAAAGAGTTCAAAATGATTAATTGCAAACACAGTTGCGGCCATGTTAATATGAAAATTAGTAATAGTTAAATTTACTACTACACTACACATATAGATACTTGCTCACACTTTGGGTCAAATTAAATAATGCCCCAAGGGTGTTGTGAATTACACTGAGAATCATAGTCTATAAATTAAAATTGCTCAGGTGTCAAAGAAGAGAAAATAAGCTCTTCCATAATAAACGCTCAAAAGACAACCCTGGCCAACATACCACTATCATCCCCTTCCCGCCGTGGTCTGTGCAGAGCCCTGCCTGCAGGTCCGGGAGGGCCCTGGGACATTCGTGAGGTAGGTGCAATGGCAGAGGGGGACGCGCTGGGGGGTAAGGTCCATGGTAAGCGGGGGCCCAACTGTTGCCGCAGAGAATCTCCTGCTGCCTGAGTCTGGGGCCTGGAAACAAGGAAAACGCTGTCACACAGTCAAAAACATGGTGATCAGCCAAGTAAACATACCTATAGACACAAACAAATACACAACTGCTCACGTAGTAAAGATGTAGGCATAATATTTAGATCACAAACCCAGTTAGTTTTCCCACAACTGTCCACATAACGTGCAGATCTCTGGGGTCACTCTCCTCTCCACTATATTCAAATGCCACCATTTACACTGTTTAATGCAAGCACTAGTCAGCTGCAAACTTCAGCTCATTTAGCACACTTAGTACAACACACTTCTCATCAATTACCTTTTAGCAGAGAATGGGAGGACATTACATGATGCAGTTAATGAAATTTTAAACACCAGCACTTCAGTGCAGTGTAAGCAACTGTAAACAACCATCACACTCTTGTGTCCAGCTATAGTTCAGAAGTTCACAAATGACAAGAACCCATACATTATTCACCTGCCTTTAGTACAATTAACAGTAACCCCATAAACAAAATAGTCTTCATAAATGCTTCAGCCTGCAGCTTATGTGGAATCAGGTCCATTTGAAGTCCAAACATGTTGGTGCAGTTCAGGGGCATGGGGAATGATTGGTAGAGAGCACCTCACCCAGACAGCAGGCATGGTGGAGTGAGAGTGGGTCCGTTGAGGGTGTATGTCCCCAGACTGCTGATGCCACTGGTGCCCAGGCTGGCAGAGGCGTGCAGGGATCCGGAGCGGTCTGCATAGCCCAAAGCCAGACTCTGTGGACGGGCACAGTAGAACGGGGTGGAGTGGGCGTCTCGAGGCAGGCCCTGAGCGAACAAGGCACCATAGCCAGGCACCTGGGACATCGCAACATTCTGTTAGGAGCTCTTACAGCTGCAGATTCAAATCACACTGACCAGCAAAACAAAGAGCTTCCACTGGAATGCCCTCTGTCAATAACAATTATGTTGCAGAAAAGCAGAAGTTTGGGAAATGTAATTGCAAGTCATTTTGAAGAATTACTGATCAAATGATTTGTCATCAGCAGATGAGTACAGCTGAGTACTCTAGGAAAAGAAACACCCTCAGTAAACTAATCAGATGCAACACAGCATATTTAGAAGTTATTCAATTTTAAAAACTTTAAAAACTGCTTGACATTATGAAGTATGATCTACAGTTGATCACCAGTGGAGGGAAGATTAAGAATTCTTATCTGCAAGAGACAGCATAGAGAGAATAGAGCGGATCACAGTTAATTATTACCCTGCTGGATGGTTTTCGTGGATCTTCACATAAGCTCAGGAGCAGGTACAGAACTGACCACCTGTGCTTTAGAACCCCCTGTAAAGAAACGCAAAAGTTATGAACACTTTCTGACAGTCAAGTTTTAGTTGCTTGCTTTAAAAAGTCCTTTCAGGATATAGCAGGGGATGCAGTAGTTAATGATCTGTTGACTTTCTAATATGCAATCCTGTGGACTAAGCAAACCACAAATCTTCGTCCATAGTATTTACAGTAGGCCCAGGTAGCAGTATTTGCCTCCCTACTGACCTGCGTCTGCAGCTTCCTGTGGAGTTCTGAAAACAGGGCCGCGTCGGCTTCCCGCCTCTGTTTCAGCACTGAAAGAGCCAGAGTGGATGCAGGCAAACGCTGTGTCAGTGTTTCAGAAAAGCGATCCACATGGCCATGATGAATACTCTCTCTCCTGAATTTAACACATTTACCTTTACGGCCTTAACTCAAAGATCAATACGGGGCCATTAAACAAAATAAATAATTTAAGCGCACTCAGCTAAAAACAGCACAATCCACAGTACTGCACTTCTACAGCTAGTCTCCACAAAGATGTGCCTTTGTTTGGGCCGTCACCAAGCAAAGGAGTACTATATATAAAGCTGCTGTCAGGGACGAGGTAATGGCTGTTCTAGGCCAATAATGCATCATTCAGAGATGCACAAATCTGATGAGGACAATAAATCTGAAATAAGAGACAAGCTTTGACTTGGTGCTCTATATCACTATAGTTTAGCTCACTGAATAAATGTAGATATAAATTTTTCTCATTCAAACTTTGACAAACGTAATTATGAACACAAGGTTAGAGAACGGATGAAAACTTTAGAAAGGCATTTGGAATGCCCCCTCTTACTGCCTAATCGCAGAAACTGGTTGTATAAACATTAACTAATTGCTCTGACAGTGGTACAGTGAGTAGTGCTGCTTCATTGTTCCTGAGATATTTGGGTGTGGGTTTGAATGCTGCTCAATTTGTGTGGAATGTGTAAGTTTTCCCTGTGTAGATTGGTTTCTGCTGAGAGTTCTGGTTTCCTCCAACAGTCCAAAGACATGTGGTTCAAGTAAACTGGTTGTTCTAAATTGCCTGTAGTGTGTAAATGTGTGTTGCCACCCTGTGATGGACTCCAAGATGTGGTTTCCTATCCTAGTGCCCAGTGATTCTAGGATCCAGAATGGTGCAACTCTGACCAACTAAATTGTTAAGGATAACAAATAGATGGATAGTGGTTTTGAATGACAATAAACAAGATAAGGCTAAACATACAGTATATGCATGTGTTCCCAACATGGAAGACACAGACTAGGAAGTCTAACAACATATTCATACCCAGCTGTGCGTACATTAAACACATAATCAACAAATTCCCATTTTTAAGCAATTCACAAAAACAATAAGACATTCACAAGCGTTTCATACTTTAGTTTTACTTTCACAGCCATTACTGCTATCCTTTTCTGGAACTGCGCAGCAGACTTACACTCCTTCTTGATCTTCTCAGAGACCAGGAACTCGTCACGTTCAATGGTGGGTGCATAGTTGCTCCCAATGACCCGCACAGCATACTGGAACTGGTGGGCCACATCCGCTGCAAAGACAGGTGCTCTGGTTAGTGCTGCATTGTCTCCCTCAGATGGTGGCATGATAGAAGAATCTCACCTATTGATTATATAATTACAAAGGGACAGTAAGTGGTGTAAAGCAACCTCCTTCAGACTCGAAGGACCCAGGTTCCAGTCCCATTTCTTGCTGTAGTACGTTTGAGCAACTTACTTACCCTAAATAGATAGTTAAATAAAATACCTAGCTGCATGACTGGGCAAGACACTCCAAGCAGCTTAACATTCTGAAGCATTTTGGAGAAAAGTGTCAAACAAATAAATTTACTCCTTGACCCACAAACTATTGGCTAAGCTCTATTTCAGCTTTACAGGCTTACAGTTGGAATCTGTTCAATATGCATCATCCTGTATCTGCATCTATGTCAAGTAGGGCCACTCAAGTGGAAGGTTCCTGGTTCGAATCTAATCCCCTGCTGGAGTACCCTTGAGGCAAGATACATACTTTAATCTCATACATTATTTCTGTTTATCAGCCCACTTATGCAGCAATTATTCCTTATATTTGAGGTATAAATGTGTAAATTATTGTTAAGATATGACATCAAACGTCTTTAGACAAGTCCTTTGGTGTCAGCTGATAAAACTTGTTCATAAACAGTGCTAACTGTCATTTATCAAGTCAGCCGAGTGGCCAAGGAACTGCATCTAAATCAGACCAACGTAGAAGGTATGAAAGAATGACTGAATGAATGAATGAACAAACGAACACTGACTGGGTTTCGGCCTGCAGGGCCTTTCGGACCTTTAGCACTTCAGTGCTGTGAAGCTACACTGACACGGACAGGGACTCACAGACAAGCTGTGCTTCCTGACACTTTGTTCACATGAGTTCGGGGAGCAGAGCAGGTGTAACCGAAACGCACCTGCACGCATGCACACACTTAATCACTCCCTCACAAACACACAGACACACGCGCGCATTACCTTCGCTCTTGCCCGTGATCCTGCAACAAAGGCTCTGCAAAAGGACGTTGGGTGATTTCTGGTCCAAGGCCGCCATGGCGACCAAGTGTGTTCTGGAGCAGCGCGCCGACTTGGAGTGGCCTTTTAGCCGCTGCCGTTATTCCCGCCGCAGCACTGTGCTCCCGGCAGCGGCGCCATTTTAATTGAACCCGCCGAAAGCGCTTGTCACTACCCTGAATTGGGCTGAGCTGTGGAGGCGTCGCATCCGCTTCGGCGAGCGAACCACAACGAAAACAATGCCCCCCCAGGAAACAGGGAGCGCAGCACGAGTTCCTACGACTTAGTTCCTACCCTACTTACATTCAGATAGCAGAGCACGAAATGGGTTTGAATTAGTTTGAATTTTTTTAACCGCTTCAGTAGATTTATGCAATTCTCTTTTAGTATAATTCAATGTAATATTGACCACTGTAAAATAAAACATTTTAATGTTTATATATTCATATATTTATTTTATTTACGTATATGTTTTATGTGTAAGAATTTTTTAGCAATCAGTTTACAAGTAAACGTTGTACGCCTGTTATAAAGCTCCCTCTCGTGTAGATGAAGCAGATAAAGGCACTGGGGAGATAATATACAAGGAATCGGTTCTAAAATGTTCAGGTATCTCGATAATATACGGATATATTTATGGCGTAATGCATTTCTTTGTGTTAATAAACTGCAACAAATTGGTCATTTAAAATGACAGAGTTCTGGTGTTATTTTTTTTTGAAAAACACCCACAATAACATACAGAAGAGGAAGACACAGATGAGCTTTGAAGTCGATCCATTTATGAATAAACATATTTTTCATTATGTAAACAGATTTACACAAACTTAATAAAATGTTCTTCGCAGTATCTTGGGTTAAAATATTCTTTAGATATATAAAATAGCATTTTGATGTGCGTTTGGATTTGCAACTATTTAATTCACTTCCATCTTGACTATAGGAAATAACTTTCACATGTCTCTGTTCTGTGCGGTTATTTGCATTTGCAAAGATATTTGCATTAACTTTGTTGTAAAAAAAGTTTCCATAAAATCCATTTGTGGTATTGCTCGGTGATTTTTTAAACGCATCCAAGAGCAGTTCGTACCATTAATCGGCAGCGCTGTAGAAAAACTCCTTTGGGTCGCCCGTCACGCTGATGCTGTGACCGGTTCAAAAGGGCAGGGAGAGAACCGCCTTGGACTGAAGTGGGTGTGGCCTCGGAGCGCGCACGCGCGGGCTGCTTTCATGACGTAGGCCGAAAGAAAAGCTCGGGCTCGCGCACTACAGGGAGGCGAGAGGATTATAGTGAAGGCGGAGGTGAGAAGGCAAGGAACGAAGAAATAACAAGAAAAGAAAAAAGAGGGACTTGACAAGAAAGAAGAGCGAAGCCTCGGACACGCAGACAAGATCCCGAAAAGAATGTTTTCTTCCATTAAATTTTAAAAATATGAATCTATATGAAGGAACCCCCAAACTATGACGTTCCGCTACCTGTTCACAGGTGACAATTAGATGTCAGGATCTGCCTCTGACAAGCAGGGCTTGAACTTCACTCTGAGCAAAGAGAGAGTGGACCAATGTCATGGATCTTTATAGAATAGAAAATAAAATTAGCTAGCCTTTCAGCCGGTCCCAGTAGCTCAGAGGGTGTGTAGAATCAAAAAAGCACCGGGAAGCTGCCAGAAGAATGGATTTTAATACGATTCGGAATCTCATCAGCAGATATGTAAGTAGAAAGAATGTGATCGCTGAGATGTTCTGTGAGATGCTCTGTTCAACTTGTTGGCGGGATCTCCTGCGAAGCAGGCTGAAGGATGGAGCCGCACGCATCTGCCCACCCCCCGCAGGAGTTACCGTTGCATCTGTTCGCAGGGCTCGTGAGTGACGCGGCGCGGTCTGAAACTGCAGACGTTTGGCTCGATCCGTGGCGAAGTGCTGCTCTGTGCTTCAATGAAGGGCCGAAGAGCCCGAACAGAACCGGTACCGGCTGTGTGTCGGCTGTTTACAGCGGTACCGCCAGCACAGGGGATGTGTTGATCACGTGCACATGTTTAATCAGTTTAGGAAGCACTCATCAGCGTCAAATCGGAGTTGACTCGGGCACTGAGCGCAAATGTAAACCGGTCCCTGGATATTGCACTCTTGTCGTCTGGTTGCGAAACATAAAATTTATTTTATATTCCGCAACCCACCTGTTACCTTTTCAAATAAATATACTATGGTAGCATATTCTATGAATCGACTATATTCTGCAGTGTAAGTATCCTAATATACCTGATGCTTCTGAGCAAAACATAGTATATACTGAATTATGTATATATATATTATAGGATATATGGTATATCCCTTTAAATTTTAACAGATCAGATAGGAAAATAAATAAAAGAGCAACAAAGGGAGTCGTGTATGTTTACTGTGTTGCATATTTTTGTTTGTAAAAAACAAGAGCAACATTGATGTCATGCTCTGACCGGACTGACTTCTTCGTCTTTCTTAAGACCCATCAATGAGCTTCATTTCACAGCGAACTGACATGATTCCCAACAACATGAACCTGAAAGGACTTTGCCAGCTACAGTGTTGTCAGCCGAAACCTTGCATTTGGCTGTATTTTTTTCATTGCTATTGTCATTGTAGGACTGCTAATCTGTATTTGTCTTACACCTTTTGTGGGGTATCTTCCACTGTTATGTAACTTGACTGCGATACAGCAGGGTATTTTTACTGTATCACTTCAGGGTGAGAACGTAGGTCAGGGTAGCCTGCAGGAGAGAGAGTGGGATTTGAACCAAAAAGTTCAGCTTACGAAACAACAGCCCTAACCATGAAATTACCCACTGTTTAATGACCTACAGGTGTTACCTAACGCAAATATTAAGTATATTGTCAATTTTTAACATTGTAAGCATAAGATGCGGTATTATCTCCTTTTTATGTGTATTCCAACCAGGTTACCAGAGTTCATTAATTTTAATTATGACTGCACAAAGTTATACAATTCAATAGTATTACTATATGTTACTATATTTAGTGTAAAAAGTGGAAACAATTGATCCGTTGTGGCGACCCCTAACAGGAGCAGCGGAAAGATGAAGAAGACTATATTTCGTGTAAATGTAAATGATTGGTTTTTAAGGTGCTGTTACAAAGAAGGATGTGATAATGCCAATATGATATGGTTATTATATCTGAGGGACTTGACCTAGAGTGGCTTTGGGCAGAAACAGAAGAAACACTGTTTTATTCTAGGAATTTGGTGGACCAGACAGCAAGGTTACTCATGTATGTTCATATTCACTTCATACAGCCCAAGAAATATCTCATAGTGGGGGTAGTTTTAACCACAGACAAAAACATGTGCTATATATGCAGTGTATCAGTGCAGACGGCCAGAACTTAGACGTGTTGATACCTGTGTTTGTCATCCAGCAGATATGTTGGCACAGCTTCCAGAAGCAGTCAGCCATGACAAAAACTTGTTGATGGGATGTGGGTGAAAGCGGAAAGGAGGCCATGTGCTCATACACAGATGTGTTACAGGCAGTATTGAGCAAAACCTCTCTGAAATACTTTCTGTCACTGAACTGTTTGCTGTACTCACACTTATGTTTACCACAAATAACAGACAGACTACATGCCCATTATGAAGATTATAATACAATGGATTTCATTCATATTTTAAAATGATGGTGATCTGTTGTGCTGGCGCACAAACTGACAATGATGAAAAATATACCGAAAGTATACGATAGTGTTAAACATTGTCTATAACCATATTCCAGTCACACACAGCTTAACATACTTGCATCTGCCAGAATAATATATTTGAATGGTATTTTTTTCACTTTGTCACCAGTTCTTACCCACTGGCTACTATTTAACTGGCATGATTTTATCACAGCCCAAGAGAACAGGGATAGATGGCATGCAGGTACCAAAGTTCCATTTACTGGGATTGATTTGCACAAGTTGACACCAGTAACTGCTGCTGTGGCTCCAGATGGTTCTGGGACGGACACATCGTGGCCCTGATTGCTCTGCCTTCATTACGGGAGTCTATGGATCACTGCCAGTTTGTATCAGACCCCCTTTCATACGCAGAGTGACACCTCAGGGCCACTGGTCTACATCCTTTATTCCCAGTTAATCGTAATTACAGCCATTAGCTGGTTTATCACATCTGATCGGTTCATGCATGAGATGTGGTGGAACTGTGAAAAAGAAACACACCCAAATTTTGCTAACTGACAGGAAAAAGCTGAAATAACACACTTATAACTGTGATGTAATTTGTGTTTAGAATTTTTCTGCCTCTGGTGCTGTGGTCTTCAAATTTGTCTTTCACCTACTGTACTACTTTAGTCCCTCAGAACATGAAGTTTACCAAAACTAGAGCTGCACAAATGAATCACAAAAAATTGTTATGGCTTCCCTTACTCATTGTTTTGTAACATCTCCAAAGACGAATCAGACATGTATTTGCATGCGTTGTAGGCACGTGCAACGAAGTAGTTGTGCCAGTGGTTGTTTCTGCTGGCCGGACCCACAGCTCAGCTGTAAAGTAGTAGATTATGGTATATTTTAATCTTCAGATGCTTAATCTTTTCCAACATCAACTATATAAAGTATCACAATTTTCATGAAGGGTTTTTTTAAATCACTCAGAATGCCTTACATATATTTGTAATTAGTTCACAACAAAAACTTGATTTTATTTAGCTTTATGTTGACTTGCTTACATTTTTACATCTGCCAATTAGCTCTTCAGAAATATCTGCCTGTTGTTATCTTTTCTTGAAGGCGAAAAATGTTGATTAAATCTTTCAAAATCAGAACATTTTGGAGGAATATTTGTTAGGTACGAGAAGTCATATGACCAGATGACTGGACATCCCACCCTCTGCTTACATAATTTCGATAAGATCCTCTTCATAGTATGATGTAAAAACTGCGTTAGTTGCTTTAAAGAGCAAGCACAGAATCCATAATCCTTTATACTCGCAGTCCTGAACTGAGTGTAAACATCGTCTGTTTGTGCAGGGGAGTGGAAGAAGATAGAGCAAAGTTGGCTCAATCTCATATATGGAGCTGTTCATATTTAATGCATGCAGGTCTTTAGAACTCTTACATCTTATGGAGTCTCTTCAGCACTGGATGCATATCAAAACCATCCCGTGAAAAGCCAATAATCTTCCAAGCAGAGAAACAAAGATGAAGCCATACAAAAATTAATAAAATGTCATTAACATTTCGAAGAACTATAAATAATAAACTGCATTTGCGGGTAAAATGGCAAATCTGTGGCAGAGAGAATAACTAGGTTTATGGGTAAAAGGTTAAAGGTTCAGTGCCCTAGGGAAGCTCTGCTGTTGTTTTCTTGACTTTGAATTGATTTTTATAAAACCCAGATTTATCAGTGGAAAAAACTTTAATTTGTTACCATGTAAGTGACTTTAACCATTTAAAAAGTCAAGTAATATAGTATTTGTACTAATAACAAATTAATGACTACATTTTAGCAGCTGGTGTTTTGAAGTTTTGCAAGTTGGAGAAACTATTGTACCCTGGACTGGAAATCTGAGGTTTGGGCTGCTCTCAGCAGTCTCTCACAGGGAAGGTAGCAGGCGCTTCTCCTCCTACCTCGTCTGTTCAACCAGATAGGATGCTGTTGTCGAAGAAGAGTTGCCATGGAAACTTTAGCGGAAACATTAATGTCCACAAAGCACATGTGGATGATCATCATTTCAAAGGAAACTGGCTGCATGGATAATCGTTCCAGTAAATAATAACCTGAATGCCTTTACTTATCTGCAGTGTTTTTATAATTTTAAATTATTTAAAAAATTAAATAGCCATTTTTAAGCATTGTACTGAACTGAAAATACATGGTGAATTGAATTAAAATAACCTTCCTTCCTATGTTTCTTTCTATTTGGTAACTTCTCTGTACACCTTAAAGTAATGATACACACACACACACACGTATTAATGTAATTTTTTTATATTGTATTCTGTACAGTTGAATAAGATTTTACAATCCCTCTCCACATGAGTAGAGATATGCATTGCTCAATTTTCATTTATGGTTAACCCAGTTTAAATACGAATAAGACATTGTGTAGTGTGTAGTGCAGGCAGGGCTACAACAATGAGGCCATCATCTAACACTCCCTTTCTAGTGGCTTGTTGCAGGGAGCCAGTCAGCTTACTGTCCATATTACCGACTAATCTCCAGCATTAGGCCAGAGACATCTGTTGATGGGGGCCTTCTGTATATGCTACATTGACACGTACCCTGTTTCAAAATTGTAGTGTCTTAGTCCAGCCATTTTGTTTTAAGTTCCTATAGTGCCGTCCCATCTGGCCCATTCCACCCAGGTAGAAACCTAGATTAATGTAGATGGCAGCTATTGGTATAGGAAATGGAAAGGAGAGAATAGGAAACAAACATTTGTCTTGGTTGGATGGACTGTGACATTAACTTTCTTTTTTCACTTTGGCTTTCATCTTTTGTACTCTTTGAGATGATCATGATGACACTGATTGATTAAGGCAGTGATTTTTTTTTTATGAAAAGTGATCTTTTGATTATAGTCTGTGAGGGCCTAAAAGGATTAGGCTACATCCGAAAATCCTGAAACACTTAAAAGTTCCTGAAGCGAAGAGGGTCAGATTTACACTTAGAACAAATGGAATGCTTTTAAATTGATCGTTTTCTTTTTAGGAATGCCGTCTCTTCCTTTGGTGCTCAGTTCTGAGTGATACTTAAATAGGCAGCCTTTTCTTTTGTTTGTTCCAAATAATCGATCAAAACAATGATATAATATTCCATAAGTAGTATGGTAGCATCATAAAATGATGTTCATAAGTTTTTTATAGCATCACATCCCACTAATTTTAAGCAATTGGTTTTCCACAGCACAAACTTGTAGGTGTCTTATTAGCTGCAAACGCAAGTTACAACAAAAAAACAATAATAGTGGATATTAAAAACTTATCAAATATTTTTATCTATTTTCAGACCATTACCATAACCATTACACAAACCTCTGGCAAATGCGTGAAGTTTTAATGGTAAATTTAATTTAATCTTTTTTCAGCTTATGAGATTATGCCTCTCATTTTCAGCACCTGTGCCTCAATCAGACATTCTCTCAAAGACTTTCTGATAATTTTTTATGCATGTTTATTTATCACAAATCACCAACGAACAAAAGATCACTGAATTATTAACATGCATCCGGGTCTCCTTCCCATTGATATGGTGATGGTTTGTGTGTGTTGACTGTGTCATGACTGTGACTGTGAATGAAGTGTTACCTTTACAGACCCCTCAAATCAGCTTCGTACTACCGTGATGCGTTGGGCTGGGTTAATGGAGCAAAAAAAGCCAGATCAAGGCCCTACCAAGCACTTGAACTTGGCAACGTTCCCCTTTGATTATGGCTCTTTCAGTTGAAAAGCCAGTGGTGCGGAAGAGAGCTGAAATGTAATGGGCAACTTTATCTGCCAGATGCAAAAGGGATATTCATCTTAACTATTACACACAAGTGGAAGTGCTGTGAGAACCTGCTGACACATGATTTCATCTACTGTGTAACCTCTGAGAACTCAAAGTCCAGAACTTGCATATATTTTTAACAGAGTGAACAGGAAGGTCAAGCACCCAGCTATTGTTCCCATGTCACCCACACACCACAGTGGTCTTCTGAAAGTTTGTTACTGTACTGTGAACACAAGCAGCTCTACACAGCATCTCTTCATGTGACAGAAGTTGTAGTGTGATCCCCGTTAGGTCTACCATTTATGTTTATTTGTTTGACTCACATTTTTCTCTGAAGCAGCATAGACTGTTAAGTTTCTTATAGTGACTTACCCACTTACTGTATCAATTTTGTATAAGAACCTTGTTCAGGGGTACCAAGACAAAAAGTTGGATTTGAACCTGTAAGTGCACAGACAGCAGCTCAAACCACTCTGAACCTGCAAATGGGATGTGATATAGCATAACCTAACTGTGTGATATACTTGTATTCATGATGGGAAGTTAAAGGGTGCAAGCCCTTTTATTTTAGCTTCTGCTAGAAACCTGATTTAAGCAGAAAGAAATGCCAAAGTAAAAAATTAAAGTTAGTTATCAGTTAAAAACTAAACATCTGAGGTATTTTTCATCACTGCACTCTGACTTAGTGGGAACAAAGGTTTACAATATACCTCTAGTTGTGGTTTTTTCACATGTCCTTTGTGAGATCATACAACTCCTGGACATTCTTTGCTAAGAGTCTGGGTCCACATAATGTCATGGTCTGTGACCACAGTACAAAATTCATAGTTGTGTACTGTAGTAAAAGAGCTTGGGTGTATTTTACTGTGCTTGCACAAGCATTAGAATGGGTGTGAAGAATAAGGGGAGGGGTGAGGTGTGGGCCAAAGACTCTTTGTACAGACTTTGCCTGGGTTATTTCATGCCTGAGTGGACAAGCAATGAAGGATAAACAGGCATCATAGTGTTTTAGCCAGTAAGTCAGTGAAGAAGATCAGAACACAGTAACTTGTCTAAATTAAAATGGCCAAGGACAATGAAATTTATATAACTATACCTTTGCAGGTACTACTTACTGCAGTGGAAAAAGAGGGTGTGTTGTACTCACACACCAAGCTGCTTTGTCTCGACAGATCACACCATGACATAGAGTGCTTTGCTGTGCCATGTGTCAGCCTACCAGGAATCACACTCATACAGGTGAACAATTCTCCTGCCCATGGTAAGGTGAGGTCATACTTGAGGACAGCTGCACAGAGTGAAATAAACAACAATTAATCCTACTTGATAGATTCAGCCTGTTGTGTGAGGGGCCTGATTTGAGGGGCACCAGCTGAGCAAAGCTGGAATGCCGAACGTCAGTGACTAACTGTTTAATTCCGGAGTTTTGAAAGCCTGGCATGACTGCCCAGGTCTGAGCGATGGCCTGTGACTCCAGTTCACACAGGCTCTGGGGAAACTCGTGACACTTAGTGAACGATGGAGAGGTTGCTCAGAACTCACTAGAGTTCACCACGGAAGCCACTGTTCCATATGTCCCCTCCTGAAAGCAAAGTCCACGGCAAGCTCCGAATGCAGACACCTGTGGCAGAGAGGTCTGAGTACTGAAGGTCCATGTTAAACAAACAAAACAGCTACCTGTCAGCACCAGTATGCCTTTGCAGAAACCAAGCTTACAGTACCATCTAAGTGCTGAACTCCAGCTACATAAAAATAGGTAACATAGGGGCTGAAGCTGCCACCTTGCGCTGTTTGCAGTACCCTTGACCAAGTAACTTACCCGGAATTGCTACAGTAAAAATGAACCAGCTAAATAAATATGCAAACAACTGTAAACGGCTGAATAAATAGTTATTTCCTTGAACACATTTGCGCTGTCCAAGTCCATATTAGGATGGAATCAGAACTTAAACTAAGGTATTGTGCATCTCTTACCTTAAGGAAATAAATTGTTTCATTCCAATTTGTATGATTTCTAACTCTCCAAAGAGGCTGATTTTGAGATTTTTTTTTTTTAAGTAAAGATCATTTGAGAATCATGTGACAGGGCCTCAGGGACTCAGATTAAATCCGCCTGTTCTTAACAGGAAGGAGTAGAACCTTCCCAAATGTACCTCAAAACTGAGGAGCAAGAAGAGAGGACTGCCTGATGCCTCAGCCAAAACCCAGAACGTTCTCAAAGAGAATAAAATCAACATTGAGGAGGGACAACAAGCCAGGAGGTGGGAGAGTCAGCAGCGACCTCCTTGGACCTAAAGTGCTTTGGTGTGTGAGGAGTTTAAATGGAGCCATGTGTTCCTGAGCTGTGAGGAGATGCTGCAACAGGTATTCTTGTTATTCCATCCATGAAAACCTCTAAATTGCATTAGTTTCTTTTAAAAACATTTATCTTGGAATTTGAATACCTTTAAGAAAGGCACACCTGTCATCTGTGGAAATGAAGTATGTATTTCTGTCGGTCCTTTTAAGGAGCCACTATGTCTTTTTAAAATGTGTATCAGCAGTATTCTTATACAGAACTAGATAGATATTAATGCTGTACCTGTACTTGTTATCAGGATGTTGATGCCTTCTGCAGCAGTAGCACTTGTCTTGTCCCAGGCAGACATGACCCCACTTTACGTTGATGCCAGACAAAAGCCATTATTCCGGAAATCTCTCCCTGATACACGCGACTGCAGTCAGCGATGAGCTACTGTCTGATTAATGGCTGCTGGATGAGAAACCATGAGCTTTTGATCACAGGACACTGAGCACGATTTTAGGAGCAAAAGATAGATCTGAAGTTGAATTATTCTTGTAAATTGACGTATACCTTCTCTGTCTTATTTTCCTGAAGATCAGAGAAAATGTTCCAAGAGAAAATGATTAAGAATAACTAAAAATAAGAAGCATGCTTAAAAAAATGAAACCGCGTCTGCCTCATTGAAAAGAAATGCAAAGGATTACTGAAACACTTATACAGTATTATTGCATTCTGAACTTAAAGAACATGAGCTTTGATTTTTCCCATTGCTTGAATATTGGGGACACATCACTGCAATCCCGTCCATGTAACATCTATGATGTATTCGGTGTTACTTATTTGATATGACTGAGTGCAGTAAATAATTGAAGCCATTGTGTCTGGCTTGAACCGGTAGTGACAGGAGACAGAGTGGGTCACAGAAATTTGTCGAGCAAAATCTCAACATTTCATCACACTTGGTGCAATCCGGTCACAGCAACCCTGTAAATGTAGTCAACATTTTAAAAATCCCTCCAATGATCTAATTCTTGTTATATCTGCACTATGTTTTAAAATCCCCTTCTTATTCTTGTATTTAAAGCTAAGAGATGTGCAGAACTGATCTAACAGTTATTTAGTGAGAAGACTAACAACCTTATGGGCTCTGTGACTTGGGTTATCAGATCTTATTCCAGTCGGTTGTGTATGCTGGATGCAACTTTGGTGACTAATGGGGTTGTGTACGTGGGAAATGTTTTGGCTCTGTAATACAGTTGCACTGTGAGTTCTAGAGAACAAGATCTGAAAGGGGACAGGTGGTAGAATGTGTCAGGGGCAGACACCGTTTTGGTAGCCAAGCTCTGCTGGGGGTAAGCTTGCCATCTCTGTGTGTTTGGCAGCCTGGGGGGGTGGGGGTGGTCAAGAGGGGGAAATGCTGACAAGTGTGTAGGAGATGTCGGCTTCTGCTGGCTGGATGTGGACAGCACCAGATTTGGGACAAAGCCCATGGCTGTGTTTGTTCCAAAACCACCCTTCTGTCTTTCTTCGTCTTTCCCAGAACACTGGGAGGCACCCTTTGCATTTCAACGGTCATGAACAAAAATGGCTTTATTGTGTAAATGGGGAAATCGCAATAAGGAGTCTTATGTTGTAGATGAAAGAATGCGCTGAACTATTAAAAATAAATATAAATGCAGTGAGCCAAGTTATTGTGCGCTTTAGGTTTACTCTGCAGCTACAGTAACTGAGAGAGCACTGCCGCAGAGCTTCTCCACATGATTAATAATCACATGGTGGGCCCATACCTTTGTAATCACATTGTGGTGAGAAATAACAGTAGGAGACATATTAAATGTACAGTGTTATAAAAGGAGAAAAACTTTTTTGAATTGCAAAGGACATTTTTATGCTAATTTTGTTTAACATTGTCTGAACTTATACTGTTTTGAGTTGTACCTACCACTGTACAGACTGAATATTATGTTTTTGTCAAAAACTGGGGTGCTGTATGGAAGGATATAAAGTGGGAGGAGCTAAGGAGAAGGGTCTCCTTGGCCCGAGTGTGTCCTCAAGCCCAGGATCAATGTCTTCTTTTCTCTAGAATGGGTTTCAGTCTTACTGCTGCGGAGGGGAAAGTCTTTGTCTCTGGCTGGAACAAACAACTGCTTGTTTTGAGAGATCATGAAGCAAGCATGTGACGGGATGCCTGGGAGTGGGGGAAAGCGGATGTTGGGCAGGGGGTTAATACATGGCCTCTCCCAGCTCACATGCCACATCTTAATGTTTTTGTCGAGCAAGAATTTGCCACGTTAATGATGTTTTAGCAAAGTGAGAAAGACATAAAAATACATTCGCAAACACTGGTCCTTTTTCCATTAGTGGTCATTGCTTAGTTACAATGGGTTAATTGATCAAACTGATTCCCTGATCAGGATGATCAGTGCTTGAGTGCCTAATGTGGTTCCCTTCGCAAAGCTCTGTTCCATCTGAATTACCCTTTGCACACAATTTCTTAGCAAGTCTATCAATGAGGCCTCTAAAAAGAAAAGAAAGGAACCTGGTGGATGAAGAAAGTAATTAGCTCCAAAAATAATAAGTATTAATAAAAAAATTATTTGGTTAAAAAATTTTGATTCACAAACGTAAAACAGAGGGTGGAAATAAAACTCAGGAAAGGGACGGACGACATGAAACCAAAAGTTAAACCTGTAGTTACGGTTTTTTCACTTGGCTTACAATGCAATTCAGGAAGAACTTTATCATGCCTACGGATCAGTTAACTACTCAATTAGCATATCCCCAATAGACATGGGTTATGAAAAATAAGCTAATTAGACTGCTGTCAGCAATCCACACCTAAAAATACTCAAAGCCTTAGAGCCTGTTTATTCCATCTCTGATGTTATGAAGCATTACAGGGATGCTGTAACTTCAGCACTGCTGCTCACTCTCAGGCTGAGTCCTATTCATTCTCCTGCGGGCTCTTCCCAGGCTGATCTCCCCTTCAGGGAAAAAAACAAGATATACATTTAACAGCACAGCACAGATAGCAGATTTGGTATTGACCTGTGACGAAAAGGATGCTTGAGAAAGCCTTGGCTGCATCATACTTTTGAGAGATGTTCTTGAGCTGAATGGTTTCTCTCAAAAGGCAAATTGTTTCTTCTGCTGTAGCGTAATGCAGCCCCCATAGAGGCTGACCATCTATGCCCAGATGGCCATTTGACTTGAGCCTGTAATCATTTCAATAAAACCTCTACCACAGCTGCAGCCCTACGATGCAGTGGTTCAAAATTTGAAGGCTTTAAAGTACAAATGTCAGCACTGGAACTGGTGAAGCATAACTGCTGTAGTATTTTTTCCAACTGTGAAAAGTAAAAAACAGTGTCACACAAATAAATACAAATAGTGTGCACTGTAACCCTGTAAACAACTGAAGGAATAAACTTTGCAGGTTTGTGGGAAGCTGTGTGGATGTTGTGAAATGGGAAATTAACTGGTAATTTGGCAGCAATGACTATCATACTGTATGTCCAGCAGCAGTTTAAAAGAAGAGACATTTTGCTATGCCAACTGCTGTGATACATCAGCAGGATTACAGTGGGAGATCGTTGTGCTCCTTGTTCTGCTAGGAGCCCAGTAGATATGAGTTGCCAGTCGGTAGGACAGGAAAGGAAGTCAAAAACGCTAAAAATTACTTCTGTTTAATATACTTTGTCTCACTATTGCAAGAAATCCAGTGCTTGTCTTATTTAACTGGTTTCTTAATTATTTTCATGTACTTGTGTGTCACTTCCTAACTAGGAGAATAATGGCTGTGTCAGCGCTTGTGAGAATGGATTCTACAAAATGGAAGTGGATTGATTGACTGATGAGGTGAGCAACCAAGAAGATAAGAGTGCAAGTGAATGCATAGTCAGTAGTATGGCCAACATAGCGTGTATAGAAAGGTCCACTGCTCTTCTCACTGACATTGCTCTATGACAGCACAATGAGCCTTGGGGGCAGAGGATGAGGTAATGACTAGAAGTTATGGATTATTTATGAAGCAAGTTTGACTGTGTCCTCTGAAATTTCTCTGGTAACTGTGTTGTGCGCCTGCTTTTATATTTCTGTGACCTGGAGCAGCTTTGGGAGCTTTCTGAAATGGTCCTTGTGTGTAATACTGGAAAGTGAAGGCGCTATCTCATATGTGATACTATAAGATGTCTAAGAGGGCCCGTGTGTAGTTTAATACTATATTCAGATTAGACACATTCCTTGGGAATTGGGGTACTACTAATCCACTGAGTCCAAGAACAGAATCTTGGCCTAAGATGGTCTACAAAATGTTGTTTTTGTGTGTTTGGGAAACATGTGTTGACCTCCACTTCACTCCCCTACGGTGTCTATAAATATCAGTAGAAAATCCTGCAAACTGATATGCTTCCATCTCAAATGTCTGGGTCATGGCCCAAACGCAACAGGTTTGACTTGGTTGGATCCATGCAAAACCACAACCTCCCCAATCTCCAAGCAACAGGTGAATTTTTCCCCCTCTGCTGTGGATCTAAGTTTATACCTGAGAGATTTTATTGTATTCGGAAGCTGTGTGATATTTTTGCTTGTCTGCCTTTTATCCTTCAGCCTTGTGGACCGGACTCAGGGCAGGATTCATGTTACTATCTCATCAGCCAATTTGGCTGCTCTCCCTTTGTTCGAGATACTTGTTCTCTTCATGTTTCATAAAAAAAATGTTAAAAAAACACCAAAATGCTCCTCACATTTTTTTGCCAGACTGTCGCAGACCACTAAGGTTTCAGTCAGCTTTTGTTTTTCTTTAAAAGATCGTCTTGGTTGCCACTTGAATGCAATGTAGGTGGACAAACAAGGAACTCTTTTTTTTTTTTGTAAATTGGATTTTTGTCAGAATGTCAGAATGATGCCAGAGGAGTGCCCTAAATTCATTTTTTAGTAGTAGGATTTTCTGTCCAGCTCTGTAGCCTATGGGTGGGGTTCAGAAACAGGGATTTTGTCCATGCATGTACAGACAGGATGCTGTGGGAAGGAGGACACGAGAGGTAGCACAGCTGGATTAGTCCTGTTGTGTAACATTAATGTCACTTCAGGGCATGTGACGGTGGCACGTTCAGACTCTAAGTTATGGCTGAATGTTCAGCCGGTTAATGTCTGAATGGTGACTTTGTGGGCAGGGGGGAATGAGATGCAATAGCTCTTCAGTTAATTGCTATAAACTATACCCTCATTTCATTTTGTCCCAGTGTGATCTAGTGACATCTAGAAAGCTCAAGTGGATTTTAATGCCGTCTGCTGTAGCCCCAAGGGGTACCAGTGTCCCATCCTGTTGGTGCCCATCTCCAGTCCTCATTGGTGAAGCGTTATGTGACCCTGTATCCTGTGGTCCTCTTGACACAACAGGCAACTACAACGGGGTTGGTGTATCACATAGAGTTTTTGTACCTTGAGTTGGGTGTGACTGCTGCGCTTCAGTCCAGGATCGCATTGTGGTGATGTGTAGAATAGTCCTGTGCTCCCTGTAAGGAGAAAGACAAACAGTTATGGTTCCATGTTGTTTGCAGGTCAGGCACTGTGAAGCACTACCCTGAAGCAGAGTTAGTGTGTGTGTTAAAATCTGTTATTTCAATTGCTTTATTTGCAAAAGTAAAAATAAAAAAAACTCCTACTTGCCAGTCTGTTTGTGTTGCCAGTCATTATTTGTAGTAAGGTTTCTTAAAACTAAAAAAAATATGAACTCGAAGAATTTCATGTGATTACACATCATAATTGTGATACAAATTGAGTTCTGTGGAGCCTGTGCTCTCAGTGCTTCTCAGATGGATTCTCCCCGGTTTCTTTTCAATGAACTTTCACGGAAAGCCCATTCCTAGGCCAGAGAGAAGTATTTTAAGCAAATGTAGCCTAAATATATCTTTGGGAAAAAGGAGTGTTTAGGCTCTAATGTCCATTTGCATTGTTCTGTGGTGCCAAACAACTGAGTTCATCATCCATGATGTAGTCTAGAAAATGTTGTAACTGCATTGGAAGTATGAATGTTTTGCACAGGCGAGGAGTATTTGCAAAAAGCAAAAGTCAGGATGCACTGGGCTCCACTGATGACTGGGCCACACTGTGGTCCATTTCTTACATGAACAGACACAGCAGTTGTACCAGTTCTCACTGGTTCTACAGTAACAGCAGTGACAGTAGCAACAGCAGTGAGAAGCAGTAATTTTTATAATGACAATGGCAGAAATGAGATCCATTGCAGAAGCAGTAGAAATGACAGCAGATACAGAAGCTTTGGCTGGCCAGACGCACCTGACTGTCCTCCAGATGATGACAGCACTTCTTGGTCTTATCTTGATTACCTCCTGCTCGGAACTCATGAGGTGTGTGATCCATGAAGGTTACAGCCAGCACACCGGGAAATGACTTTAGCAGAGCCGGAGATGGCATGCAGACAAATGCAGTTATAAACTCCGACTGCCATTTTTCTTCATTAGCCAGGGGCACAAGTCCTACTCTCTTGTCAGCAGATACTGCTCAGGAAAAAAAAACATATATATTTCAAATGAATGAACATCATAACTCTGGACCTTTCCTTCTACAGCCAATTAGATCCCTGTTTCATCCCTATAGGAGGACTGTCAACACAAGTCATATTTTATTATTGTCATTACCGCTGAACTTGTGTCTTACTTTCTTCAGGTCACTTCAGATCACGATACTGGAAATTGGTTGAGTAACAAAAGAGGACGGCATGTATTATCTATTCAAATGAAGAAAGGCTGAGCATTTCATTGAGATTGTGAGGTATGTCATGATATTCATGTTGGAGAGCTGCAGGTCCCAAGTTGATTTTTTTTTAAACTGCCACCTTTTCCTTCTCTGGTTTATTGGACTATACAGCTAGGAGCAAATAAACAAGGAGGTCTGAATAACATAATACTCGTGGAGGATCTTTGATCTCCTGCGATTAACAACAGCGTATATTACGGTGATGGAAGAAGTACTTTGCATAGGTTACTTCAGCAGGCTGCAAGTATCCTTTTACCACAGTGTGTGACCTGTGTGGGAACTGCAGGCTAAGTGTGGCTATGCATTGAACACATCTGGGCTGCGTGGATGGAAAAGAGGCAGTTATGGAGGCTCTGAAAAAATCTCCCATTTAATCCCCACTAGTGAGTGTGAAAAAAAATAGGCACACATAACATTATATGCTCTTTTTCTCATCTTGGGCAATAGTGTTTTTGTAGAATTAGGGTGTTGTTGCTAGAGACACTGAGATGCTGCCGGGGGATATGAGGTCTGCTTAGGCAGAATCCACCAAAGCCCCTCACCTTGCTCTGCTTTGCATAGGTCACATGAGCACAACGTGACAGTGAGGCCTAGGCTCCGCCCCCTAACCCTTCCCACTGCTCTCTGCAAAGCCCTTAAGGGGCTCACATGGTTATCCAGATTGAGGTACTGGCCCGTATTCTCGGTTTTAAGGGATTAAGCGATGTCCTCTGCATTGCTCCCTGCTTGTCCGCTTGTTACCTGCCCTCCCATTACCCCCTTTACCATGTACTGTTTTCCTATAACTCTTCAGCAAAGGGGGAAGGGCTGGCCACCATTTTGAAGCCTCATACAAACCAAATTGCATACTCCTGCCATACATGCCAGTGACATAAATACATTCAGATTGAGGATCATCATGCCAAACACAAAAAAATCCAAATTACTGCTGTAAATGTTTTTTCCTCAGCACTAGGAATGAGTGATGTTAAAAATTTCTGAAATGAGAATAAAAGTCCACACCTTTGCTTTTACTGTACTTTTACATTTAGGCATTTAACAAATGCTTTTTTCTAAAGGGAATCAGAGTAAAATAACTTTGCAAATGAGAGAGGGCTTAGATACAGTAGGTATTCACAATTACTGAAGCACAGCTTGGTTGTTGGTACCTTTATGTTCATTGCAGTGAATGTAGAATTTTAAGACCCTCTTTGAAAGCTGGAAAGGATTCAGCAGTTCGGAGGCACAGGTGGAGTTAGTTCCTTCGTTCTACAGCCAAGACTACAACCAACAGGCTTTAGATTGTGGATCCACCAAGAGACCAGCTGTGGAGGATCACAGCACTTGCTGAGATTGATCAGATCCTATAAGTATCAGGATGCTGATCTTTTAAGCATCTTGTAAGTTGTAACCAGTATCTTGAACTTGATACTATGCAGTTTCCTTCTTATGCCATGCTTTCAAGTAATGTGGAGAGTAAATGATAGCAGAAATCCTTCAACTTGGCAGGACTGCATCATCAGGATGCTGTTTCTTTGTTTGGCAATCCTTGGCTAACACTGAAGTAACTAAAATGCTTTCATCCTGTTTTTCTACTTCAATAATTTATCCAAAGAAGTTCACAAACCATAAGATTTTTGCACTGCAGAGCTAATGTTTTGCTGGGGTTCAGCTACCTTAATCAAGGACTAACTGTATTTTACCAGCTGACACGTCAGTGTACCTGCAAAAGAACAGAATAAGATAAAAGTGAAAGAACTGGTGACTGTAATGGAAAATGAAGGAAAAGATAAGACACAGTCAGTAAATTTTCATGCCCAATAATGTCTGTCATAACAATATAATATGGTTTAAATGTATTTTACTAAACAGTTCAAAAGAATCATGGTTGCCTTAGTCTACCAGTGATACAGTGACATACGGAGAGGTTTATCTACCTGACAGGCTTTCTGGGCTCCTATAACATTAGAGATGCAAATTTGCTCAGGTTTCTTCTATTAAAGTCATACTTTCAGGTTTTGCTTTATACCATTCAGCTGCATAATAAGCACCATAGTGTCAATAAACAGAACTTCCCTTCCTAAACAACACACTACATCTCAGAACCTGCAGAGTGCTGATGTGGCATACACACTATTCTAGCATGGTAGTTTAATCTCTTAAAATAGATGCATGATGTATAACTCCTCAAGGCCTGTGAAGCTGGTGTCAGCGACTGCTCTTATCACCCTTTACCGGAGAGCATCCTGTGAAGTATAAACTGCTGACTTTGTCTCAGTGATTCTTTGTGGTCAGACACAGATGGATGGGTGTCCATTTTTGCCCATGCATCCTCACCTGCTCCACGGAAAAGGTGCTTTTGTGGGCTGAACGGGAACCCTTCTGCCTACTGTTTTATTTTGCTTGTGTTGTAATTGAACAGAAGGTGTGGTTTAATGGATTACAACCCCCCTCCCCTTCTCTCCCCCGGGTTGGCTGGAAGCATTGGTGAGAGAAGGTGGAATGTAATTCGGAATCTCATTGCTGCATCTGATAGCTAGCCCTGTGGCGCCTGGCATCCCACTTTAACGTCTCCCTGGGCCAATACACTGAGTGAGGCAGGGATCGGGGGAGAGGTAAATGCTTCCACTGAATTTTCAGTGAAAGAGCTCAGAGGTGACAGTGGGCTGGAAAGAGCTCTTTTTCTCCTATCTCACTGCCCCTGCCAGGTGACACAGAACCAGGTGACAATGACAACAGTCATTTTAAATGAGAAGGATTTCTTCACTTTCTGGGAGCTGTTGTTGGTTTTGCCTTTCTGTAGTTGTTCAACTTGATCCAGACTTAGCAGAGTATGTTTGGCTCCTGGGGTCATCTGCAAGAACAAGGCCTTTTGTCTGTGAATGGCTTAGGGTAACAGAGGAGAGCGATGGAGAGCAGAGCTTAGATGACTCTATAAATAAACACCACACTGCAATAGCAGCTTTAGTTGATGCAAAAGGTAGTATTGATTTTTTTTCTGCTTTTTTCCCAGACTATAAATACACTTTGGTTCAATTTTCTGACAGAGCACAATTCTGAGTACAATACCATGAATGGAATTACTACAGCGTTGCTTTTGTCAAGGAGCTCTTAGAGTGCACTTACTGCCTATATTTAATTACATGCAGACCACTATTATTGCATGACCTACAGTAAAGAAATGTAAAAAAAACAGGATGCAGCCTGATCAAGAAAAGTAAATGTGATCCAAAGTATAGATGGCGTGATGAAAATGAATCAGTTCCACTTTTTCTTTGTTCTCCTCAAATATTTACACTTGGATCAGTACATTTATTTGAAGGTGCAGCACAACATTATAAAACCAGGAACAGTACCCTGCATGTGATAGTAAAATGTCCAAATTTTACTTTAAATTTTGATAAAGATTTTGCTGAGAAGTGTGCTCTTCTGGTGATATCAAATTCCTGGGTTGGGTGCTTGTGACAGGTTTTTATATTTCAGTAGTTTGTCTGTGTTTCTAGACAATGGCCATGGTTTATAGCTTACACGATTTACATGTTGTTTTGGCATTTAGAACTACTGTACATGACAAATGTAGGAGACACAAAATGCAAAAACTGCTAACAGTCTTTTTTGGTTATAAAAAGGTTAGTGTGCTCTACATTGGCTGTGCTTGTGGCTGGTCCATGAGGGACTAGATGGTGGTACATTTTTCCATACAACAGCTTCATCCTTTGGCTCTCATCACTCAGCCACTTTTCCACATTCACTCACTCGCAGCTATTTTCAGATGAATGTATTTGTGTAAGTTCAGGCAAACTATCTATAGTTTGTCATATATATGCATATACAGCTACTCAGCATTTTATGTTTTTTTTGTTATGGCTCACCCACATTCTCTATATTTGGAGTTGTTGTTGAAAGGCTACAGCTGGGCATATCTCCTCCTCTTGTCAGAGCTGTAAGTGTCTATACCTCATACACTAGCATCTCCCCTTTGCTGTCATAGTTTCTGTATCTCTATTTTAGTAGATCACTCAGTGCTTAACCGTGGGGTCACAGCACAGAGGAACACTGATAAAAGCACCAATTCCAGGGGATAATGAATAAATGTTGCACAGTATGTTGTTTTCTTTTTACCTGTTTAAAATTCACTGACCTCCGATTAAGAATGGGTGTGGTTCTAGCTGCAGTTATAATTAATTGCTAGCAACAGAACTTTCTCCAAAGTTTCTCCACAGTTCAATTCAATTCAATTTTTCAAATTAGAGGAGCTTAGGTAAAGAGTGAAACTTTACCAGAACACCTGTCACAGCAGGACAGTGGAAATGTGAATTACAGTATTTACTGAGACAGCAGGCAGATCTTTTAGTGACACTTCAACAGGCCAGGAGGTCTGACCTCAGTGCAATGGCCCAGCAGGTATCCCATTTAGTCATACAGCACAAAGAAAGTTATTCTTTTCTACCTCTGTTAAACAGTTCCTCCATGTATTATTAATATTATTAATGTATTATTAATATAATACAACTGTAGCTGAACATTAAATTTGAGATATTTTTCAACTTTTACTTATCTGAAAAAGATATGCAACTGTAGACATAGTTTGGTTTAATGGTTTAAATTTATATGCTGAAGGGTGGTGGCATTATTCATAATCTCAGATCAGAGGTGGTTGCTCAGACATCTTGTTTAATTTCTTTTGGTTTATGAACCCTCTTGCTAACTAATGTAGAAGCAGTTCTGGGACACTGGAAGATTTTTCAGATTCAAAAAGTTCAATTATTATTTCATCTGTGATTCACTGTTGGGATGGTTTGTTATTGTGATATAGAATATTTTCTATCTTGTATATAACTGTTCTAGCTGAGATCATCTGAACAAGTTCTCCCTATCTCAAAACTTGTTGTTTTGGTCTTTAAGTGAAGGGTGGCTCATTCATGGGAACTGTGTAGAGGAAATGCTTTGGGGGGAGGCTGTGTTCTGAGAGGGAGAAAAAGACCTTGCGTGTCCTCAGCGACTACGTGGGTGTCAGGGTTGGATGGAGCACAAGTCAATCCCCGCCTTCATTCCTCATGTGGCATCTCCACTGGCCTATTATTGGAAAAATGACTAGAAAGGAATGCTGTAACACTCTACTTCAGAGTACAAAGAGGTGACTGGAGGACATAAATAGTGCTTTAATTTCCATCTGTGGCTTCCAGGACCTTGAATATAACAGCCAATAATTAATTCCCTTGCATCAGACAATATTTTTAAACATGTACAGTTCTGAGCTCGCAAATTGTGGAAACTGGGGACCACAGGGTTAACCTAATGGTTGGGACACCTGCCTGCATTCATTTTGGTAGCAAAGGGAGACATTAATTATGATTAAGAAGCAGCAATACATTTTTCAGACACTATGCATTTTAACTCCAGCAGACCAAAACTACTACACTTGCAGGTTGCAACCCAGAAGAATGAATTTAGAGTAAAGAAATGTTTTTATACGGAGGCGTAGCTTCTAATTCCGCTCACCGTACTTCCACTGTAGAAGCCAGTCAGTTTTCAATGAGAGTGTCCTTCAATAGCATCTTGCTTAGCTTCTCCAGGGGTGAGGCATGTTAATTTAACCAGGTATACACACACCTGACTAACCCTTAGCCTCATCCCACCCCTCAGTATTGCCCATTCATTTTTTCACAAGAGATGGGGATGTGGAGCCTCCATCCCAACACTATTTATTGTGGCTGGATTATCATTCAGTTTGATTACAGCAGGACTGGGTCTGCAGTCACCATCTGTTGTGTTGCTCTGCTCTGAACACAGAGGAGCCCCGGAAAAGGAGAATGACCTTGGGTGACCTCAAAATGTAGGAGACTATTCTGTTGGTAGTAATGACCTATTAGATGTGTGCTTCTCTGTCACCTCAAGACTGTGTGGATCCACAGGTGGTTGGATTATGGCTCAGTGGGGCTGAAGTCTTTTGAGGAGCTCTCATACCCACAGGGCTTTGCATGCAGTGCGAGAGAGACATTACCGACAAACAGTAAAGTAAACAACCAGAAGAAAATTCATAGCTTATTGCTCAATAGATACTACTTATAATTGCTAGTGCACTTATATGGTGTATAAGAATATCTTCTTTAATACAGCTATCAAATGACTTCTGTCAAGCTTATTTCTATTTCCCGCAATGCCATCTTTGTCAAAAGACTAACTACACTATGTTCCATAAAATGCCCCAGACATCACATCTGTCGTTTTCATACTTACATAATGGATAAACTTATAGATGTAATCCTGGTTGGATGGGGCAGGGGACAGGCTTCAGGGGCAGAGCCACTAAGGGGTCTCATCTTGGCTGAAAAGGTTCCTCTCTTCTCCCAGCCTACTGTCCTCAGCCACACCTCCTGTTCCTACCTTAATTTTCCCAACCAGTTAATTCCCCAAAGATAACGAAGGATGCATATTTAATGTAAAAAAGAAATGCCTAACCTGGCAGAGGGTAGATAATTCCATTAGATATTTTATGTGGAAAAAGAAGAATGATTCCTTAATTTTTTAAATCTTTTCCCGGATATACTGTGGGCTAAAAACAGTGGTACTGGGCAGTCTCGCACTGTATGAGGAGGAATATCGATTATGGCCAGAATGCTTCAAGGATTTCAGTGGGGTATTTGAATCTGATACAGTTTCCACTTTGAGTAAAGAGCTGCACCTGGAGGCACACTTCAGAGACAGCTACCTTCCTCAGGGTCATGTTAGTGGGTAAATCATATTAAAGCAATGTTAGAATCCAGCGGCCTGTGACATTTTGGTGATGTCGAAGGTTGATGTGTGTTAAATGTTTGATGTGGGGATTTTTTGGGTTCAATATGTGTCTGAACCCTGCAGCTCCACGATTTCTCTCTCACAGTGCACAGGGGAGGAGAACTGGGTGGACAGTCGCACAGTATACATAGGCCACCGGGAACCCCCACCTGGCACCGAGGCCTACATCCCCCAGCGCTTCCCTGATAATCGTATTGTCTCTTCCAAGGTATGTCTGCACCTACTGCTGATATGAGACTGAGTCTGTATATGCTGCTTCCTTGTGATTGTCAATGGTATTGCAAACACTAAAGCCTGGCAGTCAGGACCTTGACCTCAGGTCACAGAGCTTTGGCTTAAAATTTAGATCCTTCAGTCAAGGAGCCAGGCTACCTGCACAGCTGCCTTGCAGACCTCTGCAACTGCTTGAGAAGGTCTCCCTCAGGCAAAGAATAAACCACCAGCTCGTGCTCAGCTACATGACCTAAATTTGACCGAATGATAGGAGCATGCCAGTGGCACCGTGAGTGACAGCCAAGTGCCCGATTAGATTAGCGCCATTCCTTCTGACTTTGATAAGCAGCGCTGACAGTATCAGACCTGAGAACAGCTGGTTGAAAGTAATAAGCCAAAAGATCTGCATATCCGTTTGCATGTAAGTGAATGTGATGTACTTCATATTTATATTCAGCAGGGGATGTCGCATTATTCCTATCATTACGTTGCTCTTACTGCAGTCTCAGAGTAATTGTTTTATCGATATCGCAGTACACCTTCTGGAACTTTATACCGAAGAACTTGTTTGAGCAGTTCAGAAGAATTGCCAATTTTTACTTCCTCATCATATTTCTCGTCCAGGTGAGGCCCTCCGTTGATCTGTATTCCTGTGTCAGCTGCATGATTTCCCCTACACCGCAGGGTGATAAGTGGAGAAAATGACTGTTGTTTTCCTCCATCTGCACCCCCCTCCCCAAACTGCAGCTGATCATTGACACTCCCACCAGTCCCATCACCAGCGGTCTGCCCCTTTTCTTTGTAATCACAGTCACCGCCATCAAACAGGTAAGGCTGTTTCTACATGGGCCAGAATATACTTCTTAGTCAGGAATGTGACTAAAACTCTGTAATATTCAGTGAGGGGCATATTCAGTGCTCATATCCACTTGCCTCAGTTCTAACTGGAATAACATCAGCAATGAACAGCCAGGGTCACTCCTTCAGGCTCCCTGTTAAAGTTACTCAAGGATCAGGATTCCCATGTCCTTCTCCAAAATTCTTCACAATTGGTTGTGTGCACCTGCGCTCAGGGGATGTGGGTTTGGTCAAAATTTTTTTAATCAAATGGCTTCAGATGCCATATTCAATATGATGGGGGGGTGTTATAGTTGCACTTTTGAGTAAAACAAAGATTTTGTGGTTGTAGCCTTCAGTTTGTCTTGGTTCTTCTCAAAGCCCTTATGGGCTGACAGCATCTGCCAGATGGGGCCTTCCTGCTGGTACCATTCAGATTAGTGAGTCAGATGCCAGCGCTGATGCTGCCACAGTTTCACTCAGCATTCCAAAACTAGTAAATATGATTGGCACACATGGCGCAGCAAATCAGTCTGAATAATTTTGGCGGTTTTTTCTTCCGATAATTAAAGTGCTAAAAGGCCTGTCCAGTTTCTGACAGATGCAATTAGAAGAACTCCTTTGGCTAACTAACTCATTGCTGTATTAAATTATGTAGCATAATGGAATGCAACAATGATAAACTGAAGGAAAATATTCCATTATATTTCCAGTCAGCTGGAAATTAATGTTTTTATATTTGCGTCTTCTCGTATCTTCACCCCAGGGTTACGAGGACTGGCTGCGGCACAAGGCTGACAATGCCATCAACCAGTGCCCCGTCCACATCATCCAGCATGGCAAGGTGGTACGCAAACAGAGCTACAAGCTAAGGGTGAGGCTCACTCGTGGACCACCTTGCAGGATGTGGAAACATCATCTTGGTCTCTCTGCTGTTCATTCATGCCTCCAAATAAGTCATATTCATATCCATATATCTTGAAAATGGTATTACGCTGTTGCTCACACCTTAGCACATCTTTCCTTGAAAGCAAAACGTATCGTTAAAGTGTAAAACTTTTTCCCTCTGTTATGTGATATTAATGTATAACCCTGTGTGAGGAGGCCAGCAGTATAACTGACACTTTGCCGTCATATCCTGTTGTAGACACTGACAGATGGAGAAGGAGCCCAATTTAGTGTCCCACTTACAAATTGGCAGGAATGTCTTGGCGGCAGCAAAGGGGGGAATTAGCGGCTGTGCGTACATTACCCGCAGTCTAATCGAAATCCCTGCTAAGCCCCGAATGCCATCGGCCCCTTTCTCATCCTCTTATCTTAAAACATGGCACATTTGTCCTCGAGAAAAGCTTCATCTCTTAGCTCTCAGGACAGGTTGGAAAAATGACAGCTCCCACAGTGAGCCTGGTCTAGTTAATCTTATAGTTTACCTGAGTGTTTCGCACCATCTAACCTGTCATGTAGGTGTGGAGGTGCAGAGAATACAATTCAGAAACATTTACTGTTTTCAGAGTTTAACTGAAATGACTTCTCAAAAAAAATCAATAATAAAAATGAAAAAACAGTAATGGGGGGGAAAGAAACGTCATGTGCCCAGCCACTGAGGCTTTAGGATTTCATTCTTACTAAGCTGCGTGGCTTTAAATCTGTTGCATAATAGATAATCCTTTAAAAATGAACACAAAAAACGATAACGTAAATGTAATGAAGTCTGTATGGCCATGTATGTATTCTTGCGGTGGACGAGGTTACTTCATAACAACCATTTTTGATATTAACGTTTGATGTTTCTTTGAAAATATCCATCTACTTGGAAGATTGTGTTTTCTGCATTAATAAATGATGCTCAGCAATGTCTTTGTAAACAAATTCACTTGATTTAGGAGCAAAACCATTTTTATTACTTTGTCTCGTTTGTAGGAAATTTTATGCTCTTGAATTTTTTTTACCTTGCGCTTTGGGATGGAAACTTCAGTCTCTGATAACAGGCGAATATTTTTGTAATGCTACACTTCCATAGCATAGTGGTATTGACCAATTGACTAATCTGTAGTTGAGTGGAAAAAAATAATTACCGCAATATTACTTGACATCCCAGTATCGACCCAAACTGCACTGCTGTTCTCCTTTGGTAATGATAGCTGCTTTTGTCATCTCAGGTTGGGGACATTGTCCTGGTGAAGGAGGATGAAACATTCCCCTGTGACCTCATCCTCCTGTCTACAAGTCGAGATGATGGCACATGTTTTGTGACAACGGCAAGTCTGGATGGGGAATCAAGTCACAAGGTAAGGACCCTAGAGATGTCAACTGAGACCTTGTCACAGGTGGACAATTTCCTGCCTGTAGATGTAGATAAAGAACCTTCGGCTGCTGGAAAAGTCACAATCCTGGTGGGCATAATTCTTGTGTGATAGATAAAATGATAAAAGAAACTGCGAATATTAACAATTCTGGTCAGAGTCAATAGCGATCGAATTAGTAATCTTTAAATATAGGATTTTGTTTAATCCTTCTGATTTAAATGGTGCCAGACAAAGCACATACGAGTTATTAATAAATGTTTATCCTCTTTATTGGGGGGGCAGTTAGGTAACACACTTGTTCAGCATACACAGCATCTACTTTTCTCAGAGTTTTTCTGTTTTGCTGTTTTGAGGACAGAGAACAACCCTCATTCCTGTCATTCTCATCTCTCCTAATGTTTAAATTAAAACGCTAAATTGAAACAGTAAAATTTTGTGTGCTTTTTTACAACAAAAAAACATCTTCACCAAAACTGTGTAAACTCATTCCTTGTTAACTGCCTATAAAAAAAGATAATCCTATGACTTCCACATCCTTCAGATCATTGTCTACAGGCTAAGCTTATTAGTTTTAGCATTGGTTGTTATTATCATACAAATGTATAAGCCAGCACATAATGTAATTTAATGTTACTGGCAATGCACAATTTAACTCCAATATACAGTTCATGTTGTGAACATTCAGATGATGAATTTGTTAAAAAAAAAAAGAACATTTTCCAGTTCATGTATTTATTTTGAGTTGTACTTTCTTCACCTTTCGTGTCTAAAATTTCTGGCTGTTGCAGAGTAAAAATTGCCTGTATTTCCATGGCTAGCACCTAGCACTTAACCTAACATTACATTAGGCTCTAGAAATGTTACTATAGTACTTTATGTATTATCAGCTACTAACTAAACCTTACTGGGAAAATTGATTGTAGTTACAATTATGTACAAACATCCAGTCCAAGTAGTGCTCATAAAATCCTGACCCCCCCCAACTGTAACAGCAGTAATATGTTATATAATGGTTTTATGTTATGTCAAACATAGGCCTAGATTTTGTAAGAAATTACAATGAAGGAAAAAACTGAGGTTATCTTGTGAGTTATTTATGTATGCAATTTTTAATCAGCTGAGCCTAAGAATAAGAAAAACTCGGGTATAAAGAGGCATTTCTAATTTTCATTTTCTTTATGAAGTAACCCAGTGAAATATGACTGCGCTGAAGAATGGCTCATATCTGTGATTTTCTGGATGCAAGCAGCCAGTGTTTAAACACCTGATGTGTTTTACACCTTTGATCCTATTTATATTGTTCAACTCATGCTCTAGTACTGCTCTGAACATCACAACTCCCTGCTGCACCCCAGCTATAGCTGACCTGTTGCTTCTGTTTCCCACTGATTCACTGTTTGCCTATCCCTACAAGACCTACTATGCTGTACAGGACACCAAGTCATTCAACACAGAGCAAGAGGTGGACACACTGAGAGCCACCATTGAATGTGAACAACCGCAGCCTGACCTCTACAAGTGGGTGGCATGTTGTGCGAGTAGCCATGTGGAGATGTGAATAAACATAAAGCTGCCATGTAAAGTGTGTGTGTGTGTGTGTGTGTGTGTGTGTGTGTGTGTGTGTGTGTGTGTGTAAAAAGTAAACGTGTCAGTATGCATGCCTTTGTGTGGTTAATAGCCCTTGTGATGAAAAGTGAGACTAAACCCGCACGTGCAGAATGTAGGCACACAATTTGTTTGTTTATAGCTGCTGTGGGCTAAATAATGTTACATTCATTGCCAGGCTGGACCGCTGCCTGAATGCGTACCTTTTCTCTGGTTTCAGATTTGTGGGACGCATCAATATTTACCAGGACCGAGAAGAACCCATTGCTAGGTCAGTTCATCCCATTTCTTGCCCTGCCTCCCAGACAGGAAATTGATTTTACATTAAAATGGACGGATGCTGTATCGCCGACTTCATGGAAATGAGAGCTTTCCGTCCTTGTAGGGTTTTGTTATCATTGTTGCAACTTCCTGTTTTGCATATGTTATTACTAAATTGCGCTCAACATGCCGCCATTATGTATGCATGGACTCAGTACTTTATTATGCTGCGTACTAAACGTTATTTAAAAACAGGAAAATCTTCTATGAGCAGATGTACAGCTTAAATTTGGATTTGGATTCTTACACACAAAAATTTGGATTCTTACACACAAAAATCTTTCTGTTTTTAAAGAAATTAATTGGAGAAGTACGTAGTATTTCTGTTTTCCGCTACAGTCCAATAATTTATATTGAAAATGTGCTTTTACCCCCAAGGGAGGGACTTGCTCAGTCCTGCTCTGTGATAATGAGAGCAGCAAAACACATGTGCGAGGGCAACATGTTCACGATCGGTGCCCAGAGACCCCGGGTTTGGCTACACATAATTCATTTATTAGTCAGCATGCATTTTGAGATTTTTTTAATTATTCATGATGTGTTATTTACATGGAACTTTCTTTGCTTCTTGCTGAAGTTCAAACGTTTAATGTGATCATAAATTAAATATATAGAGCATTATTGTTTTCTAAATCTGTTTTTGCCTGTTGGAATAACCTGATTTGAATCAGGTTGGTTTTGGTCTCGGTTATGTTTTTTCAATGTGTTTTTTATTGGCTTTTCTGATTTTATCAATTTGATGCCAGCCTCAGTGACAGAGCTACATTATGTGTCCCCAAGGCAACTGTAATAGTTTTGAAGCATGAGATGTTTGAGCAAAAGACCTACGATTCTTTTGATCTGATGAGCATGTAAACCTCAAAGCTCATGACCATGTGAGTGAAGGTAATACTTTTTATTATTGTTTTTACTACGCCAGGCCTTTGGGATCTGAGAACGTGCTTCTTCGAGGAGCAACTCTGAAAAACACCGAATACATTTACGGTAACCATCTAACCATCCATGTTGCGCTGCGCCTCGATAATTCCTGGCTCACCAGCAGAGCGAAAACCATGTGCTGTTAATAAGAGGTCAACAAGACAAGACAACCCAAGATTCCTTCTGGTGATATTCTTGCCGCAAACCTTCATAAAATTTGATGAAATATTGCTCAAAATAAAATGTAAAATAAATTAATCTACATTTTGTACATGGTCAGCGATGCTTATCAGACACAGTCTGCATATTTTAAGCATCTATCTCCGAAGGTCTAAGATGTAACAGAGAACCATAACAGCAACAGCATGAGACCATAAATGGGGCAAAATATTGCTAGAAGACATCAATCATCCTTAACTGTTAATATTTATTTTACATAAGCTGGACTTCTTTTCCTTGGACTGAGGCCTAGAATCACCTCTCTTGCTAACACTGTTGTTCCTTTCTCAGCTGTGGGCATTTACACGGGCATGGAGACCAAGATGGCCCTCAATTACCAGTCCAAATCCCAGAAGCGGTCTGCAGTTGAAAAGTAAGACCTGCACTGGTACTATACCACTGACAGACACTTTCATCACCTGCCATCTACCTTGTTTATGTTGATACAGCTTTATTGATTTGATCCCTTTAAGTCAGCTGAAGGTTCTCAAGATAAAACCTATCAACAAGCACTACATGATTCATCAGTTTTACGATACCTTTGCCTCCATTCCTCACTTTCCCTTTTAAAAAGCTGTGCCGATACTGTTGTCAGATTACCTGTTTGCTGATTTGTGGAGTAGACTTGTTTTTTAAAAAAGAAAGCGATGAATAGTATGTGGAAATCTGACCACTCGCTCTCAACATGTAAAGTAATGTCCGCCTCTAGACCGAACTTACAGTACGTGTGCCCAACTTTTGCTCTAACTAACTAACTAAATCAACGTGATTCACGTGGATGCCCTTGTTGTTTTGCTGACGTCGTCTGTTTTTTGCCCTTAATGTAGTGCACAGAGCTCATGCAGGATGTCGCTCATAAGACTCAGTCAAATGAGGTTGTAGGGTAGCTGGCCTGAGCGTTGATTTGGTCTCACTTCAACTGCATGAATAAGTTTCCACGTTTTTCAACTGAGAGAGACCGAAACTGACAGCGCTCTTCAATTTTACTTTTATGCTGAACATCTTCTTTTTCCCCTCATGCAGGTCGATGAACGCCTTCCTGATTGTCTACCTGTGCATCCTACTCAGCAAAGCCCTGATCAATACAGTTCTGAAATATGCATGGCAAGCCAATCCCAACCGGGATGAGCCTTGGTACAATGAAAAGACAGAATCAGAGCGCCAGCGGCATGTGGTGTGTTTAAAAAAAAAAATCAGTTTCCTACAATTAGGTGCACCCCTTGTTGCTCTGGCTGAATGTGAATCTGTTCCCTCTCCTTCTGCAGCTGATCAGAGCGTTCACTGACTTCCTAGCCTTCATGGTACTCTTCAACTACATCATCCCCGTTTCCATGTATGTTACTGTGGAGATGCAGAAGTTCCTGGGGTCATACTTTATCACTTGGGATGACGAGATGTTTGATGATGAGCTTGGAGAGGGTGCGCTGGTCAATACATCGGATCTCAATGAAGAGCTGGGGCAGGTATGTGGGACATAACACAACCAAGTCCTGAATGTGGCGAGACGCTAAGCTGCTTATAAGATGGCGAAAGGTACTTCTTTGCAAACAAAATATACATGGGTTTGAAGTTCTCACTAACATATAGACAGATTAAAAACTGTATTAATGCTGAGGTAGGATTGTAGATATCTTTGGGGAAAAAAAAAGATGAAGAGCCCAGGTGCCATTTGGCCTACTAACTGAGGACTGGACATGTATAGAGGGGCCCATTTGCCAACTAACTAATCCCCAACGTCCTGCCACACCTCCACTACCCAGGTGGAATACGTCTTCACCGACAAGACTGGTACACTGACGGAGAACAACATGGAGTTCATTGAATGCTGTGTGGATGGCCATGTATATGTTCCTCATGCCATCTGCAACGGGCAGATCCTTTCTGGAGCTTCAGGGATCGACATGATCGACTCCTCTCCTGGGCCTAATGGAAAGGTGAGAAGCAGGCTGTGTCACAGATTGATGTCACCATTGGAGTCTGTTCTTACTACATATTTATTCATTTCCTGATACTTCATAGTCATCGGTCTAAATACACTTTTTATATTGAATCTTCTTGATAAATTTTCAAATGGAAACAAAAATTTCTCGGTATTAAGGTACTGTGGCTTCCACCCTGATATCAGTGACACCCCACTTTGTGTTCTGCTACCCTCTTCTCATCTTGACACCCCCATCACTAGGAGTACGAGGAGTTGTTCTTTCGTGCCCTCTGCCTCTGCCACACAGTGCAGGTGAAGGAGGAGGAGACAGTCGATGGCATCAAGCGGGGCATCCACCAAGGCAAGGGCACCTCCTTCTACATCTCCTCCTCACCTGACGAGGTGGCTCTAGTGGAGGGCATGAAAAGGTGAGCCCATCTCATATTGGTTGCAGAAAATGACTGTGTTTGAAATCTGGCTAGGCTACTGAAGTTGCCTTTATTGCAGTTTTATTCCTGCTTATGTTTTTAACGCCTCCCTTTCTCTGTAGACTGGGATTCACCTACTTACGACTGAAAGATAATCACATGGAAATCCTGAACAGGGAGGATGAAATTGAGAGGTGGGATTTGTTTGTATGAGTTGTAAACAAACTGCTCACAGGTTGTGTGTGTGCTGTTATTTAAATATTTAATGTTTTTACTTCAGCAGCTACAGGTCAGGGTTCCGTTCTTATGGGCCAGTTTTAGCGGTCTGTGCTTGTGATGAGCATGCAATGGCTCATGTTTCAAATTCTGCAACCACGTTCAGTGGTGACTAGCCTGTTAACAAGGGCAATGACTTTACACTCCCAGCAACTATTCCAGAATGTTCAATCTGAAAAGACTAATGTGTTAGGTGGAAGTCATCCTTTGAGGCAACCTCTTTTGCCAGAGCAATACTATGCACTGATCAATAGCTTTCACGCTCCAGTTGATGTCAGCAGCAGCTATGCATATTGACAGTATTACAGTAGACTGGAAATGGAAACCTTGGTCCAGGAAGGCAAGTGCAGGCCCATCCCACAGTGATCATTCCCTCCTGGGATTTGCAGGCTGGTCTCCCACTGCAATTTTTCCTACTGAGACTAGTTGTACGCCTACACCTTTTGACTGAGCTCACCAACCACTGAAATTATTTTTCCTCATAGAAAAACCTGTCCCAGCCTTTCATCCCCTTCCTGCAGGGTTCAAAAGGCAGATGACAACCCTAGAGCAGTGATAAGCATCTATTTGCAGTTGTTTTTCTATGTTTACCTTCATCTTATGGAATGTTCACTTACAGTACGGAGACAAGAAACCTTTGAAAACCTTCAGAAGTCATCAAATATACTGACCTTTGAGTACTGGCATCCACCCTGTGATAATGTGGGGAGTGATTCACCTCATGCATGCAATGATGAACTCCCTTTGTTTTCTGTGACCCTCACTAGGTTTGAGCTCCTGGAAGTGCTCAACTTTGACTCAGTCCGGAGGAGGATGAGTGTCATTGTGCGCTCGAGCACAGGTAATGTCCCCTGATGGCCACACAGCTCGTAGCACCTGTCCTTATCTGGTCTATCAGAAAAGATCCCTAGGTTGATGGCTATGTACCACAGTTGAACCCAAGAACGCACTGGCATGTCAACACTACTTTCAGGCCAGCCAGCCAAACCAGCAAAACAACAAGGGCATCCACGTGAATCACGTTGATTTAGTTAGTTAGTTAAAGCAAAAGTTGGGCACACGTACTGTAACTCAGTAAATATCAAAAGTGTCACATCTCATGTTGGTGTGTTCCTGTTCTCATGGTCTGCAGGGGAGTTTTATCTGTTCTGTAAAGGAGCCGACTCCTCCATCTTCCCCAGGGTGATCTCAGGGAAAGTGGAGCAGGTCCGAGCACGAGTGGAGCATAATGCTGTGGTGAGTTTTGCACATCTAACTGCTGCCATTCACTGTTTCATTCCTTTTCTGATTGAAGACACCTGACCTGCGCAAAACATTAAAGCAGGGAGGGGCAGGGTGGTGGTTGTATAATCTCACTGCATGAAGGGGTACTGGTATAGTGACTCTGAGTGAGAGGGCATTCCTAGGTGGTGGCATCACACATAGCTTCCAATCCACCCTACAAACCTAAAAAAGTTTTCTACCCTGTTTATTGATACACAATCTGAGCTGTGCACAGAGGGATCATGAAAATACCTCTGTCAAAGCCTTAAAAGATGTGTGAGAAGCGTGTGTGTTTGGTGGCATTTTTGATTTGGAAAGGCCTCCATTTAGAAATGCAGGAGCTCATGTGCATCTCGTGACCCACTTTCCTTCTGCTCAGGGGATCCTTGAAGCACACCTGCGCGCCTCTCTGTCGCAGCCTCTCTGTCCCAAAAATCACACTGTACTCCTTATTAGTAGGGCAGCTGACCTCCAGCATCTCCAGTTGGCACACAGAGAGTAAATACAGCTTTCACAGACACACTGCACAGAGCTGTAGGTTTTACAACTGCTGTACCTTTGATACCTGGGATGAGGTTAGTGAGAATCTTAAATAATTTTCCAGAAGCACTTAGAGAGGAATCTCAACGACTGGTGCACTGGGTTCTGCATCCTTTGTGGTAACAACCCCCCCGCAACCATGTGACCTTGTGATGGGTGGCTATCTGCAGGAAGGCCTGCGGACGCTATGTGTGGCCTACAAGCTGCTGACCCTGGAGGAGTACCAGGATATCTGCCAGCTTCTGGAAAGTGCCAAGCTGGCCCTGCAGGACAGGGACAAGAAGCTGCTTGAGGCGTATGATGCCATTGAGAGGGACTTCATCCTACTTGGGGCCACTGCTGTGGAGGACAGGTACAGAGCAAGTGGAGGTGTGCATATCTGGGCTTGGTGGAAGCCACAATGAATCTGATAAAGGATCATAAAGGCTTCAGAATTTCTCTGTTAGGCTCATGGTTGTCTCGTGTCCTGATGTACCTTACTGGAAGAGTAACTTATAGTAGGGAGACACTCCAGGGAGCTTGAAACACTGGTAATTTTAGTGGGGTACCATATATGGAGTGATCCAGCCCCGTGTAAAGAGCATTATGGGATGTATTGTTGTTGCCTTGTTATCAGAATCCCAATGTGCATAGCTGAGGTAGCAGAAAACACTCCGTTGTGTTGTGTAAAACATGTCATCAATGGTTTGCCAGCATTTTGCATACATGTTTCAGTTAATAAGACTTTCAGCAGCTTTAATTCAAGAGGCCCCAGACCATGTACTCACCTCCCATCATTTAATGGTGATGTAAAGACATTACAAACCCATTTGTATCTGTCTTTGCTTCACATTAATTGCCTGATCGATACTGTTGGTTATTTAATGCTTTTCATGATTAGTAATGAAGTTATGTGTACGCTATGCAGAGACCAGAGGGGTGGTGACAGCGGTGCATCAGCCTCCAGCGTACAGGCAACTGCCAAAATAACAACAGGTCCCCATGACCAGCAGTGGGGAAACAATGCTGTAGATTGTTTAAATTACCAGCACTATTTATGTCTGTGCCCTAAAAACAACACAAGGACTGCATCAAACTCATATTATTGACCCAGCTAAAAGCATGCAGCGGCTTCACATTTGTTCAGATACGGATCAATAAGGGGAAAATTGTTTCGAGAGACTGGCCATTACTGCATTACGCAGTACATAACCGATTAACAAAGGGTCGATATCTTTATCTTTCTCCTGTTTTGACATTTCTATTGAATTTCTTTTGGTGGTTTAAATTATTTGGTCTTTGTCTCCTTTTTTAGTCTGACATTTTCCTTTCTTCATTATACTTTGATTTAGATTGACTTCTATGTCCTTTTCTATTGTGAGAATGTGCTGGAAGGGTGAATAAGGAATTTGCTACTGGATTGGTTGATTGTCTGGCCTCTTCAGACTCCAGGACAAGGCGGCAGACACCATCGAGTCCCTACACAAGGCTGGGATGAAGGTGTGGGTGTTGACAGGGGACAAGATGGAGACAGCAGCAGCCACCTGCTATGCCAGCAAGCTGTTCCGGCACAGCACACAAATCTTGGAGCTGACCACCAAGCGCACGGAGGAGCAGAACCTTCACGACGTGCTGTTTGACCTCAGTAGGACTGTGCTCAGGCAGCATGGCAGTCTTACTCGGGACACCTTCTCGGGGTGTGTGCATGTTCCCTGGCCTGCTCTGCCAACCAAGTCTTCGCACACTATGGCACAGGGTTGCTTTACTTGCCCAGGACATTTGTCCTTCAGGCTGCATTGGCTTTCACTCATCATTTTTGAGGTTTAATCATGTGGAAGCATCGCTAATGCTTAAGAACATAAAGAAACTGTACAGCCCTTTTTGAGTACCTGGAGTTGCTGCAGAATGACTGCATCAATGCCCTTTTTGGCTAAAAATTGTGCTGAGGCAGTTAACTGATATTGAGGATTAAAAGAAATATACGTAACTATAAATGGGGATTGGGGTGGTTGAAGTTGATGTATAAAGTAGGTTAGAAACTCACAGTTTCTTGTGTCCCCATAGCCTCTCCAGTGAGTTCCAGGACTACGGGCTCATCATCGACGGGGCTACGCTCACAGCAGTGATGAAACCGGAACAGGATGGTGGTACAGGGAACTACAAGGAGATCTTTCTGGATATCTGCCGGAACTGCAGTGCTGTGCTGTGTTGCCGCATGGCTCCCCTGCAGAAAGCACAGGTCAGATGTCACTTCCTGTGGACTCACTTTGTCACTTGTAGCTTTAGGTGTGGTGCTAAGCATCAGATATAGGAATGCAGTTGCTGGGTAGTGGGATCAGCAACAGATGGTGGACAAGGTTGGACTTACTAGTGGATTAAAAGCATTTTTTTGTACAATTTTAAAACATTTCATCTCCTAAACATGCACACAAACACACCCACACATTCCATCAGTGCTCAAAAAGAAAGCATCTTGGTTCTTGGATGAGGAATTTTCTGCTATCCTCAATGCAGTCTTGTTATATTTCACAGCAGGGGGTCATGCTTTCTGCTTTCCATGCTCTACAGCTCCACGGTCAACAGTGAGGGTTCCACTGGCCCACATTAATGACCATTATGAATGTCACAGCGGGCATGGGTGACACGGTAACACTGTGTGACGGTGTTGATTGTAAATTTCAGCAAACCTCCCTGCTGTAAAGGGTGACCCTGCTGAACTCCCCAGCTGTGCTGGTAAAGGAAAATGGAATTAGGCATCATGCTAAATGGTAATGGAACAAAAGGGTAAATGTGTAAAACTTCTAGAGTTCAAAAGTCTCCCTTTGTTTTTACCACTGCCTCAATCTTCAAAGGTACCTTGGGGCAAATGAAAAAGTGGGATTGCTGAGTTAGTTGTAAGCAGTGTCTTTCATTACAGATAGTAAAACTGATCAAGTTCTCAAAGGAACATCCAATCACGCTGGCCATTGGAGATGGGGCCAATGATGTCAGCATGATCCTTGAGGCTCACGTGGGCATAGGTATTCACTGTCTGTTCCACTGCTGCTCCACGCCATGTAAATGAATGTGCTTTTAACTACGCTGAGCTCATCTTCAGATGCTAATGAATTTAAAAATGCCTGACTGGTTTCTTTTCTAAAGGCATCATGGGAAAAGAAGGCCGTCAGGCAGCCCGAAACAGTGACTATGCAATCCCAAAATTCAAACACTTGAAAAAGATGTTGCTGGTCCATGGGCATTACTACTACATCCGAATCGCAGAGCTGGTGCAGTACTTCTTCTACAAGGTGACTACTTCCTTCACGGGTTGAGAGAAACCTCAATGGCAGATAAGGGCATCAGATGTATTTGAGCAGAGACAGACTGGAACTAACTGTCCTGCTTCTGGCTCTTTCCTTGGGCAAGAAACTCACTGTGGTTCTCTCCCACAGAATGTCTGCTTCATCTTCCCCCAGTTCCTCTACCAGTTCTTCTGTGGTTTCTCACAACAGGTACCTGGCCAAAATCCACAAACACTGCCCCAAACTGTGCTACACACACACACCCTCCTACTATGACTCAAGGAATTAATTTTATTCACTCTAGAGAATATATGTTTAAATATGTCCTCCAGAAGGTCCATTCTACAGTGCTAGGGCCTTATAGGGGACATTCCATGCTTTTAAATGATGCTACATCCAAAAACCCTCCAAGAACCCCAGAAGTCCCATCCATCTTGTTGGGTCTCAGGAAGTTACACACACACTTTCAGAAGTGAAACATCTCCAAAGTCTGGTGGATGCACCAATTCACTGAGACCAGTGGCGGCTCTGTGTTTTGTCTTGTGACCTCCAGCCGTTATATGACACAGCCTATCTCACGCTGTACAACATCAGCTTCACCTCCCTGCCCATCCTGCTGTACAGCCTCATTGAGCAGCACATTAACATGGACATCCTGAAGAGAGACCCATCTCTGTACAGGTGAGAATATGATGGGAGGTCTGCATCTATCCCAGCAGGCAGTGCTGTGTATTGTGGTATCACACTTCTCCGTGCATAATATGGAAGTGGCATCAACAACAAAAACAAAGTTACAGAATAAATAGATTTTTGCTGTTGACATTGTTTTTCTCCTTTGTCAGAGACATTGCCAAGAACTCCCTCCTTCGCTGGAGGTCCTTCGCCTACTGGACGTTCCTGGGGGTTTTTGATGCAGTGGTGTTCTTCTTTGGTGCTTATTTCCTTTTTGACAACACCACCTTCACCAGCAATGGACAGGTGAGCCCTTGGGATCGGTCAGATACCACTTCTGAACTTCGAGTGGAGGTCACCAGCCTTCACGAGGTGGCAGGGTAAACTAAATGTGATCTTTCACAGGGCGCTTTTACCGTGAAGGATTGGGCCCTGAGGCAGTGTTGGACACAGGCTTGCAAAGCTCTAAAATGTCGATTCAACCCTTGTTGAGTCTCAGTCGTAAAAATGTTACTGGGGTCTCCATTAAATCTACAGCTTGCTAGCACTTGAGTTCCAGACACCCCTCTCTGCGCTGTTTATTTAAATCATATTAGCCTTTTTGATTGCAGTTTTGTCTTTGTTTTTCAGTTTTAACATCCTAATTTCTTTACTTTTTTGTCCTTATTTCCCCCTTCTTCCTCCTCCTATTCCTGCCCTTTCCTGTTTCTTTGGCTTTTTTGCTTCTCTTCTACTCTTCAGCTAATGACCACCAACACGCAGATGGTAAGCCTGTTCCCCCTCTGTCTGTCCTTCAGTTTTTGGTTCGCCACCCACTTGCCCTCTCCCCTTCCCCAACTTAGGCAGACCCCTGCAGTGCACACTACTTGGCATACACGTAAACCTCTCTGGTCTCCTAACCGTATGTCACCTCCCCAACTCCAGCACCCCTCACCCCTGTTTCAGACTTTAGTAGGTCTTCCATTTATGTCCTCCTGTTCCATTTTTGTAACTTAGCAATAGAGGTTTTTCTTCTGTGTTGCGCCCAGTTGTGCCAGGCAGTTGGCACCAGCAGTCACGTGTGCCGCATTAGAAAGACTTTACCTCCAAAAATCCTCCTACAAAAGCAGGACCAGCAGTTCAACAACGCGACTTTGCAGCAGTTCTCAGTGAAATGTGACCAAGTGCTAACTTTTTACGAATGGAGAAAATCTACACCAAGAGTTCAGAAATCACGCAGCTTGAAGCGTAACCAAGAATCCAGATTCAATGGCTTTTATTAATGCATGTCAAAGGAAAAAGGAACAGGTAATAAATTAAAACGGTTTGTAATACGAAGCGTTTTGTGACTATAAATATCAAAGTGGTAAAACAGGCTCATTCCTTCTTACCTCTCCTTTCAGTCCAAGTAATATTTCAAATTGAAACAATATTTAATGCCAAAGTATTATTTAACATTACAGTGCAGCTGGTCTTGCTATAACAAAATTTAAATAAAGTCTAGCTGGGCTGGAGCTTTCAAAACAGGTACTTATTTTATTTACCTGAGCAAAATTAATAAATATTAAATGATATTGATGTGACACTGTATGCAAATCCTAAATTTAACAAAGAAACAAGCAGTGTCTGATGTAGTGTCATGAAAACCGTAACAGGTTTGGGTCTCAGAAAAGATGGACCCGCTGCGGTTTGGATGATGAAGCCTTGATGAATGAGTTGAAAAGGAAATGTTATTGATGCGGAGACCCACAGGCAGCCCTGTGTTCTGTGCAGGTGTGAAGGGCAGCATTGGGCCTCACAACAAGTGTTGAGAGGCGTGACGTTTGTTGCATTGTGGTACGCAGCCGCTTGTGGGTGTTAAAGACGTCACGTTACACCTCTTCCAAATCCCCCCCCCATGGTGTATTTTCTACAACAACGTCAGTTGCTAACACTAGAGGCCCAGGGAGAAGATTTTAACCTTGATGACATCATTCTTATTAACAAGGTATAAAATACTAGGGCAGAATCTAAGGCTTTCGCTGGTTGTTACTTAGTGCACAGAGCCCAGTGTTTCAGCTGTAAAACCAGTTCTAATCCAACTGAGCATTCGGAGAAACCAGCAGGTACATAACAGTGCATCAGGTGTCTCAGTGAAAGCGAGGACATTGCCTTTAACCGGACTCCATTCATAAATCATTTCTGCAGTTGACCTGTAACAACACCTTGTGTCCTACATATGCATTTATTTGTAAATTCTTAGGTGCCCCTTAGCTGCTTTTTATTTCATAAAACATTTTCATGAGCTGGACTGCCAGCAGGGACAAAACAAGAGACACCTTAAATAGTACCGAATAAAAACTTTACCGCTGGCTTCGTCTGAGCCAGTTGTGTGATTTTGGTTGGTATTTGCTATCTCCTCTAACCCTTTAAGGGGAACGAGGGAATGAGAATATCAGAATAATGTCTTATTATTATTAAAATGTGTACTCTTTGCAGATGTTTGGAAACTGGACTTTTGGGACTCTTGTCTTCACTGTACTGGTTTTCACAGTCACCCTAAAGGTAATAATAATTTGTTCTAGTGATGAAATTGTCTAAATACCTGCAATAGAAATGCATGCACTTTCATCCAACAGTTCAGCTTGGTGACAATGCCTCCATCTTATTCTCCTGCATTTTCTCCCACAGCTGGCTCTGGACACACACTACTGGACATGGATCAACCACTTTGTCATTTGGGGGTCGTTGCTTTTCTATGTTATTTTTTCCCTGTTGTGGGGAGGCATCATTTGGTCAGTTTCACCTACTTGACACTTGATGTTGTCTTGTGCTGTATACACTTGTCAGTTTAGGAAAAATGAGCAAGAAAGTAGCGTTAGACAGATTGATTGTGCTGTTGGGGAGCTGGCTTGGCTTCTCATGTGGCTCCATTTCCCATTTGGCCTCCCACAGGCCTTTCCTGAACTACCAGCGGATGTACTACGTGTTCATGCAGATGCTGTCCAGTGGGCCCGCCTGGCTCTGCATCATCCTGCTCATTACAGTGAGCCTGCTGCCCGATGTGGTGAAGAAGGTCCTGTGCCGTGCCATGTGGCCCACCACCACTGAGCGCATCCAGGTAGGCTGTGCCTTTACCCTGCACCTCCGTTCGTATATAAAAATGCAAATACTATAACAGGGAATCGGTGTACTGTTTAAAAGTAAATCTTTAAGTGCAAATGAAATACAGTCAGTGGTAAGAGAGAAGCCTGTTGTTTTGGGAGGTTGAATACAATAAAATACCTGGATGCATGGATAAAACTACAGAAAAGTATAATCCTGGAATGTGTTTTTTCCTGATCCCTGTCACTATTAGCAAAGACAAGTTTTTAACAAAAAGGATCCTGCCTGCGAAAGGAAAACTGCCAGCAGTCCTACTTTAATTTTTCTGTTTTTTAACATTTTCGACTTTCATGCTTTTCCTTTCATTTAGAGCCTTATATTTTTGCACACTGTGGTTCTGAAATGGATTATAAAATGCCGTTCAAGTGAGGTCGAAAGACGGTGTGGTTTTTGAAGGAGATTATGTCCTCCTCACCGGAGGCAGCATAGACGAATATTACAGAGCAGCGTGCTTCTGTGATCGGCCTCTGAATAATTTCATTCTCAAGCATATATCGCATCTGTTTGCGTTCAGTCCCCAGGCAAACAATTGTCTACACTTCCCTTACAAAACGCTGTACAGAAAAGCGTGCATATGATGGATACAAACATAAGCTGTAACAACAGAGACGGCAGACCTGCTCCATATTTTAGCCGCAAAAAAGGCAACCTGTCAATTACACTTATGCATATCTGTATGGATTTATTGTTCTGCTTTATTCTTTCACTTTTTGCATTGTGCTGACACTGCCAATTTGTATGTGAGGTGTATGTTAGAGAAAAACTGAGCATCTGTATTAATGATTTTTGCCCCTTGTTTCCTTCACTGCGGCCCTTACTTGCTGACTCCACCCTGCTACGCCTGTGTGTGTCCATAACCTCTGACCTCTGCATCCGGCTCTGTCTCCTGGGATATGGCAGACAAAGCGAAAGTGCCTTAATGTTGAGCAGTCCACCATTTTTATGCTATCTCAGACCTCCAGCAGTATAAGTTTCTAATGGAACCGGAGGTGACTGTCAAAAAGCCTTTCTGCATGAAGCCACGTTTGTATTCCCAGGTCATCCAGTCAAGGCTCAGGCTGTTACTTTTTTCCTATTTCTTGTATTTCTCACTGGACTCCCACATCCCTGGAAGTCTCACTGAGCGCAAGTCCAGTCTGCTTGCTTCACAACACCTTCAGTTTGCTTGGTTGAGGCCACAAAGTACCTCGAGATGTGGTCAAATTTTTAATAACACCAACAAGCTGTGATGAGCTGGTGAGAATGGCATCTTCACCATCTGGCAGAGACTAAACTTATTTCTTAGAACTAGAAACATACCAGCAAATTGGTGCAACTGACTACAAGTTGGATTGTGTCTGTGTTGTAAGTGACAAGAGGAGAAATTTAGTGAGTGAAAAACAATGAAACTATACTCTCATAGTGAAAATAAATGTGACACCAGAACAAGTTATTTAAATTCTGCAACAGTCCTGAGCCATCACCGAGGAGACCTGAAGTTACATGCATGTGTCCTACCTCACCATTCATTCTTGTCCTGGTCCACCAGCTGCATGTTGGAAGATTTTTGCGCTCATGTTTGTTTTTCTGTCTATGTAAGTGAGATCTATTCACGTCGGACTTGCTGCAAAGCCACCTGCAGAAAATAGATGAATAAAAGTAAGAGGGGGAAAGCAGAGGAAGAGATAGGTCCTCCCTCAGCTCTGAGAAGACCGGTCAAATGAGTCTCTCGGTGGCTGCGTGAAACTGAAGTGCACTGGATGCTTCTCACACAAACTTATACTGTGGCCCTAGGGTTCATCGCAGGGAGGCTAAGGTCCGATGTGAAAGGTCATGCTCATTCTTAAAATCAATGTCGGTTCGCTGTGTAAATGTTCTCCTTCTTTGTATCACTGGGTTAAAAGTTTGGCCTGATTGTCCTGATTTCAGCAGGACTGTTTTGTGTGTGTGTGTGTGTGTGTGTGTGTGTGTGGGGGAGTGGCTGGGCCTCAAAAAAGTCGTCATCCTTATGGTTGAATAAGCGATCTCATGAATCTCCAGACAGAAGTCCATTTTCAAGCAGAAAGATAAAACAGAGGAAGGGAATCAGGGAGTGAATGCCAAGCAGCTGTGTGATGGCTGACCTGTAGGAACAGCTAAGGAGGAGTCAAAGGACTAAGAAAAGATGGGATGGGATGAGATGGGATGTAACTGCAGGGGGTCTGACACTGAGACAAGGGGTGTGGGTCTGTGCATGTGTATTTAACCTAAAGAGCGCAAAACCAGGTGTATTAACCACAGGGTCACTGGTGGGCTCCTCTTCTCTCACCACTTTCCTGTTACTGCTTTTGGACCTGATATCCATGTACTGATGTCACTGGCTGCTCCTCTGTGTGTTTATTGGCACCTCTGCAAAGGAGAAGATGCCAGAGGGTCCACAGAGTCCTGTGTGGGGCACTACAGTTCCAGCAGCCCTTGCTTAAGTGTCTCTGTTCCCTGCTGTTCACAGAAGATGAAGGCAGATAGACCCTTTGAGCGAGTGCACACACACAGCCAGGACTCGCTCCTGGATGGGCCTCAATCCAGCCCCGAGGCCTAGCAGTACCATGGTAACCATGGGGGGAGTGTTTGCTGTGTGCTGTGAGCTTCTCTTTATAGGTGGGAGGAGAAGGAGGAGGAGTACCTGGCTGATAGGTTGACTTGGTTGGTCTTCTTTCAGGTTGGGTGGCCCTGAGGCCTGGTCTTTTCTTCAACGCTCATACACATGCATGCTGGGATGGGATAACCTCACATCTTAATGGCTGTTCCTTCCCAGATGGTTCACTTTCCCTCCTTTGCCCCAACAACAGCATCCCTAGAGACCAACAGCTTCTGTTCTGAACAGTCAGAACAAGAACAACAGAGAACTTCAAGCTGAAATAAGACAATCAGATTGTGTCACATATTTCAAGCCATCACCAGGCTTGAATTTTATTCCCTGGCGGCCAGAGCTTAGCAGTAAGAGCTGCTGCTGCTGCCCCCTAGTGTCGGCAGTGATGTTGCAGGCAGAGGGAAGTGTGTTGGAAATAATTTGGCTTCAAGTGCAATGAAAAGAAAGTCGCCCTTCCTGGTGCTGCTGTTTATCAAAGATGGGCTTCTCAGTCTTTATTAAACAGTGAAGTGTTGCCTGGAAACCATGGGGTAGATGAACGAATAGCTTTTTAGAAGAGGACTGCGATGTAACCATCAGTGCATGAACACACACGGCCCCTTACGTTCACTTTGGAGGAATTTCTCCCAGAGCATAATTGGAAGTGGCTTCTGGAGTAGAGTGTTGAGGAGATACAGTCTGGCTGGGATTCCCTGGAGAGAAGCTAAAACAGGCTGGCTTTTACAGCCTATGCTTGCGGACACAGAATCCTTGAGCAGAGGGGGTGTGAATGCAACCTGCGACATGATGGGGTTCGGCAGAAAAGATTTCAGCAGTTCAGCAAATCATATTTCAGCTGACCATTTGCTAGGCTATTAGGAGCTGACATCTGCTCTGTTTTTATAACATAACGAAACGTTCACATCACTATGACAATAAGACACAGCTATTTACAAAATCCTGCCATACGATATCAGAGGGGTGCTGAATGCTGGAGGCCCTGGGAAAGGACAGCTTGTTGTGTCAGAGTAGCTGCATGTCTCCAACATGGCTGACGCTGCACTACACACTCCTGGGGGTGGGCTGCCTACACGCTTGAAGAGGTTTTTTTGTACATCAGCCGTGTGTCACACTCTGCTTGCATGTGTGTATGGCCTGTGCTTGTAGCTGGAATGTGCTCAGTGCCGCTGATGGTCCTGTCATCCCCCCTGCAGAACGCGGACAAGCTGTACCAGGGGCACCTGTCGGAGTTTACGCCACTGTCCTCGATGCACATGTCCCGCCACAAGGCCGCCGACATCCACCGCCTCAACCCCAGAAGGTGTGAGCACCCTTCCAAAAAGCTGATGTACACGCACTGGGGAGGCGGTGCCGATTACTGCACCTTTAGCTCCTCCCTTGGGCACTTTGGTTCCCCATCTGCTTATGGCTGGGTGGGGCACGAAACCTCAGTGTAGCCCACGCTTTGCTTACCAATGCCTTTAGAAACAAGTAGCAAACAAACAAGTAAACAAGCTAACCCTGTGAAGGTGGCTGCTTTGCAAACGTCAGTGACCTTGGCCTGCAAGCTGGGGGGACTCACATCTGCTCACACTGGTGACTGTAGGCTCATAGCTGCCCCCCAACCCTGTGGTGTGTGTTATGTGTGGGCCCACCGCACACCCCAGGACTGCCCACCTCCAGCCCCTGCAATGCTGCAGTCAGAACTTGAGCCCTGTGTGACTCCCATCCTGCTCTGCAGCCCCCACCCCAGCCCTACCGCCTCCCCTCCCCTATCCAGGTGAAATTACTTGAATCAAAATCTGGCATTAGGAGCCTTCTGATCAACTGTCTGTTTTCCATGTCCAGCATGAAAGAGGAACTGCCGTCTTTCTGCATTTGCACTGACTGAGAAGCTCTGTGTCCCTTTGTTTGGCTGACCTGTTTTTCTTTTTTCCTTTCTTTTTCTTTTCCTGCTGCTTGTAGAACAAACTGGTGTTGCCTTTGTGCAAATCTTTTGTCAAGAAACACTCCATAGGACTGTGTCTTATCATCTTTCGTTGTAAGTCTGTAGACCAAGCTAGTGTGGCCTTTGTAGACTCTGGTGTGCGTTTTGTGCGTGTGTGTGTATGTGTGTAAGAAAGAGAGAGGAACTCAGAGAGACCCTCTGCTTGGAAGTCTGCTGTAACTAGATTGTCACATTGTGGGTGTCATTGGCCCTGATTGTGCATCGTCTGATGCAGGTCACGTAGAAATTAAACATGCACTTCACATTTATGTAGAAACTTCTTCTTGTTAGCGCTAACCAAACTATAACCATTCATTCTGGACTCACATTTGTGTATAAAATAATCTACAGCTATGGGACTGCTAAGTGCACTGTGGATGTAAAAAATGATTGTCACACTATGTTTGTCAAATTTTCTTCAAGGACACCGACATATATTGAGCAAGTGATCTTGTAACAGTTTTCCCAGCTACTGTCTCGCAAGTGTCAGGAAGTTGCCATGGAGACACAGCTCTAAGTTGTGACGCTCTACAGCTGTTTGCCACCTGTAGCCATGGCACCCAGTCGACATTGAGAGAGAGAGAGAGAGAGAGAGAGAGAGAGAGAGAGAGAGACATATTGCTCTGTGCTGCTGCTCCTGTACTGTCCTCCCCACGTCCACATCAAGCTGAATGTTGTGTGTGTTGTCCAGTAGTCTCATGTCGTTGAAACTTAGCACTGGTGTCTGACAAATATTGCTCTGCCTTAATACTACAGTGTTTCCTTTCTGTTACATGGTAGTTTGAAAAGTGTACACAGACACGCGCGAGTTTTGGGCTTATGCCTTTTGCTGGGACTTACAGTGAGGAACGGGCATTTTGAAGAATTATACGCTCGTACCATCCTGCCTTAAAATAGCCGCAGCTCCATCGGTGTTGGGGGGGGGCTTGGGTGTGATGCACTGCAGCTAAGGTGAGGACTACAAAACACTCCGTTTCCACGCCCTCATTTTGTGGCGTCATGGTAAACGCGACTTCCCTCCAGTCCATCTCGCGACTCCGTCACTGCCGAGTGCTTTGCACCTGATACCCCGTCTCTGGCGTCTTCAGCGCTCATCATCCTTCATCCATCTAACCGCTAGACTGCTGCACTGTTGCTTTCATTATTACCAGGTTTTGTCTGTTTGTGTGTGTATCGGGGGGTGATCGTGATCTAAATGCTGTTTTTAGCCCCTCGACAGTCACTCTGTGCACTACTCGCCTCTAGTGCAAACATCTTATGCTCCTCATTTGTCTGACCTGAGCTCTGGCTCACCTTTCAGTTTGTCTCCATCCCCTCTGATGGTTTTCTTTCGTTTTTCTCCTTTTCGTTGTCCGTGTGTAGCCGTGTCTGGGCATCTGTGTGCTTCATGGTCCGCCAACCTGTCCTGTCTGTTCACAAACTCCCTCTCGCACCTCACGGCCCCTGTGGCCCTCTTGTCGCCAGACATGGTATTGCTGTACTACTGTTTTGCTCACTCACTCCCCCTTGTGATCAGAAGACGCACAGCTTCTTGTGGACAGGTCCTGTACTGCTGTTCTACTACTCACTTACGCCCTCCTGTGGACACGCACCGTAAGGCGCTGTTCCAGCACGTAAGAAACAGAATGTGTTGCAGTGTCGGAAGCAGACGGGTGGCAACACTGAAGACCAAGTTAATGTTTCTGTACAAATTGTTAGTTGCTTTATAGCCGTTGCCTTCTCGTAAAAGTATAATTATGCTGTATTTAAGTAAGATTGTTTTTTTACACAGTCATCTAGAAGGTTGGGAGGGGGTAAATTCTGAAAATGTATTCAATTAATTGTTTTAAGTTGTCATGGTTTCAAAAACTTGAAAGTGCTTCATACATATAATGTACCACATAATGATATATTAGTATGTCATTAACTGTAAATTCAGTTTGTATATTAAAAAGGGTGGCGAATGTTATAGACCTTTGGGGAGGCAGTGATGAGAAAAGTTGTCATTTGACAGAATTTCAATTCAAAAGCCACAGTGTCAATCAAAATCACAACATGTGTTTAGTAATAAATTTATTTCAATTGTGAGGATGACAAAAATGAAATGCATATGTTTAAAAAACCAAGTTACTTCACACTGAGGTCACAATAGGTCCAAAGCTGCTGCTGTGTCCTCACCTGAATGTGTCCACACTGCTAGTTTCTTCAGGCTTTGGTGAGGTTGTTACTCAGTGCACCCTTTATTTCTCTGCTAAACTACAGCTACTGAACTAAATCCAGTCTCTTGGGAAAAAGAACATCATTGTGTTTGGCACAAAAAAAATGTTTTGGGCTACCTCAGGTGCTTTCTCGTTTTGTCTGTGACATGAAACACATAATTTACTCTAATTTACAGAAGCAGATAGATTTTATTCGGGGAAGTCAGCAGGATATGGACCCCAAACCAAAGAGTCCAACATTTTAGATATTTTCAAGGTTTTTACTAGAAATAAAAGGGCTGAGATGCCACTCAAAATACAGAATTGTTCATAGAAGAGTAGTAACATTTATTTGAGCCTCCTAAGTTCTGTTTTCCGTATCCTGATGGTTTCCTTGGATGAAAGTGCTACCTGGTGTGACAAATGAATCAGATGGTGTGCACTGTCTAAGTGTCGCTGAACACAGACTGTAACTCTGAATGTACTACCCTGTTGGTCTGTCAAGCAACAACTGCAACATGATGTCATTTTGAACAAATAATGCACTTAGAGGTGTAATCTTTTTAACACTTAACAGCATCACTTTTGTATTTGTAACATTTGGGATGGACACCTGTTTGCAGAGCACCTGCAAAAAGCATAATGGCAAAATCACCAGATGATAGCAAGTTGTGTAAAGGCATCAATGCTTGTCTGTCTACTGCTCTGTCCCTCATGCATAACCAATGCTGATCTAGTTTAAACCAATGTAGGTCCTTTGAAAATCTTCAGATAACTTTGTTTTGCTACTTTTGTATCCAGGAAAGAACTGTTATTTTACTTTTATTTATTTTTAAGTTTATCTGTTTTGGTTTTATAACTAAATTAGATGCACACTAAACAAATATAAGGTAAAAAAAAAAATAAAAACAAATAATAGCTTTAATGTGCTGCTCTTGTTCTGTATATTTCTCAAATAAAAAAAATAACAAGACATATTTGTTTTCAAAGGATATCCATACTTCTCACACTGAATAGGAGTATTTGTATACCATTTTCTTTAAAAATATACTGGTAGTGAAAGTATGACCAAATAAACATATTTGATACATGTCTGAGTATGTGAGTTTCCTAAGGCACAAGCTCTGATAGCCTTTTATTTTGCACAGAATGTGTGCTATGCTTTCCATGATATAACAAGATGTAAGAATGTTCCTCTTAGGCTATAACAACATATACTGTAAACTATTATATATTCTAGGCTATACAATGTATAATATATACAGTGTATTGTTCTAAATTTTCGGGATCTTTTTGTATACAGTTGTGTTGGGTTGATAACTAATAGACATTTGTTTACTTTGCCAGAATTTCTGTGGAACAGTTGGGTGAAACTACATTTGCCAGTAATAAAGAAAGAAAAGAAGGATGTGATTTCTGAATGCATCTCATGTCATCTTACACAGACGTAACAACTGTCATTATTTAGTCAGAAACTACGTCCTGGTCGCTTGCAAAGAAAACGATAATAAAAATAAATACTGAACCCCGAGTCTCAGCGCATGCGAGCAACTCCACAGATTGGCCACACGGTGGCACTAATGTCTCATTTACGACACAATTAGCCCCAACCTCGGTCTAACCGCCTCCTTTAGCATTTTTCTGTATTTTGCTTTCATATTTGCTTTACTCGGTGTTGAAAAGTACATTATTTCAGTGTTATATTTCTCGAAGTTACACAGAAGAGGAAATCAAATTCATTACGGAAGTGTCCAACAAAAGGTCAAATGAAATCTCGGTCAAGTGGCCCAAAAGAAGTGTCTTCGTTTCCGCGAGTCCACCACTAGGGGCCACCATTGCATCGCTTGTGCCCCTTCCGCCAATGCAGGCAGCTGTACTGCGCTCCTAACTACAGCAAAGCAGTCCTCCGCCGCCATAAACACAGTCTACATTTCTGTTGACATGTTTTTATTTTGAAAGAAGCTGTTACGCACCATTTGCGCAGTAATATGAAGTAAGCGCACAGTGCTGCTCTGCTACTCCGTCCAGGCCTCCATCCACTGATCAACTGAGTTGGGTGGGATGCTTTTTCAGGAGGGGGGAGCACAGCCACGGAGCAGCATCCGCTGTGCAGACTGACACATGCCAACATCAGCAGCGCTTGTCCGAGCAGCTGCGGCGCCCCACACAGATATCACAAGTAATCCAATTGTCCCAATTGGATGGCCGGTGTGTCACACCGGTGATCTGTCACCTCCTGTGACTCAGAGATGCAGTTACCAGCCACCACATATCAAACAGGAGCTGGGCCTGAAAGGCCGCTGCTTTAAAATAACCTGAAAGCATTGCTGTTTAGGAGGAGCACAGCTAAAACACACATAGGAACCAGCCTGGCACCATGAAATAGGATGAAATGGGAGTCTGGGGGAGGGTGGGGGAGGAGGAAGCCTAGTCTTGTTCAAGGCTCCTTTTTTGCAACACCCTCTCTGCAGTTCACTGTGGGAAGGAGCTGGGGTTACTCTGGAGGCCTCCAACTGATGGGGAGAAGGAACAGGTACACCAACAACCACGGGAGCACGACCTAATCTTGACCCCCCCACCACCACCAAAATGATGTGCATGTTTACATAAGGTAGCCAAAGCATTTCTAGTGCTTCTGAATATGTCATTTTACTGCCGGCGCCGTGCAAATTACATGGTGAGAATTGCAGCCTTTCATAAATACAATCTGAGCCGTATTTGCCAGTGTTCTCCTCATTATGACAAACACAAAAGCTTCTATCCCAAACTTGATGTGAACAATATTGCCATGTTCACAGCTACATTCCAGCCCAGATCCCTCTGTGCTGCGTTGCACCGGAATGGCATTTATCTAACAATTGATTACACTTCATAGCAACCGGCCAGTGGCTTGTCTGAAGCAGAATCCTGGGCTAAGGATGCGTTTGAGAGTAAACATATTGCAGAGGGAATCCCACTGCAGCAGAAGAATCACAGTGCTGGTGCCCACTGAGTGGTGGAGCAAACAGATTGGGTGTAACAGTCTAATGTTTTCCTCCCTATGAACTACTGTAGAATGGAGGGATGGATGGTGATGCAAAAAGTAAAACAAGGAACTCAGCACAGCGGAAGTCTGCAAACCTTCTAACATTGGCTTAATGATACTTGTTCACTAGTTCCGGTGAACCTCCTGCTCTTTTGGATCTTTGGGACAGCTCATTATATTGCAAATAGTCCTTTGGCCATGCGAGGCTCAGAGATTGTAAGCATGCAGAGTACCCACCCCCGCCCCCTGAGTAAGAAATGACAGTAGAAAAAAAAAAAAAACAGTTAATTCTGCCAGAGCTGCAACAATCTGATGTTCATGCTGGCACTCTTAGTGATGCAGGGATAACAAGGAATGACAAACAGGGACGACCTGTTGTCAAACATGGGTTGCGTCCCTTCGCAGTGGCACAGAATATTACCTACTATTTTGGCAAATTAAAGTAATGAACGGTGATAAAGCATGTCTAGGTGGGTGCCGCATGCTGAACTTGGAGAAGTTGTGATATTGGAGAGGGGCAGCCATTGAGCATGTTTAATGGAGTGCGTGGAGTCAGCCGGCTGTGAAGTGTTTCCATTAGCCGCGAAACAGCTCTGTCATTTGCTAAGATTGTTTTTGAATCAGAACATCTTTTCTTTGTGCTTTTTTTCTGTGCGCTGCGTTCACCCATTATCGACCGGGGAGGAGTGCAGGCGCCGTAAACACGCAGGCCAGTGGTTTGGGGTGGCGCTGGGTACACAGCGAAGCTCCGCGCTGAGGCTCGTGGGAGGAGAAGTGCGACAGAGCAGCCAAATTAAAGAACTACTTGTCTGAAATGTAAAGGGATTTGGTTAATGCTGTGTGTAATTTTTAAGCTGACCGTTCAAAATTCCACTTCCCCTGTCTGTTCCCAGTTTTCCTTGCATCTCCCGATTACCCGCTGGGTTAACGTGGGCCCTGAGTGAAGATCAAACCATTTCCGGACTTGGAACCAATGTTATCTGAGGAACGTTCCTCATTGCGCAAGCTGACCATTGAGCTGTGACAACTTACTCTGCTCAGACTTAACAAGTGGATGTAATGTGAAATTATGGCACGACTAATATTATAACTAATGGCTCTGGGCCTATCTTGAGTGACAACGTGTCAATCATCTCGACGTTCAGGTGCAAACCCTCCCCCAGTACATGGCTGCTCTGCCACAGCGCCTTTACCAGTCACAGCTGCTCCGTTGCTGTAGTGTTAAAATTACACATTGGGCAGCAGCAGCCGCACCACTGAATCCACATCCAGTTCCTCCAGTTTCTTACAGGAGGTGCATCACCTGGTGAAGAAGTTGCACAGGTAAATTTCAGTCACTACAGCAGCAATACAAGTAAAGCATTAGTACCAAACTGGTAAACTGTGTCATACCTGGTTATGTTAACCATTTTAGCACTTAGCAGATTTTCTGTCTAATAGAATATTGCAATTCACAGATCTGGACATTTACTCCTAGTCCTGTTAATTCCTGAGAGATGCTTGAGTGAAGACGCTTACTTACTTACAGGACGTTCAGCCACGATTCCTTCCGCTGCAGCCTATAAGGATGCTGCACAAAACAAGAACAAAAAATAAATAACATCACATCTAATTTAGGCCAAAAAAACAGAACTAAATTCCTGTAAAAAAAAAAAAAATCGCTTGTGAATACCCCTTAATAGGCATAATAAAGTGATACCTCAGATGGAGCTGTGCTACAGGGGACAGGATGACAAATCAGGGAGCTTTTGTGACAACAACAAAGTTATAATATTTTCTGGATGGACAGAATCCAGCCCAACTGTAACAGAGAATATTAATACATAATCATGTATTTCTGTCTCCCATCTCCAGTAAGGAGGGGGTTCATCAGTTATTAAATACTCTATTAAAAACCTTAACTCTCTTAATCTAATTAAGCTTCCTCATTTAAAATCTTTTTGAATGGGTTCCAAGTCTGGGGAGCCAAATCACTCTTATTTATTCTTGTAATTTTGGGGAAAAAAAGAATCTAGTAATTTAATGGTATATTATGCCTGAAGATTATTTTACATCTAACCATTACCATTAACCATTATTTTCAAAAAGATAAAATGAAGCACACGTTTTTAAAGACTTGAAAGCAATTAGTGGGATACATGTAATTTTATGAGAGTATTCCAAATGGAAAAACATCTGTTATTATTCAAATGGTGAATGCAGGGGACATAAAACGTTGATTCACGCAATTTGTGTCTTCAGCGCTGCAAAAAAATAAATAAAAATAAAATTAAAAAAGTATGTACAGTGCTCTCCAGCAACACAGCCTTTAACTTGATCGATGACATGAAAGGGTTTTAAGTGTAACAACAAACCACAAGGTCGATCTTCCGATCTCAGTCACTCCGTATTGGCGATATGGCACGGAAACACAGGGTTGCCAGTCACGACCCCTCCTCCCCTCGGTCGTAAAGGATCCCAATCAAGGTGATTGATTTTACGCACTCCCTTATCAAAGGTAACAGCCATCATCAATTACAGTTTTGTGTGAAGTGGACAATGGCTTCCTTTTCAACGTCGGAAAGCACAAAGACTCAGAATTCATAAAATCTGCCCTGAATGGGTTGATGAAGAGGATTTTTTTCCTCTAGTAAAGCTTTTTTTCTTTTTGTTCAAACTGACAGTAAAACAGGGCAGATGTTTGGCTTGACCGCACCCCCCACCCCACACAATGTACCAAATTATTTTAATACAACAGGTATTGGAACCCATATATTTCTTTATGTCAGCTGAGCATAGTCCGTGCTAGAGAAGCTATTAAAAGCAGCTGACTCTGATCTTGAGGAAATTAGTGTGGGATTACGTCCATATCCATGTTCTAGCGCTCTTAAACAAGTAGGCGCTCCACTCTGAATGGGGAGCCGCAGCACAGATTGAATTTACTATCTCTCAGAAAAGGTGAGGCAGCTAAAAGAGGCCTCAGTTTAATTGAACACCCTGTCTCGACAGCTTTCCTTCATCAATTTCCTGCTGAGCAATTTAGCCATTTTATACTTCCCTTTTCATAACTGCAAATTCAGATATTTTGCACAATACTCCCTCAGAAATTGGATAGTACAGGTGGTGAGCATTTGCATATGCCATACTAGCGGAGCCGCATTTACAGAAATTACTTGCCACTTTGAGTGAAAGAATGGAAAATGGATCGTGACAAACTTTCCAGAAGCTCTGACGGACACAGCGAGAGGATGTGGGCGATGAGTGTGACAGCGCACGGATGACTATGTACACCCCACCCCTCCCCTCGCTGTCATTCGGATGTTTGTCTTGAAGGAAACAGACCGCTCCAAGCCTTTGCAAACCTGAGTGGCCAGCAAACACATTTCCGTCATGCGGACCCGGAAAACACGCAGGTGGACGAGATTATAACAGCTGATCGTGGCTTGAAAAGCGTAGGTGAGGATCCAGCACGCAGGCACATATGCAGGCCAACAACATGGCTAAGCCGCAGCGCGTCCTGCTTTTCCCGAAACGTTTAAGCTGCTACAGCCCCACCGAAAGGGTTAAGCCGGCCAACAAAGGGCTTTCCTCACCGTGCTTATTCCTGCCCTGCACAATTCATTAGGAGACTTTATGGGCCTCTAATATGTCTGTAATATATAGCCCTGCTTGCTGACATGGTTTAATGTTAACATCTGTCTAATTTGCCAGGGTTATCTCAAGTTCCATTCTTCTCCTGTGCTAACAATGCTGCCTCGGCTCTGTGGTTTGCGGAAGAACCGCGTGTGGTTTCATATTTACTGCTATCGATCACAGGTAATTGCCCTGCTCTCCCCGCCTCCCTGCCCAAAGCCACAGCCCTCAGGGGCCGATGACGGACGACTGGCGGCCGCTCCTCTCAGCCGGCGGAGGGCGATGTCCTGCCAGAACGAGCAGGCAGGCAGCGCATCACCCTAACGGCCAAGTGCGCGCAAGGGTGCGAAACTCTGCTACCCCGATCGGCTGATCCCTTTCCTTTCCTCCGGTTCATTCTCGACGCGATTACGCAGCGCCGTGCAACTGTGATCCTTCCTGACAAAACATCTGTTTCCATGAGGTTGACTAAAGTCACCTCTCTCCTCTGTGGGTAACTTAACATCCCCAGGTTTTTCTGTACACCGACAAACTGTTTCTGCATTTTTACCGCACCTACAGAGATCAATAATGCGGCTGTCTGCAGCACGGCGTTCGGTGACGTGTAAACAACTGAGAATATTACTGACCCCCCGCATTTTGCGGACTACGAGTCGCGTTGCTACAATTAATGCATCCATTTTATTAAGCTGGCAAAGCACCATCCGGTCGCACCATAACGGGAGATTCTGTTCAGCACACCGAGTTATGGCTGCGCCCAAATCAGTTTGGAACACAACAGTTTCTGTCCTAAACTAATGGGCCACTTTGTGTCTTCATGAAGCAACGGATTAATATTCCTCTTACTGTCCCCCTGATTCAGTAAAGGCCTCTGGCCGGTCGTGTTAGTTGGTGTCACAGAGTCCCGTCTCCTGGCAGCTTTTCAGCGCATCTAAACTTTACCCCCTGCTGACAAAACGCGGTCACACGGCCACAATTTGATGCCATTTAAAAACAACACGGGGCGACGACATGCGCGCCGCACAAGCGCTTTGACACAAATCCGCCTGCCTGGCGCGCACGCGCTCAGCGTCACGCAGTCGTCTCGCTCGTGCGGGATTCTGAAAACAAAACTGGATTAATACATAAATGCGGTAATTGTGCTGCTAATTTGGTCGGCGGAGGAGCTGCCTGCGGACCCCGCTGTTGCCCCTTTTACACACAGAGACTCCGCGGCCCAGCGCGCTTTAAATTCACAAGCAACAAATTCACACCCCCGTACAGCGCACCGTCTCTGTGCTGCATTTACAACCACAGCTTTGTGTACCGACCATGTTATCCTAGAAAAAGACGTGAAATCAATGACCGACGTGAATGAAAAGCATCGCTGCAATGTCTGATTAAATTTATTACGTACATTTTTTTTATACGAAATTTACAGCACGCTTTCAAATCAGAAGTTTTGGTCGTCGGCATTCGACACACGCAGTAGCGCTTAAGACGACGGTTATAAAATAATTTATTTGCGGCGCTACAGTTACAGGCCTTTACGTGAAACAAGTAGACCGGACGCGCTCTTAAAAGAAACTGGCATGAGGGCGGGAGAGCAACGGGGTGATCAAACGAGAATCTTCGAATTATCCAACTTTTCTTCCCTCTGTTTTCCGCTTTTCCCGTTACGAAATTTGGGCCGCGCGTCCCCGTGTGAACGGGGCGTGCGTAACCGAGCCGTCGTGCACGCGCCCGCCTGCCCGCCTGCACCTTCCAGCGCGCGCCCGAGTGCCCAAGCCCCCCAGCAGCGACCGCTCGCGCGCCTCTCCCGGCTCGAGCTCATTACACGGCCAATTACGCCCGGGTCATCGAACTCCTGGCCACGCGGTGCACCTGTCCGGCAAAACAGTTCGATATCGGCTTTTTATTAAAGGCTAAACATCGAGTGCGTGATAGGAAAACACATTATTGTGTCAGCATGTGAGCTACGGTGATTTCAAAATGCGTCGAATTAAAACGGTTGTTTAAACATTTGATTATAGCGAGTGCCCGCGTAAAATGAGGTTTAGGAGTCTGAGAAGAGCTGGCGCCACCTTTCCGGCATCGGCACCTTGCGGTGGATGGAGGGCTGCGTCCTGCACCTGTCCCGCGGGCCTTGGCTCACTGCAGCACCCTCCAGCAGATGTTCCCAGCTTTTGTGAGCTTCCTCTCGGCAGCCCCTCTTCAGAGCGTGGGGGGCGGGCTTCCTCAGCACTGTGCCCCTCCACAGATAGCCGGCCTTCTTCTCCTTTCTTTCCTCGTGCGGGAAAGGGTCAAACCCCCGAGGCAGCCAGAGGAAGCCTGGCAGCGTAATTGCTCGCCATTAGCAATTTTAATTACCAGGTGCTTGTGGGTCATGCCTAGCAGACCCCTGCCGTCCCCTGGCACTCGACGCCCTCTCCTTGCCTCCATTGTGGCGGGCTGTGGTCAGGATCCACTCATGTGCTCCCCTCACCCCTTGTCACCTTTCATCACTTTGAGAGAAGCGATTTCATTGAAGAAGTCATCTCGTGGGAAAGAAATTAAAAACTGTACACAAATGCAGCTCACAAGGAGTAACTGGGGAGAAGCCCAATGTTGTAAGGTGGCGCTCCCCTTGCTTCCCCTGCCTGCACAGGTATACAGGTATACAAGGCTGTGGGTGCTTTTCCTTTAGCACTGCTTGGTCTGCATTTTTGAGAAGAAGGTTTAAGAGTCCCCTTCTCTTCCTGATAGATAACAATGAGCACAATAAAGCATGAATAGGGAGAAGTTTTTAAGTGCAGTGCACCATGATTCTATCCTTTAGCCTTGTGCAGCCTTATGCTTGTTTTGTTTTAGCGGGAAGCGTGGGTGATTTCTTCAGCGCAATATTTTTCCTCTTCCAAGTTACCAAACAAAGGAACGAGCTGAATTCTGTTCAGGGGTGAAGTCGTCCACGTGGTTTGCCCAAGGTCTGCTCCACTCATGTCCAGGTGAATCGAAGCCTTCCTTTCTCTGAAAGAAAACAAAACCACAGAACATATTATTTATACTTGGTTCCCGTCAATCAGTGCACTCTCGAACCGTAAACAGCCTTGGGCAGAGCGTTCAGTCATTTATCCCAGAGTTCAGCACTCGTATGAGACGGAGTTCATTCATCACTGAAAGGGAAGTTTTAAAACGATCCACCTCCACCTTCCATGCAGACGGGCCAGAATAGAGGTTACGAAGCCCCTGTGCACAGGAAAACTGTGGGTTTCACACACAAAAGTCGGTTATCATATGTAATCGATTGTGCGACTACTTGCTCCTAACTGCGAAATGTAAACTTTGAATTGCTGATGAGACTGTTTACTACATTTATTCACTACCTGGGCCTAGTGATGGACGGTTCATATTTCAGTAGTGAAATGAAAAACAAATGGCACAATTTGTTTGGGGCATTTGGTCTGGAAAACAGCCATTGTGTCAGACAATTGACTACAAACATGGTGTGAACCCTTTATGAAGTGTCACTGCCTCAGATGTGTAATTTAGTCATTTAAACAGTCCACATTTTTGACTGCAGTGATTCTGTGTGTTAAACACGCATTCCTGTTAGCTCTTGTATGTTGAAAGGCAGAAGCATGTGTATTTTCCAGAAGTTTCCCTGCACAGCTCCTCTGTTGCGCAAATGCTGAAGCTCGGAACTTCAAAGAAAGGGTCTGATATATGAAACCGATGTGGCAGATTTAAGGTCGCTGTATTTCCAAGGAGGCAAACATGGGAAGTGACAACGGCGCATGCACCACAAAGTGGTTCCTAAAAGCACCCACAGGCTTCCGGTGTGTTCCAGTGTCGAATTAAAGAATGCGGACGGCAGAAACACACAGATGTTCCTATTTTGCGCTAATTTGTGGTAATTTATACCCTTTGTCACTGCGTGGAACTCGCATTGAGAGTCTGCAAGATTCTGAAAGGTGGCATCACAGGTGTAGGCATCTCGTGTGTCCAGAAAGAGAAAGAAGCCCGCTTCCCTGTCCCGCTGCAGGTGCCCCACACTGCATTCTGGGTAAGAAGCTCATTAGCATACACAGTGAGGAGCAATGACACAAAAGGCACCTTTGTGACGGCCATGTTTTGTGTCTCGAACCCCAGCGGAGCTGCTCGTTAACATGTGTGACATCTATTGACGGGAGCAACCCCCTGCTGATCAAGATTTTTTTTTACAGTGCTTAACAAAATCTTGCGTTAGCCTCACAAAAGAAGCCCCAAATCCAAAGAACAAATGACTTCCCAAGGAGCGCTTTTGTATCCAAATTTGGAATGACAGCCCTCGGCGAAAAGGATGACAAGAGATACAGTTAGTTAACGAACAGGTCACGCCCCCTCCACAGAAGGGCCTGCGCCATGAATACTTCCATCACCTGAGCGGCGCATTAGAGGAGTGCCCAGTGAAACGGTGCAGTCCTGGCACGTGTTTCTATCACCATAGCACAAACTCACTCTTTGGTCAATACAGGGAAGCAGCATTAAGTTTCATCTTTACACAAAGATATGTTAGATATTAATAATGCCCTACGTCTTTCCAGAAGCCCTCACGTTAAGATTATGACCTGATTCTGTGCGCAGAATGACTTCCTGCTGGTCTATGTGGTACAGAAGAGTGGCCTGAGGGCAACCACTGGTGCGGCAGGGTTCCTACCCCCAAGGGTCTCAATCCCAGAACTTCCACATTACCACCTTCCACAAAACAGCTCAGATGCTGTTTTTCTGCCTCCGTTCACCTTCTTTTCACCATGGTTTTTATTTTCCATTTTTACCAGTTGTGTGGGAGTTTAGACTGCCATGTTGACTACCATCACTGAAATCCTCTCTCCCCCTGATTACCAAATCAATCAATCCAAATTTATTTAGTCATTTTATACAGTATGCAGCATTTTTAGGAACCACCTGGCACAAATTGTTGTGCAGGCAATTTTCCAAAGGGAATCAAAAAACAGAAAACGTAATCTTCCAGTGCAAAAAAAAAAATGTCGAAAATTACTCCCTGACCCCTCAAAACAAGGTGGTCGAGTACAACGCCGTAAAAATCTTATTGATGTTTTCTTTCAGTCTGAATGGAGGTCTGCACAAGGGAAAGGTCATGGTGTGTGTGTGTGTGTGTGTGTGTGTGTGTGTGTTGGGGGGGGGATCACCAGGGGCAGAACGGTCCTGTATCTGCGCTATCTGGGCTCCCTACATGTCACTTGATCCAGGATGAAAGTCAGTGTCCTCCCTCAACAACAGGCGGGTAAGAAAAGAAACACTTACGAAGGCATGGGGACAGAGGGTGGGTAGGGTGTGGCGGTGTTGTTAGCTGAATGATATTGCATCAACACCCCGCACACCCTTTCCCTCGGATTAATCCTCTCATTTCAGTGATCCCTGATGCGAAGCAAAGGTAAAGTGGCCATAAACCCATCCCGAAGTGGGGGGTCATTACTGACAGCTACCCAAGATCAAAATACTGGACTGAAAAATGATAATACTGGGCCTTTTTTCCCATTTTCTTTTCTGTGCGGTGCCTGTTCCTGCATTGTAAGCTCTCTAAGATCACATTGCACGTAGAGGAAGAACTAGTGGAAGGATCTTCTGTACGCATATTACAGGATTAGTAGTACCTTTTCTTTAGGGAAAATAGCCCGCTGCGGCTAATGACGTTTGACTGTCATGGTACAAGTACCATTCAAATTCATGCCTTGTTACCATGGAGCAAATAAGCGATGATAAAAATACATTTTTCTGGTAAAAATAAATCAGTCTTACATATGCTCCTTTTACATTATAGTAATAAGAATAGGAACAGGGATGTGGTCATAATTATACGAAGGCATAACTATATTTTTACGGAATATTTACAGCCTTTTGTTCTGGAAACCGCTTGTGTGACTAGCACTTAAAGGCTTTGTGTGCCCATTTTACGTGCTAAAACCCAGTTTGAACTCTTGACTTAAACATTATCATCTTTGGAGATGCAACCTTTTCACTTGGTGACCCCCAACGATTCAAAGCAAAGTAGAAAACGTCGCATGTGAAAATGGGCATGGAAGGGACGCACAGAGTGAACGGTGTGGACGGTTTGGTGCAGTGCTGCTTCACAGTTCGTCACGGTAATGAACCTGATCCCCACAGCGTCCCCAGGCACTGGATAGGCTTACTGCTAATTGACGTGCCTCAGCCAAGCCCGACAGCAGCTGGGAGACTGGCATACCTGGACAAATAAGCTCATTGCTTCAGGTGCAGGGCTGGGCCAGCCACTTCTGTGGGCTTTGAGAGAAAATGAGCAAGCAAAAGTTGCTTGAAACCGCCGAGTGTTCTTCTTATACAAACCTGTGAAGCACAGCTAAACGGGTTGCTGCAGGAAAGGCTTAACAGCATGTGTGGAGGCAGAATAGGGCATGATGATATATGTTGGTTGGAATCTTTATACATGAATTAAGAGGACTATCAAGGCTCACACTTCACAGAACTCGTGCCTTTTACTTTGAATAATTCTCTGATGGTTAGATTTCTCCCGCAAAACTTTGCTTCTGATGGCTTCACCCCTGCCCAGACTTGATACTTGAAACAGGTTTACCTTAGCAGTCAATCACAGGGCACTGCTAGTGCCCTGCATGCAGGCTCCTTCAGCAGTGGCACCACAAACCAATCAAACAGATTAAATCTGACCCCGGGGCAATAGAGGCATCAGCAGTTAGGTGCCTCTTTTTTACTGCAAAACATCACAATCAAAGTGCAAATGATGACCAGTCTTGTGTTTGCCACATTGCTGACTGAGGGCACATTCAGGAATTCGACCCATTCACTTAAATGCTATCAACCAATAATCTGTCCTTTTGTCTTGAACCCAATTAAACGGAAATGGATTAAAACTGCAGGGGTGAACAATGGATGGTGGGTTGCATGCTCTGTGCAGGCTGCTATTCTATTTTGTTACTTCTCTCCGTGAGAAAGTTCGGCACGAGGAAAACGCTCTACGCCTCAGCGTAAAATGCTTCACAAACCTTTCTTCCATTTAATTTTCCATTCACGTTAGTAAGTAAAGCACTAGATATTACCGGACACATCTATTTATTTATACTTTACATGAAATAATAGGTCGCAAAAGAGGAAAAATTGATAAAACTGATTACATCACAAGGGCTTTTACTCTGGAATGCCGCAGGCGGTGTTGTTTATAGTCATGTGATATTGTGCTGCTTCCTGCTGTAAAAATGAAGGAATGAGTCAGAAGCGGTCTGAGGAAAAAAATAACAGCAGAGGTAGGGGAACAGCTTCCAAACCTTCCTACGTCAGTCACGTCGAGGCCAGATTACGGCTTAATTTAAACGCGTCAGTACCCAGTTAACCACTACAGAACAGCCATAAGGAGAGGCAGATACTCTCACCAGAGAAAACTGGGGAGAGATATTACCTCTGGGAAGACTGTTTACTGTGTCTGAATGGTGAATCTTTCTGGGTATTAAATTATGAATAATTAAAAAATATATTTTACATCATTTTTTAGTCATTCATATAGGACTTATCCAGAAAGTTCACGAAATATGTTTTTCAACAAACTTGATTCTTTATGACCTCAAGAGGTGTACATTTTAAGAACAACTCCAAGTCCCTGCCTCAACAACAGGTAAATTAATGCAGCCACGTTACTTTTTTTCAGCAAGAAAACCTCAAGTTAACTGCATTCAAAAGTAAAATAACTTTGGTCCTTCAGGATGACATTTTGTACTTTTCAGGTCTAAAGTCCCATGTCAAACTGGTACCTGCTGAACAGCTCAGTGTTCTCTTCTGCTGAAATTTAAGTGTGAAATATTATAGTGTATGTCACCTATATATGGGCATTGTGTTCTGCAGATCAGCATATATAAGATTTGCACAAGGGCACATCTTCAGCAGGCACAGGGCTACAGCAGGTTTTATGGAGTCTAAAACAGGGGCTTTGGAGAAGGAGAGAAGGAGAGCAGGCATGAAGAGAAGGTCAGCAAACACCTCCGTTTTAGTGCATGCATCAGTGAACCTGGATGTTGGAGTGGAGCGGAGAGAGGATCCAAAGATTTTGTACTCACAGAAGAAGGATAGCAAATTAATGAATTACCTTCACAACAAACTTTAAAAGGGAGGTTAATGAAAGAGGAAAAAACAGGGTGTGGGTAAAGGTACTCGTGTTTTTAACCACGCTCACACAACTGGGTCTTGAGAGAGGGTCTCTGTGCCACCTCAGATGTAGAGCTGTAATGGTCCCCCGGCCCTGGCTCAGCATTCTTTTGGTCTGCCTTCTATTTGCAGAGAAAAGGGCTTCTGATGTGGCACAGGGCTGCTTCAGCTGCTCGAGGTGTGCATTCAAAAGGGGGCAGTGTTACTGCACTGCAAGTCTTCCTCCTCTCCGGTCTGACATGCGTGCATCTGCCACCAGAGAGGTATGTATACATGGTGTGCGAAGGAGTGGGAGATCTGGGAAGGAGGGCAGGTGATCTGACCCCATCCCAGGAATCAGTTTTTATCTGAAGCCACCCACACTTTTGAAATCAGTACATAAAAGGTCTCTATTGCAAAGGAAAAATGGAGGGAAACACTAGAATTAAACCATAAAACACTGAAACTGAAAGTTCCACATAACTTGATTTATTTTGTGGTAAATTACAGTAAAAGTGTCAACATTACATTTTGAGTTTCAGCCTGTGTGTCTAGGCCTGCCCCAGTGCAGCCATTGTGCCCCCACCTCTTTGGACTCAGGATGGACGACCTTTGGGGCTGGCATTGGGAGTGGGGGCGGGAAGTAGATGTACCCCCCGAGATCAGAACCCACACTCCCCTGTGAGGCTTTTCCCGTGCACCAGGCCGGGAGGAACAATGCCTCCCCCCCGTTACCTTCCCAAGCCAAGATGGGGTCTCGCAGAGTTAACAGCAGTCAGTCAGGGTCGGCGTGGTTTCAGATCAATGCTCTCCTCTCCATATTCCTGTTCGGATGACATTATGCGGGAGCCCTTCAGCAGGAGCCGCTCTGCCCTGCTGGGAGCAGACTATTACAGCCCCTCTCTGGCCTCTGTGCACCTGTCACGCTAAAAGCCAGGGCTGGAGAGTGCTTTGAGGTTAAAAGGTACCAAATGAGCCCAAACTAAAAGTGTCTGACTGTTTGGGCTGATTGCCACCTATCAAATGAAGAAAAATAGTCGCATGTAATGATCCTCCTTTTCCAGTCTTTGGGAAAATCTGAAATGGACACGAATCTACATTTCTCGTTTTTATCTGCTCATTCTGTGCCCCAGGCCGTCTGTACCGTACCTGTTTAATGGCTGCCTTCTGTATGGCCTCGTCCGTGTGTTGCTTCATCCGTTATCTTGTGTTTGTTTCATGTTAACTACGGGAGAGACTGAGTTAAATCACCCTGGGGGCCTATTGTTACGTTAGGATTTGCAAATCTTTCAAATGTTTCAGGTGTGCATCAAAGGTACAGTGAGAAGCATGGCGTAGTGCGGTTTATTACGGTTCAGTAGGGTACTGTGCTGAAAAACACAAGGTCCAGTGTGAAAGTCAACCACCAAACCTCTGCTTGTGATACACGTACGTTTCCTAGGTAATAATCACCAGGAAGTGGGAAGCGAGAAGGCAGTTTCTGACAGGGCTTCAGGAGACACTGACAAACAGCTACACGGATGCCTTTTCCGTGCTCCCCCACCCCCCATTCAATGGGGCTCTTCACGATGGACACAGGCAATCATGAGAAGGGCCAAGGTAAAGCACAGTAAGGCTGGCTTCAACAAGACAAGAGAAATTCCCCTCCTTGTGTGTGTGGAGGAATGCGTGGCTCATCCCCCCCCCCCCTTAACACTCTTCTCCCGTTGTAGGAATAATAAATAAATAATAATGGATGTGGGAGGTACTGAACTTGTGTTAATGTCTGGGTAAATCCACTGCAGCATGGGTTTCCTTGGCCCCTAAGCTTCTTACACCTACAATATTTCCCAGGGTTCTTGGGGCTCATTCCCGCAGATCCCCCAGGAGCTGAAGGGGGACCCCTCTTACCCCCCACCTTCCCCACAGTGTGGAGGGCCACCATCATCGCAGCTTCACTGCTTCACCTTTAATCTGGGGTGGGGTAGGGGGCATTTTCCAGATGACAGGACTGGGAAAGGCTTCTGGAGAATGACCATGGGAGAATCACAGTACCAGCACAGAGGCCGCTCTCTTTTATACCAACTACTGAGGAGCGTATTAAGAAGTGGAGTGAATTAGTTTTAAATAGATGTGAACTGTAATAGCACCTTTGTTTGCAAAATCAGAATAAAAGCACAAAAACTGTGAAGAAACCATACAAATAACTTATTAACATGTTGAATGTTATGTGCTGTAAACAAATGATACAAATTGATATTTGCTTGTTGATATTTTTACAGTTTGACATGAGACCTTCTCCTGTGAACCTTTACACCTTATGTTTGCACTCTGCTATAGCTTTCAGTCTTTTACACTGATATTACACACTGGAAAGCAGCACCGTGGTACAGTGTACCTACAGTGTACCTGGCTTGGAACTGCTTGTTCATGGTGTTCATCATCCCGGGTCCAACGTGCTGGGAAACGTCAGTGAGTCTCACCGCCTGCCAAATTCCTCAGCTTTGTAGACAGAGAAACACCTAGTGTGTGTGTGTGTGTGTGTGTGTGTGTGAGGGGCTAAGCTCTGCAGCCTCTGGTCAGCAGAGAACAGCAGGTAACATCTCTACGTGCAGTAAACATACCTCATCTAATCTGCTTAGCAGCAACATGAGCCTAAGCAGACAGCCTCTTAACACAATAATGTGTGTTTATCTGAGGAAAAGAGAAATGGAAACTCTGCACACGTGTATGTACATACCTGCCCCTATGTACTGACTACTTCACCAAAACGATCAACCTCCCATGCAAAAATGCCTAAGCATGTCTTATTATATTTTACGGTAATGGAGAAAACGGGGTGACAACACCGCACGGTCACTTTTGTGGAGAAACATATGCAAAACGCAACACGCCACCTTGAATGCCTTTGCCCAGCACATGAAAAGAGGGGGAAATGAAGGCAGGAAACAATATGAGGTCATATCAAAATGCCAGGGTGTAAGAAATGACCTGCGACGCATGTTGATTGCGGAGCTCAGAGCCGTGCTCAGCACTGCCTTCAATTAGGAGGCCAATTAGCTGCGGTCTAAACGAGGCTGGCGCTGCATGCCAGGCTGGCGCTGAAAGGGCGCAGTCTCGGGGGGGAACAGCGGAAGGTTGATTTAGTGAACTTTGGCGGCGGTCAGAGCGTCATTAAGCGGTTCTGGAGTTGGGGGCCTAACGCGGGCTGTGGGAGTGGAGAGCCTATGGCATGCTGTGTGACGGCACAGCGCGGCTAACTACTCCGCTATTTACCGCAATTTCCGCATTTTCCCGGCAGTCCCTCCCCTGGCCAGGGGGAGACGTGGCACAGCGAAGAGCCACCGCAGAACAAAACCGAACTGCGGCGAGAGCATTTCACCGTAGTCGTTTCTCAGCACCTTAGATTGGGGCAACGTAATTATTGGAATTATTTTTAGCTGCTAATTTTAAACTGTGTCTTACAGTTCGGGAACTCAGCGAGTTTGGGGGACCTAGGCTATTTTCTGATTCCTTTTGAAGTTTTGCAATCTGAAGAATGCTTTGGGATAAAAAGAGCTGATTTGGCATGTATTTGTGTGCAGTGGGACTCTATCGTGCTGGAGATGAGAAGAGATGTCCCATCGTGCATCACGGTCACAAACACAAACAGACGCCGCAGAGGCCAACTCTGAAGCACAGGTCTGTAGGAGGCGCACGACCCTAAGAGGTTCAGCGCCGTATACTTACCCTCTGGCCAACAGGGCGGTAAGCATTTCCAGACCGGAACCTGTAGCGTGGTGACCAGCCTCACTCATCCAGTAAACCGTGTCAGGAGTATTTATAGGCTATTCCACCGATTCCAGCTCACATTTGTCTTGTTTTTCACATTCTTTTCATTTTTATTTGCTTATTTATTTATCTTTTTTAAACACTTACCTCGGTCAATGTAAAAACAAAGGTCAAAACTTGGAAATGTCACTTGTTCCTCACTCTGCACTTAGAGGCCGGGCGGGGCAGCCAAACGAGGTGGGGTGGGGTGGGGGGGGGTCTAACCAGGCCGCAGACACAGTGGGGAGAGAATAATACACCTCCTGCCGCTGCGGCCTCCATTTCTCCAGGCCATGGAGAGCCGGGCAGAGCCGCCCTGCTGGAGGCCATTGTGGGCCTGCATGTGTAATAGTTTTCTTATTTTCCTGTCAGCAGCCAGGAGGGCAGGGTGCCTGGCTAAATTGTTACTGTAAAATTGCACCGCGCTGATTGAGTTCCCCCGTGCACTTTACCTCCAGAGAATCAATTGGAGAATATCTGTTTATGTGTCTATTTGTGACTAAATAAAATTGAAAATGAATTTATATATGTTTCTGTTTGCAGCAAATGTATATGATCTTGTTAAGATTGATCAACGGATAAATAGTAAGCATAGGTATCTGTTACACGCAAATCGTAAAATACCATATGTGCCTGCTATCTTCTTTCAAATTATTTAGTGATTCGTGAACTGGTTGAATCATCATCAGGTTTTCAGAACTGCCTGGCTTCGTTTGGGTATAAATAACCAACCCTGTGGTGAAGGAAAAAATATTTCTTTGACTCTTGGCAACTTAGTTATGGAAAAGTCTCACCAATATCAATACCTGGGGCATTTTTCCATGTACCTCTTTGTCTAACATACGATCCTTAAACAGGTCAGTTTCCTCCTGCTGATATTGCAGTCTAACCAGATATACTGGGCTGACATCTAACCTGGAAAGATGGCATCCCCAAGTTTAACTTAATCTCACCTGGGGCAGGTATGCCTCATCTGACCTTTTCATATCACAGACAGGCTCCTGCCAGGTCACCAAGGACCTAGTGCTGACCCCTGAAAAGTGCTACCTAGAAACCCAGGTTCAGTCATGTCTCACCAGCTGCTTTCCCTCCCTTCCAAACACGTGATGCTTAGCAAAGCCAGAACTGCCACAACTCCATCCTGCAGCTGGTCTTCTTCCTCTTCAATTAATGGTGTGCCACCCCTTTCCCCCAACCGAGTTTACTGCCAAGCAGTCATCTGTACAGCTTCGCTCTACCACAGTGGGGTTCCCCAGTCTACCCTGAGAGCCTGCAGCTGGACCGTGACGGCACACAGACCAGTCACGGTCCTGGTATACCAGCATATAAGCAGGATTTGTAGGTTTTTATAAAATACTAGCAACAGCTGCAGTAGGTCAGAAGGTTCACTTACTGCAGTGCAAGATACATTCAGTTCAGTCTTGCACTTAACACAAATGAGACGCAGCAAAACTGTCTGCCCTACCATGACTAAAGCCCTCCTGACTAGTATAAAAACCCAGTAAAGACATGCCTTCATATAACAGGGTTGGACTGAGTCACACCCACAGAGAACTCCAGTTGGGGACAGGGTCCCTGGGGGAACGTGTTTGACCCAGCAGAGGCGGCGGCCCGTCGCCGGGGCACTGAGGGGCCGATCAGATGATTATTTCTGGGAGATAAGTGGCTGAAATGGAGCCGGCGCGGTTCAGGTAATCAAGGCAAATCGGAATAAAAGAGGGGGCCAGCCCTGCACAGCAACACAGCGGCCACCCGAGATTCGATTACTTGTCGTCTTTCAAGCATAATAATGAGATTATTGTAACCCTAAACTGGCCGGGAGCAGAAATCTGGCCGTCTGTCAGGTCCATTGTGCAGAGTCCCACAAACAGCACAGATCCAGTTCCTCCCGACTTGAAACAGGACGCCTAAGACGCCACGTGAGAGAAGCCTTGGTCCTGACCCGAATCCCAGACAAGCTCAGAGCCACGTTGTTTACAACCTACTAATAACCATAATAACACAAATGGCCCTGACAGCTCTGATGATGTGGACGACTCTGTGAGGTATGACAGCAATGAAGAAAATAATACAGAGGTTTGAAGATTTTTTTTCCAAATGTCTTCAAGCTGCTGATATGAAGACTGGTCACAGGTGTGTGAAAATCAGTGCACAGAAAAACAAAACATCATACAAGCTGTTCTTTTGCCTTACACCTCCGTACTTCTTATTTTCTGACAGTTATGTATACAGTATAGTAATAATTTTTTTCAACAAAGGAAATGCTACTATTTTACCTGACTGAAGAAGAGAAGGGACACCACTTCAATACATATTTTTAAAAATGTGTATAAATATAGCAGCATCAGTAGTGCATATAAAAAGTGGTAATAGTACAACTGCTAAAAATGACTGGTTTATTTGTATATCATTTTAGAAAAAACCTTTTTCTGCTTTAAAGTTTCTAAGCTGACAGAATGCCTACTTGGTTCACAAACATCAGATATGAAAACAGTTCTATTTACACACCTGGACAAGTTCTGCCAGGAGATGCTGTAAGAGGTAAGCAAAGCGATTAAACTCGAGACCTTTGTGTCAATAAAGTCATAATATTTGACATTCCTAAGAATCAATGATATTGGCATAAATTCTCAAGTTCATTTTGGACTGAAGCACCTCCGAAAAGATATAAAAGCAAGGAACCCCCGAGGTCAGGGTCGGGGAATAGATGTCACTACGGAAACAGTGAAAACCTTCGTTCCGGAGTGCAGCTTGCATCACAATGACATAGGAGGGCTTCTTTTTCAACTTGTGATGATGGTGGAAAACGGAGCTTCAGGATGGTTCCCACTGGGGACTGGAATGATCAGAGACGGATGCGAGAAAGTGTGTGTGGATGTTTCAGTGTGTGGTAAGGTGACAGTCATTGTGCGCCTCATGCAGTGAAACTCAAAAAACCTCCCCCTCCAGGGATAATTATTGTTTAGCGCTACCTGGCGAGTCTCTCTCTGACCATGTTTACACAACTTGTTGTTGCCATTTTCCCTTTTCGCTCTTTTCTTCCTCCCTTCCCCTTCCTTTGTCTTTCGTTGCTGGTAGGAAATCTGCGAGCCTTGCTCGTCAGCGCCAGCAATGGCTAATCCTCTCCCAAAGCATCTTAGCAACGCTGGGAATTTGGAGATGGCAAAAAAAAAAAACAACCATGTACTTCACATTGGCTCCTGAAGACAAGAGTGGAAGGCACACTAATACATCTTCAAATGTGTTTTCCCCTACATTTCAAAACACTCTGGTGCTGTGTGATAACTCTCTCTGTGTTTCGGCAGTGAATGGGAAGGTGCACTGTGCCATTCGCAATGAATATCCCTGTAATCGAATCAAGCCTTTCACCTGTGCCGCGTCTTATCTGTGAGTGAGAGAACGATGTCGCCACAATCTTCTGCTAGTTCCCCCTCATCGGGATTCAGAAACACCCTGTCAGTTTGAAACGGGGCTCCACCACCTTAGGCATTTCCTTGGACAGGAGAACGGTCACAATCCAGGCTGAGCCGCCAGATCCAACATTAACGGTTCCAACCTCGAATGTTTCACTAGTTCCGTGTGAAAACCCTACTGGAGCCATGGTTATCGATACGCGTCCAACATTCGATATAAAAAATTCAAGCAATTTTGTCTGCATTCTCTTTGAATGTGAGAGAGTCACCGGGTTTAGCCCAATTCCACGTCTACATATCATCTATCGGTACCTTAGAGAGGACATCCAAAGCTCCCACAGAAAAGGTTATGTGATGGGAAAGTCTAAATTTGGCAATGAAAAGCTGAAGAACCTTGCACGCGTGTGTGTGTCCCTGTCAAGCCTTAGAAGGCAGAAGCTAATTTCCAGAGGCTCTGATCAGTCTTGGTGACTTCTGTGCCATCCAGAAAGAAGGAGGACAGCATCATTTACCCACTCACCTCTGGGCATTCCTTCTGACACCATCCCTGGGGACCCAGGTGAGACTGTAAGGGGAGACTCCACAGAGGGGGTGGGCATCAGAGTCTCACGACATTTTTAAGACAATAACTCATTGTTTCTGACTCTGACGGCCCTGGGTTGTTGCCCAGATGCCTCTGCTTCTTCGCTGTTGACATTGCATATTTTTTAATAGATAAAAAGTCAAGGCAGAGTAGAAAAAATACCAAAAAATTGCATAATTTAGCATGAGGAACAGATTTAAGGCAACTATTTCGTTATGCCACCACCTGTCCTTCATTAATACATTCTTTGTTTGCTAATGTTTGTTTAATGTGTTACTTGATACCCTGATCCATGTGAAGGCCACAAAGTTTCTTTTCCATAAGATGCCTGAGGAAAAATGCAACATTTTACAGTGTGAATATCTAAGGTGGGAAAAACTGCAGGCTGAGTTGTAATTTCTCTGAAATTACTTGACCAAAAACAGCTACTTGGAGAGAAACCTGAAAACTGCAATGACCTGTTTGGGAAAAAAAATGATATGGTACTTTGAAGGCTGTAAAAGCACAAATATAGCAATAAATGCAATGCAATAGAAAATCCAATACAGAGACACAATTACAACTTTACGGTACTGCTGAAGCTTTTATTTTAATAGACCCCGATTGGCGATATAAAATTTTACATTGATTTCCTTCTTTCAGTAATTCCGCTCAATACATCCCTGTACCAATTTCAAAACATACAGTATACACATCTTTCATTTTTCTAGCCACTTCAAAATCAAATGCAATAGATCTTTTAAAGTGAATTTGACTAGACATACAGTTAGTCTGTTGTTTTAGTGACAGCATGCATGCCTTCTATAGTCCTAGTGTGAAACAACAGATGAGTTTTTTAAAAATAAATTTCATAAGTATTATTTTATATTCATTCTTTGTCCCTTGTCGCCTTTCTGTTTTATGAAAACACTGACTGAACATTAAAAAGTGGACAAGGGAAACACTAATCACCACAGCCACAAGTAAGGAATGAAGTTTTAAGTCAGAGAGTATGGTTCTTGGACTAAGGACTGGAAAGCTTCTTCCACAGAGCAACAGTCTGCACAGTGTAATAATTTTTTTTAAAAATGGTACAATTACTTAAGGGGCAGCATGATGGCAGAACTGCCTGTGCCGTTTGGGCAAAGGTTCAAATCCAGCTCAGGCAGTGTGAAGTTTATGAGCAATTTAGAATCACCAATTAATCTGAAACATGTGTTTGAACTGTGGGAGGAAACCCAAGCACCAGAAGGAAACCCACGCAGACACATGGAAAGCATGCAAACTCCACACAGACTGAGCAGGACTCAAACACATGCCTAAACAGCCCAGGTACCATGAGACAGAAGTGCTAGTCACTGAGTCACCATGTCATCCTGGGGAATTGTTGAAAAAAATTTTTTAAATATATACTAAAAATTCATTAGCTAGAGTACAACAGTTCTTGCAAGCAGATTCAGGTTAGCCTTGAATCACAGGGAAAGGTCCAAGGTGGACACAATGCTGCCTTTGTGTCCATGGTGTTTGTTCTAAATTGCATGACTCTAGGGTACATGTTTAATGAAAGATATTTGGATAGGGAGCAGCTGACGCTTCCCTGAAGATGCTCATCTGAAAAGCAGACCGATACAAAAATGGGCAGCCAGCTTGAAGAAATGCTAAATACACAACAGTTGCATATTACTTAGGATAGTGGGGGCTCTGCCAAGTGACAGATCATGATGAACACCTTGTCCTCACCGAGAACTGGAAGGACAGTCAGGTGGAAAATTAGGAAAACCCACAGCCTACCACCAACGTCCCTCAACGCTCAACAGTTTATCTGATCATCCTATATTTTTCATTACGTCTAAAGTGACATTCTGTATGTATGATAGAAGTGGCTCCATGTTCACAACTTTCTTACAGTTATGTTAATATATGAAAATTAAACACACAAATAAATACCAACTATGCAGACCTTACTTATCATTCACAGGTAGAAACAATACAGTTATGATCCATAATAGGGAATTTATACCAGAGCTGCAATGCTGCAAAACACTACAGTATTGTTATGTTGCACAGTGTAATGTGCAAATTCCAGTCAAATTATATCCTTAACTTTTTTTCATTTTTGATTTATTCAGCTTTGTACCAGAGATCCAAGAATAACTTTCGGACAGGTACTACGCGACCTGGGGGAAATGAGAAAATGAGACTGCGACAACATGATGGTGGGCATTGAAATGGCTGCATTCACAGAGCAAGAGCAGCACTGTGAATGTGGCCCAATTATGAGGCAATAAAGAGAAATCATAAACACCTCCTGACGTCTCCTCACGCCGAGTTTTAATCCCAGATCCATGGCACATTCTGTGAAGCTGAAATTCCCTCACTGTGGACAGTGTAATAATCTCTATGAAAGGGGATCAAGGTAGGCCGCGGGAGGAGGTGGGTGTCGCTGGAAATCCACAACCGGAGGATTGCTAATGAGCATGCCCTCCTCGAGCAAATCCAGGGTCTGCCTGGGCTCCAAAAGCACCCACCCACCACACACACCCTCCTTGAACACACAAACCCACACACTAATACCCTCTATAAGGAGAAACCTTCATCATCGTCAGACAGCTAATACAAGAGTGAGGTTCTAAACAACTCAGGTCTGGCATCCTGTGAACATGGGGAATCCAAGAGTTTTTCTCTTTTTTCTGTGAGTCTTTACAGAGCCAGCAGAGGAAATGGCTGGATACCTCTAAAGATACCTGCCACTCTCTGAAGACTTTGCCATAAGTGTGTACTTCAGTTTAGAACATCTCATGATCTTTATTATTTGACTGAATTAATAACAAATACATAAACATTAACATATATACATATAAACATTTGAGAACAGAATTTGTAAAATACATCAGTCTGCTCACTGCAACCCTGTATGAAGCATCTGAAATGATAAAACCTTGGAAAACATCAAGCACCTTAAGACAGAGGTGAATGAATACAAGGCACTTGTGTGTCACTATCTGGCCCATCTAAATGTTCCTGGACAATGATGCTGTGCACTCACACACATGGGGTCAAAGGTCAAAAGGGCAGCTGAGAGCTATCACTTACACCTAGAGCAGCGTCAGTTGCCACCAACTGACTTGCCAGGTCCCTCCTCCTCCATCAATTTAGCTTTCACCCTCAAATTTACCAGTAGTTTAGTTGTACTGGCACTAACTAACCAGGTCTTGCTTAGTATGTTCAGTGGATAAGACCAAGTTCAAAGAAAGCTGCTAGTGAAATCCACAGAGGTGTGCGTGCACACGCATACACATACACACACACAAGGTTCTCCTTAACACAGTTAGTGCTTTCCAAAGTGATGGTCTTGATCTAAAGTATAGCCAGACAGCAAACCAAGCATAAGCTAGTGCGTGTCCCTTAATCTGGGCTAAAACAAGCATGGGCGTAATGCATCCCTGGAAAACAACTTGTAACGTAAAATGTCGTAAGTCCTTTCATTAATAATACACAGCAATGTAATAGTAGCATAGATGCACTAGATAAGTTGAGATGAGATCACAAGCTCGTACATGAGAATCGCTGAGCACAACTTGAAACGAAGGAATGGAGGCAGAAACTATGACAAGCACGGAGGCAGCACCACCAGCGAACTGGATGTGGCTGTTGTGTCCTTGTAGGTCACTTGCATCAAATAATAAGGACTCAGTATACATGCACACACTTATACCCAGCTATTTGAGTGCATATCGCAAATTAAAATATCAGGAAGTTATTTCCATAAGCTCTCACGAAGAAAACTATAATTTATTCGAGGTGATTTAATTTTCTTAAGCTTTTTGGTCTTCTTTGGATGCATGATAACAAATTCAAGCCATATGGAGAAATAAAAATCACAAAAGCGCAAACTGCGTTTGAACACGGACCACATGAGCCAAAGACTGGGAACGTAGATGCTCTGCACAGTGCTGCCACCTAGCTTCACCCTCATACTCATGCAGTTTTGAATATTTCTCTTTGGCGTGACTTGGACAGAACTCATTGCTCCCGTGAACTACAGTGGCTGCCAGGGCAAACTCTGGAAATTCTCATAAGCTCAGTTCCTGTTATTTATTTGTTTTTTTTTGTTTGTTTGTTGTCTTCTCGAAGTTTGGTTGTTTGGTTGTTTGTTTTACTCGTGAAATGGAACCACACACTGTCTCCTGTTGAATCAGGGCAAATTTCACTACATGGTACACTCAGTAACCATGTATGTGACAAATAAATTCTTTTGATCTTCTTTTGAGCTTTTTATCTTTGATCGTAAATGCTAAAAGTCAACCACAAATTTGGTAGAGAGCATTAAATATTTTCACTCTTATATCCTACAACTTGTAAATGAATGGTTCGCACCTCTACAGTTATCATTGCTTTTTTAAATTAAAAACTTGCTATATACAGGGTATGGCAGAAATGCTGCCTTTAATGTAGAGATCATGACCAAACATCAGGTTCCTGCATGGACCGCCACTTCCCCGCAAACAACATCCTACATCGTTTTTGTTTGTCATTTGTTTGACACTTAACTGTGAACTCACTTAAATTGTTGGAGTTCTCGGGAACAATATGAGATAATTTACAAATACAAGTGAAGTGGGTGGTAGAAAGAGCCTCTGCCTAACAGAGAACTGTGCCAGTGGTACTCCATATTCTGGTGCTACTTCACAGCCCAAATCCAGAGGGCTTGGAGAACTGAGAGGCTGTGCTTTAAAACACCTGGTTGTCGCTTACCTGAGCCGTGTTCCTCTGGCCCCTTCCATGTTCCATGGTTGGCCTGGTCATGCAAGGTGTCACACTGATTTCTGCAGCTGAGGCCAGCACCATGGGAGCTTAATCAGCACCGCATGGGCCTAAGTGGGACCAATGAGCTCAGTGCCATCCCCTGCCACTGTGGTTCTTCTGCCCTAATTAACCCTCCCTGGGGAACTGGGCCAAGCTGACCTCTGCACTCACATCAAACGCCACTGAATAACACAGTGTGAGTTATAATTCATGTTAATTTGTGCCATTTCACTTCTTCTGGCATTTCTCTGAAGAGGCAGAGAAGGCCAAAGGGGAGGAGAGACAGAGATTTAAACACGTGTTGCTCCTTGGGCAGCAGGACCCACAGCACAAGCAAAACCAGGTGAGTTTCACCCTATTTCTTCAACCTCCACGTCTCCATTTTCAGCCAAGCAGATGTGAAACTGTTTAGTCTAAACAGTTCTGTGCAAAGTTTCCAAAACAGCAATAAACACAGACAGACAGAGCTGTGCCATGAGATGCTGTGCGTTGATCTGTTTGGAGGCATGCTTATGAGTGTGTCTCAAAGCTCGACCAAAGAAAAAAATGTGCACAACTATCCCTCTCGGATAGCAACAGCATACATAAGCACACAGCAGAGTGTTTTTCTGTATAATCACAGAAAGGGGGGGGGGGGCAACGCAGGGCACAGCACAGATGTTGTTCTGAAAACAAAGGCGAACACAGAGGTATAACGTAAAGACCAGGTCGTCTGCTCTCTGGGCTACAGAAGACTAAAAAGAACCCCCCCATTAAGCTGCAATTTCTCTGTGGCACGGTCTTTAAGTAATAATGCTCCATGGGGTGCCTGATTATTCCACAAACACCCCAGGACCCAAGGAGGTCTTCTACACCTGCTGCCATCGATCGCCCAGGGAGCTGTGGTCTTAACAATGGCTCTCTCACTCTCTGTCTGTGTATGTGTGCTTGTATGACTGTGCATATCTATGTGTAAGACTGCATTATAATGTGTTCCTCAGAAGACTTTGTTTTCCCACTGAAATAACAAAGACGATGCAAAAAAAAAAAAAACACAATCAATGAGCAATACGTCGCTGTAAAATGGCCATATTACATACAATTTTTTCACAAACCTGAGAGGCCCTATAAGACTGTCAAACACAGTTAAAGTTTGTTTCAGCTGCACCCAGGGGGTGCCGACAACACAGACAATGTAGAGGTAAATTTTTCCCTCTTTGATACAAAGGCAAGCTCAGAAATGGCTCCTCAAAGATGGGAAATTTTAACTTTCAACAGCAGCTTCTGCAACGAAGTATGAAGTCTAACATGAGAATGGGTCTCCAAAGAGTCAGACAATGTGCACAGACAGCATGCTTCAGTATGCTTGTGCATAACGTAAGCCATTCTTCTGCTGAATTCCTCAATTATTTGTCAGTTTCATCTTGCTTATGGCACAGAGTTGCTATCCTTCATAAATATGACTTATTACAAACCTATTTGAAGTTATTGCAACCATGCCGACAGCTATTACTGGATGCTGGATAATTATTTATTTACGTAACTGCAGTCATTCCAGTGGTAAAACATTGTATTAAATGAATAAACAATAACTTCATCTCTAATTATTTCCATTCTCTTTGCTCCAGCACTATTGAACAGGAGTACTCTGCTGTGATAAGTAGGTTACACAGCAGCACTGTTCACAGAGGAACGTTCCTGGTCTTTGTTGTGAACCATTGCTGAACTGGAATTATCCTTCAGCATTATTTCCACACAGCCTAAATCTTCCCTTTCGCTTACATTTAATGTCACAACTTAACATGCTTAATTTGTATTCTTGAGAAAATGGCATTTCAGTTTGCATACCAAAAAGCAAAAAACATGAATTCTTTGATTTTAAAAATCTGTAATGAAAACTGTATGGATTTCTCTTTGAAAAGCTATCTAATGACTTTTTTTTTTACAAAACTAAATATGAAAAGCAAAATTGCAACACTTAACATTTCATTTAAACACAGGACTAAAAATATAGAATATTTGATGATATACAGCATGATGTTGTAAAAAGAAATGTCTGAAATGAACTTTGGGGAATAAGACTAAATCAAGGTATGAAAGGTGTGAGGATCATGGCCAGGATCATTTGGCAGGACTCCAGTCTCGGACTGGTGAGGTTTTATTTTAGAAAAACAAAACACACAGCGGTAAATAACCAGGAATACCTCATCACAAGGTCAACATTAAAGTGAGTTTAGATAAAAAGCATCACTGTTCAAAAAATATCTGCAGCGTTAAATAGGATCAGTGAGCTAACCCTTGTAAAATTTTACTCTAAATTCAGTTTTCATAAATATATCGGGTTTCAAAAAATAATACAGTTTAAGGAAAAAGTGCGAAATTCGGTTAAAGGAACGTGAAAACGTCAGAAATTAACTAAGTGTTTCCAGCATCTTCTCCGCGGTTTCCGCGCTACTCTTAATTAAAGATGGGAATCTGCGTTATGTTGTTCACCCAGGGAATATTGTCTGCTCTTTTAAGTGGCGACAAAATGTAGACAAATGTGGCATCTGGGCAGCCAGGAGGTCCAAGGCGGTGTTGAGGTTCTGGCGCTTCAGCACCTGGACAGCTCCTCGGATAAGGGAGCGCGCAAGCACGGCATACCTCTGTAGGTTTCACACACACACACACACACACACACACACACACACACACACACACACACTTCTTCTTACAAATGTCCACCTAATGTGTATCCATGTCCAAATGTCTGCCAGTAATTGAGGTCTACATGCCATGAAGTAGCTTGCGAAGATTTAGAGGTTAAATTCTGTAATTGACCTCAGAGGACGCAGTTTAGCAGGAGCAGAAGTCGAGGGAAGGTGATAAGTCAATTTACTGAGAACCACACTGCTGTGGGGGGGGGGGCTGAGGAGGAGGCAAAGCGATCCCAAAATTTCTGTATAACTCCATTCAATACTTGTTATAATATTTAGCTCCAATAAAATATTTTTATGCTGTTACCCCCTTGGGGCATTAAAATGTACCGTCCTGCACATGGTATTACCGTAGTTATACAAATAGACCCCATCTTACTGTCCTGCGGAATGTATAATATATTTATTATATTTATTAAATACATTTTCTTTTTTATTTAGCTACGTAACTCCTCTGCGCAAAATAACTTGCAGTTGTTTAGCTATTTACACGGCGGTGTATTTTTGCCGAAAAAGTTCAGGGTAAAAAACCCCGTGTTCGAGGGTAAAACAATAGAAAAGGGATTCGATCAAAAGAGCATAGGAAGCCTTAACCACCTCGCTTCCGGTTTCCTCGCGACAGCAAAATCAACTTAAACCGCACGTCGAATAAAATGGTTCCCGGCTGAACCGTTTGTCAGGACTGTGAATCATGCTGAGCTGGAAAAAAGGAGAACTTTTTGAAACTTCTTCAAGCAAGACAGTTATGAAGTCATTTCAGATAACTGGTAACTGCTATCTGCTCCCCATCAAACGTCCAGAAATAACATTTTGGCCAGGACTTTGCTTGTTTGCAGCACTTTGCCCGATTCACACTGGAAACGTCAATCCATAATTTAAGTGCGTGTCCCAGACGAGCCGGGCTGCAGCTGCGCGAGGCTGTGAAATTGGCCCAACAATCGGGCCCACTGTTCACCATCTTCTGGCCTTTCTCCTCCATTTGTATAGTCCGTTCTGGTTGATTGACCACCATAGCCGGTCCGGGAGACCGCCTTTGTTCCACAGTCACCCAGAGACGGCGTGTTGACAGGACAGGTGAGGGCGGGGGGGTGGCGGCGGCGATGGTGAATTAGGCTGAATTTGTTTGAAGCACGAGTTTATACGTGGAAAACAAAAATGCACCAGGGCAAAAATTCATTTTAACACGACATCTTGGATTGTCTACAGTATCTCTTTGTGGGACTCGAACCCCAAGTCGTCTCACGTATGATTTAACGGTCAAAACATCACATATCGATTAACTACACTGCAGGAAATTATTAACGTTATTTTTTTAAAACAGCGCATTTATCTGCTATATATGAACCAAAATTAAAGTCCGCAGTAAAAACGAAAGGCCGGCACTACAATTAAACTTGGCTTAGTTTAACTATCAAAAACTAATGCGAAGTCAGTAAGTGATATATCAGACAGCCACAATTAATCCAAACGACACATAAAAGAAGGTATTTAGAAAAGTGGCATTACACATATTTAAAAGGTTTATTTGGGGACGGAAGTCACAATGAGCGGATTGGAGGCCGGATTGGACCCCTATGGCTGGTTTTAAGATAACCGATAGTGATTGTGGCTACTGGGGAATAAAATGGACAATTATCCGCTGTTAGCTTCGCAGACAAATCAAATTAACTTGAATTAGTTAGCAGACAAAAGAAAATTAGTGTAACGTCCCTTTCCTCCCGCCATCCGCGCGAACCACGTGTGAAACCATTCACGAGAATGACATAAGTCCAAACTCTATAAAATATGGGTGGGTAAAAATAACATAAAATAAAATGATAGAATGTATCATACAGTATAGGCACGGGGTTATTTTACGATGATGTTATTTCGGTTTTTTAATAGGAACTGTGAAACAAAAGATGTGTTCCAGCAACACTAGCGATTTTTAAAGTGTTTTTTTTTTTTTTTTTAACACAGAGCAGCTGACCGATTGAACGCATCCAGCAAGGAAGCCCAGGAATAGCGGAAAAAATATTTGTGTCAAACCTTTAAAACGATGAATCTGTACGCAGGTTAATAGAAACAGCGCGTTGTCGGCCAAACGGGGGAGACCACAACACAAGGAACAATGAATTCTTTATGCGTTCCTGCACCCCAATTAATATTCACTGTTGGATAAATGCGGAATGTGCGGAGCGCTGGTGGGCCGATTACCGGTCCTCGGGGATCTTCTGTTTTCCCTCAGTAACTGATAGTTACAAACAGACAGAAGAGCTGGACAAAGCCAAGGAAACGGGGCGAACAGAGGAAGTGCGCTTGTTATTACTAATAATTTTATTTTTGCAATAACATTTGCTTAGCTTTAGTGCGCCAAAGTATTAAGAAGAACTTTCACATAACGCACTGAACCAAAATTACGTTTTGCTTGTCTTATTGCTGTTACACCTTTATTTAAACAAATAAGTAAAAATGAAACTCTGCCTTATAATATATTAGATATATTATGTTGGAATGTTATTTTTGTTCCGCACCACCCCCTAAAATAAGTGTCAAAACCAACAGATTGTGAAAGGGTTCCTAAAAGAAACAGGCAGCTCATGTAAGCGATGTAGCAGTTCATAAAACTTTCATCCAAAATATTATTTTTCGCGGCGGCTTGTAATGTTAGATCGCTGGTCGAGCACAACGGAGCTGCAAGATTCGGGACACAAAAACATTATTTTAACTCCACTCGAGTGGGAACCAGAAATTACGCGGCGTTTCCTTGTGAGCCCTTACGGACGGGATGGGTGTCCGACTAACAAGTGCTCGTGCTGCCAGCTACAACAATAAGGAAAATTTAAGAGCACTTTACTACTTCCGTCGGATTTTATGCTGACCACATTATCTTGTTTATTTGCTGGGTATGTTATTTTAAAGTCCGAAGTGTCTCTCTTTCGGTCTCTCGCTCTTATTCTACTTCTTTTTTTTTTCCTGCCAAGGCCCCCGCGCGTCCCGCCGTGCGCTCGGTTTTGTGTGGTCCGGCCCTTTTGCCGGCTTGTCCCACTTTGTCACTGTTCTAAAGGGTCCCTCGGCTCCCTTGCACCTGCGTCGCTTCTCGGTCCCTTCAGGAATTCGCTGAGGCTTGTAATCAGCTTTGTGGAGCCATTGAGTGCGCGGCTCAGTGAAACTTCCCAACCTCACAGCGAGCTGGGCCCGCTGAATGGCAGTCCGCGTGGGGCGCCTCTCCAAACGCGGGGCCTGCCAAATTCCAGCAGAGTCACTCACAATCACTCCCACACAGGCCTCGCGGCCGAGCACCCGCTGCTGGGGGAGGGGAGCGGCTCCGGGATGGGACCAGGGTGGAGGGGAGGTGGTGGTGTTGGTGGGGGGTGGTCCGGGACAGACTCTAACAAATGATCATGTCATACCAACATGTTCTTCATAACTCATGGGAAAGGCGGTCTGAAAAACAAACAAACAAAGAAAAAAACCACTTCTCGCCATTTTCCCATTCCCTCAAGGTCACTTTAATGTCCCGAATAAACTCAGCTTGAATCACTTGCATTTTTAAAGTGAAGAGTCGATCGACGTTGCTGGAAAATTCCTCGTCATTCTCGGTATTCTCATTAGAAGTGCTGGTCATTTCTCTCAGGCGTGGGAGTTACACAATGGAACGGTGTGGTCGGAACATCTGGAAGGGGTCGTGCCCTGACTTTGGTTAAAACAAAACAAAACAAAAAAACACGCATACGTATGAGGGGAGGCGCGTTTGATCTTTTTAACTGCGATACAACTAAGTTGAAATAAAATACTGCGCTACAAATGCTCAGCGCTAAGCAGTAAAAGTGAGTCGCTTGAAATGGGGGAAGGAAAACACAGGGGGTGAAAAGTTTCTTTTTCTCTAAATGAAGTTTTGTCAGTCTGTTTTTTTTTGGGGGGGGGCAATTTATAATTTGCAACAACGTCGTGGTGTTTAACTGACTGTAAGGGTGTACAGCAGATACTACGTCGCAGCATTTCTGCTCTTGGAAGGGCGGAGGATTAAGAGGCTGCAAGATTGTTAAACATGTCAACGTGTAATTGCACGATAAGGCCCTCGCGAGGAATTTATTGGCCCAGTTGCTATTTCTATTCCTCTCTAATCTCGTTCAGCACATTCGTTCTGTGCAATCTGTCTCCGTAATCTTCTGTGACAGAATGGCACCCAATAGCAGCGCGCGCGTTTTTCGGAAAGGGGAGAAAATATGCAGAGGCGTGATAAACTGATGCTAATTATCCACATTTAGGACAGCAAGTGCAAGAGATCGGGCTTTACAAATAGCGCGCGCGAGCCAACAGTAGCGGCTTCCTAGTGCAGAATATATCGGTGCCTACAAGATAAGGGTATCACATCCTGAAGAGATTTACTGGTCAGAGTGTCTCCTCCTACTTTCCCTCTTTATGGAGTAATATATTATTTTGGTGAAATTTTCGCAAAAAAAAAAAAAAAATCTCTTTTATTTTGGCAATGTGCCACGACTTATTCCGTCGTCGTGTTTTTGAATGCAAATCCGTGCGGCGCTGCTGCATATGAAGATAGGGCGCGAATAGCCGCGCGATTGGCAGGCCGTTTTACACTGGTGTGTAGTAAAGTGCGGGGTGAAATATCGAGCGATAACGCACGATTCCTTATGACATCACCTGGCTGCGGTCCTGGGACTTGCGGATTGCATTATTTTAATGAACTACGCGCGCCAGTAAGTTTGTCTGAATTGCGCCCTTTTTACCGCACCCTCTGCCTCCAACAGTTTTATTCTGCACAGATGTACAAGGGCACGCTTCTGTCATCTTATTGTTCCAAAAAAGGATGTAGAATCCATACTCCGTGATTCCTGTGCAACCGCATGCTTCAGTTAAATCCAATAAAAGAGCTGCATTTTACTTCTGGGAATAATTAATGTCGACGTTTTAATGGAGAATGAATAATCACTTCGCCAACGTTATTAAATTCCGCATTAAATGGGAAAATGCAAGTTAGGCGTACGTGGCTGAGAAGTTTGCAGGGCCAAGTGTGTTGTCGCACTTGCTTCACCTCAGGACGCTTCTCGGACTTCTTCAGAAGGCGCACATCAGATGAAGAACTTCTCTTTAGCGTCAGATAATACTTGCTTCATCGCATATAATACATTCAAGGTGAATTAAGCTGAAGGCCGACAGTTACGTTGAAGCAATTAAGATAAAATGTTTCGTTCAGCGCGAATAGCCCTGCATAAGAAGACAATAAACCGCCAACCTGAGGTTAAAAGCACAGTGACTTAAATTTAATAACCGTTGTGAGGATCACATTGCGCCCATTTCCCCGTCTAATCGCGTGGGCACATTTTGACGCCGGTCAATTTATGAATGAAAGCAAAGGCGCAGACCCGGCAACATTAATCCTCTCCTGAAAGTACAGGATCGAAAAATATATTTTATTCCAGTTATGTAATTACGCTATATATTAAATAGTGGGGAAAAAAAGCTCGAGCGTTAACAAGATTAGTACAAGTAATTTTTGCTCATTTTCCGACTCGATGGTTATGCAGATGAACAATCGAGTCATTATTTCGGGCTGTTTGTTGAACGCCTTCATTAAGGGGTGTCAGGTGGAGGGATGGCGGAGCGCTCGGCTGCGCAGGAGTTGAGATCCGGAGGCGCCGCCACTTGTTGCCGGAGAGCTCTCTCGCGCGCTGACGTCACTGTTCCGGTGGTAATTGTGAGAGACTGTGACTTGCCGCTGACCCCGGGGTTAGTTCCTCTGCTGACTAATCCTATTCTCCCCGACATACAAAAAAACTCCACTACTCGTCTCATCCATCTTAATCCCATCTGACACCTAACTGAGTAACAGCAAATTTTTTTGACGGCTTCATAATTCAGTCATCGAATTTACATTGTTATTATTTTTTAAAGGAAACACATAGTAAAACATGCTGTCTCAGTGCATTAATATTAAATCGCCTAATAGCCCCTATATACGCGATTAGCTATCTAATAACACCCTTCTCAATATTTTTTTCATTTAAGTGCTTCATTATTTTGCACAAAGAAAATAAATAATTCAATGGCTCCCTTAGTTAGAAGACGGATTTATCTGAAGTGGAAAAGGGTTTAGGAACGTGTGTCGGAATACATCAAGCCGAGTATCCATCCACCAATGAATTTGTGATTTCTTTTCATCCGCATCACTTCGCATTCAAATGGACACTCTTTGTTCAGAGATCAAGGAAGAAGGTTTGAACTTTGACCTCTGGATCCCAAATAAGCAAACAGCCGGATCGCTTTTTTCCCCATTTCAAACACCCAAGTAAAATACACTGATTTTTTTGTACATTAATTTCACGTCGCGTTACTTAAAAGTCTAATTTCTTTAAACAAGCCAGCAAAGAAATAAAAGGTGAAGTGGATCTGAACTTTCTGAAAACTGATTAGCATTCCTCAAAATGTAATGCAAAAGGAGAGCTGTTGTGCTCAGTTGCGCATCTACAACTCCAGCGAAGAAGCTTCCAGTAAAAGCGCATCAGCACAAATAAATAAATAAATGATAGAGACAGACCGATAAGTAAGTAAAAAATATTTAACAACCGAATCGCCAGCTTCTGGCTGTCAGATTTTGTACGTCATATTTGAAATGTAAAGTGATAGTTAATTGTACTGTGTTGGGTGTTTATTCTATTTACTAACTTGAAAGTTAGAAGGACTGCTAAGTGCGTATATTTCAAGCCTTCCTTGAATCTACCTCAGTTATCATGTTGAGAAGTTAACAGTATACTAAATTATTTTAATAAGTCTCCAGTAAAATATTTCTCAAGTTATTTGAAATTTAAACCCACAAAATAAATTTTCTTTAACTCAAACTATCAATATTTCAATAAACAAAAACATTGTGAACGGCAGCTACATTATATTAATCCAACACAAAATATATAACTGATTAGCGAAAGAGTGTAGCTTATAGGGTTCGCCAAGCAGTTGATTTAAACAGGAAAGTTAAAATAATTCATCACTGGTAAATGTAAATGAGGGCTGGAGAATCCTACATCATTTCTAATTTCGTATTTTTAATGAAAAGACCCTTTTTAATAATCCCCAAATCACTATTATCTTCGAAAATAAAACTAACTCAACAGGTGTTCAGGTCTGCCTTGCACCCTTTCATTCTATCGATAGAGGTATTTTTTCTTAAGATTTTAAAATGAGTACACAAATAAAATATTATGAAGAACTTAAATAAGAGTATACAACCACCACATATTAAAGTATGAATTGGTTCTATTTGTATGTTCTGTGATAATAACAATTATGTCCCAATTATTGCGTGTTTGCAGAGTAAAGGATCATTCGCTGGAAAAAAATCTATACGTTTCAAAAACAAAATATATATTTAATTTATATGATATTTAAAATACATACACTGAAATAATGATTGCAGAAAACTAAATGCATGAACGTTCTAATATGTTTACATGAATAATTATCGTCACAAAAGGAAAGATAAACAGAATGTTCCATGGAATTTTTCAGATACTCAGTTCTAAAGTTGTCACTTTCAAACTTGGTACCCTTAAATCTGAATAATCCGTTTCTTGTAAATATCAGATGCATGGCGTTTATTTAAATGCATTGACATTTTCCTGGAATAATAAACTTAACTGACGTACAGTATAAATACTGATCGCTAAATAAACATTAACATCATTAATGTACAGTGTAAAATATTATTATTCTCCCCAATGAGATTTTTCGCCGTCACTTCTCTCACAAACGGCCTGTCTGTTCGTGCTAAGCCTAAACACAAAGCTGTCAGGGATTTGCAAAAAGTAAATAGCCCGACCATTGGTCATTAATCCAGAAATACAAATATTTTCCATCTTTCCATCTTCGGTTTTGATGCGAAATTAATACCGTATCCAATACATGTGCACTGAATAAGCTGCTTTCGTTAAATTACACATAAACAAATGAAACATGTATATATTAAATCAGAACTGAATTCTTTCCCTTTAAGAAATTGCTTTCAACAAGTATTTGGCACTTGAATAGTATAATAATAATAATAATAATAATAATAATAATAATAATAATAATAATAACACAAAAGTAATGAAACTTGAGACACTTTTCCAGAACCAGGCCAACATATCTGTAAAATTTATTTAACTCATAATTCAACGCAATGTCAAGATTCTTTTCTTTTTTCCTTTAGGAGAAATGCATTTAGTAAACTATTTACAGTTGTAGTATCTTGTCAAGTTGTCTAGAATATTGAAAAATATTCACAATTTACAAGAAATATTACAACAAAAAATAAATCATTCAGATACAGAAACGCACATATTGTACAAACGTCTGGGTAAATGTCAAATGGGGAAAAATCTATAAACTTTTTAAGAACATTTCAGAGTTTGTTCAACTTACATTGTTACTATTTGTTAATTTGCTTATCGATGAACTCTATTGTCAGTTTGCACAGAAAAGTGAAGGTGAATTCAAAATCAATAATTTACATAAGTACCGCATTCGTTTTTAAAACTCGTCTGTTAAGTGAAGCAAAAACGGAATAATTAACGGTCTTCTGTGAACAAAATAATTAAACAATAACCAGTGTCAAACCTTGCCTGCTCGTGTACCGCGTTTTTTGTTTCCCTAAAAGGCAGCCCAAAACAATATTTACTTTCAGTTTTACAAGAACATCAAAAACATTCTGTACAAAAGGTAGTTAAGTGACGATCTATAAAAGAGGTAAATATTTGGTTAAGAGTTTCCGTTTGCGCTCGTTTCGTGTACGCTTAGATGTGTGTCAGAGGGACTGTTCCGTTCACGCCCGCCGCCGGACTCTGGTAGTGCTGCGGCAGTGTGTGGAGTCTACTCTGCACTGACGGGTCACCTGCTTCGCCCGTGGGTAAATACATGCTTATCATTTCCCGCAGATCCCCCGGACACGGAGCTCTGGAGTGAGTGGTAACAGGAGGGCTTACACTTGGCTCCGATTTTACCAGCGACCCCAAGGTGCCGATGGTTCCGGAAGAAGCCACGCTGGAGTTCTGGTGCTGCGCGTAGGAGATGCCCCCGTACCCCGAGGGAGAGGCGCTCATGTAGCTCTGCGAGTTCGAGATGGGGCTGTACTGCAGGCCGGTCATGTCGTAGCGGTGCATGGGCTGGGGGTTGTGCGGGTGGTGGTGGTGCGGGTGGTGGTGGTGCGCCCCGCCGCCCGGGTGCTGGCTGTACGCGAGCTGCGCCTCCTGCATCATCGCTGCAGCCGCAGCCGCCGCGGCCACCTGTCCCGAGTAGGTGCCGTTCGCCCAGCCGTTCATGTGCGCGTACCCCGCGCTGGCCGCGCCGCCGTGACCCCCGGGGCTCTCTAACCTCTGTCCGACCCCGGCCGGATTCATCCCGACCCCAAGACCCCCAACTCCGCCACCGCTGCCAGCCCCGGCAAGAAGACCCCCGGCTAAGGAGTACTTGTCCTTCTTGAGCAGCGTCTTGGTCTTCCTCCTGGGTCGGTACTTGTAATCCGGGTGCTCCTTCATGTGCATCGCCCGCAATCTCTTCGCTTCATCGATGAAGGGTCTCTTCTCCGCCTCGGACATGACCTTCCACTCGGCGCCCAGCCTCTTGCTGATTTCGGAGTTGTGCATTTTGGGGTTCTCCTGAGCCATCTTCCTCCTTTGGCCCCGGGACCAAACCATGAACGCGTTCATCGGTCGCTTTACCCGATCCTGGTTAGCTTTGCTCCCGCTGTTCGGCCCCGTTTGACCCGAATTCGTGTTAGTCTGGGGTCCGGGGGAATGCAGGTCCGTCTCCATCATCATGCTATACATTCACGTGGCTTTGACTAGTCAACCAACACACAAGAACATTCAGTTCGGGCGCTAAAGTCCGCGAACGAGCAAACCTCCTCGGGAAAAAGGGAACGACGCAGCGCAGTGTAATCCAGGACGGTGCTGATACTTCGCGGGACTTTTCAGGACGCTTCCCCCCCTCTCTCCACTTCGCTTTTCAGATCCACAGCGATGAAAAGTGTCTTTAAGCTACTTTCTCTCAACTGTGTCGGCAAGTTAATGGAGGAGCAGCCATACGAGGCGCGCGGACGGCTGTTAAATGAGTTGAAGGCGGCCAATGGGCTTCCAGAAATGATGTGATTTGCATGGCGGTCGGTCAGGTGACGTAGAGAGGTGAGAACTAACTAGTAGGCGGGGTGTAACGGGGGGTCACCAGCGTCTCTCACGCGGAAGGTAAACAGTAATAAACCAGTTAGGGTCGGATTATCTGGTCCGAGTAAAAGCATGACATCGGTTAATATCAGACGAACGCGAGATAATAACAATTACCTCTAACGCTCTCCTCACGGTGGTGTATTTATTCCACAACTGTACCACTATACTGTAAAACGTCACTTGCAACCTGTCACTACCGTGACTTGTCACATTTAGCTATGAGATTAAATAATCTCTGATTACTTAACACCCGAGAATATATTTAGAATTACTTCATTTTCCATGAACCTTAAAGCACCGCAAAATACACAGTTGACAGACCTAATAAAACCACCGTTTTCATATAAAATATACAAGATTTTGGTCTGATTCCACATGAGATTTATTCTAATAATCTCATATCGATGTTATGTCGTGCTCTTGCCATAATGCCCCTGTGTCACATGCGAATTTAGCAACGCAGCATCCTTGTGTTAAATAAAACTTTACACACGTGCGGGTGCAGAAATACCTCATTTTGTGCAGAATTTCTCACAGAGCACCGCAGACTGTGTTAAACTTCAGCCTTCTTGTGCGAGTTGCGCACCAGTTTCGGGTTATTGTTGCTCACTCAAAAGTACAGCGCACAGCAGGTTCCAAGGCGACACTTCCAGAATGTCCGCATGGAAAACACACATTGTCACTCCTGGCCCGTCCTGATCTTGACAACTTGAGAAACGACTAGAATATTCCGCAACGTGCGAACAATTCCTACTCCACGCGTACATATTTAAAAGAAAACCATCTCAACAGTCTACCTCTGCGGAACTCTCCCAGCCGTTACCACACTGTTGGAATTGACCTAAACGCTAACAATAAGAAGTAAATGCGTGTAATTTGACGGACTGGTGAAATCCCACTCCTGAATTTATAGCACTGTTTCTTTTTAGTCTTCTTATGCATCTATCCGTTTTAAAAGAACTTTAAATCCGTGAAAGGCTTTTTTTAATTAGAGCCACAGGTGCTCCCTTGTTGTGACGGTTGCTAAGAAACAGGTGACTGACGCCCGCAGCACGTGCCAGCCGAGCCACTTTCCCCCAATAGGCCGGTACTACAGGCAGGCTTTGAATGGGAGGCTAAAAACGTCGCGGCTCACAGAAAGGAACGGGGGGCTGACAATGGCACAAAGACAGACGAAGACATATGTGCACATCTTGTCTGCTACACACAGCGCTAAAGTGCGTTTCATTGCTAATTAGAATAAACATTTAAGCGCTCTGATATTGAACATCAGGCAGAGTGAACAGAGAAGTGAAAGACGTTTGAGGTTTAACTTATTTTTTGATACTGCTTCCATAAACACTCAAAATTCTCGAACCATATACATCGCTCGAAACGCGCGCGCGCGCGCGCACACACACACACACACACACACACACACACACACACACACACACACACACACACAATAGAAACACCGCAGCAGGTTGTTCCCCCGTGGCACCGCAGAGTTTGACCGCCGTCTGCTGGTGGCGAAGCAGGCAGGGTGGTGCTGAAAGACAGCGACCTGCAGAACCACAAACCACTCAACACCACCTCGGCTACTTCAAGGAAATAGCTGCAGAATAAGCTTAGAAAACATAGAAACACGAAATACCAACATTGCAAACAAAACAAAGTTGCTCGTTCTTGAGTATTTGACAAAACTTATAAAAGCAGATTTTTTTTATTAAAGTCACGACGGGTCATTAAATTGCACTTTTGGAGAACATCCAAAAAACATTTATTTACAGCAAAAGAATGAACTTTACAGAACACTGAACTGTTTTTTTCTGCAAAACCTGTAGACTGTAGGGAACAGGGGCTTTAACTTGTGAGCAACATTCACACATATAATTCAAATTTCACAGCTGACCTACTATGAAAACCCCAATGAGCTACTAATTAAAGGGGGTACAAAATATTGCTTCCTTGCGACACAGCTAACCATTTAATAGTAATATCAGACATTATGCCTTAATTGGGCTAACGGTGACGTTAAAAAGAACACTGATGTCGTGTATTTGTCTAATTACTCTTGTTTTCTGCAGAAACACGGGGGATATATGTGGTCCTTTGGCCCAACGTGATAGGCATACATTCAAATCTCTACAGCTGGTCAAAACTTTCATTTGGCTTGATTTAATTTGATAAATTATTATACGCATCTTACACCATGCAGGATATTTAACATAATAACGCTCCGAATAACACAATAAAGTCACACGATGCGTTTCCTTTGCGGCTGTAAGGGCAATGGAGAAGATTTAAATCTATTTTGTGATTATCATTTGCGGTCCAAAAGCGCATCGCTGGATGATTTCTCCGCACAATACTTATGTGAAGGTATTTTTAATCTCTGAAGGTACTGTGTCAACAAGCCTAAAATACGACTGTCAAAACAGTTGCGACTTAAAAAGGACAAAAACATCAACAAGAAACGCCTCGTCAGCAACTCACAATAACTGAGAAATAAAAATATCCGCTCTTTCTTTTCCGATAGTCACCTCAAGTGCATTAAAATTATTCCCATGTTCTCGGCACTGGTGCGAGGCTTAAACTTTTTATATCCATTCTGCACAGACAGCATATTTAAGGCGATATATTTCAGACAACATGAAATATTACTCATAGCAAGCTGTAGTAGGTGCGTGTAAAAACACTCGTTTCCTTGATAAATCGGGACGAGGCCACATGTTTAACGGGAAATGGCGTTCTTCTCCCAACCCCCGATTTGAAGGAAAAAAGAAAACCGTCCTACAATGCCTCACACACTGAGATACAGCAAGTAAAAGTCACTTCTTCCTGGCAAGGAATTTTTTTTGCTTTAAAATAATTATATATTTTAGCATATTAATGTGGTATTTTCTGGCACTATGATTAATAAGAGGACGTCCGGGAATGATTAATTGCGCGCGCACTTCCAACGTCACAAACGAGGACTCTGCACTGCATTTCTAAACCAGATTAGATACGCGACCACATTTCTTGTTAAAAATTAGCTTTTAAATTGTTTAATTTTTAAATTAATTTTGAACAAGTTCCTCAAGTCGTACCACAGCATAGCCATACTTCTTTTGTTATTTACTCAAGATAAAACTGCGTCATACTACACCTCAATTTAAAGAAGGTGTAGCGGCTTATATTTCAATAACTGTTTATACGACAATATATGCATTGTAGAGAAAATCATAAATATGATATGTAGAGTACAGCAATCATTTAAACTAGTTTACAAATCATTTGAACTGAATGCATATTTGAAAAGCTTGCATTTAAAATCATATAAGAAAATGGGATCTCTGAGGTACAAACACGAAATCGTCACATTCTGCATTATGGGGGGGGGGGGTATTTATTTTTTGCTTATCCCTGTGTCGGTCACGGGGGGCTTTATAAATGTCTTTGTGCCTCAGTGTGGTGAAACCTTCAATACATGTGCTGTTGGCGCACACTGCGGGTGGAAGGTCCCTCCCTCCCTCCCACAGACAATACCTTGGAAAATCTTTTCATCTTTATTTAAAATAGCCTGAAACTCCTGCCATGCGTGATTCGGCCACTTTCATTTCCTTCACCTCCATGACATAACATTCAGGTGTGCCCACTAACCCGGAATAAACTCTCTTGCGGGATTACTTTAAGTTCAGCGGTTCAATACAAACAAAACGCAATGCTGTGCATATTCAGGCTATAATGCATTTAAGGTTACGGAAATTTTAGTGTGCGATTTATGTACAGCTACACTGACAATTCAAACGCAGTTACAGTAAGAGTTCTAAAATTAACTTGTGTGTTGACGCACGTTGTTATTTAGAAACAAAAGTCACATTTCTCCACTGCTACATCTTTTACCTACAGGGAAGGCTGTGGAGTCAGTAGTTCGTTAACTAGGAGTTTGTTTCCATGACGTTCAGAATGTCAGTATTCAGCCGCTGAACATGGGCTTCTTGCCTGAAACCCGCAATTTGAAGCAGCAGCCCTCCTCCGTCCTTTCCCACCCTCTTCTAAAAGTGAAGGTAGAGTGTCTCTTGAACTTGTGAGAAGGACTAGTTTAAAATGGTCACCACCTGTCAGGTGCCGCCACGCGCTCCCAAGCACGCTTAGTAAACACAATTGGGTTTTTTGGGAGGGGGGGTCTGATGGATGCGGTAATGGAGGTGCTATTGCCGACTTGTCTGTGTGTGTATGTGTATGTGTGTGTATGCATGCGCATTATACAACATGATTTGAGTTAAATCCGTTCCTTGCATGAATTGCTATTTGCAAGTACAACTCATTTCAATTAACAAAATTAGGAAGCATTTGATGAAGTCGAGTACCAGAAGGCATTTTAATTATCTGCGCACATCTTCTAGTATTTTTTTTAACTTCTAATAATCGTCATATGACGGATATTTTGTTTTATGGATCATTTTACAAAATTGTTTACCGCATTCACAAACCCGCGATGATCACCTAATGGACTGTCTGTGCTGAAATTGTGATCCGAGCTTTAACGGATTTTTCCTCTAAGCTGGACAACCAGACCTCGGCGAACAAAACGGTGGACTTTTACTGGGTTAACTGACTAACGCAGCCATCATGCAAAAACACCTGTTTCTGTCTGCTCGTCAGTTCCTCCACACCTCATTTCACCTCTTTTCCGCCTGTTGTCGGACAAATCCACTCGTTGAGTGATCGGACTTCCAAGTAACACATTTGCATGCGATAATCTATATGTGCACAGCAAACAGACAAACTAACAAAGGACACAAAGGGCTCTTTTACAAATACTTAACTAGTTCTACTCGCTTCGGGAGGGGCGCGAAAAGGCAGACTAGAAAAGCAAGACCTCAGTTCAAAGCTAACAAATTGTTCGTAAAATTTAGTCTTCTCATCGCCGTAGTGTAAAGGCACGTGTTTATATTTGGGATGTTACAGCGGGGCTGTATGTTTCATTTTCGTGAAAAAAAAACTGGAAACGGTCGGACATTTTCAGCATCGGTCAATAGAATCAGTTGATCAGTCGATATGAACTCTGTTTGTTTCATTAACCAGTAGCCGAACATCGCTTCCTCGGTCTAAATTCAATTTCAGGAAGGGATAATTAAAGACTTCAATGAAATAATCCTTTATTTACAGATACAAACTCGTTCGGCTTTAAAAAACGCCCAAACCATTGATTATTTCGAGTAGAACCCGAGATTCATTTTGAAAATCCACTGTATATAAAGTCAAAATGAGAACAGACAAACACAACATCGCAGACTTGGTTCATCATCCAATGTGCGCAACGTGCTTTTCTTTCCAGATTCCAAGGACGACTGTAGCCCTGCAGCAACCCGGGCTGGAACGGGATTAATGCCTCCCACTCTTACCTCATTTCCAAACACATGTTGCGTACGCGCTCCAACATGCACACATTTGATTCATACTACATTAAAAATAGACACCCGTGTCATAAGGTTAAGAACACGCGTCCCGTTCCGTCGCTTATTCCCCGACATCCACTTTGAATAATCACAATACTGATACAGAATCTATCACAAAGCCACCGAGATGCAAATTCCAATGTTTATTGACAGTAAGATTAAGCGTCCATACCTGCAAAGTCTCCAATTTTCCAGTAAATTAGAAAGCGAAGGTAAATTTAATATAAAAGGCTGGTCGCTGTTTTTTAATCTCATGCAGACTTACGCGCGTTGCCTCGTCCGTCAATCGCAGACTGCGATGCCGCAAAAGTACATCTTCATTCACACTTATTCCTACTGCTACGTCCTTTCCTAACAAAGTGCCATATGCCTTAAAGCCCCCCAAGTAAACCCGCCATCCACACCAAATTCTACCGCCTGAGTGTGCCAAGGCCGGCCCTGCCCAGCTCCCAAACCCACCACTCACTCAATACACACTGAAAGGGAGAGAAAAGAAAATGAAATTTATTATTGATAGACTTTAAAGACAATTTCAAGTTATTGTTTCTCTCGGCAAAAGGGCTCCTTCTTACATAATGAAGCGCCTTTTGTGTGACGCAGGAACAATACAAAACAAGTATTCTAATAAATAGCCACTTTTTTTGTTCGCTCTCCACGATGAATGGAATTGAACAGTTGGGTTTGAAAGCGGCTGCTTCGCTTTCAGGAGAGGGAGGTGGAGCCTCCGCCCCCCCCCCTTGCCGCCTCCCCCTCCCCTCCATCCCCACCCCAGCCCCGGTTTCCCTCTCGCCCCCGGTCTCCCCGCGCGTGAGTTTCCACCGTCTTCGCGAGCCGCCTTCGCGCTCTGAGTCCGCCGCACAGCCGCGTTCTATCGCGCTCCGCCGCCGGTCGGTTGATGTTAAAATACCGTTAATAACCGTTAACGCGCGCTTTTTAGCTGCTTTCGCTCCTGCGACTCCAGTAACTTCACCCGCTCCTTCTTCACATTCAAAACCCGTCGCTTTCTGCTTTCGGTTAGCATTTCTTCCGAATCTTTGCAATCACAATTAATTAAAACAAAGCAATTAATACTATAAATAATGACGTTGATTTTATTACAATATCTAACCCGTGATGGCATGCAATTTCCATATCCATTACGAAGACAATGTAAATGCGCGGGGGGAAGAACTTGGGAGAATTCGCTCCTAATTCATCACGAAAGGACAATCAGCTAAAAAACCAGCTGCCACTGTCGCCCATCATATTTATCAAATTATATTAATCGATCATGTGAATCCATCCCATCTAAATATCAATGCGCCCGTTTCAAATGTGATTACAGTTTGTCGTCTCGAGAGGTATTGTTAAGGCGTATAATAAACTCTTAATTAAAAGCACTCCATTTTAATGTCCACAGCTGAGAAGATGTGGAAAAGTTTTTTTCCTTAATTCTCCACCAAGCTTGAACTTTAAAAAGAAATTAAAAGAATGAACACGCGCACGGAGAATGAATAATAATAATAATAATAATAATAATAATAAATGGACGTCCGTACTATATTGTGCTATAATAAAGCACGACGTGGACGTGCGCCATTCGTGAATTCAGGTGTTGAATCCCGAGCTGAAGGAGCGTTAAGAGCGCCGGGCTGTGCGCGCACACAGCTGTCACCCACATGGACCTGACAGCCTGTCACGATGCGACACAGAGCGGCGCCCGCAAAGGGAGTCATGAAAATCACATGTCACACACAGGGTATGTGCTCGTTCGCGCGGGGCTTCTACACCGCCTGCTCTTCGGGGATCTAAAATGCAGTCCTGTCTCTTCCGCAGGAGCCGCTGTTGTGACAGCCGTTTCCTATGGCGGCGCATACGTACGCCTTATTGCTAAACTGCTAACGTATAGGCGGTTTGTAAACAGCGTTTGCACGCAGTGCAATGACCTAAGAATAACGGCAAACACAGCTCCTACACAGGAGATGCAGACTGTGAGCGACATCGGGAACTGGGTGCAACTGTGAAGGCAGCTCATTCTTTCCACATGCGTTCAGTCCAGAACTGGTACAGAAGGCGACCCTGAACAGAAAATACCCCTGCACATCCCTTTTACTGAGCTCCCACACAGAGACAAATTAGACTGTTCTGATTTAAAGTTGTTCTAAAGAAGCCTGTTTCTCCCAAGTCCTCAGATTCAAGGACTGAAGCTGAACTTCTATATAAAATAATTGCTGAAAAGGACTCAAATAGCAGTGCCGCCTTAATAGTCAGACATTATTCTTGCTGCTGGACTGAACCAACCCCACAACGTCCAGGGGTTACAGGCCACAGCACTTCCCTCCTCAGTGGGTACAGGCCCAGAGGGCAAAACCACAAAAAGTTCCAATAATCTTTTAATAGCCTTTGTATAACTACATAAAATAAAAGGTGATTCAGAAATGAAGTGAACACTTTGGTGAACTCAGTAATGAACATGTAGTCTAAAACCATTCGCAATGGAACACAGTTTTTTCTTAATCTTAAAAATGCTCAGTGTTCAATTCGCCAGTCACCCTGTGCACCTACAACACTGCTGTGGTCAACCTGGTGCGCAGAGAGACAGCGAGACGTCTTTGTGCATCTCTCTACCCACAAGCTCCATCTTCCACCATTTCACAAACTGGAGCTGGAAATAAAAAGTGCCCCCACCTTTATGCCTTAAATCAGGAGATGAGCATGGCTTAAGTGAGGATAAACGAGGCAGGAGTTTTCTGGGAAACCAACAGAAGGATGTGGCCAAAACAGCAATGAATTCAGCTTCCTCCAGGGATGCTACAGAACAAAATTTCATGTCAAAATTATACCAAATAGCACAATTATACAGCCTATCACAGTCTAGGTCTGTGTGCACGCAGTGCAAATGTGGCAGCTCCCCTTCTGGGCTTTTTAGGGACAGGTCTCTCCAATGGACATTTAAAACAAATTTTTTGCCCTTGTCATTCTTATGGTCGGGTGGATATTGAATTACACCCCATCTTCAGGGCGCCTTTCTTTAACACTCATGATTAGAAAGCTGGTCTGCATACGATTCCTTTTTGTTTCGCACTGCTTGTAAAATCTGTCAGTCTAGGCTGTAAACAGAGGACCTCGGTGGAGGTAAAGTCATAAAGGGCTGAACTCCAGAATGTGGGCACAATGGCTGCCATTGCGGTGCCAGTGAAGTACAGTCATCTTGCAGTGTCGACTGAGGCCCAGTAAGGAACCAGATTATCGGTCACATGAGCACCGGAAAAAAAAAAACAAAAAAAAAAGAGAGAGCCGGTTAATTGCTTGGCACTCTTGGAAAATAAATGCAGGTGTGAATGCATGTATTAAATGAAGTGAGCAAAAGCAGCTGTGCATTATCAAGGGTTGTTCAGCTGACACACTGCTGTGCGACGCGAGCTCAGTCGGACGCACGTACACTGGGGAGCTTATTTATTTATTTCCCTGTTTATTTCTACCCATAATCCATTTCTCCAGTATTAAATGCTGAGCAGAGTAACAGGTGAGACCTCATAAACAGCAGTGCTTATTACTCTCATGCGTCTGTTTCCCACCATGTTTGTTAACAGTGCTCATCGGGCCTAAATGCCCTTGCCTAATTTTCAATTTCTACTCACGGCAACATCTCTGTTTTGATTCACTGTTTATTAATGTGGCACATCTAATCAAGTTCTGTTGCACTGCGTGTATTTAAATACCAGCAGGTGTTGACTGCGTGTCAGCCGCTTATCGCTAAAATCTGTTTACAAACATGGATTTGTGGGATAATGCCAGCTTCCCAGTCACGGGTCCATGGCTCCCTTTGTCTTCAAACTCATGCATAAAAACCCTAAGCAGAAATAATTAAAAATCTGTCATTAATTTTGCATTTCAAACCTGTTTGGATTCCCATACCAAAATAAATAAGAGGATACCGTTTTATTGCAGTTAATCATTCATTTCTGTGAATATTATTCCTTTTTCTGTGGAATTTTATAACATGCTTTTGTATTATTGGATTCTATTTATGCTGATATTTATTAAAGTGGTAAATCTGGTAATGAGGTTCTGGTATGCAAAGAATTGTTTTCACATTGTATTACATTAATATTCCAAATTAGGTCAAATTATTTGGCATATTATCTCTGGTGAACGTGCTCTAATAACTGATTACTGTGCATAAAAGATCGCCTGACTTGAAAAAACACCACAACTGCACATTTTAAGCACTCTGTTGCGTATTGTATTATTATATTGGGATTAACTGGATTTTTGAATTTGCTGAGCACTGGATAAAATAAAAATAAAAAAATTACTGGCGCAAAGCCCTTTCTTCAGATGAAGAGATTCAAAACATATTTTGAGGTTTTCCAGGATTGCTGAATATTTCAACTGAAGTCTTGGAAAAACAGCCTCGTGCGACTGGTTCAGTGATTTGATCTCAATAACAGCTGCCTGAATAGTGTAGTTTGTCCTGAGTGCTCCAGCCATTACAAGCTACTCGGATAAATATCCCCTCTCCGGAGGCTCTTTATGAAACTGCAGATCCTGATTCACTCCTGTGGGTGTTTTAAACACAGTCAAGCTCTGCTGACAGTCTAACAGACACTGGGGATACTGTCTAATGTCCAAGGACGCGGTATTTGCGGTGTACCGAAAAATTCGCTGGACACACAGAGCGATGTAAGGTGCGGTTCTTACTGGAAAGCTGCTGTCAGTAACAGGGGATCCGCTACCATTTTCCAATAAACTGATGAGATGAGAACAGTGAAAGTTTCGTCTCACTGGCCTTGTTCCAAGGCAGGTCGGCATGGTGTATTATCATCTGTGTGCTACGTGTACAACAGAGCTGCCGAGATGAAGGATGTCGTATACAATGTCAGGCCCTCATCTCGACGCGCCATAGCTAGCAAAACCAAAATCAGCAACAGGCAGTGTTTTCATGCATGCATTCTGGATGGATCCACCAGTGGCAGCGGTGGGGTAGAATCCACGGCCTGTTGTTGAAGCTCAAAAGCTTTTTTTTGGGGGAGGGGGGTGGGTGCAGGGAAGCTCCAGGTCAGTCCTGAAAGCACTAGGAGAAGAGTGGGACAAATACATAAAAGCAAGGGGGGGACTCTCTCCATTTGATTCAGGCCTGGATTCAAACACGCATAAATCTTCACCGGCTCTTTGAGAGAGAGCCTCCTCCACAAGTGATTTAACCAACAGTTCAAGGGGGCCTTAAATCAAACATGCTCACCGCCTTGCCCATTAGAAAACATAGGGCCGGGGGGCACAATTGAGCTTTGATTTAATGTTTCCCCGCAGCTCGATGCCCTGGGGACCTGCTCTTCCGAAAGCTTGCAATCTATCTGCATTCAGCGCCCCATTTCCTAAATAACTGGCACTAGATAACAAGAAAGAGGTTTATAAAAGTGCACAGGGTGTCAGATATATGTCACAAGTTCATATTTCATTGCATATCCCAACTGTCAAAGCATGAAAAACAGCACCGTGTTTGTTTATTTGCGCTGCCGTTACCACCATTTACACACATTCGACATCTGTGGTACTTTGCCTTGCTGCACTGTAGTGCTTGGTTTACAAATGGCATTGTCTGCATGTCAGTCCTCTTCTACACTCCAGCTCCTTAACCAGTTTCAGACATCCAATCAAAATATCCATGATATGCAAGGTGGTTTCTCCATTTGCACTCAGGAAGAGCCATTTTGTTGCTTTTACACATAAGCAAATAAAACAAGCAGTCGCCCCATTTTCAAGGCAACCAGCACAGGGGAAAATTCCAGCCTAATATACTCTATGTATTAGAAATATGCAAAAATATGACAAATGGATTAATATGTTTTTTTTTTCACGCTCTGCACAGAATTTTTTTCAGGCCATGCGTCCTTGGGGCCAAGCGTCTACTTGTTGGAACTAAATCATCCTCGTATCAGATTTTTTTTCTGTTTTTAAATTTTAAATGAAGTTAATATCCTGAAATAGTCACAGTGACTGGGCCGTTTACCACCATTGCACATAGATGTCATTTGTATATTTTTAGTCAATCAATATTATGATTACTCTGTCTTAGTAAAAGTTGTGACAGTTTTACAGTAAAGCAGTTGTAACAGCAGCGCAAATGGGAGGCTGTGCCAAGTCTGTGACGCAGTGTGAGTCCAGGACTCATATTTACGCGAGTCCGCTGTTCCACACTGTGAGCTCATAGTCTGATGGCTGTGCATCAGAGCAATAATAATCCATAATCAAACAAAGCACTTTTACGGTTCTAAAGAGGCAGGACGGGGTGTATTCAGTCCTGCCCCTCTCCAGCCCCTCTCAGCCTCCATGCATCATATCGGCACTCCCCAAGGGCTGATGGGATCAAACGCATGCCTGTGGGCTGCATTTCATGGTGTTAACAAGCATCAGAGACGGGGGTCTCTGAACACCTTAGAGGCCAAATCCACCCTGGTGAGATCAGGACAATGACAGAGGAACATACAAGTGCCCCCCAGCACACAAGACTATTAATTGATTTTTCTACGTAATATTCTGTGGACATTTTGGGAAAGAGGATCCTGTAGAACACAAGCACTGGAAGATGAAAATGAAAAGCATTAAATATACTAACGTAATATTGACAGTATTTATATAGTTACCACTTAAAAACAAATCACACAATCACACAGGGACGCTGAAGAGAGTGATCAGCCTGTAAGAAAAGTGTCATCAAAGCCCTCTTATTTTCCAATTTTCCCAGTCCTTAGCCAGGGCCGTTAGGCAGTACTTCATCGTGCTGAAATACAGGCAACTGCCCCTAGACATTTTCAGGTGCCCCACAGCACTCATCGTTGTCTGTAACATTTAGAGCTCATGCTGTGGGAGAGGACAGCCACACACACCTCCACCTATTCTCAAGCTATTTTCAAGAATATTCTCGGAAGGCACTGCTGCACATGACAGAAAGCTAAAATATTCATAAGCACTGCAGTGTCTCTTATTAAAGCCACGCGAGTAGGCGTTACTGTTTATAAATGCTTTTCCGTTTATGAAACTCAATGCTGCAGGTTGCAGGTTCAAGTCCCTCACGCAGTACCAACCTCTGCTAGTGCCATTCTAAGACACAGCTAGTAAAATTATTTGAACGTACAGTACAGAATATGTTAATCGTTCCATAAATATATGTGTGTGCGTTATCCAAGAATAATCAATCTCTGCTGAGTTTGCCTTAAAACGTGACAGCCAAAACATATACTTACCTATATATATTAAATACATTGGGAGGTAAGGTGTTGGTTAAATCAGCCCTATAGTGCTGTCATGCATATGGAAAAGAATTACCCATGATACATTCATTTCTATTTTACTAATGTATTTATAAATATGCTCATGTCAGTAGAAGAGTATTTTTTGTCTGAGAGCTCTGCAATTATTCTCAGATTTTAACCATTGTTCTGTTCATCAATTAATCGCAACACCTATTTTGATTGATATATAATGAATGTAATGGTTCAAGCAGTTCACAGACATATCACTTAGAGGAACACTGTTAATGGGGCCGCAAGCTCTCTGCCTTTAATAATGTCAGCATTTGGGAGTACATTTATAATTAGGCACCGTGTCATTCATTACGGAAGTAATAAGCCCTAACTCTAATGGGTATCTGACGAGGGCCTGGTGTGAAAGCGGGTTTTAATGTAGTCATTTAGTTGCCCAGGGTCAGAAGCTGTAAAAGAAGCTTTCTCCACTCAGAGGAACACAATGGTTGCTATGTGCCGGACAGAGAGAGGGGCTATCCTTCGTTAATCACTCCGCCACTTACGCTTGTTAGTGGATTCGCTCAATGTCACATCCCCCACCATGCGGCCACACTCGCTGATCTAGACAGAGGTACCAGAAGGGGGTTCGAGGAGAATCTGTGAAGTGCACACGGCCCTCCATTGCCCACCGTCCTGCTTCCATTTGGTTTTAGTCAGACATAGAAAACCTGTAACCGGAGATTCGGCTTCACTTGGATCAAGTTTTGTTCAGCAGTTTAACTCCTTACCAAACTACCTCCTGGCACAGAGGAAACAAGGAGACAAAGCAAACATAAGTAGTGATCTGCATGCCTGGTCATTCTCAAAAATACAGCACAAGCAATATCTCAATTAATGCTCTAGATTCGTTCTTCGGAAAAGAATTTTGAAGAAACAGCACAGATACAGACCATTAGTATAGTACATTCCAGAAACAGCTGGAAAAGTGGGCATGTGAAACATAACACAAAGTAGATCAGCTGCATCTTCAACCACAGAAAACATCTTAGTCTATGGATAACAAATATTTAATTCAAAATAGTTCTAAACTGTAAAAAAAGGTAAATTATTAAGACAACTCAAAGGGCTACAATAAAAGAGCACTAACGTGAATCAAAGCAATAGGAGGCAATGCTAATCAAGGTATTACTGTACAATAGGAAGCAGATTATGATTTTGTAAAAAAAAAAATCTGTACAAAGTTAATTTCAGCATGCAAGGCATCAAGAGAACATTCAAGGGAGTTTAAGACTGCGGTCACAAAAAAGGATTAAAATAAACTCTGATGAAATGGGCAATAAATATACTCTTGAGGGAAAGAAATAAACATTCTAAATATGGCTGTGTTCTGGTCATGTCAGCAAGACGATGGTGCGTAACACATCTGTGAAGCTTAAATGTCTACTGTGTCATATAGTAAATATTGTTATGTGCAAAGCCATTATGCTTTGCTTAAGAAACTGAAAGAAGGAAGTTGTTTGGAGCCCTTTTTGTATCCATGAATAACGCACTCGAAAACTGACCTCCGTAAACATGCAGCTACTCAAACGGAACTGCACAGCGCTCAGGGGAACAGCGGCAGCTTAGCAAATAAACAGCAGGGCCAACCCCTCTGGAAGTACAGGCTCAGCGCCTTGAGGTTCTGAAGGCCTCAGATGTGTACTCGACACTCCCAGGGGGTGCGTTTTGGACAGGCGGCTCATCCGTGCAGTATCGGCGGTTCATTATCCACCGGTGTCCCTCTAATCCCCACACAAGGGTCGTGATCCCCCGTCCTAATAAGCATAATCTCATTACACAGCAAATAAAAGTTTCCTATTTATCTGCAGATTTCAAATGAAACTAATAAGGCTTACGATACAGTCGCCCGAAAACCCTAATCATATTTCTGCCTATCTAAAAGCAATCAGTAATTGTGTTAGCGCTGGCACACGCCGACAATGGCTCTGACACAGGCAAGCCGGAACGAGAGCCCAGCTGGACTAATTAAATTAAATGCTAGGCTGCAGGAACACACTCGTCCCAGCCTGGCGAGTAGGGGTGCAGAATTAATAAGCATTACGGTTTGGTGCGGGAGATGATATCATAATGGTTGCCGGGTTTTGATGTGAAGAGCCTCATTCAGATGCAGTGTACCATGATGCACCAATGTGACAGGCGCCTAGGGGAGGTGTTGGTTTTTCACAGGCAGAGAGCCACGTACCAACTCACAGACAGAAAAAAAACCCTTACAGGGACTACTGGGAGTGTTTACTTCCATGCCTAGGTGTGAGGTGTGGTCAGACAGGAGAGATGTACGCGTGCGTGAGCGTGCGCGCGCGTGCGTGTGTGTGTGTGTGTGTCTGTGTGTGTGTGCTTGTGCGATGCTGTGTATTGCTGGGATGAAGGCTGATATGCAGCCAGTGTTCGCAAGTGGACCTGAAGAGTTGGTGTGGAGATGACGGGTTATTTAATGGCACTTCCCTGGACGAAAGGCTGAAGTCAGTCAAACAGTGTGTTTACCATCCATTTCAATCAAGGCAAGAAGACACTCATAACTCAACTTAGTGGCAAACTCTATGGGGACATGAAGCCAAATAATACACCCAGCAGAAGTTACCTAAAACCATGCTACAATTTACATCACCATAAAAAGGACAGTGAAACATTTAAACAAAACTAGAATATACACAGTGTAAGCAACAAATATTACAACCATTGTAATTCTAATGATATTCTATGGTTTCACATTTTTTCCTAACTATAGCGATGCCTTTCTATCCTAAGGGCAGTCACATTAAACACTTTGGATCTTTCGCCTATAATAAGCGGCATTTATGTGAATAAAAACCATTCCACCCACTGATCAATAATTATGCCAAGAAAACTATATTTCTTTGCCTACAGAGAAGAAACAACCTAGTGAGAAGGGGATTCACAGCAACTACATATATTTCACCAGAAAATAATTTCATTGACCTATCAGTCTGAAGGCATTTGTTCTACATGCAAAAAAATATGAAAAAAGCAGAACATATCTGCATTTTCAACATGCAATAAACAGTTATATATTAGCTGCATATTCACCTTTTTTAAAAGACAGCTATTCAGTGTTATGCTTTAGAAAATCATTTTACTGTTGATAATTAATATGGATTATAGCATACTGGGCCAATGGTTCTTTTCCATCCCTGGACAGTTCAGTAAGGTCAAATTATTCAGAATCTAGAATAAAAAGCATAATTTTCAAGGCAAGTATATAGTCTCGTATCTATTTAGATAAAAGATGTAGTCAAATACCTTTTCAATAAATATGATGAGTTCAAACGGGGATAAAGAACCATGGTTGTCGCAAAGTCTTACAGTGTAAAACCCATTAGAGGAAGCAAAATGAATAATCCGACAGTGGGCAGAAAAATCCTATCTGAACCAAACTATAGTTCTACAACATTCACATGGTGTGTTAACTTTGACACACAGATGTCACAAATTCTGCGGCATTAAGAGAAAACACTGCAAACCTAAAGGCCGTTCTGCATTAAAGTATTCCTACAGGCTTTGTGTGCAGTAAAATGCACAGCATACACTGTAATGTGCTTCCACTTACATAATTTACAGTTGATTCACAGCACAGGTGCATTGACAACAATTGAGCAATCAGCTTTTCCCAAGTGAGCAAAGCAAATTTCTCTCCTCTGTAAATTAGCCACCCCTGTTTCTGGAGACAGAGGGTGGAGGGTGGGGTGAGCAGGGCTATTAGTCATTTCTTGCCTCGTGCCCCCCCTTGCAGCCGTCATGAGCATGGGAATTACGGAGTGGTTGATGCATCTGACAATGTGGAAGAGCTCCTCAACAGCTCCCCCCAACTGCCCCCTCTCAGCATCACCAGCTACTCCTCCCTCTCCACCCAAAGACATGGTCCCACTTTCACAAGCAGTTTTTTAAACCTGCAGTTTATTCAAATCTTACACATAATTTAGTTTGTGTTTAGGGTTTGAACCTACACTGCTTCCACTAAACATACCATTGATACGGAGCAAGGTTCTAAACCAATATCACCGAGGGCCAGACAGACGTGGGAAAATAAACCTCTAAACAGCTTCTTTCCCACAGTGGAAGTGCTCCTCATTAATATGTTCTCAGATCAACAGTTAAAATGGGGATATTTACATTTATTTATTTAGCTGAAATACTTTGCTCTTAAAGTAACTTATTATGTTTAACAACTTATAATCAATTGCCCATGTAAACAGATGGGTAATTTTTTTTTACAGGAGCAGTTTAAGAGAAGTACTTTGCTCTGATGTACTGCAGCAATAAATGGGATGCAAACTGCAACCACTATGCCCCCTGGTGCCTCCAGGATAACTGTGTAGAAGGCCGTCACTGAAGGGTCTCACAAGCAGTCCTAGTCAGAGCTCACACTTCTGCTGATAAGTGAGCTTTCTTACTACTACCAAAGCCCAGAACAAAAAAAAAACACAGCTTTTAAAACATTGCCTAACGTCCCTTTAGCTGCAGTCGAGTGACAGCAGAGCTTGTAATCTCATTTAACCCATTTAACTCGTTCCTGATACACAGCAGAGCCACCAACTGATAGGATGTCTCACTGGAGCAACGACACGGAGGGGCCCTTTGGCTCGATAGTTGAACTACACTGCAACTCTCTGACCCCTTGGCCAGCTCTTTTCTCCCGGAGGGTTTCCACAGGCACCCACCACTGTCACAGTAGCCCCAGGGATCTCCCTTGGGGCAAATTAGCAATGAGAAACTCCTTTCACTAACTCCTCCACTACCACCACTTCAAGAGTCCCACCACCTCTAGCCACACAAAGGAGATAAAAAAGTTTCAGTCATGTGAGCTGGGTGGCCCTGTTTTTCCTTTTCTTCTTGTGGAGGTGGGTGGGGTTGGGAGAAGAAAAGGCAGAGCAGCAGTCACCTACGCTGCTGGTTCAGGACCAGCCTCACCTCGCTCTGGCCCCCCATGGCGCCATACATTGGATGTTCGGGAACGCTTGGTTGGAGGTGTGAGCTGCCCCCTTTCAGTGGACTCCTGGAATTCTAAATGAGGTCACACTTCCAGGGAGCCTCTTTCCTTCAAAGCACCTTGGCCTACCTGCCCTTTACCTCCTGCTTGCCCTTTCTTTGCCACCTCCTTTATTTTTCATAAATCACTTCCAGTTGTTTTTGGTAAGGTTGCCAGAAATAAAAACCACATAAATTTAACCTTTCCTCGCTTAGTAAGACCCACTGCATTTGCAGTGTAATACCCATCACTTTCATCTGCAAAAAAACTAAATCAAAACAGCAACGGCTATACAAAATTAAGGAAGAAGAAGAAAATTAATAATTGTCACAGATAAGACTAGTTATTATTCCATGAAGGTTTGCATTACTTTAAACCTCAAGGGTTTGTATAGATAACAAATATCCAATATCACCTCAGACTCAGAACAATACTGTGCTATTTTCATGCAAATCAAGTAACCTACAAATGTTGAAATTTGTTTTGTTGCATCTCTGGGAAATACATTTAATTTTCATAAGCTAAGAAAATTCATTCACTCTTAATGCAGATTCCATTAACTCAGGTAAATCCTGCTGTACAAGCTGCTTCGTGTACATAAACAACATGCATAAATCTATTAAGCAATTATGTGAAAAAAGGAGTCTAAACGACAAGCAAAAATAAATACACATATGTGCTTTGTGCAGCTTCTCGGTATAATTATTTAAGACCAAAATTGAACATAACCAGGACTTTTTTTCATTATGCGTCGTGACAACGTTTTAAAGGGACAAACAGCGACGTCTTCCCTGTCTGCACTTCGCTACTTCCTCATATCTCACCATTGTCCACAACCCCGGTTCCACTTTTGCCAGAGATCCAAAGGAACTAATCTTTCTGTCTCAAAGAGCTGACAAGCTTACAGACGTCAAGAAAGGTGTCTTAAGATGCTGCTGATGTCCTATTGAATGTGAGCATGTAGACACACAGACACCTAAACACACAGAGAAACACACTACAGAGATATGCAAGCAAAGCCCCAACAATCCCATAAACCTCCCCTAAATAAAGGTGGGAAAAATATCTACCTTTTTATGGGGTTGGGGAGACAGGAGGTGGTTCCTCCACCCTTCTCTACAACAGGGGGAGAGAGGAGGAGAGAACCCCTCCCCATCCACTCAGTCTCTCCGTCCTTCCTCTTAATTTCATTTTCCCTCCTGGTTCCCTATGAGCAAAGGCTGGCCTGGTAGGGATGCGCAGGAGCAGGGATGCGGCGCAGGTTCTGTGGAGGTGCTGCGGAGGTGCTGCTGAAGCCTGCGAGCTGCCGGCCAGGCCCACCTCTCCTGCAGACTAACTGCTCCCAGACTGCCCGCGCCTCTAAGGCAATGCAGTGGTTTATTTAATTTGTCAGTATAATGGCGGGTGCTGAGTGAGGCGAGGAGAATGCGGGGCAGTGGAAAAGGGAAACAAAGGCCAAAAGTACCACTATTTTGATTCCCTTTTTAACATGACTTCCAAAGTGTGATATCCATTGTGGGGAATAATGCTGAACAAAGCAGAGGGTCTTGGCAATATTCACACAGCTTATTCAGTGCAGCAGCTCGGGATGTACATTCAGGACCAGAATGCTCCTATAAAAGATGTAGTGGAAGGGACTATAGCACCCATTGTCCTCCCAGAGTAAACAAAAAGGCCGCTGGGGGCAGGATGGCATGTGGGAACAGAGAGGTGCTTTATTCCATGCTTTCACCATTATGAGGGAGGTGCAGGAGTTTGTTGGTTTAATTCTGGTTCATAGCCGACGAGGGGTGGACAGACGATTTTGCACTGGAAATATTCTTTAACTGCAAAAGAGCAAAGTTTTTCATGCAAGGATTTTATCTGCACATCACATAGAGAGCTGCGCATTCAACAAGCACCTGATCTCAGCAAATAATCAAATTCAACCCCAGAGATGTACAGGAGGCTTTGCTTTTTAGCAGAAGCCACATATGAGAGGCAGTCTGTTTACACATCCACAACCAGGCAGACAGAGAGCAACACAAAGGCAGTCACGCAAGTGTGCATGTGCTGCGGGACTTCAAAATGCGCACGCGCGCGCACACACACAAACACACACACACACACACACACACACACACACACACTCAGGGTAAACCTGCAATCCAGGGTCATTACCAGGGCGTCCAGCATCCCTCACTCACTCTCTGTTGACACTGCCGGCAGTTTGTTTCATCTCTCAGGTACCACCTGGGAAAGCAACTCCTTGTTTACACAAGACAGCGCTGCCCATACTGAGGATAAAATGCTCTGCCATTATCCACTCTTTGCAATGGCAGGCTTGAGTGCACCCAACAAAATAAATAAATAAACAAAATATGCACGCATATATAAACCCATCCACATTACACTATACAACAATTTTAAACATTTTAGCAAAAAAACTCAAACGATCTTTGATTATATATTTTTTTAAATGTCAAACTTTTATTTGGATTTGTATCAAGTCATGTTCTGACAAGACTGTATACAACATGAATCAATACTATTGGTAAAAAAAGCTGCTCCACTACTTATTTATATTGTATAATGTGTCTATACCGTATATTTATTTTTGCATTTTTCTATACATGCTGCATATATTTTCTATTAACTGTCTATAGCAAGAGACATTTACATGTATAATTACAAAAAATGTTATATTCAGAAAACGTATAATAATCATCTACTATGTGGAACATAACACAAGAACTTAAACAAAGGAGAGCCATACAAGGTCACACCAAAACAAATAAAAGCACCTCTACATGGCTTTCCAGAACAGACTGGCTTTATCAGCGATTCTGTATTGGTTTCCACTGGCATCATGTATTTCTCCCCCAAAGCCAAGTGCACAATGGCATAATGGGAGAGAGAGCCACGTATCACATATCCCGCGCCATTCACCCAGAGCGACAGGTCAGCAGAGAGGCACACACCATCTCTGGTCACCGCATCAGCTTGCACCCAGAGCAGTGCGCTCATGTTTGCCCACACTGCTGGGGGTTCTCAGTCTTCCATGGGATACCGCCGTCAAGCCATCAAAGCAAACAAATGTGAAACTAATGCCTGGCAAACACTGGAAACCAAGCACAACTGTGTTCTGCGGTCCAACAAATCACAAGATTTCTAACAATTTCGCTCCATGTCAGGTCTACATAAAAAACAAAAAAACAAAAAATTACACCATGTATTTGTCACTTCTGTGTTGACATTCGTCACACTTCAGAGCGCGGTGGATAAACGCCTGAACTCAAGAAGAATCTGCAGGTTCATACTGATAGCAATCTTTCCTTACTGTGCTGTACACCATTTAAATGTGCAGTTTGACAAATACAAACTCTTAAGCTCTGTCTTGTACAGAAAAAAACAATTATGAAATAGTACTGTTATTACATAGTTGAACGTAGTTATGAAGGTGAGCAGGATTAATCTAGTGCAGCATTAAGGTCACAGGTAAATGTGTCGGGTTGGGGCCTTATGCAGATTTAGATTATGACGGAATATTGCCAACCCTTGCCAGCAGTCAGGAACTGTATGAATGCGCAGGAACGAGTCCTTTCCCCTTTAGAGGATTGCTGAAGTCCAGCCACATTAAGTCAGAAGCCTTTTGTATGTGCTAAGCGGCTGTAAAAGGACCTTCAAAGAGGGCAGCGTTCCATGTAATGTTCTCACACAGACAACTTTGGGAATCAAAATTTCCAGAAATGTCCCTGACTGCCTCCAGTTTTGACACATATACATTGTGGCAGAGGCAGCCATGGTGACACAACGGGGGGAGGGACTAGGCACCCAGAGTGCACCTGCGTCACCTCATCATAGATCTACTTGTTTAAACTTTCACCCCAGCAGGATGAGCAGACTGAGACCCAGATTCAGATACTGAGACAGAACCCAGAGTTCCTGTGAGTCATGTTGTTTTCAAGATCCATCAAGTTATATGCATGTCTCACTAAAGCCTTGGTGTTGTACAAATGGGGTAAACTTGGTGTATCCACAAGATAAGAACCTGGGACTTATCACTCATGTATATAACATGAAAACACAGAGAACTGGGCCACATTTGAAATTTTATGAGCAATGAATAACAGTCAACAGCACCTTCCTAACGTGTGGTATGTCTTCAAATAAAAGTCCCACAAACTCTCTTTTTAATTTTTTTAACCTATCCATCTATTTTCATAAACCGCTTATACTGAGGAGGATTGCGGTTAATTCAGTTTGATGTTGACCTCAAATTATTTCTTGATATTAACCTCAGGTTATTCAGGCAGTGTAAAATGGTAGACCTCAGCATCAGCTGGACTTACTGTACATACCACAACCACTGTGGACTATTTGGACTGTGACAATATCACAGTGATGAAGCTGACAAGGCTCTTAGGGTGGAATCTTAATTGTCATACACAATCAACAAATGTAACCATGTAGGCTAAACAATAATCCTATTCAATAATGAAGCAAACATAGCTCATCTGCCAATATAAAATTGCAAAAACCATCCTCGTACGGTTAAAAAATATAGCACCATACTGGGTCACTGCAACTAAAAAAAACTGAAAATCTCTTCAAAATTGCTTTGAAATCTTACAAAGATCTGTTTTATATTGTTTAATTTTAATAACTTAACAGTACTTTGCTATTTAAATTTGCTTTTCTATATGGATGATGGATTATCATCTACCAGATAATGGTTGTAGGAACTCTATTTTCGGACGTTGACAACGGCAGGTGACCACTTTTGGGAAGTATTGAAACTGATGTACCCGTTTTTACTCTTTTCTGATGCTTTTGTTAAAAACATATTGGTTTTGCAAATGAATTTGAAGTTTCATCCCCGGACGTGGAGGGAGCTGCAGGTAGGGACTTCAGCTTACATACTTAGGTACCCCTTCAACGTCACTGAGCGACACGTCAAGGTTATGACCTTGTCACCCTCGGTACGTCATGAAAAAGTTCCCATGCTTGTCAAAGCAATTATGAAGACATTGTTGCCCTGGAACTGGACTACACAAGTTTTTAAAACCATTTTTTGCCCAATATAAAAAGAAATTTCTTAATGGCATCCCCTTTAATGAATCTATTGCTTCGATTAAGTAAATGGCCCTTTGGAAGATAAATCAGGCAGTTTGTTGAAAAAATACCAAGAGCAGCTGAAGTCAGTATGGCACAGTCGGTAGGTATCACCCTTTACACATTTATTTAGTTCCCCGTAGAAAATTCTATGTTTCGGCACACAATTATGAGACACATTTAATCAGCCATCCTCCCTGTTGCGCCTAACGCGTATTTAATTAACTTGGAGGCTGGGGTAATTAGCTGGAGATGGGGGGGTGCCAATTTTCACCGAGCACCTTCTGTTGACACCACACCTCCAGCGAGCGGCGCCGGCCCAGCGATGACAGCATAATGGATAGGATCTCCGCTAAGGCGACTGTCAAACTCGACGACCATAATCAGGGGGAGGGGGAGGAAGATAAAGGGGAAAATAATGACTGTCGGATCGAGGCTTTGAAAGAGGCAACAAAAGGCCAAAGGATCAGATAGACAAACACAAAGCAGGGGTGGGGGGTGGGGGTGGGAGGGACAGGGTGACACGCGACTTAACTCTGACAGGTAATGTGCTTACCTGCAAGACCCAGTGTTACCTCTCAAGCAATGGGGGAGGCAGATGGAAAAACACAGTTGCCACTATCTTAGATAATAGCTCATGGGAGTATTAGCAATACTGCTGAACGCTCAACAATTTTACGGTTCTCATATCACTGAATTTTGAGGTTAAAAAAAATCTGAAAACTCTATCCACTGTGATATAAGAAGGATCGTACGAGACTGAAGGTACACATAGGCAGTGGTAATTATAGGCTGTACGGAACTGTGACTTCAGATCCTATTTAATGACACATTGAATCTAAACATCTAAACAAGGTCTTTAAAGATAAAACAGTGTCAATCAGAATGTCTGAATTTGTCTCAATTTATGCCACCTTATGAGAGTACAGGAAAATCCACTACCTTCATAGAGAAATTAGTTTATAGATCTCCTCAGTTATGTGGTTTTCTGAATAAAGTGAGAGGTAACATAGAGGTGCAGAAGGCAGCACTGTGCTTCACAGCTCCTGTTCAAACCCAGTCCAGTTTGTGACCCAGTGTTCATGTGGGTTTCCTCCTATGGTCCAAACACGTCTATTTCACATAAATATGGGACTAAATAGCCCTGACTGCTATGTGTGGGTGAACAAGAGCTGTAATTGACCTGCGATGGACTGATATTCTGTCCAGGGTGTAGCTCGCCTCATTGTCTTGGCACCACCGTGACTGTTCATTTGGATAAGCAATTAATGATAACTGTTAGATCAATGGAAGGATGGATAAGTAAAACAACACAAACACAAGTTACACCATAATTGATGAAAGCACAGAAAATGGTCCTATTCCTAAATCCATTCTTTGAATCGCTTTAAAAAACAGTATATTTCAGTGTTTCATGAGACCAAAGTCTGTCCTGACAGTATCTTGTAAACCAAGTTTCCACACATATATGGCTGAAAAAAAAATGCATTCAACTCTAAGATTAAACCATACCACTAGTTTGAAGTTAAACCATTTCACTAATCTGGAGTTCATCCATGCCACTAGTCCTTTGAGGAGTCTGCCTCTTCCCCAATAGGGGTTATAACCACTATTGTTAAGTCTAAACTATTCAGTGTGTCTTACAGTAAGTCAGTTCTCCAATAAAGTTTTTTCTAGCGTTAAACTGTTAAAATAATTCTGGGTAAATATACCACCCGGTCCTGGATTAAACTGTAACACCAATGCTTTGATGAGTCTGCTTTCCTATAACATCTATTGTAGGGTTAAACCATGCTACTCCATTGATCTCGAGATCTGTCTGCTTTCTCATACCACCTTGACAGAAAATTCCTTTCCACTCCACAGGACACAACAGTAAATTAAAACACCTGGGTGTCAGATACAACCAAACCATTGTCAATGCTTAATTTACCTTAAGTATCATAATTACAAACCCAGCACTGATTATTAATGCCCAATTTGCTGAGATTACAGTAATCATTAGAACCCCAAAACTGGAGGCAAACAACCAGTGTGTGTCTGATGGCTAATACAATCACCACAACTGTAATGACACAGTGCAAAGAACATTTGTTTGCATCCTTCCAGGACAATCAACAACATTTCACACAAATTCCAGCAGCATCAATGAATCCTAAGCACTTCACAACAAAGAGACAAATTTCTCTCACTATAGCACATTTTTACAACTTGTCATGAACTGCCACTGAAAGACACAAAAGTGCCTGTTTATCGGTATATTTTTAAACTTGGAATTACAATTTTCAGCCTTTTATGAAAAAGCTGAACAATATGGAAAAATGTCAATACTGAAAATTATTCACGTCTAAGAATACAGAACTAAGCGAACGTTTGGGACATAGGTGAGTGATGGGTCTGTAAATGACAGTGGTGCAGCAAATACAGCTGTTGGCTCTCAGAACCCAGATGGTGTAAGAGAACATGGATTTAACCCCCACTCAGTCTGTGTGGAGTTTGCATATTCTCCCCATGTTTGTGTAGCTTTCCCCTGAGTGCTCTGGTTTCTTTCCACAGTCCACAGCCACGTGTTTCAGGTTCCTTGGTCACCCTAAACTGCCTGTGGCAAAAGTGTGTTACATTACTCTGGCGTACAAATGGGTGAATGACTGTAGGGAGTTTAGTGCAATCTATGTGGGATTTAAAGTCACTTTGGTTGAAGGCGTCAGGTAAATACTACATAATTAGGATGTGCTAGGGAGAAAAGTATGTAGGAAACTATTAAATGTAACTGGGACAACACCGCCCTGCTCAAATAGTAGCTCAGTGACAGTTGTGTATAAAAGGACATATGGAATAAATATACGTTTAACTTTCCTTCACAGCCAAGTCTTGCGGATGCTGAACAGCTTGTTTTCCTGGAGTTTACTTGTGGTCAGGTGCAGGTAAGTGGGAGCTGAGGATGACTGGCTACTCATCAGTCAGAACTGGGTCTCAGGCTCTTCTCCACTTTGACAGCTGTTTTCTTTGTTCCACCCTGACCTGCTCAGACTATAAAAATGTTTCTGCTCCCCTTGTTGTTTCTCCGGTTCTTCCAAGACTTCCAGTTTTAGTTTCAAACAGGTGGCTGTCACTGAGTTGGCTGACGGCACAAAGCTACATTCATTTCCTGCTAAATTGCAACAATCACCAGACGCAGCCTCAGTAGCTCAGCCTCACTGCTGCTACAGAGGAAGAATAAAAACTGGGGTGTGGAGGGTGGGTTCAAGATGGCTCAGAGCTGGACAGTGATTAATTCAGGTCTGCTGCAATAATCATCATTTGATGAAAAGGCTCATTATCTGATAGGCTTGAGGTCCATCTGAATGGAGCCCTTTTCCAAGTTTGTTCCCAGAACATTTGGTAACTTTTGTAATGAGATGTATAACCTAACTGAGTCATCCAGAGCAAAAAAAGTATCCACATTCCTTGCTCATAAAGAAATACAGTAAATCTTTCACTAAAATTCCCGCTGCTTGATATTACTTCTAAGTGGCTTCTCCATTACAACCAAAACTCAGACAGTCTAACATTTACACATTTGTTCATTTATTAGACAATCTTTTCTAAAGCAACAGAGAGCTCAGTGTGAAGAAACCAGTGGGGTCACAGATGCAGATACGCTATTCCTGCCACTCAGCTTGCCCAACACCACCACACCAGCACACATCACACGAATACCTGAAGATATGTGCAGAGCAATTAGGAGAACAGGAATGTAAGTGACAAATGGTAACAGCTTTCTGGAATTTTGGAAGGGGTTCAGCGGTCCTGAGGGAAAGTGGGAGAATATATCTGTTTTGCACTGTCACTGAAGGCACAATAAGGGACTAAACTACTCCTTGGATACAAACACATTTCTGTGCAGCTGTACACCGTTCACCTCTACAGCTCCTGACTTAGCCAAGTCAAATTCACAATCCTTAACTAAAGTCTATTTCAAAGTCCACAGCATCATGGTGTGTTTTCATGGTGCTTCCCTCCACAGTTTGCTGACTGTCCTGGCAGTCTGTATTCTTTCTGTAGGATCGTAGAATAATCAGAATGTTCCCTTCAAGTGGCTTTAGCATATGGCCCCATCATCCCGGCTGATAGGACTAAACTAAAAGCCACATTTTCATGTCTACGCATCAGCCTGCCTGGCAGGTTGCTGACCACATGGTGCTGCATTTCACACATCCCATCTAACAGCAGTCTGGCCTTTGGTGCTGAGATTCATTCATGTTCACAGGGCTCTGCACCCCTGTTACCATATCTCTGACAAAGGTTGCTAAAATGACTCTGGGATGAACTTTCACACAAATGCACATGTTTTACATTGGAGAACAGAGTGTGCATAGATTACAAAATCCCACTAATCTTTATTGTAAGGTTCATTACAATAATGCTCCTTCTGCAACCTTACATGTTAAGAAATTTTTCCAGATCCAACGGTGCATTTACAGAAGCATAAAAGCAGGTGTAAGAGTAACACACCATAGTAAGCAACACACGTTACACTTTATGCTCTGCTTAAGGATGAAAGCACGGAGCGAAAGCATGCCCCCCAAATCTCAAAGACCCGCGAACAACATGGAGGAAAATGATTCTTAAAAAGCACTTTTAATAGCTTTGTATGCCACCTTTTTAACAAAAGCGTGTAAATAACAAGACCATTTTTCCCCACCGCATTCTCGACTGCATTTCCCCTTCCCTCCACAGGGTGCCAATCAAATGAACCTTTCGATGCAATTTGCTCAATTGTTTACAATTATCCCATTGCGATTTATTTGATCATGTTAATTAGCACAATTATAAACCAAAATTACTCCATCACCATGTCGATTGACTGCAATCAGGCGCTGTTAGCAAAGATAACTATATTAGATGGCATATTCTCACTGAAGTCAACAAATATTTTGTGCGAGGGCTGGAGTCTTAATTTGCCCACTTTTTCCCCACTTGCTTGTGTTTTCTCTTAAAATAAATTAATTTTTACAATTTTTATTATTGCAAACACTAACACTGAGTCACAATAGTGACTTGTTGCTTGCAGATTAATTAATATCTGTTCCCACTGCCTTAGTGTGAAACGGGACAAGCAGGTGCCGCTAACTGAATCGGTAGTTTGACTGCTGACTGCTTTGTCGTGAGCAACATTCTTCCCCTACACACTAATCCTGCAAATGTACTATTTACACTGCTTACCCTACAGATTAAAGACAGGTGCCTTGCTGTTTCACTTCACAAGGTTTCACACTTTTCTTTAGCTCTCAGTGACCTTTGAGCTCCAGCACCTAAGCATGTAAGGCTGTTTTTGTGTGCTTTTCACAGTGCAGGAAAGACTCCAAACGCAAAATGGAAGAACCTTAGAATTACACTTCTGAGAAGATTAAAATATAATGAAATAAAAATTCTGGCAGTCAAAATATGTTTCAAGGAGCAACATGCAATACAAACCCAGAAATTTCCCACCATTAAACTGCAATTAAAAAATACATTTTTTAAAATATGAAGAAATATTTTGAAAGCTGAGAGAAAATTAATTGCAAAGTGCAACAAGGAAAATGTTTAAGTGGAGACTCCCACTGGTTGTCCTCCTTTTGAGCTCCTAATCATTTCATCTCTCTGGTTACATAATTACGTACAAACACAATAGCGTTATGTAATTAGCCAAACAAAAAAAATAATATCATCTCACACCATCATTGCTCTTTGCCCTGCTTGTCTCTATGACCTGTTCCTGGGCCTACATCAGTCAAGTTCATTTGCTCACAGTGGTGACTTTTCCTTTTTAGTTTACATACTTGAGTATTCATGGCTTTTCAGGGTGCAAATATTTATTGTGCTATCAAGCGGTACTCAAGATTTTTCACAAACACCATCTTTGAACTGTTAAAAACCCCTCACTGACTGATAGTCACGCTGTGAAATAAATGAAAATATCTCATTTCACTGCATTTATTATACGATGTGTTATATTCACCTGCAGACTATAACCTGTTCTGGGTATAACCTGCAGCCCTTGCCATAATCGTGGCCAGGATTTGTATGTACCCCGTGCTTACTAATTCATGGCATAGTCATGGCTGAATGAAAAATTCAGCCAAATTTGGTGGGATCCGCGGCCGTGCGATCACAGTGATTATATTTGGCGTTCGAGCCACGGTAGGGGCTAATTAGCACATGCTGATCTGCGGGCGATGCTTCATTAACCTCTGGGATTGTATTAATTCGATATCTGACCCATGTTGGCTCTCAAGAGCACAAGCGTTTGTCTTTGTGCAGCAGGAGGCTGTGGGAAGGCCCCCTCGTACCCCCCGTAGCCATCACGGCTGACGACAGACATTACCAGGCGGAACAAATTGCCGTGATCACTCACCCATCCGGACCCTTGATGAACTGCTGCTTGCAGACCATGTGGGGGGTGGCCCACGATGGGGGGGGCGGCAGAATTAATGACATATAACCCCCCCCAGGTCATTGTGCTTAATAGAGTCTAATGGCAGTAAAATATGATGCCAGTCATTGTTAGTCTGTGTTATATCAGAGGCATGGGGACCGGGACAGTGACAGGCTATTCGATCCACGGTTCACACTGGTGCCCTACCAAGGACATCCACCGAGTGAGGGGGTTTGGACGATGCTGCCATTTTTTGCCCTCAGTTCTTTTTCCATCTCTCAGCTTTCATGACTGCTCAAGCAGTCCACAATGATGACAAAAGTAACTGAGTCCATGACTCTAAAACACATTTTTCATAGGCTCGGATTACTTATAACAAGGAAATCTTAAACTCTAAGCATGAGCTATTTAAAAGGGAAAACAAAAACTATGAACCGACAAAATCAAAATTCCTCCAAGTTCTTTCATTGCTTGATTCCCTTTGGTCAGATGGCGGAAGTCGGGCGAATCTGGATAGAGAAAACCTTTGCATGTGTCAAAGCTTACCCAAAGTTTAAAAGAGGAACTACTCCCAAATTGACAGCAAGAAACATGGTCAGATCTCCACAGAGAGTGTCACTGAACTCCGCCACCAAAACGTATCAGCAGTGCCAAAGGGGAGCCGATTATTCTCGGGCCCTATAGGGTGGCAATTACAAAACATTATCTTCAAAGTGGAACATCAGCATAACTGAACCTTGAAAGACGCTAATGCGTGATGTGGAAAGCGGGGCGATGCCAAGCCGAAACGAGGCAGGGGTAATGCGGAGGAGATTAAGCCACTTCTCCTCCTGGCGCTGCAGCTCCTTGAGAGGGAAAAATAAATGCTAGGAGTAAAGAAATCATAAGGCCTCCATCTCATTCACCCCCCCGTTACACCTCACCCACCCGAGACCCTCGCCCCCTGGCCCCCCCGACCAGTCTCAACTCTTCATCTTTCCCCGGAAATGGTTCTCTCTGCCACAGCCAGGCCTGAAGTGCACTTTAGTTTTTTCGAACACCTTGTTCCACTATTCTCACAAGCCTTTGAACTGCTGCTTTCAAAATGCGCTTGTTGAATTAATGAATAATTTTGCCAGGTGTTGGAGTGAATGGGGAGGCTACCAGCCACCGTCTCCCAGCTTCTCCGGCCCTCATTTCGAGCATTACTCGATGTTTATCAGCCCAGAGATAAAAGACCTGGCTCATTCCCATGCCTTTAATTTGGAGTTGAAAAGAAAAAGCAAGGGTTGCGAAACAGATTTATAAATATGTAAAAAATTGGAATAAAAGCAATCCCTCTGAATTAATGAGACCGTAAGGTTCTGTTACCGGCAAGGTTTCTGGCTGATGTTCTGAAATCCTGCTTTTTAAGGCATAATGCTCCAAGAACGCTCTTATTTTACCATCTGCTTTAAAAGTTGCTGCTCTTCCTCTAACATGTAGCCTGGAAAGCAAACACTTCCCATCAGCTCACTTCAGTGGCACTGTGATTATGAATTGTTTTGTCAGACTGTCATGTTGTCATAAATTGTCCTGGCAGAATGCCCACCGCAGGAAAGTTGCTTTGGAAAATGACAAAAGTGGAGACTGAACAGAATAGGACCAGGTCACAGCCGCACTTTATATCAACGTAGCTGAATTGGGAAGCTTGAGCATGAACATACATACCTTCAGCCACAGAACAGCCTGACAGAGGCCTGCACTTACAGCTACAAAACATCTTCGTGTGTCTAAATCTCCTTGTGTCCCGAAGATATTAATTATTTATGCATACTACACATACAATGGCACATATTGACACAGGACCACAGGGCGAATGGGGAAAAAATGGTGTAAAACAAACAAACAAAAAAGAAAAATTGAAGCTTTAAATAGGGGAAAAAAGAAGACAAAAACTTTGAAGGCCTCCTCATCATTTTGCAAATCCTTTCCTCCACCTATTGTGCAGCTCTGCACCGTACAAAACCAATTCTATAGCTCTTTTCAGCCCGGCGAGGCTCAAGGTGCTTCACTGAGCTAAATGTTAATTGAAAGCCCTGGCATTTGAAGAAATTGCGAGTTTGATGTGATTCTGAAAAGGCATTTGAATGGCAAATGTCCTTGGGCAGGGAATTCCGCAATCTGTGAGCTAAAGGCTTAAGAGCGCTTGTGTGTCTATGTGTGTTTGTGTGTGTTTTTTTTTTGTGTGTGTGTGTGTGTGTGTGTGTGTGTGTGTGTGTGTGTGCGCATGTGTGCGTGTGTGTGCAGTGACAGCTGTTGGATGGGGCTGAGGGGTGGTGGAGGGTGAGGTAAAACCCCCCCACCCCTTCCACCCATGAGAACCATGCCACCCTCAAACCACCCCTTGATCCTTAATCACAGAGAAGTATAGGAATGGAGTCAAGAAAAATGCAGCTTTGCAGTGAAATACTTAAAACAAACACAGTTTTTACACATAGACACAGCAGACCATTTTGTACAAAAGAGCTTAACATCACCTGTTTAGGACTAAGTAAAAATAATTTATAGCCAAAAACTAGGTTAATAATCTTCTTCAGTACAATGGCAATTTTTTGCTAAGAAACCTATTTTGATTCAAAATGTTCATCAGGTTTAAGGAGAAAACAAATATTTTTTGGATTGAAAGAGGTGATCTTATAATTTAATCTATTCAGTCATCACACTGGCAGTTATATTAGTCCTGTTGCCCAGATCACTGAAGTGATACCTTATGAATGCTATGCCTACTACTAAATAACTAGCATTACTGGTTTTGCAAAACTGACACAATACACACCAAAATAGCAGCAAAATAGGAACCAAGGTGCACTGGTTACCAAAGTTACCAAGTCTGACATTCAAAATGAGTGAAAAAACCCAGTTACATACCTCATCTTGCAGGAGACAGCTCCTTCTTCTGGCTACATGTGAAACGATTTTCATTTTCTGGAAACAGGGAAAGTTCACAGTGAAGACACATTAATGACATATTAATGGGTTGGTACAATTCAATATAATAATAAAATAAAAGTGTTGTATAGATGAATCCATTTTACCCCAACAACAAATCTTGGCTTCAAACATTCAGGTAATGCAATTGTAACCATTCTCTTACAACATGAATTGAAGTGGAAACACAGAGGAACAGTTAGCACTAAATTTGTAAAACCAGCAAACATATGAAGGATCCATTTCCCATTGCAGGATATGGACATATACAGATATTCTCATTTGAACAATGAGGACAAACACTATGTACCATGCCAACCCATCCTTTTTGGCCCTCATGTGCACCAACTCTTGGTTGAAATGTCTCTGACTACAAGAATGGACACATATGTTGAGGATACTGATTTTGGACCCCATCTCAGTTCATAGTTTCTAAACACTGCATTATCTTCCCATGGGGACATTCTTAAGTAGCAATGCTCAGATGAACAAAGTGTTGATGATGACTGTAATCTGCTGTAAAAGTAATTTCTTATTAAAAAATTAATTTACTACTGAATTTTATAACAGGATACATTGTAAGCAAAGTCTTCACTCAAGCCATTGACAAATTATGGTCATAGCTTCTTCTGTTGTATTTTCGCTTTCCATTTGAACATTTTTGTATTTCAATTATTTTTTTACCATGCACACACAATCCCTAAACCACCAACTACAAGTATCCCACAAGATGCAAGTCTTTGACTTATAAGTGCTTGCACATACAAAATTTTATATCCTTTACTGAGTTATGAGCAAATACGAGGGTGGTTTTTCCCTTTTATCAGTAACAAGAGCCGTTTGTTCCATAATGGCAATTAAGTCTCCGACTTACAAGATTTCACCTCACAAGCTGACTTTCAGGAAAGCATTGTGCCTATAAGAAGGAAGATACCTAGAAAGCTGGAGGAGAAAGAGAATGATGTGTGAAATGAGGTGCTGAACCCACAGCTTTCCTCCCACTGACACACTAACAATAATTCACTGTCTGCTCAACAAGCTCTATATACATCACAAGACTGAGTGCAAGACAATGTGAACCCCGCCTTTTAAAAAATGCAAAAATCTACTGTGCCATTTCTCCACTTGTGTCACTCAAAAGAGTGCAGTTCCACTGGATAACATTTCTACAACAGCCAAAAGCAAGTAGCCTGCTGGAGCTGACACAACCTATGGAGAGATAGGCAAGATCCTTAAGCACTACCATGGACCTGGATTTCAGTACCCACAGTGATATGCTAACTCTGCTCATTCCACCTTTCCCTGTATGCTGCCCTCCTGATTAATTTCTCTACTTTTCTGTCCTTTTTTCTCTCCTCCAAGGTCTTTGGCTCATAATGAAACCAGTGACGGTATACTAGCCTTAGCATGCAGGTCCCAGATGGCATCACTGTGGATAGGAATAAAAATTCCTAGAACAAGCAGCACAGCTTCAAGTAACCTATATTGCAAAAATATAATACAGGGAGCATAACATAATATTGATACACCCAGAATACTAATATGTTGAGACACTGGCCGAATACAAACAAAGAGGACAGGATTCCTTCTATATATTCTCAACACATTAATTACATTTTTCTAGGAAATGTGTCCTTCACTTACCTTCACATTACTTTAATGATATTTTAATGTTTACCCTCTTGCATTCACATAGATGTGGATTGCTGGCTCATCATGGTGAATACTCAAAATCTGGCACTGCAAGAGGCATTCTGCAGAGGACAGCAAGCTCATGAACTAAGAGTCTATACCCTTAGCTAATTCACTCTTTCATAACTCTGTAAGTGAAAGCAAAAAAAAAATTACACCTGTAAATGAAAATATAGAAAAGAAAAATATTTCCAGCAAAGAATAATCTGGTTAGGACCAGAATCATAATTCCTTTCAAAAAATGAGATAGCAAGGAAGTGACAAAGCACTTAGCCATGAGGCTCTATTCATGTGATTGGACCATATGCTGACTGTACAGGAAAGATCAACATATTGAAAATTATTGCTAAACAGCATGACCGGCACAACTCCGTAACCCACAAAGTTAATATTTATCCTTGAGTTAAACAGTTAGTTTGTCAGGTTGTCCACTGAGCCCTAAAATGTACCTGTCACTTGTTATGACTTTTACTAAACAGCTCATGATTGAGGAACAGCTGCACCCCAGTTAAAATCAGATCACAGAAACGTCTTAAACAGCTTAGGAAGTTGGTGAAGAGCACTCAGTATGTGATTAACTTATCATATTAAATAAGAGGGTTAGAGGTCACCTTAAGGCAACAAACAGGGTGACAAGTATGAAATAGACCAAGATGGATGAGATTTTGATATGCTGCTGCTGCAGTCAGACTGCATGTCAAAATAACAGCGACAGTCACATGATCACAGTAGCACATTCATCTTACCACTGAGGGACATTACGGTGATGCTAGCTCTTGAAAAAGCCCAAACATGGACCTTTTCCCTTTGTGGAATACTGTATGCATCTAAAAAAATGTACAATATTTTCACTTTGTATTTCAGACCAATTTTAAATTTTGTTAATGTATATGATTACTAATAATTTACAAATGGATTTCTTTAGTTGATAACAGAAAATTAAAAGGGCAAAATTGCTAATTCCAACATCAGTAAGGAATACTGCACTTGTGAATAAATGGGAAAATATTTTTGTTGTGCATCTGAAGACCTGGACACCAAATACATTTGCAGGAGTTTATGTGTTACAGGACTTTAGAAAGATAGCCATGAAACAGAAAAGAATAAAGACCCTTCTAATCACATTAAAGTTGTTAGTACAACTGAGCTCCGGGCTTGTCTAATTACAGCATGACTGATTGACAGATGGGTGAACCATGAGACCACATCTCTTAGTTGGTTAAGTCTACAGAAATGGTATCAAATCCATGACACACTATATTGTTTGTTCAAAAACAAATTAAAACACAGTAGCTTAAAGCATTTCTTAATACACCGAAAATGGTAATTTGCAATTATAACTCATACACATGGCCTATGGGGAGTTATGTGTACATATAATGTACATATTTTTTTAGAAAGGAGAGAAGAAGAAAAGAAAAGATTTTATCACACAGGAGGATGAGTTTGACTATTAGGCAATCAACTCCTTAGGACACTTGTACTGATACTTTACGAATGCAACTTTCAGGTGGCATTTTTGTCATGCCATCCCAAAAAACATGCTGCACATCAAGACCAAAAACACTAAAAATAAAAAGTAAAATTACAGCCACACTATGACATGCCATAAATATTTTTAGTAGGATAAATTGGCTGGTTTAAACTGGTCTAAAAACTGGCTTGGGTAAAGGGAATGGAGCAGTGAATTTAATTTTGGGAATGAACACCGCCTCAAGGACATTGCACTACTGAAAGCATTGCAGCACCAAATACTTTACATGAAAACATAAAAAAATTTCTGCCTCCAGGTTTTATAAAGGCATGTTACAGGTATTCGTGCATTACTTGGGAGTCACTTATTTTAATATTTTTAATTTGGGTTGAATAAAGTGGAAGTCTGAATCAGATTAAAGCTGTGTTACACTTTTATTCCTTTCTGGTGAATTTGTCCGAGTTGTTAGAAGATCAGCTCTTGCGCAGCTGCTTTTGCAAGGAGACATATACTCATCCATTTTACTACAATTAAAAGAAGCTACCAAAATGGAAAATATTTAAATTTTATTTTACTGCAAAAAGTATAAAAAGTGCTTCTTGGTCCACCACTTTTTACGTAAGCAGCGTGGATGTGAGCCCTTCATTTGTGCATCTGAGAAGAGACATTTTCTGGGTCCCAGACTCCTTTGCTAAAAATAGGAGTTTATTGCTCGTAATCTTGATTACCTTCACCCACAATTGTGTTATGGATAGTAACAGCACAGTAATATTTATATTATATTTATATTACTGTGCTATTATGTATTATATCATATATTATTTTTTAACTTTTTTTGCCAACTGTTACTTTCAAAGCAAGTGTGCGCTCATCAGGCCCCCTGAAGCCATTCCATAAGCCCTTGAATAAGAACCCCTGCTCTGTTTTGAAATTACTTGATCAGCTGCACAAATTCCTACCCCTTGTACTGCTAAAGAAAACGTATGCCTTCTATTCATTCAAGACAGTGTCTGTTTTTCTTTGCAGCATACTACATGCTGAAATTAAAAAACAATCTGGACGAAAATATTACTCCAATGACATGTATTTAGCTAAACATGTCCTTGGTCGAACAGCTCACAGAGGCACTCAATAGCAAAGACCAAAGGCATTACGTAAAATGGGTTTTAGCACAAGCTTCAGCTTTTTTCCAGTGGCAATGAAGTAGAGCAGATATTCAGTATTTCTGAGTGTTTTATTTCCTTATGCCGTCCCACTGAAAGACCTAGCAACCACGAAGAACTCAAGTCCTCTTTTTTAAACCGTTACAGAGGGATTTTGGGAGTCACTGCAAAACTATTCGCAGTGCAGGGGAGGAGTGTGCAAGACACAAAGCGTCTGCTATTATGCCATCACTGGCCCGACACTCTAGAAGAGAAATTAGTGGAAGAATTAGCGAAGCAATTACCACTTTTAATTGAACTAATTCCACCGGCCTTGTCACATCAGTGCCCACCTCTCGCCCCCCCCTTACAAAAAACATAAAAAAGGTAGTCCCCTTTTCACCTCGTACATGGTTATTAATTTTTCTAAATGTAAATTGTCCTTCTTTCACCCTGTGACACTTGCGGCAGCCAATGGCAAGGTCCTGTCACATGCTGGCAGGATTATTACCCTCCTTTCCCCTCTCCTTCTCCCCCTATCATGCAAACGCAGGGCACGCAAATACAACCCATCTGACAAGATAATAACGCAAAGAGACTCATTTGCGTGTGGACAAGATGCCAGTGATCAACATGTGAGCTGGACTTGTGTGAGGAGGCCAATTCGGTCTACTACTAGATCTCTGAACACATGCGGTTTGGATTGCTAATACAGCCATTCACCGGGGGTGGGGGGGAATTGAGATGCAAAATCTTTATGCTAGAAGTACATCAGGTTTTCCCCACCCTTGACACAAGTCCCTGCTCTTTACAACTTGAGGCTCCACCTCTCATGTTTGTTCCCACAGTCTTTGGGGTTTCTGATCAATACAAGTGATAAGTAGGCCTTGTGGCATCTCTCACAAGGTGCAATGCAACAAGAGGGACAAGCAGGACTTTCAACTACACAGCAGGCTTGGCTAAAGCAGGCTATAATTATATATGTTATATACCCCACCAGGGTTCATGGGGAGAGTTACTCTGGTCCAAATCCAAATCAAATCAATAAGCAATAACAGGACCTTCTTTTTAGCTGCGATAATCCAGTTTCTACTCCAGTGGGTTTAATCAGCCTGTGACATGTAAATTCCAGCCATCCGCTCGGCTTCCCTGTCATGTGGCAGCTCAGATCTGTCACCAGGTCATCTGTGCAGACCTGCAGCACAGATGCCAGATAAGCCTCAAGCCGAAAGCATTTGCCACAGTTAGGTCAACACAACGCAGGATGAGAACTTTCCCGTGATGGAAGAGGTTTTGATGTATTTGAGAAAGCCCTCGATGCAGCAGTCCCCCCTCCCATTGCAGCCCATGAGCAAACACGCTTAGAAAGACCATAATCGGATTAGACTTTAATGGTCAGGTCAAAATAAAGAAAGAACATTCTAAAATTGGCTCCAGGAAACTTAAAATCATTTCTCTTTTTAACTCATGGTTTGGCAAAATGTTTCGCCATATAATTTGCCAAATAATCACAAAACTAACATGATGAACAAAGGAAACAATGGGTGCCATGTATACTGTGCTTAATTTCTTAATTCAGAATGTAAAAGTTATCAAATAATAATTATATAGGAATAGGAAATAGCAATAAGAATATTTAGATTGTTTAAATCAGAATTCATCACCATTCACCGTATTCAACAGCTGAAAACGAAACGACACTCTTGCAGGTCTAGCTGTTTCCGCCAATACGGAAGGAAAGAATTATTAGTGTGTACCAAGTAACTGTAAGAAAGGGGAAACCAGCTAATTCTGTATCCCCTTGTTGAGACAGAAGTGTGGAAACCCCTGTGGATTTCATCTTAAATGCACCCGAACAATGGAGATCAGTTTCAATGAGAACCCCAGAAAGCATTTTTTGACATCTTGGTGAAGAGGGGGGCAGGGAATGGAGTTTCCACTTTAATCTCTATCTTTTCCACCTTTAAAGTAGTTTTAATTTAAATTTCACCAGTAAATGGATATTAAACACTGCTTTGACCAATGAGAACTAGGCAGCGAAAATATTATCAATGGAGAGTACGTAAATGAAACAACTGACCCTTCCAAGAGAGTCACTAATCACTGCGCTTGTGATCTTAACAATTTTTTAACAGCCTATAGACATGGTGCTGATAAAAGTGTGGAGGAGACAAAAATTGAAAGTATCTTCTCCTGACCAGGGGCACAGTGTTTCAGAAAGGATATTTCATGACCTTTTAGCTTCCTGCAGACCAGCATCTGGTACAGTGGTTAAAGAAATGGACTTATTGTGGAAAAATTGCTTGTTTGTATGTGGTTACATTCCATTCAGCTTCAGTAAAATATTCAACAGAAAAATGCTGAAAAGGTTATCAACATTTGTCATTTGCTATGCATCTGCCTCAAGGATCAGGAAAAAAAAATGGGTATACTTAATCTGTGAAATAACTTGAATTAACTAATTCTGTCATATTTTGGATCACCTTAGGTAGGGCTGTATGACTGTAGCAACTAAGTGTTGTAAACACTTTATATATTTACATTTTCTACTTAAAATTATTCTGTCTCTATGTTGCTGTAACCCAGTTCTGTTCTGTCACTAGCAAAAAAAAAAAAACTGTGGTCACATTAAGCATATTAATATTATCTGGCTATTACAATAAAAAGGACAATTCAGTGTGGTTTAAAGCAAAATAAGTTCAAAAGGGTACAAATACTTTGCGTATCAAATTGTAACTTCAAAAAAATTCTAAATAGAGTAAAACAGCTGTGTGATTTGAACAGAATTACATCTCATTTGGCTCAAGTCACAACGAAAACAGGATCACTTTACGTGTCTTATTACTCTTAAGGTGCAGACAAGAGGTGCGCCAGAAAAAGTGATGCTTTTCTTTAACAAACAAAATCTGGAGTTACTTCAGACTGCAGAACCCTGTAACACAAAAATAACCAAGAGTTCTCAGAGTGGGCAACAGTCCCGGGTCCTTAGAGACACCCTGGTGCCTTGTTCAGCGCTGGCTTTTAAAAAGTTTTCTCACTGCTGCCGTTTGCTGACTTTGAAACAGCAGGCTTTTGCAGTCCCGCCTGTGGATAAACGACAATTTTCCTGTCGGAGAGATTTAATTAAGAAAGCAGTTTCTGCGTGTAAAGGGAAGCTTATGTAACTCCCACTGTGCAGCTCTGCAGCAGCAACAATTTCATTTTCTCTTCTTCCCCCCTTTTCCAGCATTGTGAATTTTCTCAACATACTGCGCACGATTCAAGCTTGCAGCACCCTGAAGTGGAAATTAAGGTTAGAGGGAGTTTTCTCTACTGCTATCCCATTAGAAAATAATTTAAATATATCAAATTATATGCATCTTCAATCATTTCTAATATGATCACATTGTTATTTTAAGCAGCTGAGGAGAATATGAAGAGTTTCTCTGGAGTGATGAGTACAAAGTGACAAAATGTTTGGATATGTGCATTGTCCAAAGGTGTTGATTAAACAACTGTGTCCCTGAGTAAACCCATAGCTTGTCACCTCATATCATCACCGTCCCCGTAGCTTCACCCAGACGAGGGGGTCAGGGGGATACCCTTGCCCCATCGGCCATATTAATTGTATTTTGCAGATGGCTTCGGGTGCATTGATTCCCACACAAACAACAAATAAATCAATCAATTTGTGAATTGCGCGTGGGCCTCACCCCGCCATAATGAAAGCGCTTGCAGTGTCCGCCTCGGTGTGGCATTAATCAGCGATTCGCTCCTGCTGCTCCCTGTACAAGGTATCAGTCCTGCCCCCCCCATTTAAACAAGGTGATCATTATCTGCTCCTGTAGGAAATTAAAGGCTGGCCCCAGACAGTAATATGCAGATATGCAGATTGGCAGTGAGAATGGCAGCTAGCCCTGGGTAGAGCAAGCCGCTTGATTAATCTGCATCGCATGAATACGAAATCAAGCCCCCTCATCTCGCGGGGCTTTCGCCTTGAAATGTCACTTTCCCAGAGACTCGGGGATGTGCGGTTTGAAGAGATGCTGAGATGGCTTTTAAAAGGCCCCACAAGCAATTGCATCCCCCTGGTTTTGGTGCTTCTGTTTTGGGTCATGACTACTTTGTTGCAAGACAGCGACCAGCATGGTGTCCCTAAGCCGGCAGGGCTGCGCACATTAAACCGTGTTACAGGATCAGCTTCTGCCAAGGCCTTCCTCTGTCTCACAGTAAGAGCTATGACATTTTCTTATGACACTAGATCATGAAAAAAGCAACAAAGGAATCACCTTCATTCTAGTGTACTTAAAATACCTGAAATTTGCAAACTTCAATCATGAGCTCTGCTTCATAGGAGATAAGTGTAAAAACACTGTAAATTGCTTAAAATATAATTCAGGCTGAGAACAATCTTAAAAAAGAAAATGTTGTTATTTAGAGACTATTAAGGTTACAAGAAGACTAGGGGACATTTTCAAATGGAGATTTCATAAAAGCAATTGTATTGCTTTGCATTTTTATTTCAAATCACTGCTGGAATTAGAACATACTGAAATACTGATATAGCATTAATGAATCAATAAAAGAAAAAATGTGCTATTAAGAAATTTGAAAATTCATCCATCCATCCATTATACTTAACTGTTTATTCTGGTAAGGGTCAGAGCAACAGAAATTTATCATGCAATCACTGGGCTCAAGGCTTGGAAATCCTACCCTAGATGGGACACACACACACACACACACACACACACACACACACACACACACACACAGAGTATGGGCAATTTAGAATGACCAATTAACCCAAAATGCAAGTCTTTGGACTGTGGGAGGAAACCAGAGCACTCAGAGGAAATGCTTGGAATGGAATTTTAGAAAATGGCAAGTTGTAATCTCACAAATTAATAGTAAAATGCAGTTCAGTTCCTGCTGCGAGCCCATTTTGCAGCCTCACAGACAAGGACACAGAGAGCACTGTCACTGCTGTATCTGCTCCTGATACTGACAACATTCAATCTTCAGCACTTAAAGGTTTGAAAAACATTTTTTCGATAATCTTATTATGCGTATCTCATTCCCACTATGTTGGTTTGATAAAACATAATGGAAACAACATTTTTCAGGCTGCTGAAAAATGTTGTTTCCCTATATGTTATTATTATTATTATTATTATTATTAATTATTGGGTTCCAATGCTGGACCTTTTTAAGGGCTGGCCCTGGGTCTCTCCAGCATTTTGTGCAAAAACGGGCATTTTGCGAAATTATTAGAGCTCTAATTTCCTGCTGAATCTCTCTGGATGTTTCGTTTTATCATTTGCCAATTTCTATCTCGTTGTGGTATAATTAAGTTTCCTGACCCCTGCTCACTCCTTTAACTAGGCATTTAGAAATATACTACAACGGCAGATCTTTAGCCCGATGTCCTCTCTCCCCCTTGCTGGGCCGGCGTAATAGAATAAAATTATTAATCCAGTAATTGTATAGAACGCATTAGTTTGCATTGAATTCCACTCTTTCTCATTTTCGGCGTGTGATTATCAGGCATTGGGAGCGGACCCTCTTGCCCCCCCACAGTCGTAGCCCCCCCGGGAACCACCTGTGCGTCTGTGATTATGTCAAGCCGAATGCATGCTCACCACTTGCAGAAAAATAGCATATAAATAGCCCTGGAAAAAAATAAATGGAACACCAGTGGAAAATAAGGAGAAAATAACTGCAGTAATGTTTGGGATGTGCAGCTGAGGTGAGCTGCTCCAGGTTGGTCCAACGGAAGCCCACTATTACAAAATTTCCTTGCCAAAGGCAAGTGAGAATGAGTGAATCCCACCACAGTCAGAATAATGTGTGTTATTTTAGTGAGTTCCACTGTGTCATTGGTGGCTGGATTTTTGTTTTGTGCAACCAACAAGTAAATGAATGACAAGTTTTTTGCAACAAAAACTTACCTGTATAAGATCAATAATTCATATTCATTCATCAATTGTTTTGCTCAGCTTACATTTTTCTACACACATACAGTATGTATGTTATATTTTAATAGCATATTTATTCCAGTGAATAAATAAGCATGAAACTTTGATTAAACTGCCTCACTTAAATTCAGAGATTGATATAATGCTGATTTTTTAGGATGGGTTATTTAGAGTTGTAAACAGGGGAGTTTTACATATAGCAAACTGTGTTTTATGTGCCACTATAGACTTGCTTCTAATCTGATATTTATTCAAGCAAAAAATTTTATTATAATTTGAAACACCAGCGGACATAGCAGTAAGAGACCAAAAGCTTGTATATTTGAATCCCTTTTGTGTCACTAGTACTTATTTTAACCACAGTGGCCTCCAATATACAAATGAAGTGTAAGCTACATAAAAGCTGTCGTTCCCACAGCTTTTCAGTCTAGATTGTAGCTTCAGGGCTCCTCCTGAGTGGAGGAGGGGGAGTGTGGGAGGGTGGGGTCCCAGTCAGGGCCAAGTAAGGCAGAAGATCAGCTGGTGCGGAAGATGGGACTGAAGGCATTTTCTGTGTGACGGGGGAGCGTGAAAAGGGATTGGCATTTTGTCACTTTAACCTCTGACCCCTTCCAATGACTGAGCCAGTAGCACAGGAAATGGAAATAGCCTCTGGCACAAGATGTACAGTCAGCTACACACTCACGCACACATGAAAACACATGCTGTCAAGGACTCACATATACATACAGATCCACACAAGTAACACATGCCCAAACACATATGAAAAGAATGCAATACACACCAGAACATACATGTACTAGGCACACAAAACAATCACCAGTACTGTAATCTGCCTTTGTCCAAAACATGTCACCCTCTTGTTTCACTTTGGTGACAAACTACCTAAATACGGCTTAAGTAGTAATTTTCAGAAAATATGTAAAATATGTAAAATTTTGATTGGAGGGCACTAAGATTGAATATACTTTTTCAGTTTCTTTAACAGTAGATTTCTAACATCTTTGCTACAAATCCAGCCTGTTCTGGTATACGGCCTGATCATAATCTTATACTGTATGATGAAGGCCACAAGGAGTTACTCTGGAATAGGCGGAATTAAATCCTTTAGCAGAACCCTTCAATCAAAGGCCAAGGGGTGCCTCTGCAAGACCCCCACTCCTACACTGAGCGCACATATACTGAGCGGAACTCACTATGAAGAAAAAAATTAAAGTAATAAAACAAATTGGAAGACACAGTGAAAGCCTCAAAGGTATATTTAAAATCGTCAACTCAAATCTTGATAAAATAATTTTAACTGAAAAAAAAAATGTTGTCCAGTAGTCCACATATTGATAATAACCAGTATTTGAATCTGCACACCATAATTAAAATGAATTTCAAAAGGTAAAATTAAGCAGAATCAAAAGCATGATTTTTCTGGTCTGTGGAAAGAGCTTAAATAACTGTGAAATACAATAAAGCTCTAATAGAAATTCCCCAAGGGATGTTGGGTGTATGATTTACTTGATTAGAATTTTTTGTACAGGTTCTTAGGAACACACATCTACATGGCCTCACAGGGTGAAACACTTATGTCAGCCACTAACATCACGTCATTTCTTTATTTTTTTTAATATATCAAGTACAGTGTTTATGCCCTGGAGAAGCAGTCTGTCAATTTTTGGTTTCCACTCCGAACAAACACGTGTGACTGTCAAGTCTTCCTGGGGCAATGTGATAAATGGCCATGTGTCTCGGGGCAAAGCCTGGCTGTTTGCTGCTTCCTGTTTCCTCTATCAGTCCAAGATATGGTGACAACAGTGTTAGCCCTGACTAGATTTACATCGCCGCTGTTCTTGGGTGTCTTGCTGATTAAACAGTCCCAAGCCCCCAGCCGTTTCTCCTCCGCATCAGCCTGTCCCCTATTCCATCCCATTTCACTCAAGTGTCTCTGTCAGCTATCGGAACTTTCCGGCTGTCCCATTAGATCGAGTCCTTTATCCGGGAGCCAGAAAAAGTGCTTTCTGATTCACTCTTGCCCAGCCTGCGGAACCTTGTCGCTATGTTTAACAAGAAGAGAAAGGACCAAAGAGGAGGTGTTAAAGCCACTACTGCCCGGGGGCAGGGTGACGGGAAGGGGGGCAAGTTGAGGGCCATGTTTTTCATTCCCCTTCTTTTATCGTCACATCTTAATTTATAGCCAAATCGTCATTATTGTGACTGTCAGCCTCGTTTAACCTCCGCTGATCTCCCATGATTCTCTGCTGTCAGGCGTGATTGCCCACCTTCTGCTGGCTGACTGATAATAGTTGAGTGATTAGCCCGCCTCTGAGGCAGGACAATGATGTATGGAAGCCAGTAGGCCGGACTATATATTAATGAGCAGGCTGGTGCAGCTTTGATAAGCCTGTGCAATGATCCGCGGGGGGGCATGTTAGACTGGAGCAACAGCACGACTACGGGACCCCAAATGCACAGTCCTCATCGTAATTACCACTGGGGCAATCGGACCCCTTTGGATGAGGAAAGCCAAGAGACAACTCCCCCCATGAAATCCCTGAGCCGCAGTTCCCCTCACTCCCCCAGCAGAACTTAGAAGAGTGTCCTTGTTTTCTGTTGTTTTCTTCAAGACATCCCAGCAAATGCTTTTTTAAAATCATCATCTACTCTCTGTCAGTAACTGAACCTCTTTTGAAAAATTATTCACTGAAATTTATATAACTGCATCTACGAAAATGAAACTACAGAGTATGTAAAAAAAACGCTGTACAAAATATCATTCAAAGCAAATTTATTCTAAGACTACAATTAGCAACTAAGGTTGTATAGTGCAGTGACATAAAATAGAATAAATAAGGTGTTTACATTTTGCGTTATATGTTTTAGTGAAAACACAACTTGTCATTTTAGTAATTTCTAACCATGTCATTCACGGCTCTCCATTTTCACACGAGCACATGCAAAAAATAAATAAAGCACAGTTGTACTGTTTTTGAATTGTCATATTTTGTTGTTGTTGATCACCAGCCCTGCATCCTCCATCGCTCACAAAATGAGAAATATCCAGAAAAGCATGGCAAATTAACGCCTCATTTTCTTTGACATTTGAAGGCTGTTTATCTTTTTTAACCGGGTCCCATCAAAAATGATAAAAAATAACAGAAAGCAATGGATACGTTTGAATTGCCGCCGATGTATTTTGCTAAGGCCTTCACCTCCCTATTAGATAGAAGGCCCTGATGGCTACTTGAGTTTGAATGCACTGTTATTATAGGTATTACATGAAATTGCTTGTGTTATGTGAAGGGGATTATGGGGGTTCTGGATCAATAACTCCAGTGGATGTGGGCCATGATTACAGTGCTCTGTCAATCCCCTCCGCTGGCCTGTCAGGGCTGATTTACAACACAGACTGCCTCCTTCATTCACATCAAATCACTCATTTCAATGGCAAATTCTATACGTCTCAATTTGCTCCGAAAAAGCTGATTGGAGAGAAGTAAATGCGCTACCAGTGGGATAATCTACATGCACTTACGGCTGATGAAAAAGATCAGGAGGGGTGGGGGGTTGGAGGGCGGAGTTCAGTTTTTTAAGCACTGGTGATTTTTTTAAGGAGGCAAAAAAGTAACGGGCCTAACAATGATGTCAAAATGTCACACCGGTTCAGGACAGGGGTTGGGGGTTGAGGGGGGTCGAGGGGGAGGAGGAGCAGCGGTGGCTCCTGTGGGATCTGGAGAACACTCCATTTTGAGTCTTCTGTACGGTTGCCTGACTTCTCTTAGTGTGGACCTTAGGGTTCAGTTGCAGAGTTACATCACAGCTCACCTGTTGTTCAACAAATGCTAATGTTACACAAATAATGTGGACTGCTTCCTCAACAGAAAACAAATGTCATTAATTCACTTTAACATCCCATATGCCAACTTTTTTGTAACAAATGCATTAGTCAGATCCTGTACTTTTACGTCACTGTCAGTCTTAAATCAACAACATACCTTGTGGAAAGTGTGGTAATTATCAGTTTAATAAAATATGATTACATGACAGCAACTGCTCCTTCTCATCATATTGTAGATATTCTGATATCTCTTAATGGTCAGGAAATGTACACAGCTGCTCATGACACATAATGAGAATAAATCAAATTATTACAACAATAACATTAATATTAAAATGAATACTAAAAATAATAAAATCATGAACAGCATCACAAGCATCGGCATTGATGCCGATTGTTTCATAATGCGCTTCAAGATTTGCAGAGCAGTGGATTATGGACGATTGTGACCTTTGATTAAATGAGAAAAACACAAGCATGAGATACAATAGGCGTTAAAATTAAAGGCTCTCTTTTCTTTTTCTGGACTTGTCAAATGTTTCAGTGGATAACAAATCAAGATTAACTAACAGCCACCTGTGCAGACAAAGTGTAACAGTGACATTTTCTCCCTTTACAGTTTCAAAGTAATTAAACCATCCTTCCTTAGATCCTTTAAACAACGAAAAATTGTTTACTTGCACAATTAAACATCATCCACGGCCATACGTCCACACATGGATAATCCATGTGTTTTAATAGAATATTTTACAGTATTTAAAGCTGGTGTTTTCTAGAGTCTTTGTGCTGACCTACAAGCGGACTCAACTTCAGGAACATCTTCTGTTGAAACTGTCTATTTTGAATCTGTCCATGCAGAAACCTCAAACGAATAATCAGGTATTAAGAGGTTTAATTTCTCTTGACTTTTTAATGTGTATTACTTTAAAAGAGGACTACTGATAGAACATACAGTCAGCTGAGGTTTGAAAAACCTGGGATATACTAGGGTCTCAAAACACATCTCTTTTGGACCTGCTTCTCTACAATCCAATCTTGTTTCAGCTCCATAGCTTTCACTGCATTAGTGGTTTAAGAAAAATCTGCCCTCCTATTAATACTATATGCAGCTATTCATGTTGACAAAAATGGTGGTATTGGACTAAGTGACTGTACTTTGAGGATCACGTGTCTGCAACCGTATCTGTTGGTAAAATGCACTTTTGTTTACTCTGCTTTGAATGTTGCTTTGGAGAAAAGTGTCAGCTAAATGAATAAATGCAAATGTAAATGTAGTCATCACTCCTTTTACAGCCTGAACCCTAGGACACCTGAGAAGCATCAGTGTTTCAGAGTGGACATCAGCCTTCATTCTGCTCTCCATGTTTATTGGCCCTACCGTGGTTTCCATTGAGCTGCTGTACCAGAACTGCCCGGGAAGTGCAACTGGGCTCGTTTTTTAGGTTCAGAACAGAGCCCCATAAGAGTGGGACAAGCCCCTTTCCTGCCCCCGTACCCGCACTGTTCCCCTGTGAGGGGTTTAAACACACTGCACGGCATTGTGTCTCCTTACACGTTCATTTGTTGAGATGATTTTGTGGCGGGGAGCAGCAGGCCCAGGACAACCCCCCTACCACCACCACCAAACACGGCTCATATTGAGACCCTTGTCAACACGCCTGGATGTAAATCATTTTCGCTCACTGTTGTGTGGGCTACAGTTAAACCCAGGGCGTAATGGGATTTTTCCAGATAAGAAATTACCAGCACAGGCAATTTCTTTGTCTCTAGCAGGGAGTTCAATAGCTAAAGCAACAGAGAAAGGCTTTGGTTACCAGAGAAACGCCGAACACGCTGCCCAGTCTCCATGGTAAATAGAAAAGCTATTTGTTTCAGCCTTTTCAAACCTTGAACAGGCCTTAACAGTTTCACTATAATCACAGTTTGTAACCAGCTAAACCAGGCACAGAAGCAAGTGGAGAACATTGTCCAAAAGAAGCAAGCAGTGGAAACGCTCAGTGAAACACCACCGGGCACTGCTCTGCACAGGGCTTCATAAATAAAGCACAACATGACAGTGCTCAGCTAGTATGCAAGGGAATATGATAAATTATGCAATTTATGCTAAACACATCTTTTTATGAATTAATGCATTGGGTTACACAGGTCGTCAGGATTAAATGGAAGTGTTTCCTGGAAATTCAGTGTGCGTCACTACGTGTGTTAAATTTGTGTCTATGTAGGTTCAGCGTGTCACTGTGTGTTTGGTGTGTGTTCAGTGTGTCACTGTGTTAAATGTTTGTCTATGTTTCTTCAGTGTGTGTGTGTTACTGTGTGCGTTTGGCGTGTCACTGTGTGTTCGTCAGTTTGTCCAACGGAGGCGGAAGCGGCGCGGGAGCACCTCACCCGGGGGAAGTGAACAGATGGGAGGGGGGAAGCGCAGCTCGGCCTGCCGGCTGCCGCGCAGGAAAAACGGATGCCGGTGGCTTCCATTTCACTTCAATCACAGAGTGAAAAAACGGCGAAATTGCAGAGCACACAAAGACAGTGGCGCGGTAATTTCAGGAGCGACAAAACCCGCAATAAAATTACCTCAATGACGGCGGTGTACTGTAAGTGCTGCGCGCGGCTCATCTTCCGGTGTCATTGGCAACGTCCGCGCGCGCCGAGCCGATCACAGCCATTCTCTCAATTGTCACCGTGGCACAACCTCTGCTTTCCTGTCGCTTTCTCCAGCTTTTTCTCTTTTTTTTACCCCTTTCGTCTGATTTACCTCTTTTTGCCGTTAAATTTCAACTGACTTTCACACTTAAATTTAATAATAACTATGGTTTTTGTAAGCATATAGTTAACTGTTCCGGTCCTGTCTGATAAAATGAATGTATTATCGTCTCATAAAAATATAACAATATTGGTTTTATATATATAAAATATATGTCATATATATATATATATATATATATATATATGACATGAAACGGGAAGATCAGAAAGAAGGCTATTGTTTGCGATTACCGTCTTAGCCCACTGTGAGCCACGCCAAAACAGGCTAATTATCGTGTGGCCCGTTTATATAATAATGAATGTAATTAAATTACACAAAGGAGACATACCAGTAATGCTCTGAATAACAGAACAATATTTTTAATGGAAGATTTAATTTGTTTTTTTTTTCTTAAATAGAAATGGCACTATTTTTGTAAAGAAAAAATGAAGGAGTGTTAGTGCGCACTCACTAAGCAACAGCTAAATGCCTAATGTGATAAAATAATAATAAAAAAAAAATCTCAGCTAAGAGCCAGTGGCTTCCCGTATCAGAATCATGGGCAATTAAAAATGAGAGCGTACAGAAGTCCAGTACAGCCAAAATTAAAATAACAAAAAACTATTAGTTTTTATGAATATAAATGATCTAGATTCTTTCCATGGTTCAGACTGTTCGCTGGATTCAGCCAGGCTGCATGAAACCAGAATCTAATTATAACTGGCATCTATAACATTTTTAATTAAAACATAGGCTGAAAATGCATAACAATTACATTTCTGAAATACAGTAAAATATGAAGTATTTCATCGATGGCAGGGAGGGGTCTGAATTCTCTGCTGGCAGCACTGTGACTCTTTTTAAGCCTACTGTAGGTGTCTATTAAATTATTTGGTTATTATATGTCTGAGTGTATTCAAGACATGTTAAATTAAAAATCATCCCAATGATACAACACAGAATTGTTTCCACCACATTCTGATTCATGTGATGATGAAGATATTCATGTTTCTGTGTTTCGGTGCTGTTCCAAAGACCAACTACAGAATAACAGCGCATCATATCCCACTGCCGGCAAACATGCAGCTTGGAAAGAAAACAAATGTAATTATAAGAACTGTGTAGAGTATTTTCATGGGTAATGCTGTTTGCCTCTGTATTGAGCAGGCTAGATGAAAAATATCTCCTATGCCTGCCTAATGAAGGGCCTTATCAGAATAGATAGCTGTTCAAAGCCATCCAGCCTCTATTTCAAAAGATGACCTGCAACAAGCATCTACCTGCATAAGGAAGCCAAGGTGAAATCTCTCATAAACAAACAATCCCAAAAAGCTCAAGATAACACATCTACCACAAACCTTGTTCGGCCAGAATGAGCCATCACTAGTGCCTCTTTATTGCCTGTTATCAAAGCACTCATTTTTGAAGCATATAATTTTTCTTTGGTAGCAACTTTAGTCCTAAAATATATTTTGATCTAACCATTATTAATTTTTATTTAGAAGGAGAATAATTTGTGTCATTGCTCCTTACCATCTGAAAACATTTGATAACACAGAAATTTTTTTTTAAGTTCACAATGTATTTTTTTGTCTTTTGTACTCAATGAACACCTAGAAGGTAAACACACAGAAGCCAATGTTGGCCAATTGTTCGTGCGGTTTTATAACTCTTTTGAACACCTGACGCCTCTCTGCTCTTGAAACTGAGCCTCATAGAGAGTTTGCGTCAGCACAAAAGACTCCCCTTTAATCTGTAGAATAAAACCAAACAAACTGCTGAGATCGGCTGGGTATAGACCGGAGGCCTTAATCAATGTACAGAATTCACAGTTAGCATCTTAATAATGCTTAACATCTGACTGCTTTCAGCTGGGATTTTATCCGAGCTGTAAAACCAGATAGACACAAAGAACAAGGCCTATACACTAGCCATATGTGTTCGGGAATCAAATGTGAATTGTCGACAAGCTTTTAAGCTAAGGGTTTTAGAGGACTTGTGTGGGAGGCCAAATGTATTTCTTTTCAAGACCCCCCATTCTTGATGTGAAACATCGAATCTTTCAGTAATAACGTCCTGCACGGCGCAGAAGAGGGACAAAATAATCCTCCAGTGTAAATCTGTTGTGTTTTTCTGGAATTCATTTTCTATCTGTGGGGTGGGCTACAACAATAAACATCAAGTACACTCAAATGCTGTGTTTTATACTGATTTAAAATACTTTCAAAAATACATTGTTGATCAAATGCTGTTAAAATCCGATCTTTTATTAACAGATGTTTGTGTTAATAGCAATTAACTAAAAGAGAGAAAAACTAATATATACTGTAAGAGGATCATACTGTAAAAGGATGTATTGTTCGAGGACAAAAAGAGTACAATAAAGTAAATGAATTTGTGTGTCATTTAATTAAAACCTTCACATGTGTGAAATGACACAGCCGTGGTGCGATGTGGTGTTTTTAATCAGAAAGACTTGACCGGAAGTTTCCAGAACCAAAACCCAACAGACTGAAGGCTCCATGCCTTATTTTACCACACTTAACCTCTGCAGTTTCAACAGATATCCAGCTAATTAAACAAGAAATTGGATGCTGCTTCAGTTCATAGGACTGTGAGAAAAACGTGCAGGAAATAATTTGCTTAAGCTACCTTTAGTGCTGAATCTGTAAAACAAAAGTAAATCTTGGTGCTGTCGCAGCTTTCTCATAGAATGTCGCCTCTGAGATCAAGAGATCCGGGTCAATTGTCAGTCCCTTTGACATATAAAATTCCAAGGACACAAAATGTAGAATTCCAGCAGAATCTAATGGCCTGAAACAATGCAAAAAGAGGAATGCCTAATTAAACACATGCCTTCTTTTAACAGTCAGAGTAGTGTTGAGGGCATCAAGTGGTATTAGAATCTAGGCCCAGTGATGGAAAGAAGCACGGAACACGCACTTTTACTTTTTTGTCACGCATAATAAAAATTTCTGCGCATCATTCATGTAGAAAATGATGCAATAGGCACCTGGCCCAGCTTGTTTATGTGACTCATTACATGCAGTTTTGAACAATTTAGCAGGATACGGATGTGTGAGGTGTATTTTAAAATTCATTATTTGCCTCCCGATAGAGCTTTTCAAAGCAGTAAAGGCCTTTAAAACTATTAAGATTTCATGCTGCAGTTTGCTCTCCAAATTTAAGTGACAGTACCGTGATCACACACATCGCAACACACGCTCTGCACCGTGTCGCCAAAAAAAGATTTCGCACACTGTTCTCCTATACGGCGCAGGGGCTTGGGAGAAGTCGGTGGTAAAAGGGAGCATTAGGAAGCGCATTTCTGCTGGGGAACTGCCACGCGTCCGACAGTAAAGTGATGGGCGACAGCCTCAGCGTGTTTTTTTTTTTTTTCACCGTCATCTTTGTCCCATAGCAGCAGCTTATAGTGCATGGAAGGAGGTCACAATGGTACGCAGCACCAAGGAGGCCCATAACACCTTCTCTGCTTGTTGGTGGTTTTATATTTCACTTGTCTGATGCGTTGCACAGGTGTAAATCCACCAATTTGTCTGTGGACTACTACAAGCCATACATTCTCTTTTACTGTTTCAGCTTTTGGCCACCAGAGCTGAAACACAAGCACAAAAAAGGGAAGAACTGAATCAGATTACAAACAAAAGCACCGCACTAAATTGATTTCATTGCCAGACAACGGGTGAACATAACGCCCTTGTCAAATGCATCCCTCTAACCTAAGGGTTAGTCCTGTAACTTTTAAGGGTTAAAAGATAAATAATAAATGCCCAACGTGTTGTACTGGTGAAAAGCAGACGATGCAAGATGCTGAAAATACGGGTCTGGTAGGCAGATAGTGGCGAAGTGCTGAGGGGGTTTAAAGGATCCCTATCGATGACTTGAATCTGATAGGGGTGCAAATCCGCCTCAGATCTGCTCTTTTGTGTGCTGTTAGATCACAGAGGCGCTTTACAGAGGGGGGCATATTTCTTAAAAATGATTCCAATTCTGTCTGCCCTTGATCATTTCCTGAGTATGGTCTCTCGGGACAAGACTGTAGTGTAGATAGGATATCAAACCATTATGTGTGGACTCTGAACTGCCTGGCTGCTGGTGTCCTCTAGAATCATAGATTGTCACAGTTCAGGTAAAATTTGAATTTAAATATATTTTCTGTAATATGACAATTTATATGCCTTATAAAAATGTAATGTGCAGGTGGCTCTTTATGGCATTCTGCTAAACCAACTGCAAGCTGCCCTGGGGTTTTCAGTACATCGCTGTTTGTTAGCTGACAGTTTACTTATTTGACACTTTTCTCTGTACAGCGTTAAAGTACATACAGTTTTTAATACATTTAGACAGCTGGGTAAATTTTACTGCATCAACCAAAGGGAAAGAACCCTCATCAAATGTATAACAGTAAAAAGTGGGATTTGAACCTGCAACCTTTGAGTGCAAGACAGCATCAAGATTCACTGCACTTCCTGATATTCATGTTGCTGCACCATTTATGCATTGCATACCTATGATATTTGCTGGTATTTTTCCTTGTCTGGGTACCTCTGCTGTTTCTTTTATTCTGACACACACACGCACACACACACACACACACACACACACACACAAAAATACATTATGTAGTGTGAATAAAAAGGCAAGTTCAAACCAAGGGGGCTAAATTTAAGTGACACTCATCTCCTGTGTTGCTCTGTGTGTGTGTGTGTGTTGGAACTGCAGTGACTGTGTTGAGGCCTGACTCAGTCCTGTAGAAGGAGGGTTGAGCGCCCCCTGTTGAGCATTTCTGCAGGTACTGCAATGTGCTTTGAATCTCCCAAGTGTTTGCACACATCTTCTGTGCTTTATCTGCCATAAATATTCTCTCCAGCACAGTTCCTGTGTGAGGGGTTCACCTTTGTTGTTCATATGTATTCTGTGGTTATACTATGTTAAGGGTTCCCTTTCACCCTCACAGCAATTTACAAAAGCATGTCTGAGTTTATGACTGAGCTCTTTTTGTACCTTGTATAGCTCTTCCCAAATAGCCGTGCAAAAGTAAAACATGCCATGAATTCTAAATCCGTGTACAACATAGTCAATTAAAAGCCACGGAGGCTCTACAGATGTACAAGGACATTGCAGGACAGTGCAAGTCTAGAGTATGAAACAGCAGGCTGAGGCCTCAAGAGGTTCCTCCATATTCCTACCCAGTAGGCTGCATTCAGGTCCAAGACGAGGAAGATGCCAATCAGCAGAAAGGAGAAACGGTCCGATAAGCCGGGCTTTCGGAGGTCCCCTGCGGGCCTGCATTCGTCCCTGAAACCACCAGGTCCAATACAGCTCCCCTTTGTGATACCGTTACATCGGAGCCTTTGTCAACATAAATAATTCATTACATGACCACAAGTCTGCCCCTGGAAGAAGTGTTGCTACCGCTATGTAGCTAATCATTCAGTCTTATTCGGTTTGCAATCGGGTGCTGAAATACTGTATGCGCTCCAATTTGTAGCGCTCATGTTTTAGTAAAAGTTTGCAAAATCCGAGCCAACTGATTCTGACATACAAAGACAGCACTTTGGGAGCGCATTCTCATCACCAGTGAAGGAAACATTCCAGGTCTCGGATGTTCTCCTCCGTGACAGCCCTGATAGCAGAGCGGGACTTGAAGAAAAGAAAAGTCAGACATAGTGGAATGGTGAGCCGACTGTAAAGACCAAAAATAACAGCATCGCAAATCATTCCTGTCATTTGCTTCTCCTTTTTAATGCAGAATGTGGAGGTGCGCAGAAGGAAATCGATTAGCCGCTGGCAACGTTTAGAACAAGTGTTGTGCAAGAAATACAGATGTTTCTTTAATCCTTCATTAGACTTCTACCAGGCTAATTAAGCCAAAAGCATTGAGGTAATGACTTCTCTCTGGTGGTTCACTGCCCCCTTTCCCAACTGAAAAGCAGGATTTTTTGGAGGGGGGAGGCGATTGCTTGTGATGCACCCAGGCCATATCACCAGGACATTGTCAGGCCAACAATGGCCTTATCTGGCTCCTTTTGAAGCTGCCTGATTAGCTGGGAAAAACGGGAAGAGGGAGAAAAGGGCATGTCCTTGCACGGGCCCCGGAAATGTCAGGGAAAGGCCGTGGGGCCGCCGGCGTCTGCACGCACCGTTAGCATATCTCGCAGACAGGCCTGCCTCAGACAACCAGCCAGGCCACACGTTCCCTGCAGGTGGCTTGTCACCCTTGCGTCACACCCCTAAGTCTGAGGTCAAAGGTTAGGGCTAGAGATGGGCAACGACAGCAATCGGACAAAGGGGTACAGATGCCACCGGCGTGGTGTTTGGTGTGCCGTCGGAATCAGATTGAAAAAGAAAAACGCATATACCGGCACACAAGCACATTAGCATGGTCTTGTTTTTGATAGGCTAAGCATCCTAAGCTGGGGTGTGCGAATAATCTATTCATAATTTGCACATTATTTTTACATACTTACTTGTATGTCTTACAGGAATAATATCTTTGTTAATAATTGAAGTACCGTACAATAAGGTAACACAAAGTGTGGATGTAAAACCCATTGTGGGCGTTGAGCAACAGCACAAGAACTCAGAATGTTCAAGAACTCTCCAGAAATAAACACAATGCGTTTAGGGTGAGAAACAAAATCAGAGAATCTGGCTTTGGAAGCTGATTGGACAATAAAGAAAACATCTGCAGATGCTTCATTCCACATGTCAGGGAGAGGAGGAGAGAGAGGCAAGCAGAGAGAACATAAAATCCAGGAAACGGGATGAGCAATTAGTTTTCCTGACAAAAATTTGACAGCCCTTTATTACTGTTTGAACCCATAGCATTGGTGGCTTAATGTGGACTGGCAATCAAAAGAAGCTGGTATTGTGAGCTTTTTACAGTTAAGACATAGAGAGCATGGCTTTATGTGGAAAAAATATGATGATGCTCGATTTGAAATAGAACGAATGTAATGAATGTAATTTGCTGTCTATTGACAATACTTCTTTATTCGTTACCTTCCTCAATCTGAGCCAGTACCTGAATTTGCTTCGGTTCTTGTTTTAAAAAAATGGCAAAACTGCTCATATCCAAAACAATAAATAAATAAAAAGCAAAGATGTATGAAGAGCATTTTGTAAAATTTGTGGCCTGTTTTCTTTTACCTTGTTTTTTTGCATTCTTGTAAAGCTGGCACTTTGTACTACATCTCACCTCTGCGTGGAAAATAATGAAATACGGTTGAGTGGGCTTGGCTAAAATACATGTTTCAGGAGCAGGGCTCATAAAGGGCATTTACAAGAGGTTGGCATGGGAGCTGCACGAAGGCTTTTTGTGGCAGAAAATGATAGAGGGCAGACAAAAGGGAATATAAAAGGTTAAAACAGCTGGAGAGGAATGAGGGACCATGTAAAGACACACTGGCAACCAGGGACTGCTAAGTGGGTGAGACAATACACTGTCCCCGTAAAGCTGAGCTCAGTCCACCTGAATTCAGGCGTTAGCCACGCATTCCTCAACAAGAGCAGGTTTGGCATTCTGGACTCCTGTAGACTAACGCTTTAAAACTGGAATTCTGAGTCAAATCCTTGCAGGGCAAAACAGTGGCGTGATCCTTGGCGAGGTTTTCAAATCCACGTCGGCGTACAGGAAATGACCGACTGTCTACAATGATGCTCGAGGAACAAGGACAACAAAGTGGTTGTTATTAATCGGGATCTTAGAAAAAGCTTTAACCAAGAGGACCTATTTTCCAGCTTCCAATTTACATTTACATGAACACAGTGGCATGTTTAGGTGAAATAACTTGCTCATCTGTAGATAATAGGTCCCCTTGAACTTAAACCTGCAGCCTTTCAGCCATCCCCAGTGTACTTCAGTTTGGCTGCAGCACTCGATTTGGTGCCATCGCCGCAGAAGACCTTCCTAAGGCTAAACATAGCATTGGACTCTGTGGCCTGTAATATCCAGCAGGGAGATTAGCTTATTTCACAGAATGCCATTGCAGGCATAAGAAACAGCCCATTACTTTCACTGTGTCCTTGGGACCCTGGTTTAGACACTGGTCTGCCTTCCCCCAGGCAATTCATTTCCCATATGGCCTTTAATAGGTTCTCCCAACAAGAGATGAAAGCAGAAGCCCGATCACGACAGACATCTGACACGGAGTATCAGACGCACTTCCAGCAGTCCCTTTGAGGGCCGTCCATCTGAGGACACCAGGTTGTAAACACTTAGATTCTGTTTGGAGAGGCGTAGGGGTGGGGGTTGGGGGTTGTACAGAGGTGAGACGAGCTGGTACAGGGTCACGCTCATATGGCAGAGTGCTGTAGGACAGAAGTAAAACTGTATTGTTGGGAGAAGGAGAAGGAGAGAGGTGCAAGTTGGGGTGAAGGGTAAAGGAGACATGGGGGTTGTGGGGGGGGGGTGGTGTTTACTTCAGTAACTACTGTGCCAAAAATGGGGCTTTCTCCAGGCAACGGGCCACCCACAGGATGCGATGGTGAACAAAGACATCTCTGTCTGCCCTTTCCTCACCAGGAGACCCCCTCAAGTGGCCCGGCCACATCAGTGCCCCGCAGAGTCCATTCAGCCAGGCTGCACTCTCACACTCTGCACCACCAATTACTCCTCAGATTAGGGAGCCAATTATCATCGCACTTGTGCTAATTAGAAATTATTTAAAGCATTTCTCAATTAGTCTTTACATGCTGGACTGGATAGGAAACCTCATTAAATCAGCTGTTTACAATAAGGAGGGTGGTGTGGAGGAAGCATGGGGTTGGACTGCAAGCAAGCGTAGGACCTTGAAGTCATACCAGGTTGGCTCCTGTGCAACACTTTTTTTTCCGCCCACACAAAACTTTATTCAGCTCCCTTGGGCCTATTGGGTTGTACCTGGGCATTCCAAGCTCTGGAGTATGCTTTGTTTGCTCGTCTACCCCAGTTTTGTTTGTGTTATTCTGCCCAGACTTTCTGTTAAGCCGCCCCTCCCTGCGCAGCAGGTGGTCCCGCTGGCAGGGAGCGGAGCCCAGGTTCTGCCAGAGCCCCACGCACCTCAGCAGATGCCAATCTGCCAGTCTTTACGCCGTGCCACCAGGGCACGACATCCCGCCAGGCAGCCGGGCATCCCCCCAACTCCACCAACCTCCCTAATGCCCCTCCATCCCTTCCCCCTCAAACCCACGCCTGCCAGGAATGGAATTAGAAAAAAGAAAAACAAAGAAGGGTTGAGAAGGGTGGGGGGAGGGCAAAAAAAATCTGCCAGGGTTGTACAGCAGCCTTATTACGGCGAGAAGCCTGTGATTAGCAGGGGCACAATAAGGCCGGCCAGGAGAGGCATACCAATTAGGTTTCCAAGAGCACTCTGGGCCTCATTGCTATGGAAACTCCTGCACACCCCCAACCTCCACCCCAATTCGCCCCGCCAAACCTATCCCCCGCCCACACACAGCACCCACCCCAAACCTACACTCCGGAGCAAGTGGACGGTCACAGCCAAGGAAGGTTGCACAAACTAATATGCCAAAAAGCTATTAAAAGCCAGACACTAAAGATGCTACAGTACTGAGAGGATCAGGAGAGCAGGACTGGGCAGCAGGAGGGGGTTCTGCTGCAAGGAAGGAGCTGCAGAGTCACAGAGAAATGCAGCCTAGACTGCGGTTCAGTCAGAAGGGCCGACAAAACCAATGAGCAAAAATATAAAGGGAGACCATCTGTATCGCATTTCATTGCAGCAGCACTTTCACAGTAACGCCAGCTCTCTTACGTTTTTCACAGGAGTGAGCCACAGATTTAGCAGCCAACCAAAGTCAAGATTTACAGCCAGTAAAGCAAAATGTAAAATGTCATGCGGCTTTCTTTTTTATAATTCTGCTTACCACACCGATGCAGAGCACAAACAGCTAATGAAACAGCAGGTGCATGCATACATATCAAAGCTGTAGGTAAACAACTAATAACAAATCATTTTCAGTGTCAAACCCACAGTAAGTTACATCCTATACTCATAAGACATTCAGCCCTGTGCTGCTTTGTACCTTCCGAAGACCGAGTGTAATACCTGTTAATTTAGTTAACGCTTGACCCATGCCAACATGGCCCTGGAACCAGTGCAACACACACTATAATCTATTTTAAATTATACCCAAAGTATTATGAACAGTTATTACAGAATATAAGTCATCCCTTCATAAGTGTTACGTGAGCTTTGTGCAGCTGCGCCGGGCGTACAGTTTAATAACCAGATGATCTGTTTTACTCAGACCTGTAAGGTGTACAGGTGTGCAGCACCGTAACCAACCAATACGCATGTTTCTAAGCCACACAAGACAAGAAATATTTTACACTTTTTCTCAAGCACGACAGCTGCGATGAAAGCCGGGCTGCTGAACAGCAGAAGGGCCTATTTTTTTTTTTTTTATAGCCGCACTCGAATGTGTCTGACAAGTGCCCTGTTGTTGTTTAAACGTTTAACAGTTGTCAGGCACAATTGAAAAAGATGACACAGTGAGCCGTAGGCAAGCACTGAAACCTTTATCTTGGGAGTCCACAGTTAAATAATAACGCAACTGTCTTGGAGGCAATCCGGTGGGGACTGATTGGGAGCAAATTACAGGCTCGTTCAAGTATGAAATTTAAAATGCTTCAACTGCAAGGCACGTGGAGCCCTGCCTTTTGCACTCCAGCAACAACAGATGATCGCATCTGTCGTCGTAGTGACATAATATTCTTGTTTACCGCCGGTAAGATAATTGCCCCTCAGCATTCAGGTCCCACTGCTCACCCGATGGCAACCCGTGTTTATAAAAGTGCGCCGGTAACACCGATGCTGCCCCTTGCTTCAGGACCAGCCTGGTCGTTCACTTCCGAATGCTGACAGATGCTCATAACCCTTTAAAAACTTCCGCTTCACTCGCAGCACCTACACAGCTCAATCCTGGATGGTGTGTGTTAATTTTCAGCAAACTCAAATAAAAAAGTAAACAAGAAAGAAAACAAAACAGGCATTCTGACAGGACAACTGGCAGACTCCGATGGACCCCAGTCTTTTGTGCAAGCAAATCCAGGGCTTCAATGCGGGAGCAGATGCGTGTGGGAAACGGTTGCGTTTGCAAGACGGGGTCCTATTAGCACAAAGATTTCCGACCTATCGTGGATTCCATTTGGATGCGGGTGTGCCGGTGGGGGCAGGGTGGGGGTGAGGAGCTGATTGTCATGAGAGGCACCCTGCTGTGCAAAGACCCTTGTCCTCGCTCCCCCTCTCCAGCCCTCCACATCTCTCAGGTGGTGGTGGTGGTGGTGGTGGTGGGGAGGGGCACAAATGTCAGCAGCACTCGGCAGGATTAGTTTAATCATTTTAATTAATTTCTAATCAGAAGACGGTAAACTAATCATGTGATGCGTTCAACAACGACATCTCTGTCTGCGGGGCTCCGGGAAACTGTTTCCTGTAAACAGAGGCCATTTCCATCCTGGAATCTACTCACGCTCCCTTTCCTTCGATGGTTCACACGGCCCCTGCAGCGGGTAACAAAATGTTATGAAAAGGCACAAAAGTTTTACAATAAAAGTTCAAGTTACGTGATCAAACAGGACGTATGAAAAGCACCTTTCCTGAATTTGGGTCATTTAAAGGACTTTAAATGTATCTGCTGCCTCCTAGTCAGAGATCCTCAGCCACATCATTACTTGCTCATGGTTATGGAAATATAACAATGACTTGATGGCTGCAAGTTCTAATACCAGTAGAGCCTCTGCTGTTGCATGGCTGAAACTGTAATTAACCTTAATAGTTTAGTACAATTACCTGGCTCTGCAAAAGTATGAAATACCAAACAACAAAGTCACTCTGGATGTCCTCTAAGTGACTAAATAAGAATTCGGAAGGGAAACTTCCCACTCGGGGTCCGATCAGCCTCAGGAAGCCAGAAAAAAGCACGGTAATGAGAGACCCTTGATACGACTTTACTCTTCGGCCAAATTCCTAGGAGCCCCGTGTGATGCCAGACTCCATTCTTCACCCAGAAGGCCCTGGGGACAACGTGAGAGGGATCTTTTTCATCCGCAAACAATTAGCCTGTCACAGTGACATTGGCCTCTGCCTCCCGACTGATCACTAAGGCTCTCTGTGCCACAAGCGGCAGTGGTCCACGTCGGGACAGAGTGGCAGAAAGAGCCAGATGGCAGGATGGGTTCCACACCGGACATCAGCTACATTTGCTGACACCGAGGAAGCAGTTCAGATCAGCAGAGAGGAATCCTGGGCATTTGCTGAATGGACGAGCAGCACTTATAGAAAAGGTAGCCCAAACTGACATTAGTTTGTTCATTGCTTGCTGTTCCTTACAATTTTTTTGCTTAACAGCAAAAGTGTTTTGTGCCATTTTCACTTTGACCAGCTCTGTAGCTTTCTGGAAGGATTTAAAGCTTCCTCATCGAAGTCCTTCACAGCAGATCCAGTAGTATTGAGACAAACGGAGGCCGAACACCTTTATGCTACGGGATGGATAGGGGGTTGGGTGTCCACTGTCATCCACAAGTGTCTGATGTATCCCAGAGGCCTCCCTAGAGCTCCCAGGGTGTGAAACAATACTGGTTTTCAGCTCCTAATGGTTCTTTCTGTTAGGTGATAACCTTGTCCTAAGTCAGATGTTAAAGGCAGAAAAAGGAACGGCTACTGATATGACTATTAAAGAGGCTGGTCCAGATGATGTAAAACATACTGTGAACGTCTGCATATTCTGTAGGTCATGTGTGAGATACAGAAATGTATGCAAGGCTTGTTTGTGTCCAGTAAAACTGTGAAAAATGCATTTTCCATGTTTCATATTGCTGTGAGGAGATTCTATATGAAACCCGTGTGGGCATGAAGGTGAAAAAGTCAATTGCCACCGTGTTCATTTAAAAATACAGGTGTTACACAAAGAAAAGGACGCCACCTCGGTGGTTCCCCAACACTGAAACGAAAGACAGATGACAGGCAGTTCCAAGTCCCACCAAAGCCTGGTCCTTGCAAACTTACAGTGAAAGGGGGGTGGATTATCATGTTTAATCTCCTGGTACCCAGGCAGATAATTCAGTAGTGTTTCCAAGCGGTGTGTATATTTAGCCCCTAAATTCTCCCTATGGATTCGACAGCCTCCACCGTCTCTGCCCACTCCACCACAGTGTTCCCGTGTAAGTCCGGGAGGGCGGGCTGAGCCAGGATAATAAGGCGGAGTGTAAGCCAACATCCCCGGGGCTGAAGGGATTAGCCCGTTCATCTCCCCACAGGATCAGCCACTTACTCGGCGATGTTTACCCTGATATTGACGGTACGACATCCTGATCTTATTACGTGCCAATAAACATCATTTCCGCGTGGCTGGGAAGCCAGGGATTACACCAACGCCACAGCCGGCGGGAAGGGGGTGAGGACCGGCCTTCTAATCGCCAGCAGCAGGCGTCAGAGGGGATCTTTGTACAACGTGGTGGTCCACGCATGACACATGGTGCTGTGGGGTCATCGCCATAATCAGACCACAGCGTTGTCCTCACCAGGCAATGCAGGCTTTCACAATTAGGTTGTAAGTTGTAGAATCTGAAAATACCGCACCTTACATAGCACAGCCAAACTTGAAGTACTCAGAGTATTCAAAATCCAAATGCTAAAAAGTATTCCATTACAACATTCATTTTTGCTTGACCGAGTAGTATCATAACAGCCCGGAGTCTGTTCTGGAAGCAATGAACTCAAGGCTATGAAACTAACCCTGAACAGCACACCAGTCCATCACAGGGTGACCACATACTGCAGGCAATTTAGAGCGACCAATTAACCTGAGACATGTGTCTTTGGACTGTGGATGGAAACCCATGCAGGGACAATATACAGACTGAGAACAAACTTAAACAGCAATGCCTCCAAATGTTTCTTAGACATTTCTTAGTAGAAAAAGCCAGTTTTACCCTATATGCAAGAATATATCCAGAAAGAAAAAAATACAGAACTGTGTCAGAAAAGTGCAGCGCAAGTTTTCCCGTTGATGCCAATTACACCTTTTTCAGTGCATTAAAAATTACACCTCATACAGCGACTGTTAATGCTTTAACATCAGTATAAATATGACTGCATGAAAATGCATGCTATTAAATTAGCACATTTTTTAATTTATTTGAGAATGTAAACATCCTTTTAATGCTTATGCATTTCGGTGCTAAAAGCAATAATTAAAAACATTTCTGACAGTTATTCCGTATCTATCCATGACAAATTTAGGTTCTGGTAGAATTGAACTCAACTCTAAAATGTATAATTATCAATATAATTATATCTTATAATTTGTATTTTGTATGCGACAAAGTCCTCTTTGCATGGGTGAATGAACTTGAACTGATTCATAGCAGCGCATTAGATAGCAGGGCAGCTTTGTGATAATTTCCTTTAGGGCAAAAATATTGAGTGTGGGAACAATAATATATGTTTAGAACTCCAAGCTGTTTCTTCCCTAACTTTGAACTGGAACTTTGGAATTTCAAAAAAAAAAAAAAATCCCTAAATAATTCCCTTTTATCACACAGCAAACAGTGCTAATTTTGCTGTGCAGCAGATTTGTTCATGAGGTGCTGAAGTTCTCATAATTATGTCTGTGTGAGAGACGGAGAGAGAACGGGGAAACGATGACTGCCCGCTGACACAAGGGGCCGTAGGTGCTTCCTTTCCTGTTCGTCCACCTGGTCATCTTCATCATTGCACCCCTACTAAAATGCAAGGTTTCTGTTTCCTGACGTGCGTTGTAGCTGTAACCATGTCTCATACTAGGATTTCAAGCTTCTTGTAAAGGCTACGATTCTCAAAACATGGCAGATCAGATGCACAAAGATTGTGTTTGAGCTTGAATTTTGGCTGTGATGCAGCGGGCAGCTGCCTCGAAGTGCCTTGGCTGTTTAGTTGTAGATTCAAACCTGTGTGGGTTTCCTCCCACAGTCCAAAGATGTGTGTTTCAGGTTCATGTATTACTATAAATTATTCTTGCTGTACTAATGTGTGAGTCACTGGGTTTTGCTACCCTCTTATGAACCATCCAGGGTGAACCCCTCCTAGCCTTGCGTCCCATGACTCTACAATGGAATCCAGACCACTGAGACCTTGGCCAGAACACGTAGTTGTTCAAGAAGATTTTTAAAGTCCAGATTGTTCACATATGGTTTCCAAATTTTCTGAAATTCATGAATGTACTGGCCAGTGAAAGATAACTGCAGTTACTTCATACTGAAATTTAAGAGTGTACATTTTTAAAATTTGTTCTTAGCAGGAGCATAGAGATAGAGATTCTAGAGCTACTTCTCACAGAGATCTATGCAAGGCTTCAGTCAAATAGGTGAGGGGTTAATATCAGATGAAAAGTAAAACTGTAAGGTCACACTGGTCTGCTGTCTTTAATGTTCTGTTGCCCCAGTTACAGCTATACCTGAAGTAAACCCGCCCCCGAACCGCAGGATGCAGTAACTCAAACTCCCAGAAGGCTCCCGGGTTAATACCCTGAAGACATCTGCAGATAATATCACCGGGCGGCTTTGACATCCGAACATCAAAGGGAATTGCAAACAAGCTTTGATGATCATTTTCATCTCAAGTGCTGATACGACAAGCTTTGATATGAAAGACGTGAAAAGTTTTATTAATTATCAAAAATGCAAACATTTATGTGCGATTAAATTATTTGAAAACTTTTAAATTGTTTAAATGAAAGAACAGAAATAAGGAAATACAAATACATGCAGATACAACCAAATTTTGCAAAATTTTACCATATTTCCATTTTGGTAGAATTATGATAGGGCAAATATGAACTCTGAGTGGAACAAATGTAGACGATGCAAAAATATCCTGTACAAGTACTGTTCTGGTCAAAATTATTGGCACATTTACATTTCAGGTGTATCATGTGCAGTATTTTCAAGAATAACTGAAATTTTACTAAATTTTAATAATCTGAATATTTTAACAAAATGTCAAAAATTATGCAAAAATTGTTTTTTTCCACAAAAGGAAAAAGGACCTATAAGCTTCTTGAACCTTTCTGCCGGTGTTTTCTCTCGCTCTTCAACTGTAGTTCAATATTGGCAGGATTCCTTTCACCAACAGCAGATCTCAGCTCTTTCCAAAGGCTTTTAGTGGGATTCAGATCAGGACTCATTGCTGGCCAGTTTAACACAGTCTAGTTTTTTTCTTTTTGACTGTTCTTTTGTGCTGTTGGATGTGTTTGGGTAATTGCCCTGCTGATTTCTCTAGTAGATTTAGGTTAAGATCAGTTGCAGCTTTCTATGTTTGTCTTTCACCAGTGGGGACCTCCTTGGTCTTCACCCATAAAACCCTTGTGTGCAGCCTACGGTACGAGTTGAAACCCTCTCTCCAAATTCCTCCAAATCAGCTTTAAGCTCTTTGGATGCTTTATGTTGTATTTTTTCCAACAACACCAGCCTTCGAAGACTTCTTTGATCAATTTTCTTCTTCCCAGCACATCCTTGGAAATTCTTGAAAGTTCCATGAGCAGCAAACTTCTTCATTACATCAGAAACTGTGTAAAGAGGGATGCCAAGGTCTCTGGAGATGGTCTTGTACTCTTTCAAATTTTTATGTTTGGTTATAATAATTTTCCTGATGGTCTTGGGCAGCTTGTCTTGTCTTCACCATTGTCAAATGGAACAGGGAATGAAAGTGACCTTTTCTTAGCATTAAAGCATTATTCACTGGTTAATAATTGGCTAATTCATAGAATGTGAATACTAGCAATTTATTATATGCAAGTCTAATTTCAAATCAATGACAATAGTTCTAGACAAAAATCTACTTCTTCTAATTAAATAGATCTCAATTGCCCAAATGGTTCCAATAACTGTGTCTTCATAAATTTTAGTTGCTTTTATAGGACACAATTATTATTGCTTTATCCTGTGTTGTTATATGTCAAATAAATGAATATCTATAGACCAGAACTGTTTCACTGTCCACCTTTTTTCAGGAGGTATTGTACCTAATGTACCAAAAATGAAAGCGTACCAATAATGTTGACCAGAAATGTAATTCCTACATTCATTCTTCCCACAGGAAAGTATAGCGGTGGTAGTGTCATGCTCGGGGGGGGGGTGCTTTTCATGTGCAGAGATGAGGAATCTTGTCAATATTGAAGGGAGAATGAATGCAGCAAAATACAGAAAATAGTAAAAGAGAACCTGCGTCAGTGTGTTGAGAAACTGAGGCTTTGGAGAAAGTTCTCCTTTCAGCATGACAATGATCCCAAGTACGTGGGCAAAGCAACGCTGGAGAAGCTCAAAAACAAAAAGATGAATGTCATACAGTGGCCCAGTCAAAGTTCTGACCTCAGTCTCATTGAGAATTTGTGTCACTATTTGAAAATTGCAGTTCACAAGGGTCATCCAACCAGCCTGACTAACCTACTGCAGATTTGAAGACATGAATTGGAAAGAATAACTCCTAAACAGTGTACAAAGTTGGTCCATCCATGCCTAAAAAGACTTAAAACTGTTACTGCTGAAAATGGTGGCTCAGCCAAATAGCAATGTGCTGGGTTTCAATACTTATGCAAGCAACATATTTCAGTTTTTATTTTTTTTAAGTATCTTCAAACAACTTATTTTGGCTCTGACAATTTAGTTTTCTGGCCTACGCGTTCACTATAAAAAAACATGCATAAGTATAATTTGTAAACCTGGTATAGAGACCATAGCCATAAAATATTTTTCATTTCCGATGTGTACCCTACATATGTCTTTATGAAAAACTACATTTTGGTTGTGATTAAACAGATATGCAGTATAAAAGGAGAAAAATTCTAATTTATGAACTGGTGAACTCAGTGAACACAGTTCAGTTGAGCTTGTCTCTTATCACAGTCCTAGAACAAAAGCATAAAATCACCAAAGATAAGCTTGCACTGAAAAAATATAAAAAGTCAGAAAAATTCTAAATTCTAAATAATGACCCAAAAATGTTATGAAAATACACTGCCCAGTCAAAAAAATGTCACACACTCTAATATTTTGCAGTGGCATCGTTTCGATAAGCTTATGCAATACCACAACATTTATTTCCCTCCAAAGTTGCATAAATTTTTTGCCAAGATCTTGTATTGATGATGGGAGAGTCGGACCACTGCGTAAGGTCTTCTCCAGCACATCCCAAAGATTCTCAATGGGGTTAAGGTCTGGACTCTGTGGTGGCCAATCCATGTGTGAAAATGATGTCTCTGTCATGCTCCCTGAAGCAATCTTTCACAATTTGAGCCCAATGAATCCTGCCATTGTGATCTTGGAATATTAAGAAAAAATCCATTTATGGTAAAACCTGGTCATTCAGTATATTCAGGTAGTCAGCTCACCTCATTTTTGGGCACATAATATTGCTGAACCTAGACCTGACCAACTGAAGCAACCCCACATCATAACACAGTTAAATCCAGGTGGTGACTTTTTTTGGCTGGGCAATGCAATAAAAAATGAGGAAAAACATTTTTTAAAAATTTAATAAATATGTCTTTTATCACTTTATCATTGCTGATATCAACTCGGGGAAACAAAAGCCACAAAACTGTCTAATATATGATTAGCTACAATGCTAACATAGCAGTTCAACTGAATCCTAAAAACTTTGGGGGGAAAAAAACTGTGCAAACAACAAACTGGATCCTTTCTGTGCTGTAAGATATGCGTAAGGAGGGAGGACTCGAGCAAGATGGTGTTTCTTTCTGAGTGGAGTAGAAGCAAGCAGCAGATGTCCAGCTAGGGATGATGTCAGTGGCGCCAGGAGAGGAAGATTACCTGTAATTAGTTTTATCCTCAGTTTAGCTCTTCCATTGTGATGCCGAATTGTGTAATTCAACCGCCAGCTGTAGGCCAGTTCTCAGGAATGGATACCAGTGCTCACAGGGAGGAAGTCAACGTGGGGGACATTTTTTCCCCATAAATAGTTTAACTTGCAATAAAATTATTGGAACAAACATTTGTTTAGGCACAACTTAAACACACAGGCTGGAATGGAGGTATAAAAGCGTTGCCACTACATCACATTCTCCTTTTGCCCAACACACAGATGTCTGCTTTCACATTTCTTAACATTTCTCGGGAAGGCAGGAAACTTTCCAGGCCTCTTGTGGTCCCGGCCGCGGGTTCGAGACGATCGAACCCTGTCGCTGTGAAGCATTTCCCTCCCGTGCTTCTCCCTCCCCCCTCACCAGGCCAATCCAGACGTCCCCTTGCCAAATATTAGACTTTAGCGCTTGTCGCCTCACCCAGATAGAATTAAGAAACCGGGAGGAAGAGTTGAATCTCGTCCATAAAATGTCAAACCATGTCAGAATCCACGGGAAAAAAAATAAATAAATAAAAACAAGATTAAAGAAAGCCGGGGAGAAAGAGAAATTGTCACATCATGAGAAATGCCAGCGAAAGTGGTGGATGTGGGCTGAGAGGAGAACTCCAGCTCCGAGTTTTTCACAAGCGGGAAGATTTGGGCCCTAATCGGCCCTCCGGCAGTGGACGGGATTCGCGGGGAAGCAAACTGGGAAGCCGACCAAGGAAATCCTGTTCCTGAGATAGGCAGCTGTGGAATCGGAGTGAATGTGGGGAAATGTAAACTCTTTAGACTCACAGCGATTAATTGGGGAGGGGCAGAGGACTTGGGCAGGCACCAGATATACCAACCCAAAGGGCATCTCTTTCTCTTTCTCTCTCTTTCTCCCTCTCTTTTTAAACAAATTTCATTTTATTTCATTACATTTAAATCAGGAGAAAAAGGAGCACTTGTCAATGGCTGTTTTATTTGTGCCTGTGTGCAGTGTGAGGTGAGCGAGCTGAAGGCACGCGGGGAGCAGGAGAATGCATCTGGAAAAGCCCACATTACTCAATTTTTACAGTCTGCTGCTCATAAAGCCACATTACAATTGCCAGTCATGCATCTATTATCTATTAAATGTCCACATTTCATTTTTCCTTACATTTACACGTAGCTTAAATCTATAACACTCTGGACACTAAATGGTGGCACTACAATGGAAAAAAACTTTGCAAAGGAATGTACTGCATTTATAAAGAAGTAGAAAATAATTAAGACTGCCATTTGAGCATTATAAAACTATCTCTAATGTTATTTGTACACTTTCAGGCAAAAATGGCATCATAAAAATGCTAATGATTTCTCAACTCAATTTTGGAAAAATTCACAACAGCAATAAAACTTCCTCTGAAAATTTGCAGTTTCTGCAACTAACTAAATAAACAAATAGAGCATGCAGGAAGACAATTTCACACAGAATTTACTATTAATACCTATTTTGACCAAACTCAAAGAGATGTCATCAGTCTTAAAATGTCGGCAACTCAACATCAATACATTCATTCAGATGAAAGCAGGGGTGACGTTTTTGTGCAATATTGTCCAAACGGCTTGGAGGGAACAGCTTCGACTACTTTTTATTTGTACTTTATTATTGCGCAGACTCATGACACATGGGCCTTATTGTTTCAACGTAGCAGTGTGCAGTTAAAAAACTTGTGCATGCAGCCATGAAGCAAACGTGAAGAAATAAACATCTGAATTTAACACAGAAAATTGCATAGTCCAGCAGGATGCTTCCCCTCGTCCATCATATGTGACTTAATGAATTAATTTTCCATTCTGTAAATGAACATACAACATTTGGAGAACATATCTAAAAGTGCACTTCACTCTGAGGAAATGATGTACGTGTGGTGTGTGAAATATTACACTGAGAAAGGCCTCATAGTCCCTGGTTTTATTTTAAGAAGCCCTACAGTACAGTGAATTTCAGTGTGTTATTCTGAACGAGGCTTTGCAATGTACTTTACTGTGGATCCCTAACGTTTAATGCAGCCGAAATGTCAGACAAGATCAGAATCTCAAGCCTATAGTTTAATAAAAACAAAACTATGTGAAAGGCATGTTTTTGGACAAGAAATCCGCCCTGCTTTTTTGCCACGGCACGATGACAAATCCCCAAATAATGTGACAACAAACCTTCTTGCATATTTTACCACAGACACTGTCAACCCGCAGTGCTGCGTTCACCTCTAAGAAGAGTTGTCCCCCCCCCCCGCTTCTTTCCTGGTCTAATCTCGATACAAACAGAGAGCGACAAAGGTACGATACATAAAGCAGGGCTACTGCATGTGACAGCTGGGCTAACCGGATTTAATTAGGCCCATTTGCACGTCAGCTTTTGATTTAAAAAAAAAAAAATGGGACAGTTAAAAAAACGCGCAATAAAATAAATGCATGTTGGAGGACCTGTCAGTTCGGAGACAACACTGAGGGACAGCAAGACGGTATAATTACTGCACACTGGGCGTGTCGGGGGTGAATGGTATACATCCATTTCTGAATTACTCTGTACACCAACCTTGTCAGTCCTCACATCCCACATCACAAGCTGCCCTTTCTGTCAATAATGCTGGGCACCACTCAGCCTTCGACTGTTAATTTCTTCTCCACCCAACATTTGTGTTACACCTGGGAAGTCTCTCTCTCTCTCTCTCTCTCTCTCTCACACAAACACACACACACACACACACACACACACACACACTCCATCTGCTGGTAACGTATCGGTTAATTCAAACAATCACTGATATCTGGAAATGTCAATATTCTATTCCTTGTGGCCTTTAAAGAAACCAGAGCTTTTCAGATTACAAAGCACACCGACTATATAAATTCACACCATCTAATTGCTATAAAAAAACTGTACAGGTTTATAGATTTGATATGCCCTGCACATGTTTATTCCAAAGTATTCAGTCTCTGAGATACTTAAGAGTGACGGCTTTATTCATCATTCCGATATATGAATGTCAGTTGTCATTTTCTATGTGTTTTTAATCTTTGTATTTACATTAATGTGACAGCCACCTTTTGTATTCTTGTTCTGCAAGAAAGTGTGTGGAAAGGGATACCTAAGGCTCAACGTAAATTAAGTAAAAATGTTTTATTACATTAATGAAAGATGCAGTAAAATGTACTGTAGGGGGCATGTTTTGTTTAAATAGCTAAAGTGTTATTTGAGGTTTAGGCTTTAATAAACCGTCAGGGCATTATATTTCCCAGCATTGCAGGTTTCTGAAAACAACAGATTCTTTGTTTTAAATATTGAGAATATTTATATAATCATTATGACAAATGGTTAGACACTGTGGATAACCTGCCTGTTCAGAAAATGTGTAAGGCCGTAAACGGACGCTGATATTAATTGCTTTCCGTTTTGATCTTTGTTAAACAAAACGCGGTGTTATTAAATGCTCATGAAAACGATCATTTCTTTGCGAAAGAGACCATCAGAGCTTTCAGGAACGCTGAACTAATGGGCAACTTTTTCATCATCTTACACCATTTCCACACGCTAATGAAATTACTCCCAATCATATTTAGAGCCGTGCCCTCAAATCAGAAGAATAAATTATGAATATTGAATTTAACCGGCTTTATATCTCTTTTTATTAAAGAGATAGTGAAGCAGGCTATTGCCTTCAGCTTTGTATTTTCCCCTCTCAATTCGTTGAAATTTAATTTAAACATAATAATTTCACACCCTATTTAGGATTCAGTTCCATTATAAATTGAATATCTCTTACATTTCCTCTTCGTTTAATTCATCGCAGCTCTAAAATTGATTATCGGTATTTTATTATATTGTTACTTTGGCAGTTATTATTAATTGATGAAGGAATTCGATGAAGTTAACTTCTCCGAGGTTGCGTACCCATGCCGTTTGTAAGTGGGGTCTAGTCCCCAATCACATGACCCGCTGGCAAAATATGAAGATGCTGTTTCTGAAGCACTGCATTTTACTACGGGTTGGGGTGCAGGACTCCATATGGACAAGCTGGTCCAGGTCAGGATCTGAAACCTGTTTGTTGGAGATTGTGTAGAGCATCATTCCATCCTCACTGCAACACACTGCAGGATTTGTCATTCCACTGAATCATCACCGTTGGCCTGTTCTCCACATATGTGTGCATGCAGGTCAGAAAAAGCCAAATATTGTTGCACCCAAAAAGGCGGCCTCCTTAAACACATTTGACAAGCTCGCTTTTTTCCATCTTTGTATTATTACACATGTATATAAAGCTGGCTTCGATGGAAGGCTTAGGCCCCAATGCCACGCGTTCCTGCTGTGATTGAATAGAACTCGATGGGTCTAATATCATGGAAGGAGAACCCAGCCGCCTGTCAATTTACCGCCAGTCCGCCGCCGCTGCTAAATTGCAGTTTAAAAGACAAGGAGGGCCCGGGAGACTGGGCACAAAGAAGAGCGTAGCTGACCACCGCTCAGGTGAAATTGAATTGGAAATCTTCCATGACTCATTAGCATAAGAAAGCAGCGCGTAGCTTTAGACAAAGGACCCCTTTTTAATGTAGAAAATCAATCTTTCTAAGGGCCTGGCCATTGTTCCCTTAGCCGTACAGGTGTTCCTTCAATGCTCCTTAATCAAAAGTGTCAAAACAAAGTTGGAAGTTATCTCTCCAGTCACTGACAGCGGTCCGCCTATGCCGGGGCATCTGAGGCCCACCAAGGACAAGCCACTGGCCAAAGAACGCAGTGATTTCCGCATCAGAGACAAGCCCAGTTGGACTGGTTGACAGCTGCCATCCCCAGCCATCTTGCGCAAGTCTAATGTCCAGCAAGCGCAGGGAAAGCCAAAGGAAGGATTTGCGGCTGTGTTTGTGTGCAGGTGGGAAGAGTGTGAAACAGGGCAGCAGCAAGGGGTGATGCTGGTGTCCGGCTGTGCCTGATGGAAATGAGAGTCATCCTCCCACACGTCCTCACCCTCACCTTCGCTTCCTACCTCCTACATAAGATGGCAAAGGACATCACGTACCATACGTGTGCCCACTGGCTGCAAGAAGCACAAAGAGAGCGACACCCTGCTTCAGCTGAATGAGAACCCAAACTGTACTGGGAAAGTAGGGCAGGCATCTGCGCACTCAAACCAGCGGGAACCTGCAAACACAGCATTACGCTCCAACTGCCTGAAAGCAAACAGTGGGCATAATTTATGTATTCCATTTAGTCCTTTCAGAATAAAGTCCTGTCACTGCTGCCGGGGCGGGGGGGGAGGGGGGCAAGAACGCTCCATTCCAATTCAAGGGTTGGAGGGCACTTGCATGACAGCCTGTGACAATAAATGAGCAGACACTTTTCTGACTTCAATGCTGCATGTGCACGACTGGGGGGACGAAGTGCTTAATCACAACAGAGCTGGAAGGGCCCTCCTCAGGCTGCCAGGACCCCATGCGACACCCAGCACCCATGTCCTTCCATTACAGGACCTCCCTCCGGCAGTCATTGCCGTCATAAAAACCTACGTGAAACTCCGTTTCCACAACCCATGTTGTCCACTGCACTTGTGGAAAACATGGCTTTCAGAGACAAGCCATCGCTTTGTGGGGAGAATCTGTCACTGGAGCTACAAATCAAAGAACAAAAGCCAACAACAAACAGTTGCTTCCAACACAGGGTCTCGCGGTTGTTTGCAACGGGAGGTAGGTGGTCGTGCCTGAAGGCCTGTATTCTACGCCTACTGCATCCTTAGCCATTGTGTCTCCTTGGTGTGTCTGTCTGTTTCTCTTTGTCCATCTCTCTGCTTATACCCCCTGCTTATCTCACCTTACAGAAACACAGCGACAGCCGCATCGTGTGACCATTTAGCGGGAAGATTCCGTTTTAAGGCTGAAGCAAAATAGCTGCAGTCGACAACACCTGCTTAAGATTGTTGGGGGGGGACTGCAGCGCGTCCATACATTTCGCCTGACTGTACTTTTGCTAACACCAGCAAAATATACATAATGAGCAGCACATACTGAGCAATGGCCGCAACTGACACCAGGGAAGCCTGTTTTGATTTATACGTTATTATCAGGCCTTACTTTCCATTCTCAGAGTGGCACAGAGAATGGACTCTCAGCACAGAACAGAAATTCTGGAAAAATACCAAGACAGGCATTCCTCAGGATTCAGCGTCCTCCTAGCACAGAGCTGGGACTCTTTAAAAGCGCAGGTAAATGCCATAGCCTGACATACACACGTTGGCCAGAGCTGCACAGATTCCCGGGTTTGTTTTGTTTGTGTGTTTGTTTGCTTTTGTCGCGAGATGCTTTTCTAGTAGCTGCGGCATAATGAGGCTGGATGTGTGTCGTTCAGACCAGCGGCCTGCCCAACCTCCGCTCTTTGCCGGGAGAGTGGTTCCAGCCAGGAACTCGGTGGAACAATCCAGAGCGATTTGGCACAGAGATGAATGGCGCTTGAATACATCTCTGCGTTCGGCATATGTTCCCCAGTGTTTACTTGCACAGATTCAACGCCGCACATCCACTGTGGACTCTTACACCCTCTCAGTCTGCAGGTAAAGAGAAAAGGATTCAAAAGTAAATAGATTAAAACAAAAAACATAAAAAGAAGCTACACTGAAGGGGGGGGGGGGGCAGAAAAAAAAACCCAGAATGTGTCTTTTTTTAATGCGCCCGTAATGATGTCGTTCTTGGTGGAAAATTGAAGTCTTAAATCCTGGAAAAACAAGCCGACCCCATGGAGATTCCAGAGAATAACTTGTGCTTAAAGGTGTTTGTAATGATAAGGTGAGTCGCTATTTATCGCCTCACTCACAGACATATATTACCATAATAATGATTTAAGCTTTCTAATCCTCACTATTTAATGAACGTCTTCATTTTCTGTAAGCAGCAGAGAACACGACCTGCTGGATGTTTATCCTCCAGGACAGCCATGGCGTTCTGCTGGTATGGTGCCGATGACACTCCAAAGTCTGATGGGTAATTTACTGAAATGCCCCTATCACTCCCTCAGTACCTCTGTACAAGTCATTCTCTTACTCTTCCCTCTTGTACTCAGCCCTTTGGAAGAATCTCTTCACTACTGAAAAGTAAACATTAATTTGCTTTTACTGGCATTTTTTTCCTCCACAGCAAAATAATTTTTGTTTGACCCCGATAAACAGGGCATTTCTGGTTGATAGTAACTACGAAGAGTCTGGTGATCGGGCTTAAGAGAGTTTATATCATTCGAAAGCTGAGCATCACTTCTGAGATTTTTTTTAACCAACTTGTGTCATGAGTTCTACCTCCTCCTCTCCAAGTGAACCTTCACACCAAGCTTCTCTATGGTTCCATCCCTGCAGCCACCACCCACCCGGTCCCTCCCCATGGGACCCGACCTCCAGTGGTTTGCATGCATACCAATTGAGTAAAAAGCAGTTAGCCAGACAGACATATAAAAAGATCTCTCCAATGGCCTTCTGGGAGGACAACAGGGTATGAATGGTGGGGAATGGGAGTATTACTGAGTGATGGATTCTTGTGAACATCTGTCTCGCATTTTGCTGCTATAAAAATGACCAAAACTGGAACGCCAAATACATCGCAATTATCAATCCACCGTAACAACAATTTTCACACGAATTACACAAACCCAGAACCAGAATGACTCTGCTTTCGTTTAAACTCTGGGAATACAAAAATGTCAGCTGACATTGTTCTAGAATTTCGGCTTAATCACACCTTGCATTTACAGCAACCTGTCACACATTCATGCTTCCATTATCACGTTTGTCTCACACGGTTGTGTTTGCGTCCCTGCTTTTCTACATGTACAGAAGCGCAAGCGCCTTGAAGCATAGACCTGTGCCCATTTTTCTGGGTGTCAGATCTTAGAAAAAGGCCTGAAGTTTTGCTTGACTTGTTTGTGTCCTCATTTATAGGACAACATTCCATCAGCTCCCGGTGAAGGAGGTCATTGGGCAAAGCTGTTCCTGGGGCTTCAGCGCATTTGGTGGCTTTTCAGAAGCTTCTGGAAGGCCACCACACACTTCCAGACCCTACTGCTCCCACAAAGTGTAAACCTGCCATTTTATTGTTATTTTTCTCACTTTAACTCTAGATACCTTTGTGACATCATGACTGCACTAAGGATGATATTTGTGGCTTAAACGCTGCGGGGATTTGCAGGGTTTTGTTCCTTAATTCTAGGGATTGGATCCCAGAATCCCCTGACAGGAGATTGTACAGCGGTAAAATAAACTGGTTCCTGGGTAACGTTGCCATCTGGCTCGCTCAAGTCATAATTGTTTGCATTTCCACCATGACAGATTTCCACCTCTTTTTCAGGTTCAGTCTGTTGGTTCTTGGGCAAAAGGGAAAATTATACAGATAGCAGAATTTGGTAGAGCCTGTAAAGTGACATCATTCTTTTCAAAATATTATTAAATATATTCCAAATATTTTCAACATTTATTGTATTAATGCGTGTAGTTACACTTTTATCCGAATTTATCTGAAATACTGCTACTGGACATTTATTGTCCCAAATATTGAAGTCTCGCTAGGATGCTGTGTCCCAGTGATGATGTGGTTATGGTTACTGACTTTGATGTAGGAGATCAGGGTTCAGATATTCCCATAACCCTTTTCCATCAGAAATGCTGGAGCACTCTCAGAAAATGAGAAGTTATTTTCAGTGATTTTGGTCACTTTGTAAATCGATTTGTATCCCCTGACTGGCAAAATCAAAAGATTTCACTCTTTATTCAAACAAGAATGTTACCAGGCCCGAGGGAACCATTTATGGCTCCATGTTTTTTTTATTTCTGAATTTAAACCAGATTCTCGCTCCCTAATGTTGCCTGAGCTCCACTTCTTCCTACCTGGTGTTGGTGCCAATGAGAAAAAACTCCCATTCTCTCTTGTGGCTTCTAAGCTGACTGAGCTTCTGCTTGACATCAGGTGTGCTATTCAGCTGCCTTTTGAAGGTTATACGTTCACTTATGTTGATACAGTCCAAATATCCTGTTCTATCTTGTTGACTTTTGTGTGTAATTTCTTTAATACGGTTTTATTTAATTCTAAAAATTGGTGATTCTTTTGTTGCTGCACAGTATTTCACCAGTCCAATGGTTATCTTGCAACCTAAAAAGCACTTCTGCTTTGTCCTATTCCAACACTGTCAACTGCCTTAGACAACAATACCAGCTAAACAAAGAAAGACAAAACAATATTTCTGACCAAGACCGACACAAGTCCATACTTATTAACAAAAGTCACTCAAAATGTATGTCCTATACAGTAGCATTTATGCCACAGATCTCCGCCAAGTCACTGGTAATTTGTTTCCCCGACAGTTCTCACCGGATCAATTTGTCAAATTCACTTCAGCAACCCTAACAACACAAATGGACATGAAGACAAAAAGGAAAATCATACACAGGCCAAAGGTAAACCAGAGCTTTTCAACCTCAATTAAACCAAAAGGAGACAGAGCAAAAATCAATTTGGGCTGAATAATGTGTGTCATCTTGTGAAGGCTGTGGCGGGTTTGGACATGTGTGGGGTCCAATGAGAGCAGAAGCAGCTGGTGGTGACAGGGGCGACACTGCATCCCTCCGTGACCTCATGTCCATCACAAGCAGATGGCTCCCAAGCAATACTCTGACCCCCCCCCCCCCCCCCCACACACACACACACACACACCCACTCCCTTTTAGGTGAGTTGTCTGGGGAAAAGGGTTGTGCCGTTGAGGGATACGGACCTCCAACCACAAACATTTTCCTTGCGCCTTTACAGACTTGAAATTACTAAAAATGTATTCGGTGCCTATTGTTATATAATGACGACATTTTAGAAAAATAAACAAATGAGGAATACGGTCTCCTTCATCATAAACACAGTCCCAAGTTGCAAGCCACAGGGGGTCCAATCATGTACAAAATAATAATGAAGAAAGAGATATTGCGGCAAATAAATCTTTATCCACACTCTTTCAGGGTCTCATATTTCTAAGCTTTACCTTTGATCTCTCACATCATTTTGGACAAATCTCAAAAAACATCTATGCTTATAGCGCTCATATTTAATATAAAACAAGTGGTTTTCCTTTGTTACCGCAACCAAATCTTCAGCATATATGAGCAGCTTTACAAATCCATATAAAGGTCAGCAATGCTGTAGTGGTTGCGGAAAAACATGTGGGAACATCATGTGCAGCTCCTGTATGATAAAGTGCTGCTTTCGTATCAGAGTGAACTTATGGTCACTGCTGCCAGCCAGCAATGACTGCGAAACATCTCTGATATCTGCTACTGGAACGATACAGGTACACGTACACACCCTGCACATTCACCTGGCAGCATAATGCTGAGCTCTGAGGCCTCCAAAGGGCTAGCACTCACAGAATGTTTACACACTGGACCGACCTAGACACAGAACCAAAAGAGGAGAAAATAAAAAACATTACAAAAGAATCGACTGTACTTCCCCAAAGATGGCCATACTTGAGCTGGGTCGCCTTGGAATTTGCATGCTGGGTAGTCAGAGTTTTATTCTAATAAGGAATCTCCCATAAGTTCTGGAGAGACCCCAGTGAGAGGAAACCCAACTTCATTTTGGTATCAGAAATGGGATGGAAGATGGTGCATTACAGCCTTATTTATAGTAAACCTCCTGCCTGTACTCTGGAGCAGAAGCTGAGAGTTGAAAAGGCTGGGGAGAAGCTGTGACATGCGCAACAGTCTGGGTCAATTCCATTTGCACACATCAGGAATACAACAACAACAGTGCAGCTAAGGCCAGCAAATGCATGCGGTTGTGATTTCTGAAGCTCTCCGCCTCTGTGTGCCGACAACACGCAGCACTGAACAATCCTCCTGAGGTACACCTTCACTCTTCACCAAACCCCTAGCAGCCTAGACCCTGGGACCACTGCCAGGGAGAGCACTGAAGAAGTGCATGTGCCAGGGAAACTGGCTGGGTTGTTTCAAGAGACAGCGGGGCCAATAAACAGAAAAAAGAGGTAAAGGCTCAGGCAGGAACAGGGAGGAGGAGGGGCTCAATGGGGAGGAATAAGCGTAAAAGCCCACAGCTGCATGGATGGCAGCTACTCCAATGTGCTTGGTTAGGGCTCCAAGCTCCGGTTCCCGATTCTCCTCCAGGCTGCATACACCCCCCCAGCCTCCCATCCCCCTGACTTGCTCTTGCCAGCAGCACCCAGCAATGAAACAGGTGCTTGTAAATTAATTAGCCCAATGAAACACACCTTAAAATGACTTACCCCCCCACCCCAACTCCGCACGCTCCCACCCCAACACCATTCCCCCATCCCCAACCCTTGCTTGGCGGACTGCCACACCAGCCAAGGGGTATGATGGGAGCTCAGTAAACACTGAGCCATGATAGAGTAAACACCGCCCTGGCACCAGATGGTGAGGGACGCCTTGTTGATGCCGACGGGGCCATTACAGGGATATGAAGACTTTACTTCACCAAGGGGCCCTTTGGGGTTGGGAGGGAGTTAGATTTGACCCCCCCCCCAGTCCTGATCCTCCACTCCAGTTATTTACCTTCTAATTGAAAAACCCTTGTTCCCTGATGGAGAAGCCGGGCAGACTCACGCTGGTCCTCTGCTGCCTGCACTGCTGATAGCTGGGTAATTGATTCCTGTAATGCAGGTTAAATGTGACACTTAGTGTTTAATGAAAATTACCCGGCCGAAAGCCGTTTATCTTTTTTTAACCGTGTAGAAAGTGAAGCACCGAATGTGGTCGCCTGCAGCGCTGCAGTGTGACAAGGCGGTACGGAAACCTCAGCATCGGGTCATGGAGCGAGCGACCGGGTTTGTGCTGAAATACAAAATGATCGTACATCAAAAAGGCCGTGGCATCAAGTTATGCTAACGAAACAAAAGTTGGTTTACCTGGCACAGAAAGGCATATTAATTCTGGCAGGTTTAGGGTTCACTGATCTGGCACCCTATCAGCACCGCAGGCACTTTGGAAGGAACGAATGTCCATTCTTCTTTCCCAGCCCCACACGCAGGGGGCGTAGCTCCAGTAGTTACCACCAAAACATCAGACAGGAAAATGAGTAACACGATTACATTACATCACATTACATCATATCAAGCAGGAATGTACAGGAATGTCATAAGTGTGTATTTTAAAGGTCTCACCATCGTAATGCATTGGTGTTAAAATGTTATAGTTGTGAAATTTTCGGACTATGTACTTGTTCACTACGATGAACGTATTGCTCCAGTCAGGGTCATAGAGGTTCAGAGTCTATCACAGGGTGCTGAGACACAGGAGCACCATTCTGTATTCCAAAATTTCTCTAGGCTGCTGCAGAAACATAACCGACATTCCTACACTTAGAGGTTAGTTGGCAGCAAAACTCACCTGAACAGTACAGGCCTACAGGGTCAGATTTATTTAATTCCCTTCCACAATTTATTTGTGTGTGGTGTCCTTGGCATCAGTGATCAATAACAAAATGCCAAACGTTGCTTGTGTTTATGGGACAGATCAGTTAACAAGCAGTGGAGGAAAAACGGTGTGGGGACCATGTATTTTTATTTCTAGTTATTTTAAATTAGTTTTCATTTTAACACAATCTAAGCAGTAAGCATCAACATTAAAGTCTTTTTATGCCATATAGCTTTATCCAAGACTTTTACAAAACCTTTCACCAAAAATTGAGGGACATCTGTACTGCTAACTTCTCAGTGATGTAGATAATCACAAAAGTGGAAAATCCCCAAAAGCTGAGAAACGTGGGAAGAAAAATATTCTGCATTCTTTTTTCCCCCCCATTCATTGTAAATTAATTCACAATGTAGTCTGAAGTTGATAAAAAAAAAATTTTAAATCTTGCAGGTATTTAATTATTACAGAAATAATTGCATTGATTTTTTTTTTTACAGAACCCACCAGCAAGTAAATTGCAGGATTTGTCTATTACTAAAGCCTTTATGGATTGTGAATCTACTTTGGATTTACAAACAAGCTGAGACGTAAACTGACTTCCAGACCCATCTGCATTCTTCACCTTAATTTATAATTATTATATGTGCATCTCTCAAAATAGTCACTGCTAATGCGAGGAAAAGCTGTTTTGTTGAATACATCATAAACGCATTGTTATTATATTTCACACTAAATCATTTGTCATTTTTCCAGGCAATTTTTTTCCTTTACCTTCTGCCAAGAGGTCATCCTTTTGTGCACTGTGCTATGCAGACTTGACTGCATTGGGCTACTGCACTCCTTTCAAAGGGAACCAGCAGTCGTTCACAAGAGCCCGCAGACAGAAACTCGCAGCGTTGCCATTATTCAATGCTAAACTGTTAAATAAAGACATATGGGCGATTATATATCATTATCTGTAGGATCCCAGCTTTCACAATAACTATTATTTCCCCAGGATAAAAACACACACAAGGCTGGAAAGATGGAACCCCGTGAGGTCGGATTTTTATTTATTTATTTATTTATTTATTTATTTTTTTTAAGTGTCTGTTCCTTTTTCATCCTGTGTATTTGCTGTTTGCACTGACACTGGAAGAGTGTAACTGTAACTGGAAATGGAGGGAACCGCTGTGATGGTACAGTGACAAAGTGCCGATGCATCTAGGTGCGTCTGGCAGGATTAATATGAGGGCATAGTTAGCTGCTTTTCAGCAACGGTGCAAGCAAAGAAAAGGAGCAAAATAAAAGATATTTCTTGGGGGAAGAAGAAGCGCGGGAAATAATGTGAAAATGCGACATGCAAAACCCCTTGATAGTCAGATCCTGGAGATGTGCACCAGAGAAGATTAAATGAACCCATGTCAACTATGTTGTGGCCTGTATATCTGTCAAACGCACTTGGTCAACTCATGTGAAATGCGGGTGTGCGGAAAGTCAAGGTGAGAGCCCTCCAAGAGCACGGCTTGCAAGATGGAGAGATATCGCACCATATTGTAAAAACACCAACATACCGACTGAATTTCCCCTGGGTCAGGAAGCAAGGTCAGCTCTTTTGCGGTCTTTCACGGGTCGATGGAGCAGCCCAAGCCTGCCCCGCCATCTTGTTTCATTGCAAAGACGAGCAGAAAGCATTTCACATATGGGAGACAGAAGGGTGGGGGCTTGAGGGTGGGAGAGAGCCGGCAGGGTATGCACAGGGGAGACAGGTTTGGATAAAAACCATCAAGATTCATAATTACAGCTTCCTCTAGAGTGTTTTAATTAATTAAATCATCCTTCTATCCTGGACAGAAATCGCATTAGCGGGCAGCTGTTGGTAAATGCAGAAGGGGGTGGGTGGAGGGGGGGGGGGGGGGGGGGGTGAAGCAGTAGCTCTTCCCAGGCCACAGCATTCACAGTGCCCCCTTCAAAGAGGTACAGTCACCCGCCCAGCAGTCGGCAAAACCTCACAGGGCCCTCAGAGTTAAATAACCTCACCTGAGGCCCTTGAAAATATAATCTAGCAGCACAAATTTTATCCAGCATGAGGGCCTGTTTAATAACAGGTGGGGGTCAGCAGCTAAGGTTCACTTTGTTTTGACTGGCAGGACACTTCTGTTGGTCAAAAGATGCGTAAATGTGAGAAATGTTGTTCTTCCAGAGATGATGTGTCAACAGTTGGGTCTTTTAAGAGGTTGGTCACTTTTTAGGCTACTTGAGGCTTGTTGGTCACCTGGGCCTGGAGTTACATCTGAAAGAATTTGGATACGTGGGAGGGGGGGTCCCTGACTGGATGTTTAAGCCTTTGTTCGACACAAACTTAAGTATGCTGAGTAACTGATGCGTGTAACATGTTGCTGATGACAGTAAATGTTCGACACCCACACGTGTGCCCAACAACAAGGTGTGTGCGCTGGTGGATTGATATTTTCGATCTTATTTTCCTGACCTGTGAGCAGAGAGGGCTCAAGCAGACGTGCACGCAATCTTGCGCCACAAAATCGGTGGAATTGGATCACCTCTCAGCTGACCCTGGCGCAATGTCTGTACCCTCCAGTGTCAGGGGGAAGGTTTGGGGCATCCCACCCCCACCCCACATGCTTTAACCCCTCTGCCCTCTCTCTGCCCTCCCAATTCACCGCTAGCTGGGTTGCAGCAAGGGAGGTGAAGAGGTTACGTGCATCTCCCCATCCAAAAATCTACATAACTGTCCATCAAAGTCTGTCAAACAAACAGCAGACATTTTCTACATCTTCTCAGTATAATGATCAGGCCGCCAGAAAGAGTGCTCCCTCAGTTCCTCTCTCCAGTTAGTCCACATTTGTCTGTTCCTTCAATTTTTTTTATTTTCAAATGTTGCAGACTCTTTCATACCCAATAACACAGCAAATGTTAACAGGTGCTAGTGGCATGACAAAGGCTACTTAAATTGTAAAGCAAGGTCTGCATTTTTATGTGACTCCATTACCCCAAAACTACTGTATTTGAGAAAAACGGGCGCAGGACCCTACATCCAGCCACAGACCCCCCTCTACAAACATCACTAAGCACAGGTTCCCAGCTCCCACTGCCCATCATGCGCGCCACAGGCTGTGACCACTGGGGAGAAGAAAAAAAAATACTCCTCTCTCCATGGCGACAGGTCCGCCTTTAAAAACTGTTTCCTATTTGTTGAGATAATAATGTGATATTTAGTCGGGCTCCCCATGTTTGTGTAACTGCCTGGTCCCTGGATGGGCATTAGCATATCTGCGCTCCCCCTTTTGTTTTACGCTGACCTGTATAATAAGTGTCACATTAGCAACTCAACAAATCAAACGTTTGTTAATTTCCCCCCGCTTTCTCCGCAGCTGCTGGCATTATTGTGTCAGCAGATATTAATTAATATGATAAGTAATCCTTCCAAGACAACAGTCTGTTTCCCCCCATTCCTCTTTTTTAATCTACAAAATTTGGAGCGAGAATAGGAGCCTAACAGAGGATGTTTTGGTGTAGGGCTGGGGGTGCTGGAAAAGGAACAGCATCAATGAAACATTTCAAATCTGCCTGGTATTTTAACAAGAGTGGGGGAAATGTTTAGCACTTGCTTTTTCTCGTGGTTTCTCACCCTATCGTGAAATCTTGGAGGTGTTTGCACATCAGTGTGCTTGCGGTGATGTTTGCTCTCACAGCCATAATGCGATTTGCGGATGGCACCGCGCACCATTGCGACGCCGGAAGCGTAATCAGCCCCTGTCGACCCGGCGCGAGACGCATGCTGCTTCGCTCCCGGGCAGGGACGGCGGAGACGGTTGTCACCATTTCATGAGTTCATGAACCGGGGTGATTAGCCAAATCCTGCTAATCAATGGAATATTCACATTTCCTGCCACAGGGCTCATTCACTGCACAGCTCAATTGGTCTATTCTGTTCTAAATAGGAGCCTTTTATTCCAATTTGCAAAATTCACACACACACACACACACACACACTCAAAACTGCACAGCTAGCTTACAGTGCTCTGGTTATTTTCTTTATAGGTCATAGTGAATCCAATTGCCCAAAGAGAGGGGACAAGGAACATGGAAATACCTACATTTGCACAGACAATAGGGAGTAAATACGATCTCCACTGGGGTAAAATAAGAAAAGCTCAGTCTAAATTGAATTTCAGGTCCATAAATAAAGGCCACCAGTCCTACGCTCTACTTTTTTCGCGCTCCAGAACATATCAAAAGCGCCACCTATGCACAGATAAGTGAACTACACCTGACAGACTGCAGGAACTGGCTCTCTTCTCTTTGGACCTCACTATCAGAACCAGAAGCTATCACCAGTACCTTTGTTTCTGTTTGTTACCACAATATCTTTGTTTCTGTCTACTTCGCCGTCCTTGCTTTTTTTGTGAAGAACCAAATACTAAAAGTGGATGTAGACAGATAACATTAATTTCTAACAATACTTTTACCAAAAGCAAACCCAGGCAGTGAAATTACAGACATTTCATGCTGATATGCCAGATTTAAAACCTTTTCAAGAACAGTTCTGTAAATATACATGTAGAGTCTCAAAGGAAACGTATGGGATATTTACAGGCATTCCTGGAAAATTAAATAAAATGCACAAAAGTTATGGATATAACTTTAACAGTATTGTATACTGGGTGTGTTTTTGTCATTTGCAGACTGTCTTGGACTTAACAACATATTCAATCATACAATGAGCCCACACTGATGAAGATCAATAATAATGAATAAGTAATAATAATATTAATAATTTTAAGAACAAAATTGCTGAAAATGGTAAAAAAAAATCATTTTCAATGATTTCCAGGAATTCTGGTAAGCAAATGAGCATTTTACACCTAATTAAAAGATGTATAAATGGCCATCCTGTAATGTACAGTATGCTGCACCTATACAGTACATGTATGATGTCATAGTGTAACAGTGGTGCCTGCCAACACCTGTATGGAAACATATACAGCACTAAAACATGACTGAGCATTTGTAGCTTATATTTTAAATAAAAAATATTACAAAAATGCATTAAAACATTGCACATGTGTACCTGCACAGGATGCCTGTGTGACATCGTAGTGTAACAACTGTGTAAGGTGAAGGCAGTACAAGACTCTGTGCTATGACACAATGGCAGCAGCCATGCATAGCCAGAAACCATCTCATCATGTCTCACAGTGTTAGTTGTTCTCACAAGCAGTAAACATCTTACCACAACCACTGTTGTGGCAATCCCCCATACTACCACATCCACCTCTGTACCAATCACATCACTGACTGAGAACTAAACATCAACAAGTTCAGTAGGCTTACCAGTGGAACAGCCACAAGAGATCATGTTGGTTGTGTTTATTACATTGCCCTGTCATATGAAACAGAATACTGAAGTATTTCAAAATTACTATGAACAAACTATACTTTTTACAAAGAAACATTGGTTAAAAAAAATACATTACTTAATTATTTAATAATAGTATCATTAAAATAAAATACAGTAAGTGAAAATAGGTCAAATAAAATAAAACCAATTGAACAAGTCAAAAACATCAACAATGTTTGAAAAGAAGTTGGTGAACTATACACTACAAAATGGTTACTTTGTCACAAGTACGATCCAACTTCCAATTCAACTTACAACCTGGCCATCGGTCCCTAACCCATTTGTTGGCTGAGGACCATCTGTAATTGCAAGGCTATTCACTGGCAAAATCCCAGTTGGCTCAGTATGAGCCTTTACATACTTGGGGGATTGGGTCAGATGCACGGGACTGCATGTTCAGGTAGAGGCTGTTGGTTGCTGGACCAAAACATAGGTTAGCAAGGCTGCTGGGATTCTGAGCAAGGGACGAAGCCCTACAAGTGACCCTACACTTGAGTCATGTGCAGGCGAAGATAGCGGAGAGGACAAGCAATGAAGGATTTGGGGAGGATATGCCTAAAGAGAGTCAATCCTCCATCACATCACATTTTTTTTAAAGCAGCCTTTAAAGCAAACATTGCAGCAATAACAAAAAGACCTTTGACCGTCCACCGAGGACATGCAATAAACTGACAAGAGTCACTCAATCGAGGGAGCTGGTACTTCTGCCTAACAGCAGCAATTATCAAACTCTACATAAACTACTATTAATCCCCCCTCAGGTAGGGTGATAACAGGGCATTTTCCACTCCATACAAGTGCTGCTTGCTCACAGTACTCCTCAAAGCAGAGGAGGAGGCCGGCGGGCTCCAACACAGGGCTGCGGCTTAGGCAAACATTGGTGCAAACTAAGCGTTCTGATGCTCCAAGAGTCACAACTGGTCCTGTTTGTGTGTGTGTGTGTGTGTGTGTGTGTGTGTGTGTGTGTGTGTGTGTGTGCATCAAATAGGAAAGGTTAGCAACTCTTGCCTTAAATGTCATCTACTGCAGCGAGTTAACACCTCAGAAAAGAGCAAAAAAAAATCATTCCCCAAGCAACAGGGCTTTCAGGCCAACAGGTCCCACATTGGTTAACATTCAGGACCACAAACACTGTAGGATCAAACAAGACTTTGCCCTGAAAAAAGGACATTTATCATTTTACTTGTTTATAAATAGTGACTACAGTACAGTGGAAAACTATTTTAATCCCACCTCCTCCTGTAGCGCCCTCAAGTAACGCAGCTACTCTGGATTGTGCCAGTAAAAATTACCCAGCTGAATAAAGGGGTAAATCACTGTTAGCCACTTATGAAAAAATCATTAGCTAAACTCATACATTTATTTAGTCTCCTTCTACAGAAGGGTTTTCTTAAAATTGGTTTTACATAATAGAATACAAGCTAACCATGGACCTGCTAGACAGGAGTAGGAGTGGTGTGGCCCCGTCAAAAAGAGGGACAACAGAGCAGCGCATTGTCTGTCTTCTAGACGTGGTGTTTTCTTCTGATTGACTGCAACTGCATAGACAGGTGCTCATTATCTCTTTCTTCATCCACCAGGATCACAATGAGTTGTCACTCCCAAGGCCACTGGCTTTCAGCAACCTCCGTGTGGAGAAAAACTTCCTGAAAGTTGGCTCGATCTGCTACATAATTCATTATTATTGATAATTAACTGATTTTTGAGCAACAGGCCAAATAACTGCCTATGGGGCCAAGCATTAAAAAAAAATTTTTTTTAAATTCATAAGCAACACCACACCTTTATTTTGTGTTCTGGTCATCGTTTACGTAAGTTAAAAAGAAAAGTAGGTTACCTTCATGAGCCATATCTCACCAACGTGCATACAGGCTCCAACTTTGTGCTAACACTAGCAGTGACATTAATATTTATTTAATCTCCGCAAATGCTCCTAAGAAGCTGACAATGCCGACTGGCACGAACAGAGAGTTAATTGTTTTAAGTCCCTACTTGGTTTTATCACTGCAAGATCTGAAACCCCAGTGGCTCTGAAGCAACAGAACGAGGGTCAGGTTTTTGCTCAACTGTCACTCATGGCCCGGGACAATCGATAACATTTTCAGAAGTGTCTAATCAATTTAAATTATTCCTGCACAGAACAGTTGTCTCCAAAAATGTGTCTATCAAACTGATTTTCGCCCCGTCTTCCTTCCCATCCTTTAAACTGACACTGTCAGGAAATGTATACATCAGCATGTGTATGAATATATGAGCAATTGAAGGGATGAGACCGATTCGACATGTCAGATGGAGTTCGTTGTACTGGGAAACTGCTTACAATTTTAGAGCATAAAAAACATCTAGACGAACCCCATTTTCCATACTGTCGTACAAATCTTTGAGCAACATAACTTTTCAAAGTTTCTCTGGACGATGACGTAAAGAAGGGGCACAAAACAAATGGCTGTGTTGGCGCGTCTGTGTTGGGACTGAGTTTCGGCAGGGCACTTCCAACCTGCAATGGAACGTGAGCCGAGACGATCACATCCTGTCGCTAAAAAAACCAAAAGGCCGAATTTGTAGTCAAGTAAGCTCCAATTACGCACTACATTCATTAGTGTCACCCCATTGACTACACCCTGAAAGAAATGACAAATTAGCAATTTCACAACTTGGTTTATAATGCTATCACCCTGCATCACAAACTCAGCAGATTTCTCCCCTCACCCCTAATAACTCAGAGACCCCTTATTCTTCGGGCCATCAATAGGACTTTAGGGGCTTTGTGCTAATCACCAGTGGCACCGATAAAAACGCAAGGTTAATGGCCCCTGACGGCATCAGGTGCAGGATGGATCTTGATAAGGGGGTCCCTGTATTGTTGCACTGCGGATGTCTGTTTCCAGGCAGAGAGCCGAGGCCTCGAGGGCACCGATCGATGAGCGGGGCCGCGGTCGTGCATCTCCCAGTGTAATGTATAAATGGGCCCTTCACTCCCCTTTTCAAAGGCAGCGGGATATATGGGCCGAACGGACCACGTAAGCAAAGAAAAGCCCCCCGATCCCCTTTGTCGCTCCCCTGCATCCTCTTCAGATTTATGATGTCCAATTACAAAAGTGTACAGCCAACTCTTTTCAGTGACCCATCGAATTCTTTAACGCTGGTCGGTGAATCGGCGATCAGGCCTTTTGCAGGGTACAAAAGAACCACAAGGTTCATGGCGTCTACAAGACCAGTTTGTCTACGTCTCAATGTGTCACATGGATAGTTTGGGGTGGGGTGCCACGAGTGTTTAATGGTCTTTATTATCTAAAAGAAACCTGTACTGCCCCATCCCAAATATTCATTTTGAAGCCAAGAAAGTCAATGAACCATTGTCCCTGTGATGAAACTGCTTTTGTTTCAGGGCGCAATGGGGGGCCGGTGTGGGAATGTGCAATTTGTATGTGAATTTATTAGTCTTGAAAAACTATCAAATCTGAGATCACAATCAACGCAAAGAGCAAATAATCAAGCGGGAGGGGAGGGAATTCTTCTGAAAGGAGAAAAGGTAAGGATGTCTTCTGTGCAATGACCATAAGAAAAGACACAAGCGTTCCAAAATAGGAATGCTGCATTAAATGATTGCCCTGTTAGACAAACGGCTGCACCAAACTGAATGCACTGTTCAAATCGAGCTGACCTTGAATCTAGAAGCAGTATAAACATCTTCAATTATTCAGTCATACTTGAGTCATAAAGAGAAGAATAGTTTACTAAACAAAAACCAAAAGGAACAGAAATTCTTCAGTGGAAACGTTAGCAAAGCGCCGTAAACCAGAAAGGCTTCTCGCATCACCGGGCTAAATGCAGATACGCTCATTTCAACAAATCTTCAGCTTCGGGCTCCCTATCCCGGGTTCGGCGCTGGGAGCTGTGCAATTGTGCTCCGCTATGCCCTTATTGTGTCATGGTTGTTGGCAAAATGCAATCACAGTTTGACAAAGAAATAACTGAGTTCAGGAAGAAAAAAATATATATATATATATATATATATATATATTTGTCCGTTATATATATTCGTCCGTTTCCTACTGCAACAAAACCAGGGCCTGGAACAACACACCTAAAGCAAAGCCATGTCCAAAAAATCACAAATAGTTCTCCAAACCAACTTCAGATGCACATTTCATCTGAAATGCATCCCGGCTCTGCAACAAAAAACCAAAGAGCACTTAAAGTATTTGAAATGCTGCATTGCAGCTGTTTAATTTAATTCTGGATGTGCAGTTTGGTGCAGCCACACACCCACATCAAATCTGTGCTCAAACATTAATGCATTTCCACTCAAAATTATTAATCACAGGATAATCCGCTTCTCCCAATTTTCGATGACAAATAGACAGTGGCGACTAGGAAATGGGACTCAATTTCCTTTTCAGTAATGCCCACAATATATACCCCTGAAATCAATATAAATGCACTGTGAGACCCTGACCATTACACTGATTGAATATCCATTTGAATGCACTTATATACCAAAAAACTTAGGTACTTGGTTATCTCATGATAGGATGCTTAAACGTACGCTAAACATTCAAATTAATGTTGATGCTTTGGAATTATGCTCAATCTTTTTCAGCCCGACGTTTCAGTTCACTTTGCTTTGTTCATATATTTCAGCATCAAAGACAATTAAGGGAGAGTAAAAGAAAACCTGGATGATCAGGTTGAAAATCAATAATGATTAAACTTCCGAATTAGTAAGTGCATCGAAGCTCCGTGCATAAGAGCATTCAGCACAGAACTTGCAGGACTTCTTCTTTTCTCCTTCCATCAGGGATGATTGAATTTAGCTACATTTGTATGTCTCTGCCCTCCAAAAAACCAAATGACTAAAAGCTCTCCTTAAGGTGACTGGGTGGTTAGCATCTAAACACCTGTCAATCCACTTGGCAAAATGTTTAACTGCCCGTTCAGAGAAAGAAAGGAAGGAGGATCATGGCAAAAGTGTGCAGGTTCAGAAGCCGTGGAGTCATGCTAATTTCCCACAACGTGGCCTCCGAAGACCATGGATCCGTCAAGGGACAGGTAATGGTCAGTGAGGTGACTGGACCTCATAGTTAAAGCTGAAGATATCACCTGGCTTCAGGTGCTTGCTGGGAGTGTGTTTGCAACCCATAGCTTGACTTTCCTATGAAAAGAAGTGGGACTGAGGCAGGAAGTGTGTGTAGTGTATATTAGTGTGGAGTGCAAATAGCTCATTGCATGAAACCTGCAGAGAAAGTGCGCAATCCATGGATAATATTGACATAAAACAGGATCCTCCCTTTTTTGTTAGATTCCTTTCTCCCCCCATCAAATGTCAAATAGCCATCAAACTTTAAGCCAAAAACCCTGTGATCCAACATAGCCAGGAGTGGGTATAAATAACAGAAAAGGCTGTAATTCAATATCCCATTATAGCTTAAAAGGCACTGGGCAGTTTAACTGGTCATCTGTTTTTTGCTATCAGTTTTCACTTCTAAGTGTTTATTCACTGAACTGAAGGTGTGGGGCTGAAGAACAGATGATCCAGGTGGCAGCTCACGTGGCACATCCCTTCCATGGCAGGTCCTTGCCAGAGATTCAACACTTTGCACCCAAGGTGTCACTCCACGGGGCAAGTCGCTTTCCTCCTTCTACAGAGAGCACACAACGTGCGTGCTGGCACAAACATGCAAACATGGCGATCAGCACAAAAAGGTCATGTGGGGTGAAACCAAGCATTTGTCCTCTTTTAGGGAGGGGAGAAGAAGATAGTCTGCATTTATTGCATTTGTAGGTGCAGGTTTAAAGATTAATTTCACACGCTGTCACACAAAAACAGGAATACCCTTCTATGGAAACAATTTTAGAAAATTTTCCATGACCTCCAGTGCTGCAGCAGCTCCGCTCTCACAAACTGCCAGGCACACATTTGCCCAATTTCCCATTTTCAGCTTTTCTCTTTGTAACTCTTCTTCCATTTAAGTGCAGCACCTCCAAAAATCAGAAAAGAAGGACAGCCATAAACAAAGAGCTAAACAGTGATAAAAATATACAGGAAAAAAATGTGTTTTGTTTTTTTTTTGAGTTTCTAGTTTACTGGCTGATTTGACTCGCCTTAAGTCTAAATAGCATGTAAATACCATAAATGCAAAATTAATGACTGAATGCAGCCCCGCCGTCTGACTGCGACATTTTAACTCGTAAAACAACGGCACCTGTAATCATATAATATTTTTCTTTGGTAATTGCAACATATAAAGGCCTGCAAAATTGGGCCACTTTCGGGATGGGCAGCTATGATTTTTTGTTTCTTTTGCGCACTCGAGATGTTCTTTGCGCTGCTCTTTCAGCGCCGTTCGCGTCGCTGGGGCTCATCCGCGATCGTGTTGCTCGGACCGCCGCCCCCCTGTTTGCTCGGGGCCTCATTACAGCTGCCGAGGCGGCTCCCCTGTTTGCTCAGCTGCGGCGGGCGCGCACACGCACGCACGCACGCACAGTGCCAGTCGGGGCCGCGCACGCCCCAGACTTAGACCTTCGCGCCACACCTTCTGTTGCTGCCAACTCATATTTATTTAGATAATTTCACTTAATGTGCCTAAAAAGTCCAGACGTACAAGTGAACGCAGTTTGCAGAATAATAAAGAAATTAAGATGAACACAAGATACGCGCGTTTTGACACTAATTATTCAATACGTCATCAAAAGTTATTTTTTGTTTCGGTTAAACTTTACGTTTGCTGGATGCATCTGAATATACTCGTTGATCGAGTCGTAATTTAAATAAAGTTTAATTTATATATTCATCTCCTGATCCACTTTACATCTTTTTTAGTTTTGTTACATCTATGTAAATCTACCGATTCAATGCGACGTCTTGTCGGGATTTTATACACTGTTTATGGATATGAATAATTCATACAAATATTAAATAAACATTACATTGTAGGGCTGAAACATTTCTTTTTAAATGCTCGTATTAAAAGAGGTACAATAAAAATAATAAAATAGAAAAGAATGCTTTTTAAAATACAAAACACGTTTTCTGAACGGTGTGCTATAACGTAATGTAAGTTAAATTTGCGAAATGGACAAAAATACATTCATTGTGAGGGGAAGGTGAATATACTGTATATTTGTGTGTGTGTGTGTGTGTGTGTAGCCCTGGCCAGGCTGAAGAACAAGTAAATGCCACAAAAAAAAAAGAAAGTGGCACCACACCTCCAAGTGCCCGTGCCACCCCGCAGCACGACTGCGTGTTTTTAATGTTCGGTTTGCCGTCGCGTTTTCTGTCGCCTGGAAAAACCTTCGCAGCTGAGCTGGGGAAAAGTTTCCCCCCGCAGTCCGCCAAATCGAGAAGTGATTTCCCGGGGACCTTGAACACCACGCAGCGCTCCGCTCCCCTGTAAAAACTGTCATAACGATTGCAGATGGAAGAGAACTCTGTTTAAAAAGAAAAACGATATTAACAGTATTCATCTCCGCTTCATGTGTTTTGGTTCGGTTGAAATGTTGACGGCGGCTGATTCAGAGCAGAATTTAGCGCTATAGATGAAACGAAATATTTTAAATTAAGATTATGTCAAGTCTTATTATAATGTCTACGATTTTTAAGAAACATTCGTCTAACTCCAACAAACTTTTTTTAAAGCTGAATGAACATTTCTTTTCACTCCCCATTTAGGACACACTTTATTTACGGCACCTGCGCTGTTCTGGGTACGGAACTCCGGCGACATCTAGTGGCGACTTTTTTCCCCTCCCGGAAACGCTGTCGTTAACATTCCGGTGAGGCAAAGTAACGCGCAGCTAACACGACAAAGTGAGTTTTTCGCCCACACGCTTGATACTGCTGGGCTACATTTAAATGGAAATCGTTTACCAACGCTGCTATTTTAGCAAGCATGTTGTGATAAATCTATAATTATACACCAACAAAACAGACAACATGCCCGTGTTCAAGACGCTGGTGTATGTGACGGAGACCCCCCAGGGAGAAGAAACCCGATGTGACCCGTTTTGAATCAATAATCCAGTTGGTTTGAGGAAGCATCCAGACCTTTGAAACCATCCCCTTTTCACACTTTCATGCAGTGCCACAGGCCCCAAGCAGACTATTTATCATTCAGAAGTTACTGCCCTTCTGAGTTACAGCTGGATCCACTCTCACTATTCATGGAGGATCAAGTGTAACATCAGGGACTCCTTGAGGAGTTAAGTCGCGCTTATGGCACACTTGTTACGGCAACAAAACAGAAAGATACTCCTTCCATATGTACATGTACAAAAGGTGTCGTTTTCCCACTTGCATTTTGAGACAATTGTGTGCCAAATGCATAAATATAGTGAAGAGCATGGGTTTCAGCTCAGATGGAGGCAACCGTGAAGCTGAGATGGTCTCTATAACACAACCTTCATTCACAACAAGCAGAAGGTGACAGCCAGGAAGGGCAAATGGAAGAGCTGCTCTTTAACCTGCCGGTTACCCTCCCCAACCCGCCTCCTTACACAGTGGAGCCGCGCGAAGCCCCGTAACGCACACACAGGCCTACACTTGAACATATGGGTAAGTATTCACGTATCATACCGGTGCCGGCCACTAGGGGCGCCTTTACGTAGTGTGCGTCACTGCAATATGAAATGTAAAATATAAAGTTATCCTTTTTAAAAAAATTGAACCAGAACCTAAATTCAGCCCAAGTCCGCTCTAGGATTACAAAAGGCAACTGTACGAGCAGTAACTTCCTGCTATGAACCAGCGCAATACGTCTCCGGTACGCCTCCGTTCCAGGCACAGATGCAGCTGGCGGGTTATGAAAAATCTCGAGAAGAAGGGCGAAGAAGCAGTTTTAAGAAGTGTTTAAGTATCACTGAAGAGAAGAATGTGGGGGCTGGAAAACTTAAACGATCGGCAAACGGATGGCAAAGGTAATTGTGCAAATCTCTGTTCTATTCATTTCTTACATAACAGGGATGCACAGGCAGTCTGGTTTACTAATCTGATGCTATATTTTGCTTTACGATAATTGTTGTTTATTTTTTGTTTCTTTGTAGTGAAATGCTCTGCTAATGCAGTCTGTTGTCAACGGTTATAATATTGCGCTTCTATTAAAAATTCAGTAAACTGATGTCTGGACGACAAAGTGTGTTGTTCAGGGTATAATTACATTTATTTTACATAAATGGCAGTAAAATTGATGTTGTGTAAAATATCCTCATTCATTTAACAAAAACGAGATCAGAAACTTGGAGTGAAAAACAAAGTTCCTGAGCCCGAAAGACGCCGGGATGTATTTACACTCGATTACCACTAGATGGAGACATAACCCAACGACAAGTCCATTTGAAGTTAGCCGAAATTTTGTGGCATTTGTTGCTAGATGTGTTAGCTAGAAATGTTGTGTTGTTCTTGTTGCTCCAGATTTGATCATTCTATGTACTAATTTTACAAGATTAAATATGCTGCAAGACAAAATATCAAGTAGCAATTTAACTCTGCAAGTGAGTACTGTCTTCATATGCGCTTTAGCAATATGTTCACTGCACAACTTTAATTTTGCTACTAAAAGATCAGCATAAACCCGTCTTCATCTGTCTGTAACTTACATGCATATATTTTTACAGCTGGCAATTTTCTCTGCATCATTTGAGGATAAGTACTTTGATCAAGGGAACTATAGTAGGAGCTGGGATTTGACTCCAAGACCTTCTGATTGTTGTACAGTAGCTCTTACCATTATTACACCTTCTGATCTAACATACACTAAACTAATCAGCTGTACCAGTTTTTAACTGAGGGAGGAGACCAAACAGAAAACAAAAAATAACATCCAACAATGAAATTCTGCAGTGGTAATTAAAAATGCCATCTTAAATGCACAGCTCCATCATTGCGGTAAAATAGCTTATTTATATGCTGCTCCACCTCATCCTGACCTTTTCGACAAATGCACTCCTTGAACAAGAAGCGCATGACAACAAAGATTGTAAATGTAGTTGTGTTTCTTAAACTGCAAAAACGAAAAACAAAGTTAAACTTTTGTATGAGGGAGAAGTGGTTTAAATATCAGTAAATGTTTTTAGTTCCCATCTTGTTTGGTACATCCAGCTTCACATCTTTCTGCTTCTCTCTGTACCCCATTATGAAACATCACAGGACGTACGTTATACAGGGTTCTTACATCATTCCTCCTTTTGTACAGTGAAGTACTTTGCGTCCATACACACCACTTTCTCTCTCAACCCACAATCTGTGCAACAGCAGTCATCCAAGATGATCGACTGAGACTCTTGTGAAAGTGCACCATCATTAAATGTCATCTTAATGCTGATCACAGCTTGTTTCTGCTTACTGTACCTGTTAAGGTGATGTGTGCCCAAAGTAAGAAAACATTTCGTCCTCTCCCATCTATGGGTCTTGCCCCTTTCATGCCACTAGACACTTCATAGCACAGTAAAAGCTCATAGGCTTCAAAATAGAACCCATATATTGATGAGCAACCCTGTTTATAAGTAGTCTTATTATTTGCATTTATTCTTAAAGTTGAGACTTTTGCTTAACTGACTTTTTGTCCAAAGCTACCTGCGGATAAGATTACCCATTTATACAGCTGAGTAATTGCTCAGAGTACTACAGTAGGAGCAGGGATTCAAACCCAAGGTCTTTGACTGCAAGGTGATGGTACAGCCCACAGCATTTTATAACTTCTGATGATATTAAACTCTAATGTTGCTGCACTATGATTTGTTAACCTGACGCCAAATATCGGAACAATTTTTTTTCCAGATATAATGTGTCGAAGACTGTTTTATCGAATACTTTGAGAAATCTGCACAATAGCAGCAGTTGCCTGGCTTCTGTTGCTAAGGAACCTCCCGTGGTGTAGGTATCATGTATGAATATTTCAAAACGCACAAAAAAAATACATTAATGTCCGCAGCTCGTTACCCTTTAAGTCACTCACCGGTTGATCAAATGGCGCTTTCTCATTAGCAAGGGACAATGGCGCTAAACGGCACAGGGCAGGTATGTGGCACCATGCAGGTAATGTAATGCATCTCAGCAGAGCCCACAGAGGCGCAACCCTTCCATATCCAGCATTTTTCCAGAATGGTAGTAATGCTCACAAAATGCCCTCCGAAGGCCTCAGTTGTCAAAAGGCAGCTTGAAATGTGTTTGGGGTGGAGGGGTCACAGTCACTCTCCATGTGACATTATGAGCCACACTTGACCAGCGACACATTGTCTGAGACAGGTGTGTGACCAACATTTTGTCGACAAGGCTAAAGGAGTCTCGATCACATTGTACTGTAAGTTTGTGAACATTGGGGCAAAATTTAAATTAGGTGTAAACAACATTTTGAGAGAATTTACTCACATCTGATTATCAATCCATTTTAGAAAACTGTTTGTCACTTGCAGGATGGTCCAGATGGACGAATGCCACACAGTTAACGCTGGTCTGTGAGAGGAAAGCCACAGAAACTCCACACAGATGGCAGATTCAAGCCCCCCATCCAAACCAATGGCCTAGAGCTGTGAGGCACCACCGCAGTTTCTTGAAAGAGAACTTCAGCTTAGGCAGACTGGATCTGCACAGAAAGAGTGAACCCACTTCGCAATGAACAGGTTTGCCAAAGTGAGTACATTTGCTGTGGTCGACAACAGAAGAAGGACAAGTTCACCACTGTCTGACCCAAAGGGGTACAAAAATAAGAGTGGCACACTGTTCCTTTAGCTCAGGTATGAAAACAGTGAGATGAGGTGACAGTCCACCCGACAGGAAGTCAGCTCAGTCAGCTGGTCTTCACGTTATGATCTGCAAATATTTATTTGTGAGCAAAAATTCATCATTTTGCTGGAAAATCTTATGGTAAAGCACCACATGGGTGAACCTCAAACAGCCAGCAGTCTCTTATGTGGGGGATGTTCAAAACAAAGATAAAAATGAAAGGCCTTTCTGATGGGTCACAATAGGGAAACTTTGAATGGGAATGTGAAATAATTTGACTTTTTAAACATCAAAAAGTAGGTAGGAGTCCAGAAATGTTACTGGAGTACAGCATCAGGAGTACAGATAGAGGTTTCCTCTCAGTTGTTCTGTTCCTTTATTTCCCTGATGTTCTTTCCTTTATTTCCCTGCTCTTTTCCAGTGTTTTTGTTTCCCCCGTGTCTGAGATTCAGGCCGAGTCCGTTTTGCTCGCTTCCATTCGGACGCCGAGCCCTGGCCTGCTCTGAGCACCGAGGGCGAACTGGAGATTACCTTCCTAAGCCGCTTTGCACCGCGCCGTTCCAGCTTTCCCCTTCTCTCCCATTCTCTCTGCCTCTATCTATGCCTCCTCCTCCCTTTCTCTCCCTCCCCTCCTCCTCTGTATGACTTTTTTTATATAAGCCCTGATCCTATTAGAGGAGGAACAAAAAGAACCAACATGAATGTCTGAAAATCAATATTTCTTTCTTCTGCCCTTTCTTTGCAGGCTCACGATGCCAGCAGCCTTCACAAGATGACGCCTTGGGCCGTGGAGGTGAGCTATTATGTTTGCCTCCTCCTTTGCCAGGCGCTGCCACCCATCCCAGCGAAGCACGTTGGGCTGTGTCAGCAGGTGGCAGCGGTGCCATAAGATACAGAGTCACCCAAGAAACTTTGCCGCAGAGCCCCGAAACACTCATCAAGCTACTACTTCAGTCCTCCTTGGAAGGGTGTGTGACCTCAGAGACAGATGTTCACCTTCCCCAACACATTCACCTACAGCTCTCACCCTAAACAACCTTGCGATGCCTCCTGTAAAAAGGCAAGAGCTGAAAAATTCTGGCTGAACCTGATAACCACACTTTCTTCTACTTTTCCTGACATCACAGAAATACCTCACACGTATTTCTAAGTGCGTTTTTTTATAATTACTTGCAAAAAATTGCTTTCATAAAATCTTAGTTTTATGTTATGGCTCATTCATATCAGTTGCCATTATCATCTCACCATAAATAATATTAAAAAGAAAGAGCAAAGTTTTTTTTATAACTTGAACCTCATAAATCACCGTAAGTTTACATATGTTCTCAGTGTGGTGCTTTGATTTATTTTTCCCCAAACATAACTCGTGGGACTCCTGGCGTGTGGATTAGCACCGAACCATGCGTGACAGAGCCCAGCTGATCCCTCGGATGGGGGAATAGCTGAACCACACACAGCACTGTGGGGTTAAAGCTCACAGCTGAAGGGTCTCCTTCTGATCATGATCATCACCACAGGATGTCAGGAGATACTTTGCATCATAAGTGGGCCATTACAAGAGCAGGGAAACATTGAGTCCAAATCCAGAGAAACCTCTTTTAAGGTTCTGTATGTACTCCGGACTCTGCTGTGACCCTTGTTACTTCTACCAGTAAGACCAGTAACACCAACAAAAGCCACATTAAGATGTCAAAACATCCGTGGTTAAGTGAGGAGTAGCACACTTTTGACTGTCATTCAGGACACTCCTCACATTTCTGCAAAGCTTTAAGAATCACCAAACACAGTTCTTAACACTATCAGGACATCCATCGCTACTTTAAAGTCCTAGGAGATCTGTGCAGACATCCAAACAAAAACTGATCCACTCCTCTATCTTGGATGGTACAGTTAATTTTGATTTTAATGAAATATTAATATATACATGCTTGTGTTAAAAATAAAGTAAATAAATAAACCTTTGGCAGACATTTGCTGCTAACACACAGGCACGTTTGATGAACTGATACCAAACAAGGGCTTCAGTAAACAACTTTGTGGCGAAAGTATTTTATTCCAGCTGACGTTTGTCATCGACCCCCGGTAGCTGCACAGCCTGAAAATGGACTTATTGCTCACAAGAAGTTTTGATGCAAATAAACAGTGCCTGAGGAGTTTAGTGTTTCAGCCTTATTTTTAAAACATCCCGCCCAGCAGCAGATCTTCACAAAACAGCCATGTCAAACATTCAGAAGCTAACAAGTTGTCTATTTCTTACGTAAAGTTCCAGCACTCTGTGTGCTGTAAACATATTGGTTAAAACAACCATGGACCCACAGAGGTGTTTGTCCACTTGCTTAACCTGCCGGTCCGATACATCCCGAACAGCACCTGTCCTGCAGCCGCATCGCATCAGCAGCTCACTGCTGAAACCCGGGTTTCGCAACGTACACCTGAAACATGTACCTGGCTCCCTTGCCCTCCCACCTGCAGCTCCCTCCTCACTCAGCTCCCCTGGCATCCATCCCCTCCAGAACCCCTGGAGAACAGTGAGCGCTCACTTACTTTGTCTCCGCAAAGCGCGGCCGTCTTCAGCACTGACTCTGGAGGAGCACAGCCCGTCCCTCTGCTGCGTCTCCTTGTCTCCATGGCAAGTGGTCATTTTCCTCGGAGGCGCAGTCTCTCTCTCTCTCTCTCTCTCCGCTCTCTCTCTCTCTCCCGCACAAGGAGAGACCAACGTGGCCTCATTGATAGCAAGCACGCAACTGTGTGCGTGGGGAAGTAGTCCAGCTCCCAACACTCTGGTTTCTGTCAACATCCTCCTGGCACTCCCACCTGCTCACACCCCCAAAGGTGGGCTTAGGGGTACAGTCTCCAAAACTAGTGACACACCCACATCCCTGAAAACACAGCGAGACACCCTGGATGCCCTCTCCTGCTTCCCCAGCTCCTCCAGTGGAGATGGGGGGCATTTGAGGAGGATGGGGGGGCCGCAGGTTCAGACCCCCGTGCTGAGGAGCGCCTTCCTGAGTGGAAGACGGCAGCAGCCAGGAACACACGGCCAGCGGCAGGAGCAGCTCCCACAAACCTGGCAGCCGAAAGGGCTTTTGTGTCTCCAGCCAACCCCTGCTGCCTTTTATACACTGTACCATAGTGCTGCCGCTCCAGCTCTTACCCTCCACAGAAAAGATGAATATATTATTATCCACACAAAGGAGCTGGTTATTGTTTATGAATTACCAGCCTTCCAGGCAACAAAGGCTATTTTCATAAGAAAACTCCATTCCATTTCACCTCCAATTTGATTACCAGCTGAAGAAAAGCAGCCCTTCGGTCAAACCCCCAAAGGATCTTTTTTTATTCATGTCTTTTGAATAGGCTTTATTGCTTTTCTTTTCAGAGCTGACGTGGAAAGCTTTTAGAGTAAAACATTGACAAAAAATTATTGCACTGCTATTTTGTGCAATAACAGACCTAAAGAGGACATCAAGCCCTTATCCATCCTCCTCTGCATTTCTTTTCCCTTTCCCCCCCCCTTCTTCTTTTTTGGCAAATTGCAAAGACTGAGAATTAATGACAAGCAGCGTAGTGAGAGAGGCACCGACTCGAGATCCACAATACATGTCAAATCTAAATGATCACTGGCCACTGAATAGACCCAGGAGAAGGGAAGAAAACAGGACTTGGGTGGAGGGGGGTGGCTGTACAGCTGATAGATTCATGGTCCTGAAAAGAAAGACACCTTGATGTCTTCAAAACCCCACAATTGGGCCAGGGCTCCCAGTGAAAGGTCTTGCTGTCAAACTGCTCCTGAACAGAACATCCCAGCAGCCGGACGCACATCACTCAGAGAGGACAATGCTCTACCCTCCGCCCCCCACAAGGACAGGAACCAGAGCTGAGGTTACTGCAGAGTTTGATGGTGGAAAAACACCTGAGTGCTCCTTTTCATCAAAATACACCAAGCAATTTGATTTCATCTCAACATGTGTTACATTAGGAGAACTAGTAGAGGACCTGGCATTTCAGCAGAAAGTTTGCAGGTTCACGTCCCAGGGTGGAAAGTTGGACTGGATCCTTGACACCCATATGAACATAAACCTGAACTCCTATCAAATACAGACTACTAGCCAAAAGCCTGAGTGTGTGATAGAAGGTCTTAATTTTTTAATATCTGCATGGATAGCGTACTATGCTGTGGCCAGAAATAAAACAAAAATAAACAAAAACAACAAATGTTTAAAAAGACGTTACTGTATGGTGGACTATACACTTACAAATAATCTCTCCAGTCATGTGTACCTTGTGACTTATGACGGGGTCATTGTTCAAAACCAGGCTATCCTGGACTTATGACCGGGCCATCAGGCCCTAAACTGCTGGTACGTCAAGGACAGCCTGGTTCTGTACTGCCTGGTTTTTTGTGTCCACCCTGGGATCACCTCCGCCACCCAAACATCTTAGTGGAAAAAAGGAGGCCAAAAGGTCAGTTTGTGATCTCACCTTCTTTCAAAAAAAAAAAAAAAAAGACAACGAAAAGGCTGTGTGCAATGCCTGTGGCTGGAGCTACAGGAGGGACACGTAGAAGTCAGAGTGGGTGACTGAAAAGGCTGACAAAGGTAAGAAAAATGGAGGGAGCACTGACAGAAGGCCCTTGCGGGTGGCTTGTTCATGTGCCTTGAGACCACCTGACAAACTGTTGTTGAGAAGGTGCCATTTGATGCATTTCACTCCTTTCACTTCATCATTCCTGCTTCAACAATGAGCACCAAGACGTGTCCTGTCCATACCGACTGCTGTCAACAAGAGTCCTGTGCCAAGACACTGGACTGTAGGTGCCTGTGAGGCAGTGCTACTGCACCTGCAAGAGGCCACATTCCAAGGGACTGGTGAAAATTGGGGATACTGCGTATCTGACTGCGTAGCTGGGATGACCAGGAGAAGCTGGGGCAAAAGCTTTTGGAAGAGTGCAAGCTGCAGCCATGGTTAGTTAAGCTGAACTGCAGCCAGTGCCAGAAAGTGGTGTTACCCCAAGTCATTCAAGATTCGGCTCATAAGTCCATGAAACAGGCTATAGTATTGAGGCACTGGGCTCAAAGCACCTGGAGGCTGCAATGTCAGCATCTCAGCACTACAGTATCACTGTCCTCTTTGGCTATGAAGCAGCAGGCCTGTATCTTGTGGCAAAAAGGTTCCCCAGTGCATACTGTGCCTTTGAGATGAACCAAGTCTTCCTTGCAGTCTACCAAGTTGCAAGTGTAGCCTAAGTTAAAGAAAGCCACCACCATCTAAGTGCCTGTCCCTGCACCCCCCCATAGAATGAGACATATGGGTACCACCCACAGCCTGGCCAGAAGACCCTGAACCTCCACCCCAGCCCTAGATCTGACAACACAGGGCTGTGACTAGAGAGGCTCTCACAGTCTGTTTTCCAAAGGATGCTGCCATTGTCCCCATCAGTTGCATCTGTTTGGCCACCACACCCAATAAAAAGCAAAAATAAAAAATGAATACAGCTTGAAGTCTGAAAAGTTACGTCAGATATATACATCTTCCAAGTAAATATAACTATACACAAATACACTGTAGGGCAAAAACATTGCCCAAGCCAAAAACTGCAACAAACTAATCTTGGTTGTAATGACAGATCAATGGTCAGAAAATTAGCAAAAATTAAATGGATAAAATAACTTGGCGTGGGGCAGCTTTTCCCTTAGATTTCCTTAAACACTGAAGCATTGTGGGTAAACTTGCAGAAATTTACACAAAGATTCAGTATTCCTCTCAGCTTTGATGGCTTCTAAATTAAGTAAATAAACACTATTCTTTTTAGATTTAAAAATTTCAGATAAATTATTTTTGGAAATGTCTGTGCAACCAGATGTATTAATTTCAGTTTTTAATTAAATATCTGAATGATGGGCAGCTTTTTTCCAAAAAATTCACTATAGCAAAAGTTTAGCAGCAAATGGTGGTGCAGAGGCTCTCAAGAAGGTCCAGCAGGTGTTTTATCTGTCCTAACATCACACAACCTGCATTGGTCCACAGCACATTTATGGAAAAAGCTCTCTGGCCCACTTCTTTACCCCTTTATACAAAAAAAAGTCACTTTCAGCAACAAAAGTGGACTGGGGTCATTATTATATCAGCAGACTGAACTTGCCGCTGAGTTCATGTCTGAAATACAGACCATCTGTGGAGCGGGAATGGGCCTCATTCTGCTTGAATCTGGGTTGATCCTCCAGCTACAGCCTGTAGTTCTGTAGATAAAAAAGGAGTATTATGAAGACCACACCAGACATGGGATGAGTGTAAATAAGCACTCAACTTTGCAATAACATGAAATTAAAAAAAAAGTGTTGAGGTCACCTAGGGTGACAGCTGTCAGAGGTGTTGAGGCAAATATGCCCTCTGTACCCTGAGCTGAAAACAAGCATCGACTTACCTTGCCCAGGGGCCATGTCCACCCAACCCAGATATCTGGATTTTATCTGTGCATTTTGGAAAAATCTGATGTTCTTTTATGTTTTATGTCCCTTTGTATTTATGCAGGAATATTTAACAGTAGACAAAAGGTGACTTTCTCATTATTCATCTGGGAACAAGACGAGCGTTGCAATCTGAAAAGGCTGACATTTGAGCTTTTCGCCAACACCAGCAAAATTATATCCCCTCCATTGTAAATCAATGAAGTAGAATCATCGCCCACAAAGGAATTAAATTGCCTTGTCACTTTAATAAGGCCACCTTATGTACAACCTTCAAATGGTACCGCCATTGGAGAAGAAAGAAAACGCAATGCCGTCTTCCGCTCCCCATCCTGCTCTAAAGGCCACCCGAGGGTTTGATCAAAGCAGGTTTGCCATCTCCTTGCCCTTGAGGGGTACAAAGCACACAAATTACCCCCACAACCAGTTGGGAATGGGAGCCATCTTAGTGTCCACCCCACACCATATGGACATGGGATCTGACCGCAGCCCTGTTGACTGTATCAAAACCAATTAGATTTACCTGCAAAGGGTTGTTTGTTCTGGAGTTTAAATCACGCTTTAAAATGAGCAAAGCGGATCTGACGCTTCCAAACAATGCATCTTCACTTTCATTCATATCTACTTTCATTAATATTCATAAGACTGTTCTGGCCATAACAAGCAGTTTAGAAAGAAGACTGTGGAATCGGAGGAGCATCACCGAACGTCTCCATTGTAAACCACCACTATTTAGAGGGGTTTAAGTGGTTGTGTGACAGACGAGAGTTTGACACTGCCAACAAAAACGGGTCGCCCACTGCACACAGACCCCCTGAACTCCTCAAGCAGTCCTCAACCCATGCAGATTATTGCAATGAAGGAAAGGTAACGTTTCTGCTCCTGGTCGGAAGCGGATGCCACCATCTGCGGGAAGCTTTGTCCTCATGTAAATGGTGGTTGGAAGTCATTCTACCTCCAAATGTCACTCTCGCCTTTATGCACACAAAAGGAATTCACCTCTCCGACTGGATTACCGCCAGCGATTAAATCTTCAAATGGCGTTCCAGTCTCTTGGGGGTCAGCGTCATTCGAAGCCTTTTATCCTAGTTCATTATTTATTGTAATGGCGATGCCATCCTGGTAGCACTTGCACAGGTCTGGTAAATAATTAAAATTTGCATTGTGCTACACACCTGAGTTTAAAAAAGAAAACTGCAAAGGTAATGATACATGGCTGCAACATTTAAACTACTTTTTGTTTGATCATCTGGTCACAACTGCGGACTTCAGATTTTGCCTACTAAACATTACACAACAACAGAGTATCTTCACACTTCCAGTGCTTGAAGTGGGGGGAAAAAATAAGTGAAGGCTCTAGAAAGTTTTAAATTTATACAATGAATAAAAGACCAGTGATAAAATCTAAATTAAAAAACAAATACCGTACAGTGTTAAAAAAAAATACTGTAATGTAATAAACGTTACTGTAGATATGTGCCAGTGCTGGTGTCTTATCAGCGGTTTCTACCAGTTTTGTTTTGCTTGAACACTCTTGCACCGTGTCATTGCATTTACTGCACATTTCATTTTTTTAAAATAAAGTTTATTTTACTTTTTTCAACATCTCATAACACTGCACTCCTGCTTCAAGCACCCCCTCATCTCCCCTGTGTAACAGTGATACAGACGGTGGCGCTAACATGCAACATGTTTTGTGCTGTACCATGCATTATAAACATGCAAATTAATGACAATATTAAATCATCTAATTAGGTAACTGAAGGTTACACTTTTTTTTTTTTTTTTTTTTTTTTAAATCAGGCTGAAATCATGGGATGACAATTAAATAGGCATTTTTGAATTGACTGTGATATTTTTTTTTTTTTTTTTTAAATATTCCACCTTTAAAAATGATGGGAAGTAGGCACTCGGTATGCAAAATTTCAGCATGATATTTTCAAGGACAAGTTAGATTCCAATACCAATTTACTGTACTTCGAATTTTTTCAGTTCTGAGACAGTAGCATTGATGAACCTTCCAATATTTAATAAAGGGGACATAAATTTCAGACAACGCAAACAAAGCAGTGCAAAAGCCAACTTGAAACGTACCTTGACACACTGTGGGTAACGAAATGCTGTTATATGGGCTGTTACAAATACGGGCTGTTACGTGGTACAGCTGCCTTTTCCTGGGGGACCAGCTCAGCCACAGAACTGTGTCTGTTCCAGGGGCAGAAAAGAGCACCAGGAGTCAAGTGCTGGTACACAAGAAGTTCTGGTTCTCCACAGAGCAAAACGTGGACGTGCCAGTACTGCATACCTCTCAATAACAACCCACTTCCAGCAATGGACACTTTCTAGAAAAAACAAACCTCAGTGAAGACACCAACAGCTGTACCAAAACTGGAAGTTGTACCTGAGACCAAACCAAAATGCTGTAGCAGCAGCTAACGGTTTTCTTTAAACGCAGGCAGCATGTGGACTGTGCCCTCTTCTCAGGGCTTTCAGACAGAGCGTAGGATGCCTCAAACCCCAGTCATCCCATTTCCACACCTCTCCTTGCCCTGTTGTGGAATTACTTCCCACACAATGGAAGGAGAAGGTGGGCAGGACACAGACAATGACGGAATTAACACTGTGGGATTTGCAGTCATCTTATGCTAAGGCAACTGGCCATGCATGCAAGGGTTTCGTTCACTCTTTGCTGCACAACACAATGCTATTAGATGACAGATCATTCCAGAAGGTTCTGGAATATGGGTCCCCTATCAGCAGAACAGGCTGCTCAATGTTGTGCCGAAGTACTAGAACTTCTGAATCAAATTACCGAAGTCAAATACCTGAATGGTAACTGTATTTTTAGGTGAAATCTCAGAACTCAACATCTCATTTTTTGTGCAACCCCTACAGTAGAGACCGAACAGGGCCGATGGGTTCATACTTTTGTCAGCCCAACGATGGCAAGCTCAGATCGGAAATTGGCTGCAAACGCTGCAAAAAAAATAGGAGTGATGCAGACACTGCGGCATTAAGGTCTTTGCCTAAGGCAACCTAACAAGGCAAGATTTTTACACAACTTTTAAGCAATTTTGAACCCTCAAACTTTCCAAGTGCAAGGTCACATCTCTAACCCCCACTCCACCTTCTGCACTTTACCCTCCCCAATAAACAGCACAAAAATGTAATTTCTATGTACAGATTTAATTGAGGAAATTATACAGATAAGACAAAAAAGACAACAATAAATACAGCTGTCAAACACTGGATTCCTTAAATTTGTCAGATGACAGAAGCATTAAGTCCACACAATGCAGAGGTTTCACCATGAGACCCTTTTAACACATAACTTAATGAAAGTAAACAGAAAATTATTTCATTACAAATGACTGCCTTTGCAAGAGCTGCAAGTGCAGTCCTCAGCACTCTGGTATAGGAAAGGAGTCTGAATGTTTGACCTGAAGAAAAGCTGAAATGAATACCACAAAATAACCAATGTCCAAAGGCACATTTTCACCTTTACAACAAGTACCAGTCCTGTGAGAAACTGAAAAAATTAAAATAAAATAAAAGCCAAGGTGGTCTACTAAAGACTGGCAAAATTAGTTTTTTTAAAAAAAAAAAAAGAAAAAAAAAAATCCCCCGAAAAGACAGCCAGAACCACAGTTCCTTAAAATACTTCTAGTACTAGTTGTACTGCTGTTCATGGCCAAGTGAAAACATCCTGACAAAAATCAAAGAATCTAGAAGTCTTTTGTGTTCCTCTAACATGAGGGCATTACAAAAGTCAGCAGTAAGGAAGATAGCTTCCTTTCAGATAGGATGAAGGCACTGATCTTCCTCTTCAACATCTTCTGTGATCTGCCTCAGCTTTGGGGACTCCATCTCAGCCAATTTGGGATGCCGTCTTTGTTTACATTACAAAAGCACTGAGGAAAAGTACTTCTTGGAAAACAAAACAATTAAGAGGCAGGCTATTACTAGAGCTGGAGAAATGCTGGACATTATGGGAATCTCTGGACCACTAAACCACAGGCCTCCCTCTCCCATTCAGTAACCCATTCCACAGCCCTGCAAGGGTTTGGCTGCAATCTGTCACAGCTTTGGTGCCCGGCGATTCCAGTGCGAGCTGCCAACCTCAAGCGAAGGTCCAACTGAAGCTTGGACTGACAGAGCAGCCTCCTGATTCATGGTGTCACCTGAAAATGGCCCCCTTCCACTTGTACTGTTGACAAGGGACACAAAACAAAGCATAAAATATATAAACAAAGAAACCCAAGTGAGAAAAGGACATGAAGATTCTTACAAATTGGTCTCATCCCAGGATGGATCATTAGTGTTCTTCAAAATTTTCCTGACAATCTTCTCAAGTTCCTTTCGAGCTCTCTGCTCTTCCTCCAGTGTCCTCTTCATCACTTTATTGTCCTGTAGAGGGGACAAGCGGGAGAATAACTGTTTTAAACAAACAAACAAACAAACAAAACTTGCAGGGACCAAAACTACTCTCCCACACTGTACCCTGATTTGCTGTACTATACACATAGTACAAACTTACCTGTTTTAGCTCCTGCACTTCATCCTTCAACGCATAGACTGTGTCCACAAGGCTCCTTAAACACAAGAATTGCGATAAAAACCTAATGCAGTCATGAGAAATACAATCTCTATATCCATAACACTTTCTTAGTTTGTTAGTTATTCAGTTAAAGCTTTGTTTTTCAAGCCACAGACCTGAAATTTGGCACACAGGTCCTTATTATCCTGATGTTTTACACAGACGGTGTTACACCCATTAATGGCATGTGTATCCAGGTAATTCCCAGCTAATTTGTCAGGTCTCTCTTGTGACACGCCCCCCAAGGAGAGCTGCTGGGGAGGGGGGCAGGATTATGCTATTGGAACTGATGATAGGGAGGGGTAAGAAATGACACGCATATCGCACTGCACACATTCCGTAATGGGTAATAAAGGAAAGGTTATAAAGTTTGGTAACATATCGTTATTGCTTTTTCCGCTTCTTCATCTGCCTATGACCGGTCCATGCGTTGTTCTCTGTAGCATCAGCCTGTTCAACAGCGCTAACAATACTTGTATACTAAATTAAACCACTTTAAGTGTAAGACAGTTTGGTGACTATGCAATATGTTATTACAATTCAATTTACCTCTCCACTGAGTTGGGCAGCACCAGGTAATGCAGCCAATACCATATTAACACTCAAATAACCATCAAAAAACCTTTAATTTCTTCAGCATGGATGTTAAATGACTGAACAATTTAAATATGCAAATATCTGTAACACACAATCATCATAGGGCAGTCTGGAATAAATGGTGTCTTCCTGGGATTTCACAGCTCAGAGATGGAGGCTAAGACTACTCAGCTGTGCAACAGGCAGAAGGAACATGGTCTTACTTCTCTTCCACCACAGTCTGTCCATTGCTCCTGACCCCTTCCACAATAATCTTCTCCTCTTCTGGAAGCAGCACATGTGGTCCCGATTCCTTCCTATGTCCTGTTTTGAAATAAGAGAGCAGTCACAGTTTGGTTTAATCAATTAACTGATAAGCTGATTGACTGAACTGATTAGATGTTTCACTGGGAAGGAGGTGTTGTGCAGCTGAGAGTGAGGGCCTAGGCCACAAAAGGATCAGTTTTATGTGCCAAACTAGTGAAAGGTCTTCCATGCAGACACAAAAAGGTAAACATCATAGGGAGAAAAAAGAAAATTAAACCACAAAAATATCACAGTTTCATAGTCACTCTCAGTGATGGAACCACAAACTGGAAAAATTAAGTTCAAACAGAAATGAGCCATTTTGTTCATGAAATTATTAGATACCACAGCCTAACAAATAAAAAAAAAAATTTATTTAATACTGTACATAACAATGCTTCAGACATTTTTGCTATATAATACATATATTAGTTTATATATGTATAATGTATTTATAAAACATTCAACATTACTCAGCATCTTATTCAGATGAAACACATTTCACAATAAATAACCATAATTCAAATACACGTTTACATACAGTACAGTTAAGTGCCCCCCCACCCCAAACAGGTAACACGTTTGAATCACAGAAAATATTGCACAACAGTTAAGACCAGTTTGCTCTTCACTTGAACACTCGCCATGTGCTCACCTCCCCCCCCCCGGACATACTCATAAGGCTGAGTAACACAGGGGGTACAGTAACACCACTGCCTGTGGTCATACATGAAGAGCAATGAAGAGTGTGCGGAGTGAAACCCGTGTACCACTTGAGACGCGCCGAAGCGCAAGTGTAAACCACTGAACAGTGTAAACAGAGCAGCGCGCACCGCATGTGCTGTGCTTACAACCCAACACAAACGGAACAAGGCTTCCTCAAACCCAAAGGAACACGGGATCTCAAAGTACGATGAACTACTTTGGTTTCACAACGTTTGGTCTATAAACCCTTGCTGTTTATAGCTGCAAATTAACACTACATTACTTGGTTAAATTACCCAATATGTTACATTGGCACAAACACCATTTTTAAAATAGAGCCTTTACAGTAGTTTTAAGTCAGTCAATAAAACGGGCATTTTTAATTTGTTACTGTAAACAAGAGGAAGACTCGTGTCTTTTGATAATATTTTGATATTTGAACAAACCACAAAAATTATAGCAACCATTTCCAGTCCGCTGTATATGTTCTGTGCAAAAGTAAAAGCTGAATTTTCCCCCTCATTAAATCACAAATATTAAATAAAGATTCATAAAAACAAAATACAAAAACACACAAATACAAAAAATGTTTACCAAAGGTAACATTACTACAAACAAATCCAACTTGTGAATGTTATACGAAATACAGGTTTGTGTGAGCCATCTTATATTAACTTTACCCAAAACATAACTGTACCTTTGAGATGTCAGTGTCAAAATTCAATAAAAAAAGTCACTTGTGCATTCCAAATTCAGCTTAGAAAAGGACAAATTGTATTTAAAATTTATATTGAACAACAGATTATTGATGCCACATTAAAGTCCTAGAGGATAAAAGCACTGTGAAAACAAGGAAATTAAAGGGCCAATAAGGAGCATTAACTGAACCTTCAGCAACCGTAAAAGTAAATGATTCTTTGTGTGCACGCACACATGTGAACCATATTACATAGAACCATAACACATAAAAATCTTTCTTTCATGGGCTTAAGATGTGTCTTCAAAAGACTTACCGGTTGTCTCTATATTTTACTCAGTTGCTGGAAATATATTTATACTAACTTCTTCAAGCTTCTTTCATTTTGTCAAATTTGGAAAAAAAAAAAAAAAAAAAAAAAAAAAAAAAAACAATATGAGGGTGGATGTGTCTATATTTCCCTTTTTGAATGACCCAGGCGTTTGAGGATTAATGTTTTGAGCCAATGAATTTGGCAACAGCTGAGGCTGAGCTATTGCTTATTGAAAATATCCGCCAGAACGGGTTATAAACAGATTTATATGGAGCTTTAGAGGCCGCCTTGGTCACAGGCCTGTTTACCGTGTTATTCATCTCTCCCTCATGTCAAACTTCCTGCTATTTTTAACTATTAACATTTTTAGCTATTTTTCATCAAAACAAATCCAAATGATCATATGGTATTTAAGAATTATAAATTTAAAAAAAAAAAATAAAAAAAAAAAAGCATCCATTGCATTGTTTTTGTTGAAAAGGAAAGTAAAAAATAAAATAAAGTCAGACACATAACCTCTGTGCTTGATGCCACTAGATAGGACAGCGGAGGAAATTGAGGTTCTGGAGTGTTCACACTGCAGTTTTAGCACAACACTGATCAATGCAAACTAAGGAGCTTCCGCATCAGAAACGTACCACACAGAACAGAGTAAGAGCTATGTGGAGGCAGAACAGCCAAAACTCACGAGACACTGGTATACATGTGCACACCACTCCATCCAATATTAATGTGTATTTGGGACAAACAGCAGTTCAGTGCTGAATTGTGACTTGGAATTGTATATACATACGAAAATGAAATACATATTATGCATGTAGGTATTATAAGAAACACTTTGCTGCCCAGGAAACAGCATCAACACACTCAAAGACATCTGAATATCAGACACAGCAGCTCCTCTCCCCACATGCACCCCAATGTCCAAAGGGGGTGAGTGAGAGAGACTGAGTAAGAGTGAGGGGAGTGGGGTGTAATACAACCCTTTGAAAGGAACTGCAGACAGGAGAAGAGCACAGGCAGCAGGTGGGGGTGGTGAATGCAGCAACAGGTCAGTTAAAAGGCATTTTCAAAACACACAAACCACTACATAAAGAGAAAAATACACAAGAGTACATACAAAGGAGTTCAAATGACAAGGAGTGCCCTAGTTCTGGTGCGAGATGTACGAGCAGCAGCTCTTACGGGTTGTCGAACCAATTCTGTAACTGTGGGCTGTCCATATACTGTCATAGTCAGAATCCTCGGACAGGTCAGAGGTCAGATCCGGTCGGGATAGGCTGCTGCGTCGGCCCACAGAGTCCACGCTGGACTGGTCATCACCAGCCAACACGTGGTTGTGCATCAGATCAGTACCCTGCCATGCTGTTGTGGGTGATTGGGGGGGGGTGTCAAATCATATAAAATGGGGCGGGGTGGGGTGTATGTGTCAAACCAGGGTAGGGTTGTGGTGTAGATGTGGTCATTAAAAGGGGAAGGGAGAGGAGGAAAAAAAAAAGGGAAAAAAAAATTGTTCAAATGAGGGGATTAAATCAAATGAAAGTATAAAAATAATGGTAAGACAGACAAAAAGGGAAAGAATAAAAATGAAGCCAAAGAGAAGAGGGAAAGAAGAAGATAAAATGCTGTTAAAAGAGGGTTCAACAACACAGAAATAATTAGCATTGGATTGCAGATGGGGTTAAACCACTGAGGCAGCATTCTCTCACTCACCCACACAGAGTGATACCCAGGTACTAGTGAAGGAACAGACCCCACGCCCACCCCCACCCATAACAAGCTTGTACCAAACTGAACAATGTAAAGAGGGCCATGAAGCAAGACTGCTCAAACTGAAGCATTAATGCCAATTTCTGATGTTAGTACAGAAAAAAGACAGGAGGAAAGTCATTTCAAGGGCACTTAGACAATAAATAAATAAATAAATAAATAAATAAACAAACAAAACAAACTTTTATACCTCTCTTCCACAAAATAAAAAGATGATCTTATAATACAAAGCCTTTTGGGTGTTCTTACATTAGGAAAACAAAGGAATGAAAAATTTTGGGAATAGAATTTGTTCCCTTTTCTTAGCTGGCTTTAGAAGAGAAGTCTTCCTTCAAAATATGGAACAATATCAATTTATTATGGATTATTACCAGACCTACCAAAACATACCAAAAACATTCACGAGATGATCAGACTGAAGATCAGACTGAAGCATTTGGAACAATAAAGCGTGACCATACCTCAAGCCAAAATTATTATGGACCATATGCTGACTCCTAAGGGTCTTTCATCAAAGTTAAGTGACCCCTTTAGAGTCTGACATGTTGGGACCGAGCTCTCGGTGTAGCCTGTACCGCATCTAGATGGAGACTTGACACCCAGCACTAGCAGCCTTGGCGGAGGCTTACTTGAGTTGAGTGTCTGGCGAGTCTTAGCGCTGGTGCAGTACGCCTCGATCACCTTCAGGATCTGGGCGTCTTCCTCCAGGGCAGCTGTACCTACAGACAGCAATCAGCAGATCACAAGGACATCCGTGGATTGGGAAACAATGGTTGCGCATCAGTGAATCCCAACTTAAAATAATCTTCGGCGCAAAGAGAAGATAACCACAGTTAAATTTCATAAAGTATAATCATTCTGCATGAACTAATAATATGGCACTGGTGGCAAATCACTGTAAACCACTGATTCATTTAAGGGGACACTACGGCACACAATGTCTTGAAGTGAATCAATGACAAACAAGCTGCACTCACTCTTCCTCTGTGCAAATTCCTCATCGGACAGTTTCCTCTCCGGCTTTCGTTTGGGAAGCAGTTTTTTCATGCTTTTGGGACTTTTGCTGAGGTCCTGTGGAAGTCAGGGAATTAGAACTTAGAGGAAAACAACCTCAAAACATTCCAGGACATAACCAAGACCCACCAACAGAGTATCTTGCCAGTGGTATATCACAACTGATCTACCCAAGCATAGAACATGTACAGACTAGTAGTGAAAAATGGTTACCTCCTTGTAACAGAGCGCTGCAGAAGGCTTCAGAGGGGGTGCCGGCCTTAAGCAGCTTAGACTCCATGGCTTAGGGGTTTTTGGGGGCTCCAGGGGCCCCCACATTGGGCTGCTATGAGGTGAAACATGTGAGGAGGGGTGTGGGAGTGTGTGATAGGCCGGGGCCACAGTTGCACCCCGGGTCTCGGAATGCCTAGACGGCGTTCCAGGGTGTGAGGGGAGCTTCAGGGACAAAAACAAAAAAAAAAAACAAAAAAAAAAAAACAAATTCTGTGTCCTTACATCAGGTCCACTGTGATATCATCATCACATCCATCAGCAACTTTGCAGATTATTATTATTGTCTACATAGAATCCACTGCAAACAATCTATTGCAATTCAGGTTCAAGTACTTTGTTCAAGGGTAAGGCAACCGGTGCTGGTTTAGTACTTAAACTTGTAACCTCTTGGTCCTGAATCTAAACTACAATATCACTGCTAGTCAGGTGTCCATATATTTTCCCCTTTCAGTTTCTTTCCCATTAACATACAGTTCTGCTATACAAAAATAGCAAATATTGATTTTGTGTACTAATTACATCAACCCTGTCAGAACTAAAATTCAAAACAGTGTTGGGCTTTTGGTGTGCCAAGTCTCAATTTTGTTACCATGACAATATTCTACTTTCAGTGTGAGTAAACTAAAGGCAAATGGGTTCACTAACAGTGTGGCAAGGAATCGGGGACGGCCTCATGTTGGGTGTAGCCATGGAGACCAACTTGGTCTGTCGGTGCAGGTGATCCAGCCAGTCCTGGAGATCCTGTGTGCTGTTACACAACACCTGGATCCTCTCAATCATGCTTCCTGTGCCAGACAGACACAAACACACACGGAAAATCTCACTTTTAACGGAACTTAATGGTCAATACTATGCAAACATCATACATTTGTATTACTTTCAGCCCATGCCAAACAAATTAGTGCATTTCACAGGAAGTTGGATAACTCACCAGATATCTCAAAGGCATTTTTGAGTGTTTCACTATCTTCTATTTTGGAAACTGTCATGCCAGTTAAGGGCAGTTTACCCTGAACAGAAAAAGGGAATATTTAAATATTACAGTTTTTTTTTAGTAGAAACAGAGAAGACGAGGGGGCCTACAGGCGTAGTGGAATGAGTGTGGTGGAACCACAAGGAATACACAGATGGCGGGACCCTGGCAGGGCAGACAAACCTGGTAAATGAAGCCACTCATCCTGGGACTGGCAGACAGCATGAGGAGCACATGGGGGAAAAGCAGGAGGTAACGCTCACTTCTCTCCTGAAACAGAATAACAGCTCTCAGCATTGGTGGGGAAATGAGGGAAAAGTCCAAGAGCTAGAAAAAGTGAAAGAATGAAAGAGGCAAAGAGACTGTATGAAAGAAAGACAGACAGGCAGACAAACACACCAAATATCACAGCTACTGAGGGATACAATGGGTATGAAACCATTGCAGACTCAATGCCAGAACTAGAAAATACAGGACTGCTTCTCTTCATCCTCCACTGTTGGTCATGTTCGTATAGTTTATGCAAGTACAAAAATAAATAAAACTATAAAATCAAAAATTGTAATAAAATTAGCTTTCCCTACTTAGCTAAAGATGAATGCACATTTATACCATTTATACTAACAGTTTGCCTTACATGGCTATAACAGCACTGCTCCTGGTTCTCCGTTTACCTCATTTCCACAGTTATGAATCATAACCTGGGACATGTGGAGGACTGCACCCAGTGTTCGGATGTCTTCGCCTTCCCAGCAGCGGATTGATTCGCTCAGGATCTGCAGCTCGAGCTCCTTCCGCTTCCGTACTTCCTGGCACTGTACCTGTCACCAGGACAGCAAAGATCCCACACTGTGACGCTTTAGGTCAGCAAGTGAACATGTACATGTTCTTTGCCTCTGATGATCATAAGACCTTCCTACACCAAATACGTCTGAACTATCAGTTGGTAATCTTCCTTTAAAACTTGCTGTATTTATATGATTCATATACACAGAATGTTAAATCTGTCACAAGATCAATAACACAAAGAGGCTGAGAATGCATTTTCATAGCCTCCACATCAAAGTCTCCCCCACTGCAGCATCCCTTTCTTCTCCCCCTCGATGCATTGCTAAGCTGCCATCTTCTTGTTCCTGATCTCCAGATCAACTATGTGATCACGTCCTTCCCGCTCTGCTGGAGCAGTTCTGTACTGGAACAAAGACACCAGCTCATGTGTAGCACCAGTAATCCTGGGGAGGAACACACGTTCACTCCAAATGAACCAAATACGTAGGGGGAATTAACTAAGGAGAACTGCAGCAGCAGTGCCAGGATGGACTAACTGGAAGAGGCTTAATGAAACGGTGGAGCCATTTGTGTCCAACTCCCTGAACGCCTGATCTGAGGAAGCAGCTGATAAGTCCACACGGAGGAGGGAACTGGCTGTGTGCGCAAGATAGGGAGGGGATCTGCGCTCTGGGAAGGGGCAGGAGCATGAGCATAGGGAGGGTTGGATTAAAAATCTAGCTGCTGCCCCTTGACAGACCAAGGTGCCAGTGCTCTCAGCAGTAAAGCAAGCAAACAATAACGCAAAACCTCAAGATGCTCGCATCCGGGATTGGGTTAACACGTTGCAGTTGTTCCTGGAACAGACACGACAAGCTGTGTCCACCCCAAGGATCAAGCAAACATATATAACCCCTCTCAGGACTATTGCTAGTACTTTTTGGTCCTCCAATACCTAGCAAGTTCACACACCTCTGATTTCTGGAATCATAAATAAAGCAGCTCAGTCACAGGAGACCTCAGCCTGCAAGCAGAGGGGTTTCACATTTCAACCTGACAGGAGAGTCATGTCCCACCTCTATTCCACATTGTCATTTTTAATTCCCCATTCCTGTCAGCAGGCTCTAACACCCTATGAGGGATATTTTTATAAACAGGCCAAATGAAGAACTGGAGCTCAGTGGTCCAAGAACCCGTTCCACCTGGAGGCACAGATAAGGGGACCGTTTTGGACGCTGCACAACCTTAGGGTTCTCTCCAGGCGCCGAGCAGCTGCAGAAAGGCAGTTGTCCACGTAACACGTTTCTTGCAACAGACAAGGGACGGAGACCCCTTAACACAACCCAAGTGGAACGTAGGCTGCAGCTCTCCAGCCCTGGACAGCTGTGCTGAGAGCTTTGCCAGGGAAAACCAGAGCACTAGAGCCAAAGAAGCAGCTGAATGTGTGTTATCAGCTGGGCTTAACTACAGCTGCAGATGGAGAAAATTCCCAATGCACGTCTCAGTCACTCAGAAATACACAGAGCAAGTGCTCAACACAGGAAATATTGTTACAAAAATGATAGATAGCTACATAAACAGACAGACAGCATATGATTCATCCCCAAGGAAATTGCTGTAATGCTCAAAGACGCTCCTACTTAACAACATTGAGGAGATCAAGAGAAGACAGAAAGAAGGCACTGAGTCATTATACTATGAGAATCAAGCAGAGCAGTAGCTGTTGTTCCTCCCTGTACCTTACAACCAGGAACTGGTCGGTAATGAGAGAAGTAGTAGGAGTGACACTGAAAGCCTCTTCAAAAGTACAAAACACTTCACAAGGATGGCATCCTCAAATTACCATAGCTGCTGCAATACCAACAATTTGGAAAAAGAAAAAAAAAATTGAAAAATGAAATTTTGTCCAACAGACAAGAAAACATTTATATTCAAAGCAATCCTACAGAAAAGGTGGTATGACCAACTGAAAACAATTGCATAGTTGCCTTGATCCCACACATCAACAAGATGCCACTCAAAATCTTTCAGCGGAGACTGCAGCTTTACCCAAAATAAATTGTCTGAAGAGCAACTGAACATGCAGAGCTATATGAGGAAAGCCAGCATGAAAATTGGATGAAGACTTAACCTTTGCTATGATGATGGTACCACAATACTAGCTGAAAGCAAAGGAAACCTGAACCATCTACTTATCATGATCACAGATGACCATCTTAAGGCTTTTACCTTAAAGTGGCGATGACATGAACATATTGAAAACAAGTAAATTGGAGAATTTCACTCTTGATGGAAAAGAAAGAGTTGATGACTTCAGTTTACTTGGCTCAATAGTCAATAATGTGGTGACAAGCAGGCAAGAAATCCAATGACAAATCAGCCATGAAGATCCTAAACAATTTTCTCAAGTGCAGAGATTCAACTTGTTGGAGCCATAAAAGCAATAAATGAATATTTCCACTCCTCTTCGTCATATATATAATTTGGTAACAAAGGAAATCTGCTTTTGTGCATGGAACCATTACAGTGTATTAAATAAACCAGAAGCAGGGCATCAAAAGGGGGAAGGGAAAAAGAAAAAAAAAAAAAAAAAAAACCAACAAGGGAGTTAAGGAATGTTGAAGGTGAGGGATAAATATATTTATGGAAAGCTCTCACTGTCAGCCTGCTGAGCTATCCCAGCAGTGAGCAGCTGTCATGGTCCCTTAACCCTTAAGGAAACAGGCACCACCCTGAGAAGCACAATGGCTGCCTGGCATGCCACCGTTTTCCCAGCAGGGGGACCCTGGGTGACAGAAGAGTGCAAACAACTTAAAACTTACTGAGAGGCTCTCAAACGCAGTCATGCACTTCTGAATATCTGGCCGATCCGGGTGGTGTTCCTGCAGTAGAGAGAAGGTAGGATATTATTAGACACAAACAGACAGATATGCACACATCCTTTATGCAGCACCATAGAGACACTATCAGTTACAGTCACTCTACAAGGTACCATATTGGAAACTGCAGGAATCTAATATGAGGAGTTCGTACACACAATCATTCATACCTGTCAGCACAACAGGGCTCACTACATCAGATTGTATTATATATGATGCTCTCTTACATCCATGTGCCTCTCCAGCTCCTTCAGCAAAGTAGGGTATTTATCTAACCGCATGAAGGGCTTGCTGAGACCCGTGGTGAGTATGAGGATCCCAGGACGGCCTGCACCTCGTGCCTCCATGAACTCTCCTAGCTCCTCACTACAGAGGTGGAGAGACAAACAGGTGAATAAGCAAAAAAAAAAAAAAAAAGGCCAACAGATTGCATCAAAAGATGCATATGCCAGCAAACATGCAGATAAACAAAGACAAAAAAAACGGGAAGCGGAAAACAATGTGTAGTCATACATTCTTGACTGTGCACTGAAAAACATCTGGCGAGTTCCTGCACATGGGCCACAAGGATGGCCTGGTCAAGTACCTGTGCTCTGTGAGGACGCTGACAGCTGAGGGATGGTTTGAGCAGTAGGTCACATACAGGTTTCTCATCTGGGGAATAAGGTTGAGGAAGAACCCACCAAGCCGTTGCTGATTTTCCGGAAGTCTGAACACAGAGAAGAGCACTCAGGAGATGCAATACAATACTTACATAATGGCCCTACGCTACACAAAAACAGCATATTATAATCTATACGATGGTTTTATGATTCTATACAACATTTGACAATTACTTTACTGAAAGTATTTATACAAAAATATCAGTCAAGATTGCTCATGTTTATTAAGCCATTGTCAGGTTTTTCAAAGGAAGAGGTCAGTCCAAGTGCAACCCAGCTGCCACATGGCATTCAGGATATCTTGTACACTGGTACAAGAGAGAAATGGTCATAAAACATGAAAGTAATAAAAGTGATTCATGAAAGAATGCCTGTCATTGATACTGGAATATTTGAAGAAGTTTTTTTTAAACATAAAACAAGCACCCAGTGCCATTCCTGCATAGCTTTCAGGCGGTCTATGAGCTGGTCAAGGGCTAGTTTGATAATTTAAATTTAAAAAAAGCTAAAAAACTGAAAGTCCATTTTTAAAAATCTGATGAAAAAGAAACTGTGTTCTAAGAACAGGTTAAAAATGCTCCTTTCACAATACCACAATATGCAATTAAAGATCATGAAGCTATTTTAAAAAAAGAAAAACAATTTTAAAAAGACACTGCTGTTCGTTGTTAGTATGGGGTTTTGCCAAATGGAGAAAAGCGCCATAGTTATTCTGATACACATTTAAAAATATGTTGGTGTTACTGGCATGCACAAAATACCTTTTTATTTTGGCATTTTAATTTATTTTAGAGGACTTATTTTTTCCCATCCAAAGACATAATTTCCTCCCCCCATGAGAAATATTTGCACTTCCACCACCTTGCAACAAAAATTAACCTAATGGACCATTTTCACTGAAATAATTTATGCCATTATGTGAGAGAAATGGATTTAATCATAATTTCACTGTGATAGACAATGTTATTGGCACAGTCACTTATTCACATAATAAACGGATTATGTTTCAATTTCAAAAACAATATTTTAATTCATTTAACTCACACCATCAAGTGTGCCACTAGATGGCGCTGCAATACTTTAAATGGGTTACCAGGCCCGTGTTTTTCAGACTGAAGGCTTTTTATTTCTAGTAAACTCATCTACTGACAGCAGGTGGAACACATTCCCTCTATATAATGTACTTTGGTCTGGAAAAGAATGAAAAATGTAAGCTATCATCCTCACAGTCACATCAGTCAGGTTACTCACTCGACTAGGAAATGTGCAGAGGACACACAGGCCCTGTGGCTAAGCTGACTCTCGTGCACCCATTCCCAGGGCTTCCCAGCAAGGTTCATGCACTTGACCAAAACCTAACACTGACATCACTATTTCCTGCCAAGAATTTTTTTTTCTGTGGACATTAGGGTTCAAGATCTGAAAGCTGTAAATGAGAGAAAGGACTGGTTGCCACAGATGTATATCCGAGCAAACCCAGCGCAATGCTTACGACTGTGCTCATGGCGGAAAAACGCTGCATGAAGATGGCAGCTTTGAGGAGTGAACTGCCGATGGTGAGGGGGGACACACTCACTTTGTGCAGTCCTCCAGAGACTGGACCAGCATCTGTTGAAAGGTGCTGATTTCTTCAAGGTTCCCCATGATGTGAGCGATATTGGAGATGCTGAGTCTGTTGAAGAGGGGAGGACAGAGTGAGTTAAGGATGTGTCCCTACATCAAACAGTGTGAACACGGAGAAAAACTCAAGATGCGACGAGTTTTCAAGCACTGACACAGGCCTGGGGAATTTCTAACCACACCCACCCAATGTATTCAAACTGCACTGAAGGGGCAGCATCATCAGCAACGGTATCAGAAGGTTCCAAGAAAACTCCAGCTTTGACCCCTGCCCAGCACCTGCCCTCCAGCCCAGATAACTTACTTCTCTACTGTCTGCAGCAAGCGCAGATAATTGGACAGAAGACTTTGAAGCTCCTTGGAATACTCGCTTTCTGTTTCTAGAATGTTCTGTACAACCTTTTTAAAAAAAAAAGGGGGGGGGGTCAATATTAGTTAGGTAAAACTAAAGTCCTTGTATTTCTGTAACAGATGAGCTCTGCTCACAAAGCACAAGCCAACAATAACCATTCCCACTCACACTTCATACAAATATGCAGTATGCTAAATAAATAAAGTAACATTTCTCCTGAGGGGTATCATATTAATGTGGCTGGGAGACAAAATGTCAACGACTGTCAGACAGCATTCATATAACTGGTAAGATGTAATCTGGAAAACATTGCAGAGAATAGCAAAACCCCTCTAAGGTTCCCCAACCCTCACAAATACACCAGCTTCCCATGAGCATAAACACTAATCTTACAGCCCCATTTGTCCACCTCTGCTCATTTAAAAAAAAAAAAAAAAACAGGAAATGTATATGTGTATGTATGTATTTTGTGTCCAGCTAAACCCTAGACACTAAAGAACATCAGCGACTACAGCTGCTGCCTTTGGACTCAAATCCAAACTCCTGTTGTAATACCACTGAGCAAGGTTCTCACCCTACACTGTTCTAGTAAAAATTACCCAGCTGTATAAAGGGGTATATCAGTGTAAGGAGCTTAACACTGTTAGTTGCTCTGCAGAAACCACAACTAAATCAGTATATACAAATGTCAGACAGTAATTTCACTTCAAGGATTTGAAATGTTAATATTTTGTATTTTCGGTTTAATAACCCCTCAAACCATGCAGTACTTATTCCCTAAGCCTACAAGTCATGTAAGTCTATTTTATTAAGGTTTAATCACAGTTATGACTCAGCAACCTTTAATCAAAAACACTTGTAAACAGAGCATTTAAACAGTGAAATGAATACTAATTTACTGTATCAGATGATGGCAGGCCACTAACATCATACAAACCAAATTATAGTAGGTTTTGCTGATAGCAGAAGTATCCAGGCCTTTTGGAGGGCTTTTGAACATCCCAGACTTGGGAGAAACTGGTTTTTCTGCATGAGAAGAGAGAGGAGACACAACATCCGGGTTAGGGAACTCCCCTCCCCCACCATCCATCCACCAACACACGCTCTACTTATGTTCCACATCATGTACAATGTCAGCATCCTCTGGAAGGCGTGGGCAGGGAAGGAGACCGGGGAGCTTTTCAGCCGTTAGCCCCTCCCCCCCACCTGCCCCCCAAGCGCACCACAGGGAGGTCACTGTGCAGCTGGTCTGATCTGGGGGGTAGTGGGCTGGATATCAGATGGTGTCTGAGGGGGGCTAAAGGGCCTCGGCACCATGTGGCAGACTGAGGAACAAACCCAGACCAGGAGCAAAACCTGGGTGCACCTAAAAACCATGTGCCGAGGAAGATCCCTACATTTGCTGTATGTTGTAAGCACATTTTAAAAAGACACATTAAAATGTGCTGGAATGCACTAATTGTTTTTTTTGTAGGAGGGTACGTGTTCCCTTAAGGAATTGTTTTCATTAGGCGTTATCAGGCAGTTACATCACAGAAGGGTATTGCTCATTTCTTAGTGATTCCTGCTGTGTCAATATTTTGAGGCCTTTTCTTCCCTTAAAATAGTGGCTCCAATTTTTTTTTGGTGAAAACTGAATACAATCTTGTCCTGGACACCCTAAAAGCTGGTACATTCAATTATTTTTGAGACTGTACAGTTCTATTAATTCCCAACTATTAAACAAAAACATGGCATTAAACAGTGCATTACATAACTGAGCTCAAAAACATAAATTATAGTTCCATCTTCAGTGTCGTATTCAGATAATTGTGCTTGTTAACAAGAGGCTTCGCTCTGATCAACCGGACAATATTGGATGTGAACAGACCAAAACATGTATATGGATGCCATAAAATCCGCTATTCTACTTTAATCATCAGTAGTTCTTAATATTATGCCAGTGAAGGCATCCCCTTAAAACAATGTACAATTGTGTGTGTGTCTTTTTATATATATATATATATTTTTTTTTTTTGCCTCTCCTCCCTCACTGGGGTCACAATCATGGCTTCATGAACTTCTGCCTTCAGAGAAGAGTCAACCCCATCAGCTTTGTACACAAAGTGACAGACAAACTGCATTTGATACTGCTTTCCAGTAAAACTTGAGTTGCCACGTAAATTCATCACTTGCAATGCCTCTCACAGGTCGGAAGACTTAATTTGATTAAATATTACAAAAGTTTACTTTTTAATGCTACAGTGAAAACTTATATCAGTATTATTTCTCTTAGATGCAATAACTTACAAAAACATTTTAATTTTATGGCCTATTTTCAAATTTTCCTGCAAATGGTAAATTTTCTTTTACCAGATAAAGTGTTACTGCCATTTTAATTAAAAAAAAAAAAAAAAAAAAAAAAAAAAAAAAAAAAAGAATAGCACAATATGTAAACTCGTGGTTTTGTTGAACTCTTTTTGCTCTGGGAGGATGTAATCTTTATTTGGAGCGAGCCATTGGACACAGAAGCTATGCAACAATCGAGAGCTCTGTATGTTTAAAGAGGAAACCCCCCCACCCCCGACTGTAGCACTTCCTTTCTTTGTCTGACCACAGGATTTCCTTCCCATCAGACCACGTATGGAGACCTGACATCAGTCGGCACATTTTAAACATTAACATTTATGTTTTTAAAAGAACAAATACACTGAGGCCAATCATATATATTTATCATTCATCCTCACGATGAATATCTGACACTAAGGGGGGGGGGGGACTGCTAATGATCTTAAAATGAAGTGTTTTTCCATAGAATAGTAATCTTACAAAGAAATAAAATTGTAGAGGTTTTAGTGAACATTAAGATTTTTAATAAAATTTGGTTTCATTACTGATTTTCCAGTTCTGTTTTTTACTGGATAAAAGATAATACTGCAATGGACTGGTCTGCACAGTGATTCCAATATGCGATCACCGGAGGTCATAAGCATTTTCCATATTAGGCTTGTGTTAGTCAGTGTGATACTGCTGTGATTCAGCACACAAATAGGTAACCATCACAATTCAAATGGTAAAGATTCATCAGGTAAAGATGTCTAACTGCCTCTTAAGTACATTCAAGAGAAACTTTGGTTCAAAATCTTTGAAAAAAGGAAGAAAAAAAATGAATGAATACCTAGCAACTGTGACAGTACTCGGAGACACACCTTTTGATATCCCACTGCCCTTAATCTCTCGAACGTAGTTGCTGGGGAACCATCCAGTCTTGCCATTGAGGGTGCCCTCCCACCAGCCTCCATCCTCCATGCGTGTCACGTGAATGACATCACCCTTGGTGAAGGACAGCTCATCCTCATTGGTCTGCTGGAAGTTAAAGCGAGCCTTCACCACCACCTGGCAGTTGCTGTTTTCCGTCATGTCCTGCACATAAAACAAAGGAAAAAGACTTGTGCCATCAGGCATGTCAATTGACACTTTCACACGCCACATAACTATTTCACTGTATCTACAAATCAAGACTGGTCCCAGTCACACACCAGGCTGCGGTATTGGTTCTGGAAGAGTCTAGAGGAGCGGCCAAAGGACGACTGGGAGCCAAGTGAGTCAAAAGACTTGATGCGATGTGAGGAAGAATACCGCACGCTAACAGAGTCACTGCCCACACCGATGTCTGCAAGAGAGGAAGAGTGAGAGTGATTACTGGCCAGCCAAAACCTACAGCACTACTGCAAAACACACATTTCATAACAGAATACCTAAGCAGAAAGCACTGAAAATACAGATAACAGCTTTTCATTAGGTGGATTCAAAACCCCATCTACTCCTGACCCTGTGGGCCACTGAATGGCACGCAGGTTCCTCCTTGATGTGCACTGCCAAGGGCAGGACCTCGTCCTGGAGCATATGGGCCCACTGATAACACTCAGTTCCCTCCCTCTAGACCCTATCATGGGGGTGACACACTACTTGTGCTGACGCCATGGTACCATCAAATATTCATGATTCCCCTTTCCTATCACCCCTCAAGCCAACAGGGAGCTTGGTACCCCTCTGTCAACTTTCTTTTCTTGGTTATCTTAATGCTGTGGGTGGAACTTTGACTGTCCCATTCACTGAGCACAGCAACTAACAGCTAGTCCACAAGGGACAAATAATATTATCTTTGGTGAAGGCTAATGGGTTTCAAACAGGTGCAGGCAGTCTTCTCTGCACCTCCAACATCCCTCTGCAACCCAAAAAGGTGCCTATACCCTGGACCTCCACCAGAAAGCCAAGGAATATGCAGGAAGCCGATGTGCACTCTCGTGAGTTTCAAACACTCCCAAACAGGCTCCTAAAAGGTACAGCAACCATGATGTGGGGTCATTCAAGATCACTGCAATTTAGTAAGCTCACCTGCAGTCACTTTGTTGAGTGCCACCAGGGAGTTCAACACCCTGCTGAAGTTCTGACCCTGCAGTAGATCGCTGGCTTCAAATGTCTGGAGAGAGACAGAGCAAGAACATAAGGAAAGTTCACAAGTGGGCGAGGGTCCCAGCAGGCAGGTGAAGAATCTCTCACAGTTTGGTCAGGTTCATGTTTTCCCCAGAAGAGTGACTGAACTTGAGGAGAAAGGGCAAGCGCATGATAGACTCATTCAACACAGCAGCACCAAAAGAGCAAAACAGACAGGACCCACAGCCAATTGTCATTTACCTACCCTTGTGCCAAGGGGACAGCCAGACCTGAGACCCCCCTCACTCTCTGAATCCAACTAGTCCCTAATAATGTGTCGGATACCAGTATTTTGAATACCATATGCATATTTTCCATTATTTTAAACAGAAAAATAATTTATTATTATTATTATTAAGTGTGCTCCCAGTGTCCAATAACCCCTGTGTAGCTATCATCCCATGATTTCAACCTGATAAAGCACACTAAACAGTTACCTATTCACAAAACACTCAATGCCCTTCATTTTCATTCTTACAATGCAGTGTACAGTACAGAACATTTTACATATCAGTGCCACCACTGAGATATAAAACAGATTAAAAATTATTAATTTGAACAGATAAGGCAAAAAAAAAAAATTGAGTATTCATTGAATAAAGTGAATGGAGGCTTGTTGTGTGGAGGAGGGAGGTAGATACTAAGCACTTAAATCACAGTAAATGTAGTGACACTGCACAAACACATTCTGAGGGTGAGAGGAAACTGGCGGATACAGCTGATAAAACACTAGAATGCACATGCGCATTTCAAACAGTACACCATACAGTATTGCTGTATGATATCATATATTGGATATTTATTTTATTCTGGACAAGCTAAGAATAAAAATACACAATGGCAAAGCTTTTTTTCCAGATAATGATATTAAGGTATTAATTTTCAAGAGCTGTTATGGGCAAAATTTGGATACCGAGGGATTACTGTACATGTGATCACGCAAACTGCCACATTTGGAAAAAGCTAGGCGCCAAAACCCAAAGTAAGGATTGACACAAAATTCTAACTGCTCACAGCCCACTTGCCTAACACCAGTATGACACTGACTTAACATATTTACATATTTAAAATGGCTCATCTACTTCTGTCATATCAGGTTAGGGCACCTAACAGCACGTTTCCTGTGGTGTGCACTCTCTCAACATGAACACAGGTATTTGTGCGCGCACACACAAGAGTTAAAAGGGAATAAAACCACCAATATCAGCAACTGATAACATCAAAGCGTGCATTCAACTGCTGTGCCTCATCCTTCATGTAAACAGCATGAAATTTACTGAACTTGTAATTTCTAATGTGTCCAAGAAAAAGCTGCCCCTGTCCCTTTGAGACAGCTGCATAAACAAATGAATGTATATGCCAAGCTTGATTAAAAATGCACTCTAGCCAAATAAAATAATTAGCTAAAATCCATTGCTTTATATTGAAACAGAGTAGAACAGAAGATGGTTGGCTGGTTATGAGTTTCACATATATAGCAAGACACATAAAATGTCTCCTGCTGTTTATAACATCAGAAAAGTCTAAACTTATTTTTTTTTTAAACAACTGTGAGTCACCAATTGGACAAATTTCAGAATGTTCCTGGAAAACACTAATGAACTAGGATGCTGTTATTTGGACTTTAACAAGAGCCAGGTACTGCAACAGCCAAGCACCAAATGGCTGCTATGGCAACCACACTGCTTCTCCTCTCAGCTCCATCCTTTTTACATGTAGAGCTTAGCCTCATAAAAAAAAAAAAAAACCACGCAACAATTAAAAGGGGCCGGGGAGACAGAATATCAAAGGGATTCAACAATTCTGAAATTTTCCATTATTATAATTATTATTGTATTTGTGTTTTTAAACAACACAGTACATCACAACATATCAATTGATGAGATTCAGTGCCTGGATCCACATGGACCTGCAGAGCTCTGGTTAAGAAAATGCATTAAAACACAATAATTATTCACAAGGAAATGTTGATGCAGGCAACATGAAAGCATACATACACTGTCATCACCACACAGACACACCCTTTCACTTAGGTGTAGATTCAGTCAGCTTCACCCAACATCTGGTAAACTACTGTCAGTTAATGGGGCTAACCAAAGCACACAATGTTTCACAGAAAGAGAGCAAGCATTCTCTCATATATTACTGTTTATTCGTTCGCTTTTCTCCAAATCAGCTTACAGTGTTAGGCCTGCAAACCAAAGTCTGTAACTGCCTATCCATTTATAGAGTTGGGCATTTTTATGGGAACAATTGAGGGCAAGTACCTTTCTCAAGGGTATAGCAACAGAAGGTGGAATTCAAACCTGTGTCCTGAGTCAAGGTGTCTCCTCTAAGCACTGCACCATGTGCTGCCCACATATAGATGTGCATTTAGGCAAATGTGCATCCATACATTTCTGCTGGTGGATTGAACTTCATCAGATGAAACCAAGATCCAAAGTGCCAACAGATAAACCCAATGAAGTCAATGTGCAAAACCACACAGATGGCGCAGTCACATAAACATAAGCTGAGCGAATATGACCACTGAAAGTGAGGGCATCTCTACAACAAGGGCGTGACCTCACAGTTTAAACACCACAAATTTACTGTACAACTAGTGGATTGAATGACTTCACAAGCTGATACTGCAAACCAAGACATGCGAGTGCCATTTACAGAGCTACGGGATAAACTTAACACTTGTATCACCTTCGACATCTTGCTGCTGTTCGTTAAGAGTCATGTGATCAGAACAGGTAGCTCTTCAGCTTATTTCTTATTAACAAATCTCACTACCCTACAAAATTGTTTCCACCCAACGTCACAACAGTTACAGTTTTGGGCGAAGTTCCTTCTGAGGCCCACGAGCACAATGCCACATCAAGCACACCAATCAAAACTGCCATCAGGCAAAGAAACCGGCACACAAATTGCACCTAGACCAGACCTGTTTTGACACAACGGTGCTGTGCGAAACAAGGGCGAGGCACAGGGAACCAGTCAGGGAACGGAAAGTCTGACTGACAGTGAGAGATGCCTTCCTCTACATCGTCATCATTAGTGATAAAAGTACAACAGTAAACAAATCTCTTGGCAAGCACATCAACAGCAGAAAAGCAGGAATAGTTCACCTGTTTCCTTCTCAAGATGCATTTGCACTTCCATAATCCACAGGCGCAAAAATATGATGTTCTCACACAAACATCAGGTGCAAAAAAAAAAAAAAAAAAAAGGTAACTGATGCAACAGACAAACCCTAAAAGGTCTCTAACAATCTGTTAAAAATCATTACTGTTTATATAATGTCACAGGAAGGCCCATCGAGTGTTGCGGAGACAAATTAAACTCATGGTGACAACTAATGTTGTTTCTCAGATAAGGAAAAGTCTGGAAGTGGTAATCATTGTTTTCTACCATGCATGTCTTTTGGGTAGGGAACATGGGAAGAACACACAGGCTACACAACCTGAGTAGGATTTGAACATATCCCCAAACAAACTGATCAGGATCTATGAGGCATTGGTGTCACCGGCTGCACCACTATACACAGCATCAATGGTTGTTTTTAAATTGTAGCTTCAGTTGCCACTAAATGCAGATGCTCAGATATAGCACATCCTACCTTTATTTAATCGGGATAGTTACCTCACGCATACCTTGGTTGTTCATAACTGGAACCGATGGGTACCAAAAAAAAAAAAAGTTTCACAATGAGACAATTAAAGAAAAGCATCTCACTGGACCAGAGTTAAAAGTGAGCTACAAAAGCACCAAATTCAGCCTTTAATTGAATTGAACCATGCCAGATTTTTTCAAACAGATGCCCTTCTACAGACCCTTATGATGTGTTACTGTTCAGCCTACCACTAGCTAGACCTAGACCACGGTCCACAGGCAAGGACAATCTATCATTATGCAGCTACAAAAAACAGGGTGGGTGGGTGTTCAGCAGCAGCAGAAGGCAACCAGCTGGCCGTGGACATTCGCACTGCTTTTGTTCTGACCCGTGTGTTTATGATGGAAATATGCAAGCCTGGCAGGGGTGACATCATGGGACTGCCGGCATGTCCAACATAAGACGTTTCAGAAATCAGAGGCGAGCTGAACTGTGTCGTTGCTCCACCGACAGCTCAAGAAGCTCAAGATTTTGTGTGACATTGAGTGATTCTCGAAATGACAATGTTAGTAAAGTCAACTGAGCATCACCTAAAACCTACTCCTGTGCTTTGGTTGACTCAGTAAATCAGGGTCTGCACAGTAAATCTCACTGAGGACTCCCATCTGGATTAACATCATTCACAGAAACTGCACCCTTTCCCACAAAAGGCTTAGGTGGACATAAAACAATAAAAATATCATTTCCGATTAAAGTTAAACAGCAGGTTTACTCTTTATTCAGCCTTAGAGCTTGTCATTGTCGTGATCCACTGAACTGACATCTTTTCTAGGGTGATGTACAAAGTCAGACGACTAACGTTAGTTAAATACCCTGCATTTAAAACACTATCACTTTAGGGTACCTAAATCGAGGTTACCACAGTAGGAGTGGGATTCGAACTAGCAATCTTCAAATTGCAAGACGACACTACCAAGCAGGCCAGCGTCTTCAATAATAAATGCCTGATGTTTAATGCTTATGCCACACGAAAGAGTGGAGAATGAGAAACAACATAAACATAACGAACAATAACCCGCGCCACTAGTGCTAACGTAAGAAAAGGCCTCACACAAAAAAAATAAATTAAAAATAAAATTTAAAAATCGCGACGTTAGGAAGAACTCGGACCGGAATGGTCCCAGCCACTCCACACCTTCTGCTCATCCAAAAAAAGCAAACCTGACAGGAGCAGCGCCTTTTCACATTTTATTGCAGAAACACGACGCATGGGGAGACCAGAGTAGCCTCGGCTGCGCGCTGCTCGTTTCCCACCGGGGCTTCGGCTACCAGTGTGGCGGTAGCAGCAGCTGTTGCTGCTGGTGGTGCAAAAGGAGGGTTCCGTGGGCGGACTGACCTCGATGCGAAAGGCGACGCAGCCTTTGAGGAACTCCCTGATGTTGTCCAAGCGCTCGCCGTCGTTCCGGGGCTCCTGGTGGATCTGAGGAGCACAGGCCAAACGTCAGTGGGAGTCTTCCCACGCACTGCCCCAGTGACCATTAAACCATCGAGCGCGCGGACATCACGCCGCGCGTGGGCTCATCCCTACCAACGAGCCCGACTTCCACGGCTGCTCACGGCACGCGCGCTAATAAAGTGGCCTTTTCTCGGGTCCACCAGGAAGTAGGAGCAGGGAGAAGGAAGTGACGTCAGGTGGATTTACTCCATAACAACAATAATGGGAAAAAAGGGAAACGGAGGCGAACATAAGCTCGCTTTCAAACACTGCGGAAGGCTATGTGGGGTAGTGAGTACCAACAGCACAAAGACAACACAATCTTTAAAAAAAAAAAAAAACACAGTTTAAGAAATATTTAAAGTGGTGCGTGGAAGAGGTTACGTTTGCTGTGAACTTGGCCGTGTATTACCCAGTCAGCATAACGGCAGAGCAGGGATACAGTGAATCCGTCTAAATAAGGTAAACATATGAGCCAAATAAGACGAAAAGATTTGGATGGATTAATTCCTCGATAAAATAAATATTTTACTTCTATTGTGTTACCTGGTATTCAATGTAAATCATTGTCCAGTCCGTTAATCATATGGTATTTACAAGTATATATTAGCATTTATACAGTATATTACATCGGACATAAGACTACAATCATCTAAACACTTGAAATTATTTATATCAGCTAATATCAATTCGTCTATTTAAATCTCTGCATAATCCTTAAAAGATTATAAAGTTGCATTCCTCACACAAAGATGCAGTGTTACACACTACAAGAAAATAAAGTAAAATTATATACACTGCAGTCTTTGTGTATTGTGCACTAAAGAATATATTACATTTGCCGTTGGGAGTGAAGTGACCTAACAAGCTTCGATGTCACCATCATTAGACGGTATACAAATACAATAAAAGCTGCCCAATTATAAAATACCAATAGAGTAACAAAAGAATTTCACACTGTGAATGCGGGGCACAAGAAACTGCATCACTATCCAAGAAAATGGAAAAAAGCATTGTGTGCGGATGACATTTTACAAAATGCGTGTGTGTCCTTGTGTACTGGTGTACAAGTGAGTGTAACAGTGTTCATCTGCGAGCAGGAGAAGTTGTGCCAGTGGAAAGCTCAGGGGCACAGAGGGGTTGCTGTTTTGGTAATAAATCGACCAAAGGAAAAGAGTTTGGTTATAGCCAAAACAGCACGGGGACGGGGTCTCAACCACATTAAACCGCACAGTGACGATTAAAATCCGCCCTGTTGCTTTAAATGTGCGGAGGGGCGTTTGATGCTGCGTGCCATACACTCAATGGCGGCTCGTGCGCCTCACGGATCGATAGTGCCGTTGATCTCCAATACCCCCCTACACTTTTGGTGTCCCTATTTAGAGGTGGCAGCACTACTGTAAATAGATTGCTAAAAATATTATCTCGGCTTAATTTTGATTTAGGAGCAAATTTAGTAAATGTTCTTGTTTGCTACATAAATATTTTATATACATTATTTCGATTCAGGCTACAACACTGAGAAATCCGTTATAACCGAGCCTTCTCTGTGGCAGAATGGAGATCCTCCATGACCCACCGTGTATTTATGGGATCGAGGCACACAGACGTTTGGGATCGTGACTCCCGTCCAGCGTGTTGCTGCAAAACGGGGGCCAACGTCCGCAGACGCGCCGGTGTGTCGGTACAGCAGACGGTGCGCGCGTGCACAATGCAGCCCTGGTGACCCTCCGACGGAGCCGCGCGCAACGGGGACGCGGGACCACACGCGCGCGGATGGGAGACGCACTCACTTTGTCGACGGAGCCCGGGCGCAGCCGCTCCAGCAGCCTACAGAGTACCACCCCGTCTCGGAGCGAGGACTGCAGGAAGCCTTCGGGATCCGAGATGGTCTTCTTCGGCGACTCCAAGACCCCCAGCGTTATGAGCCATGTTACAGTCTGCTCTGCCGAATTCATGGCCACATTTACGGTGCAGACCTAACCGGAGGTCAAATCTAAAAATAATAATAATAATAAGACGAAGAAGAAAAATAGCCTACTATAATGTTAACATTGCCTTACCATAGGCTCGCTACATTGGCACGAAATTAGTAACACAACACGCGAGTACGCCCTCCCTCCGCGCGTGTGCGTATGTGACGATATGCTTTTTAAAATCCAGCTGGTCTGGTTTTTATATCCGCTGTTTTTTTTTTCTTTCCACCCCCCTCCCCTCTCCTCTCCTCTCCTCTCCCCTCTCCCCGGCAAGCTGTCAAATGCCCTCCTCCGTTACACACTCGACCTGCACCCAGCGCCGGCAGAGCGCTTCCGCCAGATGACGTCACAGATGGTGGGGAGGTGCCGGACACTTGTGAATGGCCCTGAGCGGCTCGTTTGCATGGTTTTGCATGGTGTGTCGCTCTGAAATAAGTATTATCACAGAACAAGCTGATGTGTTACGTGGATAAACTAATATAATAGTTTATTATGATATAATAATAGTATATATGAGTGTTTGTATGTCTACCATCGTTAGTGTCGCACATGCAAACGTATGTATGAAATCTTACGTTCAATAATACTTAATGATGCAGTATCTATCACATAAAAATTTTTAAATGAGACAAGAATATTTTAAAATACTGTCTTACATAAGTAATATATAATTAACCCCAAGTGTTTAAGAGCTCTTAATAATGAAAAAATGTTGAACATCTTGGCGACTCTATGTCCTGGTAGAAAAAGGAGAGCTCTGTTAGCGTTTGTGTGTTTTTTTGTCAAAGTCATTTGAGTGTAAGCAGGAAAGAAACCCGCAGCGAGGTTTGATACGTGAAAAGTGTGTTTTTTGCTTTAGCAAAGGCTCACGCACCGCGTTTATGGTCCTCGTGGCCTAAATGATGTGTTATGCCGCTCGACGTGCGTCACCATTGCAGGTCTCCAGGTAACTGCGTGAAACAGAACACGACACAATGCAGCACTGAGTTTTTGCAAACATGAAAAGTACGCGTTATTTTTATTCCTGAGGAATAACGAATGAGACACACGTGATATTTTTGGGAGACAAAGTGCAAAGGCAAACGCATCACAGCTGTCGATGCAAAATTAAGGCAAGGTAATCACAGACCGGGACGATCACAGCCAGTAGGCGCTCGCGCGTCGGGTCCGTTAAAAAGACTAAATTGACTGAAGCCACTGCAGATCCACTTGCTAACAGACGATGGCGCTCTGCCCACGTTCAAACCCTCAGCCTGGCCCTCTGCCACCGCAACACGTGGCCACTACGAGAAAACATCCCGCACATCCGCACAGGCGCCTTCAAACGTGCAATGGCACTAAACACGGCTTCATTCGAGGACCTCCGCACCACAGCTAACATCCAGAAATGTCTGCAGTTCACGTCATAGGGTCGCCAAGCGTAGTATTCATAACAGAGACATTGCTGCTCATTTTCCTCCCCCAAGAAAAATTGAGCCTTAAGATCGCAGAGGTTATTGCGCCCTTTGCAGGAAGAGACCTTTCCTCATGACATTAAGTGCTTTTATAAAGAACTGAAAAATCATTGTGTTTTCCGAGCAGTTCAAAAACGTAACCCGTAAGAAAACTGTTATAACAATAAAAGCGTCTCTCCTATGTTGGTAATAATCCTCTGCGTGGACAGAAGTTTTATGTAACTTATATTTATGATTTTTTTTTAAAAAAAAGCATATCCACTTCAGGGTTACCTTTAGATTTCTGTCGCACAGGTGATGAATCCTCAAGCTGTCAAATTCTGTAGGTGACTCATGGTAAACGATGCTTCAGGGCCTCCATGTTGCACCAGACAGCCCCTCATTTTATTTGCATTTTGTATTTGCATTTTGTCAGGTCAAAACTGGATGAACTACAGCGTCTTTCCATCTCTGAGGGTGCGGCTGAAGGAGTAAAGCAATAAGAACAGTGGAAGGAGTTACAGAAATGAAGTCTGGGCAAAGGTGACACAGGCCAAGGGTAACACCAACATCTCTACAAGTAAACAATTATCGTTGGTAGCAGGAACACAGTGGGCTCATGATACCCCAGCAGCCTTGGGGCTGTCACCTAGCAACATGCTTGCATAGCTCAGCCTCGAACCGAAGGACACCTTTGCATGTGGAATGGATCCTAAAATATGTGTACCAACAAAGTGGTTTCTGATTCACCATATACATCTGTCAAGAAAGGGAATCAAAGTGAAACTCTTGTTTCAAATCATCAAATAAATACACAGATTTGTTTGAGGCCACTGTATCCTGTTGCTAATTTCATCAAAGTTAGCAGGATAAACAGTTGAAGTTAAGGAAAAAACACAGTTATGTTGTTGCACACCACTGCACCTGACTGCATCACGATTCACAAATGTAATATGATGAATATTTCAGACATTTGTTTGTTGTTTTGGTCTTCCTGGTGTAATGACTAAACCCTTTTTACAATTTATGTCTATACACAACATTTCTGCCTATGACAGAATCTATGACTGCATTCAGTGTGTCACAGATCAACTCTGCAACGGGCAGTCTGTGCTGTATCAGCCACATGGAACAGCATGCGGAACTCCTCATCCCAAGGAAGGAAGTATGAGCGCTGAAAAAAGACCATTCATGGAATGACAGAACAATTTGAAAGGTACAGCCAGACCTGGCATACAACAGCTCAGTCAAATAGACTGCCAGCATATCTATTTCTTAACACCATAACAGTTATACTGCGTACTGATATACACTGCTCAAAAAAATTAAAGGAACACTTTGAAAACACATCAGATCTCACTGAGGGAAAAAATCCTGCTGGATATCTATACTGATATGGACTGGATAATGTGTTAGGAACGAAAGGATGCCACATTGTTTGATGGAAATGAAAATGATCAACCTACAGAGGGCTGAATTCAAAGACACCCCGAAAATCAAAGTGAAAAAATGATGCGGCAGGCTAGTCCATTTTGCCGAAATTTCATTACAGCAACTCAAAATCATACTCAGTAGTTTGTATGGCCCCCATGTGCTTGTATGCATGCCTGACAATGTCAGGGCATGCTCCTAATGAGATGACGGATGGTGTCCTGGGGGATGTCCTCCCAGATCTGGACCAGGGCATCACTGAGCTCCTGGACAGTCTGAGGTGTCGAAACATAATGTCCCAGAGGTGTTTTATTGGATTTAGGTCAGGCGAGCGTGGGGGCAGTCAATGGTATCAATTCCTTCATCCTCCAGGAACTGCCTGCATACTCTCGCCACAGGAGGCCGGGCATTGTCGTGCACCAGGAGGAACCCAGGACCCACTGCACCAGCGTTGGGTCTGACAATGGGTCCAAGGATTTCATCCTGATACCTAATGGCAGTCAAGGTGCCGTTGTCTAGCCTGTAGAGGTCTGTGCGTCCCTCCATGGATATGCCTCCCCAGACCATCACTGACCCATCACCAAACCGGTCATGCTGAATGATGTTACAGGCAGCATAATGTTCTCCACGGCTTCTCCAGACCCTTTCACGTCTGTCACATGTGCTCAAGGTGAACCTGCTCTCATCTGTGAAAAGCACAGGGCGCCAGTGGCGGACCTGCCAATTCTGGTATTCTATGGCAAATGCCAATCGAGTGGCACGGTGCCAGGCAGTGAGCACAGGGCCCACTAGAGGATGTAGGGCCCTCAGGCCACCCTCATAAAGTCTGTTTCTGATTGTTTGGTCAGAGACATTCACACCAGTGGCCTGCTGGAGGTCATTTTGTAGGGCTCTGGCAGTGCTCATCCTGTTCCTCCCTGCCCAAAGGAGCAGATACTGGTCCTGCTGATGGGTTAAGGACCTTCTACGGCCCTGTCCAGCTTTCCTAGAGTAACTGCCTGTCTCCTGGAATCTCCTCCATGCCCGTATTGATGTGCCATCCTGGAGAAGTTGGACTACCTGTGCAACCTCTGTAGGGTCCAGGTATCGCCTCATGCTACCAGTAGCGACGCTGACTGTAGCCAAATGCAAAACTAGTGAAAAAACAGTCAGAAAAGATGAGGAGGGAAAAATGTCAGTGGCCTCCACCTGTTAAACCATTCCTGTTTTGGGGGTCGTCTCATTGTTGCCCCTCTAGTGCACCTGTTGTTCATTTCATGAACACCAAAGCAGCTGAAACTGATTCACAACCCCCTCTGCTACTTAACTGACCAGATCAAAATCCCAGAAGTTTCATTGACTTGATGCTATACTCTGATTAAAAAGTGTTCCTTTCATTTTTTTGAGCAGTGTATATACCTAATAGATCACTAAATCTCTCTTTGTCTCCAGTATTGTACACACATCTTGAGGACATACCAGCGCAGCCATACCCAAGATACATCCAGCTGAAGTATGAGAACTAAACTTTATCAGAAATTTCATTAATACACCTATATCTCTTTACAAGGCATTTCTTTACGTTCAAAAGAACTGAATTTGGATTTACCAGCATTCTAACAGCTGGGTGGTGCAAGACATTCACATTTATTCTCCAAAGTGATTTCCAGTGATTATTGTGTAGCATTTATCTCACATCTTTATCCAAGGCAACTTATTATGTCAGATACATGACAATAAACAACTGAGGGTTATTCACAGATCTGTAGAGCAGATCAGTGTAGCACATATATACACGCCACATTTTTGCAATATGTATATCAGCTTTGAAACTCAGGTAGACACAAAAATTGAATCACCTTAAGTCAAGGTAATTACACCTTCGACTCAGGAGCACATTACCATTGTAAGGTGGAGGACGGCTGTGTTCCATAAAGGTAGTTCCGGATAATGTAAATGTGAAGGCAGATTCAGTCCACACATATTAAAATCTAGCTTGACATTAAAATTTTTGACAAAAATAATGTCTGTCAACAAAGAGTGCAGACAAATATGCATGCTTTTATTTGTACCCATAAGTCTGTGCACGTGTGTGAGAGCATGTGTACGAGAGATGGTTTATTTGTGTGCCTGGTGTCCTATGTACATGGATGGGGGAAGGGAGAGTGTGGGTGGGATTGTGAAGCAGTGATCCCCACCAGTAATAAATCTCTGTCCCTCCTCAGAGAGGGAGGTGCATGCTGGGATGGCTTTATGAGGATGGAGATCGTGAGTCGGAGCACCGTGACAGATACCCGTCCAGAGGATTTCAATTCTTTAAGAGCTTTTGTTCCAGCAATATTTCTATATAATAGCTGAGCAATAAATACAAATACAGTTACCAGTGGACATGTATGCTTCAAGTTTGGGCCTTCTTCATTCTCATTATCAGTGTAATGTGTACTATTTGCCCCCATTTTGTTTCATGAGTTTCCCACTGTGGGTATAAATTCACACCTGCACAGTATAGTCAGTTCTTTCGTGTTATCCCTTTCTAGGGGTGAAAGAGGACAAAAGGATAATCGGATGGGCCTGTATTGCGCTTCAAGCCTATTTAAATCAATCGCCATCAAATCGCTATGATAATTTGACAGGAAAAAGCAGTTTCTCATTGTAGCATTTATGGCTGGCTCCTTTACCATACTCGCACACTTGAAGCATGAGGTTAACACTACAGCTTTCATATCTGAGTACCCTGTTTATTACCTATTGCTGCAGCGGCATGCTGGCTGTGAAGGAAGAGTTGCCAGAAATGGGTGGTAAACAGGAGATTATTACAGGAGTCTAACTTTCGAAACATTAAGAAACAGTGCCGATATCATGTCAGCACCTTCCCGAAGTCATAAAAATATCTCAAACTAAAAGGCTAAGTACAGACATATGAACCAGTTGTGCTTCATTAACAGCAAGATTGCGCTTTCAAAACATTCAGTTCTTTCTATCGTCTTATGAGCACAGAGGCTGTTGGGAGATTTCATGAGTTCCCCTTGTTTTAATAAGGTTAAATAGTAGCACATTTCTATAAAGGCTAGAAAAAATGCTATGGCACCTTCACTAGAACGATTTTAGTTCCTAATGCCTTTTCTCACGATGATGCAGGCACCTCAAGAAGCCCGAGTCCTACCTGGAAGGGACCGGAGTCCCAGTGGGTCACCATGGAGACCAATGGAATCTCCAGAGTTGTTCAAAGCTGGGTAGGACTCCTCAGGCAGGGTGCAGAGTCTTAACAGGCCTCTCAGGGTAGCGTTTGCTTCCCCCAGGCCACGTCACCACACGCTGTTTCCATGGGTGCTGCTGCTGGGACCGCATGCTCCCAGATTGCGAGAGGACACAGCCGCAATGACATTAGGTCCTGAAAACAAAGGGTTAAAAAATTTTAAAGGACAGAGGGGTGCCTGAGTAGATATTTATTTTGCCCCTTTCCTTCAAGGGATTTTGTACCTACTTTATGTACTTTGTTTTTTTGTTTTTTTTCTTCTTAAGAGCTCTCTCTCTGAGCAGCTCAGAAATGGCTCTTCGCCCATCTTCCTGCTGTGTTGGGCAAGGAGAGCAGAACAGCCAAGGGCAGGACCAGTCCACCAACCAGACCCAGACCCATGCATTCCAACTCTGACCATAACTCCTTCCCCATGACCAAACCCTGCAAATCTCACACAGCTGCGAACACCCTGATCCAACTTAAGGGAATGAGATCTAGACCTTCCAGATGTTCTCCAAGGAACCAGAGCAGAATACATGCAGGGAGTTTTGTGAACCTTGCTGCAGGACTGAAGGTTAATGTGGAGACTGTTGCCACGCAGGTGAGTCACAAGTGCCCTCCCTGCCACTCTAGCTAGAGCAAGAAGAGTGGACCCAGAGAGAGGATCATAAACATGCACATTCCCAAGAGCTAAATGAGAAAACCCAGGAGGCTTGCAGAAAAAGCTGCATTCACCAGGTGAACAGCAAGAGGCTCCTCTGGGGAGTGTGTGTGTTCCACTTCCCAGCAGCTTCGGGGATGGAGAGGACAAGTCATGGAAAGGGTGGGAGGTGAGTCTAGAGAGACAGAGTGTGTGAGAGAGAAAGACAGAGAGACTGTAACTGACAGTAACAATTCTTCACCTTAGTTTTAATGTACCCCTCGCACCCCTCAAAACTTTTGCTGAAAAACACCTTGATGTTAATTTGTATGTCCTCAACAGAGTAAGGCTTCCTTCCAGTCAGTATTTCAGAATCGTAATGAGGAAAAATACAGATGACTTGGGTGTTCTTGCAAAGTTTGCACATTTCAGGTGAATAGCTGACTATAAACTGCTCATATTGTTTGTATGTGTGAATGAATGTGTGTTTGTGTGTGTTTTGTCCATTGATGGACTCCCGTTTTGTTCAGGATGTACCTGTGCTTCCAGGACAAGCTCTGGACCATTGAGTCCCTTCACTGGACAAGAAGAATGAGCAAATGAATTTTGAGAATTCAAAAATGACTTCATTAAAACATGACATATTATCCAGTGAATATTTGAAAACATTGAAATTTTTACCATGTGTTGCTAAATATCTTATTAAGTTCTATGAATTGGTTTGGTATGTTAGAGTCATGCTGTATAACCTTCTTTGGGAGATGCTTCATGCTGCAGATCCCTGGTCACCATATGGGTTCTTACTACTGCAGGTGTGTCTGGAGGTGTCTGAAGAACACATGTTTTGGTACCAGGACAAACCAACATTTTTCACCAAGAACTATGCTTTCAATATTGCTATTAACCTTCCATCTGTAGGATCCTCTGATATCTCACAACACATTCTACCATCACACCTCCTGGTCCAGGTTGTGGTGGCATCCCACTTCAAGTACTGCAATCCCTTCTGTGTGATCTTGAACCTCTGCCTTCCAGCCTCTCCAGCTGATCCAGAACATCACAGTACAAGTTGCGGTTTGACCTTCTCAGCTCTTGAGTCTCTCCTTATTTCACTCCTTTGGTTTCCAGTGTTTGCCCGTACCTCATTCAAGACTCCAGGCAACAAGTGGGCATCAAGAGTAGACCGGCCCATATTTTGCAGGTTTGAAACTCCCACCCTGCTGTAGCACCTTTCAGCCAGGTGCTTATCCTAAACTGCTCAAGTAAAAATAATTTTCCAGCTGTATAAAATGAAAATGAAACAAAAGTGTCAAACAAATTTAAATGTATTTGTTTAATTCTATCAAATATCATTTTCATGGTCTATAAATGTCATTTAAGGGTGTAGGAGAGGAGAAAATGTCCGTCAAATAGCCATGGTTATTAGTGCTGTGAGTAAAACACTAGTAAAATTCAGGGGAACCTGGCGTCCTCTTCCACCAGCTATGTATCAGAAAATAACCAGCTGTTAGGAGATTTCAGAGCGTGAGCATCAGGTAGGTATCTGGGGTTGACCCAGGAAACATTTGGGAGATTTTTGGTTGGCCAGGGAATGTTTAAGCATTGCTCCAGGAGGAGCTGGAGACCACTGCAGGGAACAGGAGGGTTTGGGCCCACCTTCTCGTGCTGCTTCCACCTGGACAAGGCAGGCAGGAACCTGACTGACTTACTGACTCACTAACTATTTAGATAGATTGTTATGTTAGATTTTTGGCCTTTTGGATAAGATCAAAGTGAATTGATTGTGCCGTTTTCAAAGCGACTCTGAGCTTCAGACCCCTTGAGGCTCATCTGAGCACCCCAACAAGTTCATGGACCTCAGGTTATGAGCACCTGCTGTGCGGATTTATTTAAATATTCAATTTACAAAACAACAGCGACCAACGGAGTTTGGGGTTGGTCAAGGCAGCTGCCTTGCTAGCTGAAGGTTGCTGGTTCAAATCCTGTTCCCAAACTTGATCAAGGTCCTGAATGCTTACAGTGAGGAAAACACTGAAGAACGGATGTAGAGATCACTGGAATGTTTGTTTTCCTCACACCTTGAACAAGGATAACAGACAAACAGGCTTCGATTTGGAAGAGCACGCTTTTGCTCTGTGCATCACTTTCGGTCTCATGTGAGCCTGGGATGTGAACGGACCCAGGGTTCCGAGCTCAACTTGTTCAGGAGATACTGATGCCCTACATCGTGGCGGATCTGCATCTATAACGAAAGCCCTGCGTCTATGAAGGCATCACTGACAGGAATTCAAGCCGATATTACCTCTTTAAAAGGGAAAACGCGGATATTAAGCATCGCTGACAGGCGAAAGAGGCAGAATTCACGGCAAAATCAGCATCGGAAAACCTCGCTTAAGCGAGCTTAAACGGGGAGAAGTTTATGCAGCTCTGACGCGACCACAGCAGCTTCGCTCTCACCTGAGGTCCGGCGCGCAGGTGAAGCTGCGGAGTCCACAGCGCCACGGACGCGGGCTCCAGGTGCGGACAGGACCCGAGACGTCCACCTCAGATCCGTCGTTGGGGTCCGCCGCTGACTGCCGCCCGCCTCCAGGTGAATTCCCCAAACGGGCTTGTTTGGCTGTGACACCGCACTGATGCGCGGCATCGCGGCGGAGCGGCGCGCCTCGGGTGACATGGAGCCCCGAAACCCGGACCCCGGAGCGACCGCGGGGCGCTGAGCGCCGAGCGCCGAGCGAACTGCCCCGACCATGCTCAGGGTCCAAAGCGCGGTCGTCAGCGTTTGTTTCATGGTTCGTTTCACGTCTCAGGTGAGAGCCTTCCTGTGCGCGATCGCGGTCCTTCTGGGCGCCGTTGCGGTGGAAAAGTGACGCTGACCACCGCTGCAAAATGAACAGGGACGCAATAGTTCACCATAGCACACGCTGACCAAACACATATAGTGCCATACACAATCCACAGAAACATGCAAAATTCTCACGTTCGCTTATGTCAATATATTTATACTTATGTATAGTTACTATATGCATAGCACATACATTTACAGCTTGGTTTGTGCGTATATGCGACTCATTCTTGTATAGTGTAAACTGTACAAGTGCCCTATAGTTTACTGTACATACTATATGCTCTGAGTCTCGCTTAAAAGTTGCGATCGTGCTCACGGTGTACAGTACACATGTATTTTTGAGGTCGTGACACGTTTAGAAACAGGGCTGTTGTTGTGGATCGTGCGGTTAAACGGTTTATTGACTTCCTGCCTGCGCTCAGCGTTGTCTGCCTACAGTTCTGAGCCTGCACAAGTGGGCAAAAATAAGCCACTTCCGAAGGGGAAGAAGCTTCGCGGAACAAAGGCACGAGTGGGCTATCGGATGTTCCAAAAGGATAGACACATGGTGCTGTCTCAAGGAAAAGTAAAGAAGTGGAAAAGAAGTGAGGGTATCATTTGAGTGGATATATGGATATGAAGATGTGAGGGGGGACAGTGATGCACAGTCCTATCCTTCACTGTTATCCACCGGCTCTCTGCAGTCTAAACAGCTTTCCCACTATTTGATAGTGAGTCATTCACACCCAAATAAGCCTATTTGGATTAAAGATTGAAGGAGACAAATGAAAAGGGCAGGAGGGAGCGGTGAGAAGCACACACACCATCTTCCCCCATCGCATCAGCTGCGATTGTTTGCGAGTGAATCAGCATTAACTAACAGCACGGTGTCCTCAAAAGAGGCTACTCATCCTGGAGAGGCGACACCGCGCCGTCCACCACCCAGGCTACAGGATCTCACAGTGAATCACGGTGCTGAAAGGAGCAGGTTGTGCATTCGCTGTGCAAAAGCTGTCAGGACTGACAGACAGGAGCACCTCCCGAGCGCAGCTGGACGCAGAAGACGAGCACATATGAAAGCATGACAAGGATTCGTGTCATTTGTCACCGGGGCCTCAACTGAAAAACCTGCTTCCTGCCCTTGATGTTTTGTTTTTAAATCACCCCCCCTTATTGTCATTTATGTGGATTTTTTTAAACATTTCCACAACAGGTGCGCTACTGAAGTTAAGGCATGCAGGTTCAGTCTGTCGTGGAGGGATGGGTGCAGTAGAACTTATTGACATTTATTCATACCACGATTTTTACTGTTTACATGACCTCAGATTTTGTGTTATATGCATTTTATCACAGGTTATCAGTTTCTTTTTTAACTTTTTGCTGCAATGGCTTTGCACTGGATCCCACAGAACATTTTAAAAGAAGGGAAAGGGAAAAAAAAAAGAAAACACATAAGGTACAAGTTAACAGAAATGTCACATGTGACAAATAAACTCAAAATCCCAAAGGCACAGGAGAGGAGGGGGGGGGAAAGCTCGTATTAAAGGAATGAGAGGAAAAAAAAATAAACCTCCGAGGGCCCAAGGCTGCTCTGCGCACCCCCCCCCTCGGGGGGAACAGCAACAACAACCTGAAGAACAACACTGTTTCTCAGCAAGAGAACAACAACTTGTAGGTATCACAACTAAAAACACAGTACTTATAATATTGTTGCTGTTAAGGGCACTGAAGCTGAAGCAGGTGTGTGTGTGTGTGTGTGTTTCTGTGCCTCTCAATGCATGTCGGCCCGTATGTGAGTACATACACACATGCGTATGTAGGCGCTATTGTGGTTTTCTCCCCTCTGCTACGGACAGGCTGGGCTGACTTTCGGCCCAAGTTTCCACAGTAAGAGGAAGTCAGAGAGTAACATGCACGAGCTTCACCACCAACAAAGAAGCTCACCTTGCATGAGCCATTCGTAAAGCAACGCGCGTGTTTTTAAATCGTGTCAGCCTGCATTTCACTTTGTTTTCTCGGTAGCTCGCCTCACACCCCTGACTTCCCATCACGCCGCGATCACCCCCATCCTTCTCAACCAGAGCAGCTGAGAAGCGGTCTCAACTTCTTGTGTCTCTTCACACAGGACCAGAGCTCTGCTGAGGACAGTCAGATTGAAGACACTCTGAGGGTAAGAAGAAAAAGCTCCTGCAGATGTTGCTGACGTGACGCATACAGAAAAGATATCTGAGGTGGAGGACACTTTGCTCAACATAATGTAACAGCTAAACCTTCTTCAAGAAGCAAAGCAAAAGCATATCAGTCTTAATTATCCATTTTTATGCACAAAAGACAGTAAGATGCCACTGTGGGCCATGCCATGATATTGTGACAGGGTGCTGGGTCTCATGTAGGTGTAGGAGAGGCAATGATACAGCAAGACAGTGGCAGAGGGAGGGAGAGTGTGGAAGCGGGAAGGAGACACGGAGAGAAAGAGTACGAGTGAGGGGGAGAGGGTGATGGTGTGGGGATGCACCTGGGGAGTGTTGTTGTTCTGAGACGGGAGTGGAGCGAAGACCCGGTGAGATCCTCTGTGGCTGAGGGGAAGAGAAATAATGAAGGAAGCAGGTCAGCGGAGGGGCGATGGGTGCCCAGGGAGGCGTGTTTGTGCAAGAAATGGGGGAGGCAGTACGTGTCACACGGCGTAGTTATTTACGACCCACTCGGGTGGGAGGCTCAGGATTCGAGTTACGTGCCCTGTAGGAGCACCAAGGGCAGAAAGTAGCACCGTGTACATTTGTTGAAAGCTGTCAGATGATTCTATTCAGCTTCTTCACACTCCTTTCAGATATGATCTGGTAGACTTGCCTGGTATGGCTGGATCCACCTGACCAAGCTTCCTGTCCTAGACCTTCATTTCACCAGAGTCGTTCTATATTTGTGTTTTTGTGTCCTGAAACAGGTTAACCCTCTTACCTATTACTTACACTCTTGGGCAAAAAAGGGCCAAGCCAAAAATTGCAAGAAATGTAGTTTATTGTGGTTTTAACTCCAAATTAATCATCAGGAAATGAGCAAAAATGAAACAAACGTATAAAATAACTTGTGGGGCAGCTTTTCCCTTAAATTCCTTTAAACACTGAAGCATTGTGGGTAAACTTGCAGACAGACTCAATATTGTTCCTTTCACTTTTGGTGACTTCTAAAAAAGTAAACACTTTTCTTTTTAGATAATAAAAATCTCAGATAAGTTATTTTTGGAAATATTTGTACATCCAGATGTGGTAGTTTGAATTTTACATTAAATATTTGAATGATTACCATGATTTTACTTTTGTGCGCAAGGAGATCGTACAAGCGAATGTTCCTGCTTGCAGCTTTTTCCCAAAAAATTCACTACAGCAAAAGTTTACCAGCAAATGGTGGTACAGAGGATCTCAAGAAGGTCCATTAGGTGTTTACCGTGCAGTTTGGCCTAACATCATACAGCCTGTGTTGGTCCACAGCACTTTTATGGAAAACACCCCTGGTCCATGTTTTTGTCCCACAGTGCGCTTGAGCTGCATCTCTTCCAGTGGTGTCATTTTGGGAGCTTAAATCTATAAGAAGCGCATTTTTACTGTAAGAAATTTCCTGTTGGTGCAAGAAGGTGGTGCAAAACAGAAACTGGACCCAGATCATGAAATGGCGCAAACAAGAAGGGGGCAGCCCTGCCCACACAGCCCTCAACTGTCTTTCTACAAGCCCATCCCCCTTGATTCTCATTGGTGTCAGTCATCCTTTGAATTCATTCAGAAACTGAAAAGCTGGTGGTTAACAGTCCACAAATGGTTTCTGTAGGCTGTCAAAGCTTAAGGCCACCGATTAGTGAAACCCTGAGCAAAAATGGAAGAATCATAGCCTGAAATCACAGTAACAAATTTCTCACTTCTCATATTCAAACAGATATAAACAACATTATGGGTTCACAGGTGCACCCTTCTATGTTTCTGTACAGTTTATTAACACAAACCTGTGGCCATCTGAGAGTTTACCTGAGATTAAAAGGCATTCGTGTTACCCCGAACACCCAAGGCATGCAGAAAAGAAGTAACAAGATCTGAAAGATTATTACAGATGGATGACATGCACCTTTGCATTTTGGCGACGTTCACACACTGTGGGTTGGCCTGGCATCCAAACAGGCACAAATAACATCAGGGGTGAGCTTACACAATGATCACTAACCTCAAACTCGCTCTCTCTAACACAGGAGATGACCCACTCCTGGCCACAACCTCTCTCCTCCCTACACCCCCCTGGTGGACGGGAGGCCAGCAAATTCCCTTACAGCTCCAAGGTGCGGTAACTCCTTAGCATATACTTTTATTCAAAATGACTTACAAAGTTCAGTTTATGACTTGATTCCTCCAAATATTTTTGAATGGTGCAGCAATTCAAATTAAATTTTCACCATATAATTTAACAGTAGTTGTGATCAAGTTTGTTTATATAACTTCTACACTGCCTATGTCACATCGACTGACTTTAAAGTTTGTCTTTTCCAGCAAGTGAAGCAACATGGTTCTCATCATAGGCCATGTGAGTATTTCCATCTTTTATGAGTCTTCTTACACAATGTCTGAACCAGAGCAGGATCCACAGATAAGGTCTCTGCAAGGCCTGAAGAAAGGTCTGGCGTAAGGCCTGAAGTATGACCAGACTACTGCAGATCAGAACTGCACGAGGAACAAGGACATTGTCGTGCCTTCAATTGGTCTACCATGGGCCATAAATTTAAGCTTTGCATTTTAGTATATGCAGATGGATTGATGTGTGTCGTGTTTTAAAAGTGATGGAAAACCTCTGTGCCATTTGGAGCGCTTGTAAGACTGCCAGGGAGAGGAGCCATCGGAGAGAGGGAGGTTAGAACTCATCCTTCTATGACACCTTCTACCTTGTCTTCCCACTGCAGTGGCAACCACAGACATTCCAACCAGGATGACGCCCTTGTTCACGGCGCCTCACAAATCGTAAGTGGACCCCCTCAGCATGATTTTTGCAAGCCCATATACATGCACATTATTTCTACTTCAAATTTGAGCAACTAAAGTAGCACAGAGTGGCCATGGTGTTTTGCTGTGTGCGTGAATGGATGTGTGTGAGTGCCTTATGGCTGATAGGTGCCCCATCCAACACAACCCTGCACTGGACAAATAATTATTAATGAATGATGGATGTAACTGAAATTGCTGTGTAGTTTAAAATTTTTCAACAAACACATGTATTATTGGAACAATCCAGCACACTTTCAGCAGGTACCTTCAGCCAAAACCCAAATATCCTTCTCACAATTCTTTCTCCCACCGCTTTTTTAAAGGGAGTTTCATAGGTATTAAATGGCCACACTAGTGCTCATTTCCTTCTGAGAAGGAAACCCTGGTGTGGCGGTCCAACCTTCTGATGCGATGTGGCCTAAACCCCTGCCTGTCACAATCAGGATTAAAAGACAGTGTTCAAAATACACTTTTTAAAAATCACACCAGCAACTGCAGTTTTACTGTGTCACTGACAAGCAGGGTTCCCACTTCATAAGAACAGAAACTGATATGAAAGTTAATGTGGCTCAGAGGAAATTAATAATTTTTCATTACAACCGGAACAGTTCATCCTGGCATGAATGTACTGCCCATGGGCGAGTGCTGGTGTCTTTGAGACCGGTGAAGGTTGCAGTCATGTGACTTAGACTGCGGCAACATGGTTGCACTGGTACAAGTGCTCTCTGCGGGAGCCAAGAGCGGTAATGAAAAAAGTTAACGACTTTGACAGCTTTACTGCTCCAACCAACACCACATGAAATCAAAGTTTATAAAAAAAAGTGTGAGCTCCTTTGGATTATGTTGTAAACCGAACACACTTTACGGGGCTTTACCTTAATTAATAAAAAAAGCCATTTTACTGGAGTCTTGTACACAGTCCTTAAATCACAGTGCTGGTTTTTGTCCGGGGGATGAATATACGAATGTCTATACTATGTACCCTGGCCACAATATAAACTTTATATTAGTATGTTGGTGCCAGTGGCAATGGCAGTCTTAAACCTCGGCAGCAGAATGTATGATGAGGAGGCCTGACTGCAAGAAGAAGTGTCACTGGGTTTTGATCCAGCTACTTATAAAAATAAATTATAGTAATACAATTGTGAGGAAAAAAACGCCTCTGCTTAGAGGAGTCCAATCTCAGATTCCAAGAAGGTGCTGAATGTTGTACCCTTGAAAAACAGTACAGAACATTATTTGTGCCGGTAAAATGCAGAGCTGTATAACCTGGAAAGCAAAAGTGTAGGGCAGTATGGTGAGCAGCAAGTTGCGCTGCTGCCTCACAGCAACTGGACAGTTTGGGTGTGGGTTTGTATGGTCACTTCCACTGGATGCTCTGGTTTCCTCACAGAGTCCAAAGACATGTGTTTTAGGTTAAATGATTGCTCATAGTGAATATGTGTGACTTCCTTGGGATAGAGTTGTATAGTCTCCTGACTCAGTGATTGTGGGATGCTGGGGTAGCAGTTTAGGTTGATGGATTTAAACAATGTTCTTTTTTCAGTTTTCAGTGGAAACGGTTGCAGTTGGAAAATCATCATGTGCTGGTGTAACAGTGTCTCCCATCTTCTAGGATGCTGGAGGACGACCTGAAGCTCAGCAGTGATGAAGATGACAGCACTATGGTAAGAATTTCACTAAGTATGCCTGACACTTTAGGATCAGTAAAGGCTGATTTGGTAAAAGCTTGACACAACCATTGTTTCTGGTCACCCACAATTCACTGCAAAATGGGATGCTGTCATGACTCAAGTTACATTGGAATTTAGAGCCCCTGGAATGGTGTAGGAAAAATAAATGTGGCATCGGTGTGGGGAGGTGAGGGAGCAGTGGACCAGGGTACACGGGTGAATAGAATGAAGTGGTGGGGGGGTTACTGCATCAATGACCCCCATCTGTACAAATGAAGTCAAATGAAATGTAGAGGCTGCCGGCCTTGACCTGAAATGACCTCCTCCATCTACCTCTTTCACTCGCTCTCTCACTCTCTTTCTCACCCTCTCCAACTGCAGTCTCTCTGCAGGAGAGAGCAAGTGGAGGAGGGAGGTGGGAGATGGAGGAGGTGAGGTTGGGGTAGGGGGTGGGGGATAGTGCAGCTGCCAGCCGGCTGCTAAATGGGTTCTTTGTGCAGTCCTGCATGAAGCCAGCAGTTGCTTTGCCCTTCCTCGTCTACACCCCACTTCCTGTGGGACTCTAGCTTCCGGGTTGTCCTTGCTATGCAGGCTCGCAACACTTATGTTCTGGAGGAGCCGTTGCATTGTTGACCCAGAGTGATTTACAGTATATGTAAACTCCATGGAAGGACAGACTTACATACACACCGTTATACACACTATTACGGACACACAAACACTCACAAGAGTATACACACGGACACATGCCAGAACACAGAGTTTACTCCCTGACCTTCTTTTTGAAACTTATTTAATTTTTTGTTTTTTTTAAATGCATGTTTTTACACAAATAGTCTGAAGGGATAGCTGTTAGGATCAGGAGGGCAGAATACTGTTTATTCCAAGGATTTCTGCGCTTACAGACAATCACAGGAGACCACTTAATAAATTTATTTTTATGAGGTACAAAGCACTGACATAAGCCACAGCCACGTTATCAGTATAGGGCATCGGGTTAAACTTGTTGCTTTCGTCGCCGCATAACACTGATACGTTCTTCAGATGCATTTTTCTTACCAAGGCCTTTGAATTGGTTGGTCCTTTGTGTTCATAAACGTCCTGAACAGCCCGTTGTGGGCAATTTTATTTTTGAAGGAATACAGTGTGGCAGAAAAAAAGCTGCCGGCACAACTTCTTGCTTAAATTTCTGACTCCAGTTCAAGGAGGGTTGCGGAAACTGGGTGCTCCAGGTTGAACAGGTGTTTTCTTTATCTGTGTCTGTGTTCATCTGCAGCAATCCTCTTCTGGACTCAGCCATGGAAGGTAAGCAGTTTATGTTGTAAGTAAACTTAGAACACTGTTTAGGAAGCCACTATATATACTTTGGGGCAAAGAAAAATGAGCAGAACTGAAAATGAACAGAAAAAAATTAACAGAAACTGGACCCAGATCATGAAATGGTTGGTGCAAGAAGGGGGCAGCCCTGCCCCCCTGGCCCATTTTTCTGCCCCACAGTATATAGGAGATTTGCCTTACAGTGAAAGAGCAATTCTAAATGCGTGTGTGAGAGAGAGAGAGACTGTGAATATTGTGGAGGAAAACAAGCTGTGAGGAATTTGACAGCTGTCCGCCAGGTCAGCCCTTCTCCCTGTAAACGGAAGGTGCTCACAACACGATAAGAGCACAGCAATCCTCAATCAGCATTGTGGATATGTGTGTGCGCGTGTACGAAAGCGTCAGCATGCATGTGGTGTAAAGATGCATGTGTATGCAGTGTGGGCATATCGGGTGCCTCCTGACGGTCCTGGTAAACAGAATCCTGTGTGACGCTGCCGTTGACCAACAGCCGGCCAAGGCCCCAGCAGGACGAGCAGCAGCCGCGCGCACATGGCGGCCGAACGCGACATTCCAACTCAGGATCCTCCAGCACGGGCTCCTCCAGCGACTCAGACAGCAGCAGCCAGCGCTCGCATAGCCCCAACCCACAGTCACCCTCTGAACCTGGGTCACCTGTTTCTGAGCCACCCCTAAGCGTCAGCACTGAGGAGGTAGGCTGATCAAGTAAACACGCGACCTTATGGTATGTTTTAAAGTCCGCGAGCATGAAACCGAAATAGAACAAGGAAATGAAGGGAACTGTGAGGGGCTGGTGGGACAGAAACGGTGCAAGCTGGGGGGGTGGTGGTGCTGGGCAGTGGGTGCCGACAGATGAGATTTCATCAACCACAAGCTGCAAAGTTCTTTGAGGCTTCACCCTTGGCTGTGCAGCATTCGTAAACTGAAGCTGTAAAGCCCTTTTACAGAAACGAATGGTTTGATGTCTCCTTTTTGAGGAGCGTGAAGCTCTGTGGAAACTGCTCATTGCAGACTATAGTGGGGGGGCTAAATCATGACAAGAGAAAGTTAATGCGTTGAACAGGTAACAGAGCCCGCTTACTTTTAGACCTGAAAATATGGCCATTTCGGGAAGGAAAAATAACCTCATGTGGTTTTCATATACGTGGAGAAGCAAGTGTCTTTCTCCAGCGGAGGGTGGAAAGAACCGACTTCCAGGTAGAAGGGGGCTGGTGGGCTGGGTGTTTTTTTTTTTTTTGGGGAGGGGGGCGTGTTGGAAGATACAAGAAGTGCAGTGTCTTTTTGGGAGAGGGGAATAGACAGAGGGAGAGTGTGTGTGCACGCGGAGAGGTTTAAATTAGTACTGGATGGCCAAGGGAACACAGTGGAGCTCGTGCTGTGAGTATCCAGTTTGCTTTTACTCTACTTTCACTGAGCTTTTACATTTATGTGACTCTTACAGTGTTAAGCTACTTGCAGTAATTCACACATTTACCCAACAGGGTCATTTTTACTGGAGTGATTTAGGATAAGCACCTTGCTCAAGGTTATGATAGCAGGAGGTGGGATTCAAGTCTGCAACCTCCATGCCCGAAAGTGACTACATGAACCACTGTGCTACCTGTGGTCATAGGATCACACCTGCCAGTCCCTGAGCAAAGAGCACAGTGTTTTGTGTGAAACTTGGTTGTGAGCTGTGTGCATGGCGCTAAGAGGTGGATCAGTAAAGGCCAAGGGGCAGATGCTTTGGAGTCATGGCCTCGTCACTGTTGGCATTATGATGTTGGATTGGTGGGTTCAACCAGAACCTGAACGAGTGTCTGCTTTCTTGTATATTTCACATTTTCTGAAATTTTTTTTCAGCCTATACTTACAAGATGCTGGGATACAGATATAGATGTAGTTTGATATAAGCTGTAACAGACTGGACTGAAAACTGGGACAAAAAAATATACAGAGGAATCAGTGGGATGAATCCAGGTCTGTGTAGACAGGCTCACAGTTGGGCACAGGTCTGAATTCGGAGCAAACTGTGGGGCTTTGTAGTTGCATGCAGGTGACATCAGACACGGGTAGGCTGGAGCATGACACCTGCCTACTGGATTTCCTGTCACTTGATGAGGTTGTAGCATCCTGCCTCAAGACTATGATTTCTTGGCCATACCTACCTGTTCTCATGACATAATATGCAGAGGAGGAGAGCTTTGAGATTTCAGACTTGTACAAGAAGCTAAATTCCCACATTACTTACAAAGATGAAATGCGTTCATTATTTTACAACATTAATTTGGAAGCTTTCATGTTTAAGGTGGTTTTAAGTTAAATTGGTAAGTGTTTTTAAGGCATATTTATATGTTCCTACAGAGAGTACGTGTCAATGTTACAGCATTCAATGCAGGGAGTGAAATTCCCAGGCTGGTCCTGCAGGGAAGGGCAGCTCAGCACAGCCAACGGTCCACTGTTCATGTTAACTTCTTCCTCAATTCAGGCTACAGAGTGGCAGCTGGACAAGTGGCTGAAAAGGTCAGGAAAGACTAAAGTGCCTGGTGACCAGGCTGCAGTTGGACACACATCCAACACCAAAGACACAGACTGCTCATTAAGCTCCGACTCAGACGAAGCCAGATCTCCAGCGGGATCCTGGGTGAAAGGTCCCAGCCCAGGACCTAGAGACGACTTGAGTCCTGTTCCCAGCCCTGGTCTGGAATACTGCCGAGGACCTAGTCCCCAGCTGAGCTTGAGCCCCAGCCCCAGTCCTTCACCTGCTCCTAGAAGCCCCAGTCCCATAATCGGTGCTCAGCTAAGCCCCTATGTGCAAAGAAGCCCAAGCCCTGCCAGTAGTCCCACGCCCCCATCTCAGCTGAAGCTCACCTCCAACCCCAAAAGCAGACCCAGAGACAGGGTCTGGGATGCTACAGCCATCCGAACTGAGCCCCCATGTAGACAAAGCCCCCCTCGAAAATCCAGCTCCTGGCATCAACCTCGACCCAACTCTAAGCCGGACCCTAGAGCCAGATCCAAACCACAGCCCAACGACAGCTCTAGCAGAGACCTCAGGCAGGACAAGTCATCATCACACAGGAAAGGACACAACGTGGACGGCCGGAAAAAGGCTCCGCCAACTGACACACCAGCAGAAAAGAGAGCTGCTGAGAGCAAGGAGGGGCCAAGGAAGCCCTGCTGGGTGAAGGGCTCTGAGGCAGCGGAGAAAAGGAAGGAGGAGACACGGTTGGAGAAAGAGAAGCAGAGGGCAAGGCCAGTGGGGCTAGAAACCCAGGTTGTGCAGTCCAAACAGAAACTTCAAAGTAATAGCCAAAGACGTTCACAGGAAACATTATCCAGCAGCACTGAGAAACAGGAGAGGAAGAGGAGGAGGAAGGTCCAGGAAGTTCTGGACGACCCCGGACCCTCCCAGCCTTCCTCTCCCTCCCCCACACCCGTCATTCCCCCAACAGACTCTTCGTCTTCTTCCTCGGGTTCAGATTCTGAGCCTTTTTCACCCCCAGCAGTTGCAAAGGTCCCAGCGAAACCCACCTGCAGCAAACAGCACAACCCCAAGAGGTTGCAGAGCGGATCCAGGGCCACGGAGGTCCGTCCTGCAACAGTAGAGACTGGCAGGCAGGTGACAGATCCACGAACTGGAGACTCAGGCCAGAAGCGGTATACCCTGGTCCCGTTTGGACGCAACGAGACACCAACTGGCTCTGGCCAACATCCCCAGTCTGGGCCCCACACCCAGTCTCACCCACAGGGATCCCACTCACTCTTGGTGAGAATAGACCTTTCCCTGCTGCTCAGAGTGCCCACTGTTTCTGGCCTCTCTCAGGGCCACTCCACCTCTTCAAAGAGAGCCAGACATACCATGAGACACAGGCAAACCCTTGACGAAAACCCCAGTGACCCTAAGAGGAAGCGCAAGGTATGACTCTGACTCTAAAGCAAGACAAGGGATTCATGTGGCCAACCTAGATGTGTGGGTACAGTGTAAACCCCATTCATGTGAGAACTGTCTCCTTGTTCTAGTCTGACAACGGGGGTCCACAGAGGGACAGCAAAAGGAACCACTCTCATCCCCGGTCAGCTCCGACTGTGTCCACTGACAGAGCCATTGTTGAGTCCAGCACCGAATATCAAATCAATGGGTAAATTTCACACACAGCCTTTCAATCCTGGCTCACCCTCCCATTTGCCACCTTACGTGGCTAACAGTCAGTACGAAGAATCATAATGATCTAAAAACCAGCTTGAAAAAGTGTTTTCCCATTAATAATATAGAGAAATCAGCCCCTGCCTCATGCGCGTGCACACCCAGATTGGAAAAAACAAAGCTGACAAGATCTACACATTCTTCTTGTACGCAACCTGAGATGCTTGCACAACTGCCAATGGTGTTGTGAAAACTTCTGTTTTCTGTTCCTTCGCAAAACATTAGTAGGTACGACGAGGGTTTCTACAGCGATGAGAGGAGACCCTTGTCCCCACTGTCCCCTCTGTCAGACACCTCAGAGCCCCCTAAGAACAATGTTCCCCCCAAGCAATCCAGCCAGACAAAGGGGGTGTCTGAAGCTGAGTGCTGTTTTACTGTCCACAAGGAAGGAGATCCCAGGGCTCAGAACATGCAGGCTCAGGTGAGACAGAGCATCACAGGGAGTGCACCCTTTGTTCATTTAACCATCTTCACACAATACATTTGCAGCATCCGTATTTATAACGTGTTTGAGACAATAACACAGCTCTACTGACATACATTTCTTGGTCATGAGTCCAGCAACAAAGGAGACTACAGAGTTAAGCTCAGAACAGAGGGAGTAGCATCCAAGGCCATGGATGTATTTTTCCTTTTATATTTTTCTTTGCATTATTACTCACAATGTTCTGCTCTCCACTGTTCTGCACTCGCAATGGGTCCATCCCGTGCCGTTTCACTGCAGATAAGTACTTTCCCCCGGTTTGGTGGACTCAGCGGGACTTTGGTGTGTGTTTAGGTACCTAGGACACACGCACAAGTGAAATCAGAATCGCCACGACTCCCTGGAGCCCCTTTGCCTATGTGCGAACGTTGGGGAGCCCCCCCAATTCAGCCACTACCTCACAGGGGGGCTCTTGTTCACCATGACACGTGAGTTTCTCATCTCAACCTCAAGAACATTTGTACTTTTCACAGGACATTAGACGCAAGGATATGAAATGCATTGTATTGGTACTAGATGGTCTGACGGGGTGTTTCAGAGACATTACTGACATCATTAAAATGTATGACCAACATGTTATGCCAAATATTTCACTGTTTTCCTCTTTATAATACCAGTGCTGTGCTTTTTTTTTGCAGTTGAGGTGTGGCTGAAATGGGGTGATGAAGGGTTTTGCACAGTTGAAATGTTGAAATATTCCTCATAGATATTCTGGGGCAAAAACAATGGGCCAAGCCACTTAGGTTCCTGAGGCCTCATAAATTGCATCGTATTAAAATTATCTGCCAAATGAAGAGGAGTAATGTGGAGTAAATAATGAGTAATCCTGTATGTCTTTAAATCTCCTGGTGTTCAATCAAGGGCTTGAAAAGCTGTTCAAGGATTTCCGTTTAGACCTCCACCATGTAGGTTTCAGTATTTCGAAGCTTCTTTGTGTGGGCATCACCATCATCCTTGCCATTCCTCTCCCTTGTCCTCCCTCTTTCCCACCTGCTCCAGGTTACACCATGCTGAATACTACATGCACGAAGCCAAGAGAATAAAACATCGTGCAGATGCCATGGTGAGCAATTTGCTATCATCGTGACATTTTTCCGGTAGCTGTTATTCATGTGTCGTCTATAAAGGTTTTCATCTAAGAGGTAAGACGTGCAGAAGATGATGATGGCAGATGGCTTCTTGGTTTCTTCTGGCTGCTGTTTCTCATGTGGGTTGTGTTGATCCAAGCTGAGCAGACAGACACAGACCTTCCTTCCCCCAGCAGCAATCTGCAGTACCTACAGGCGATAACTATGAATTCTCAGGGCAGCTGAACGATATGATCCTCCAATGTGTCCAGGTCTGCTCCAAGGCCTCCTCACGGTGGAATCTGTTATAACCTTCATCCTTCCGACAACCCCAGACCACCTCAACTGACATCAGAAGAGCTACAACTCCATTCCAAGGGTCTCCCAGGTTGATGTGCTCCTCACACTGATGGGGAGTGAGCTCACTGGCCATGCTGATTTCAGCCCTTCTTCTTTCAGCCATTACCCAAAGCTCCTGACCACATAGTCCTGTGAAATAGGTCCTCCCCTTTCTAATTTTCTCCATTTTTGCAGCTTTCTGACATCAAATTTAATCTTTTTTTTTGTCTCTGTTCCCGTTCTTCATTTTTCTAATCTTCCTATCAATTTCTTGTTCCCCATTTGTGAACAAGACCTCTAGATGCTTGAACTCCTCCTCCATTAGGGGCAGTTGCTTGCTCATCAACTGGAGAAAACAACCCACTCTTTTCCAGGAAGGACCATGACCTCTGGCCTGGAGGGGCTGATTTTCACCCCAGCAGCTTCATACTGAAGGTCAGGGTGAGATAAGGTCAAAAGGACAACATCATCAGCAAACAGAGCAGATGCTTCCTCCGCTGGATGCCCTCCAACCCTTGGCTGAACCTTAATATCCTGTCCATGAAAATCAAGAACAGCATCAGAGACTAAACACACCCTTGGTGGAGTCAGATACTCGCATCTAACAAATTTCACGTAACACTGAGAACACGGATGCATCTCACCCAGGATCAGACAACACGTATCAGCAGCCCCAGTGCTCCACGCATATTTTTGGAACAAAGTGCTGTGGACCGATGCAACAAAAACTGATCTTTGTAGCCACCAGCTTAAAAGAATTATTTGGAGAAAACTAAGCATTTGAGGAAGAACAGAACACTTTCCCAACTGTCAATCATGGAGGTGAATCTAAAACACTTTGGAGTCCCGTGGCAGCCAGTGGCAGAGAGAATTATTTGGGTGGAAGGAAGAATAAGTCCAACTGAATATCAATAAATCCAGGAAGCTAAGAACCTGAGTAAATTTTCAGGTGAAGCAGTTTAAGGTGAAAGGAATTCAAAATAAACCACGCTGCACTTTTAAAAACAAAACATTAGAATTTTGGAATTCCACAGCTGACAGATTGGAATATTACATAACATCTGTGGAGCTATCATCAGTTCATGATAGAAGACTACAATATTTCTAAAGTATTAAAGTTCTGCAAGAAAGAGTGTGACAAAATTTCTAAAACAAGAGTAGAAATGAGCTAAACTGCCTGCAAAAAGACAATTTGCACATTGTGATTTCTGCCAAAGGAGCCCAAACTTTTACACAAGCACTGACTGAACAAAACACCTTTTGCATACAAGCATATGCCATTATGCATTATAAATTCTACATTTTTACATTAATTGCTCTTCCCATATTGCTCACTGAACAAAGGTTACAGCAGCAAGGTCTCTCAAAACTTTAACCACAGGCAATTTTCCGCTTCTGGCAGGTGGACAAGTTTGGGAAGGCTGTGAACTACGTGGATGCAGCACTCTCCTTCATGGAGTGTGGGAAGGCGATGGAGGAAGGACCCCTGGAAGCTAAGTCCCCATACACCATGTATGCTGAGACTGTGGAGCTCATCAGGTGAGTCTCTCCCTCCCAGCCTCATGCTCCACTGAGGGAGGCCCGCACCACTTCAGTTGGGACCCACAGATTCGTGCTGTGTTCTCCCACGCAGATACACACGTTTGCACACACGCACTCCTAATCCACCATGGACCGAGTTTTACACATACTTACACACTCTGGGGTGAACAAATGGGCCAAGAAATTTATTGTGGTTGTAACAATAAATCAATGGTCAGAAAATGAGCAAAAATCGCTGTTCTTGATTTACAGAGGCTCTCAAGGCGGTACAGTAGATATTCGCTATGCTTTATCTGTCCTAACATCATACAGCCTGTATTGGTCCACAGCCCATCTATGAAAAGAGCTCCCTGGCTACGTTTTTTGCCCCACAGTGTACATATATGCAAATAGGAGCTTGCCCTCAGGTAAAGGCTGTAACTGATGCCCTCAGGTATGCCATGAGGCTGAAGAGTCACACAGGGCCAACAGCGCAGCAACTGGACAAACAGCTGGCTGTACTCTGGTGAGTCTTAAGCTCCTGTCTACAGGTTTAGTAAGCACACCCGTAATTAAGGAGCTGAATTTGCTGCAGGATTACCGGTTACCTCAGTGAAGTGCGGCTTTTGAGTGGCTCTAGCCAAAATGTCAAGGTATAAAAGTATGAGCTGTGAAAGCTGCTTTGTCCGCTAGTCTCTGCCTTCTAGTACTGCTCAGTTATTACGCTGCCTTGTCCGCTAGTTTCCGCTGCCTTGCCCTGCTTTACTGGAGGATGTTCCGGCTGAAGAAGGACCACGCCATCAAGTACTCCAAAGCCCTGCTCGAGTACTTCAAGGTAACTCTCCACTTCCAACGCCGACTCTGAATACGTTGAAGTGGTTAACGTTCATCGATGCCCTGCTTCTTTACAGAGCTCCCCAAAATCCTCCCAAGCACCTTGGCCCACCAGTGCAAAGTAAGGGCCGCTCCTTCACAATTATGTACTTAAACCAAGCGGAATTTGGATCAACATAACATGAAAAATGTCAGTTGACCTGATGTGCGTTGAGATAATCTGTCGTTCACTGACAGGAGCATAGGAACATCTCCATCTCCTCTGAACCCGCTGGGGCCGCAGGGTGGCAGCTCGCCCTCTGCACTTGTCTGCATTCCCCAGCGCATCCACCAGATGGCAGCAAACCACCTGAACATTACCAACAGCGTCCTCTACAGCTATGAGTACTGGGAGCTCGCCGATAGTTTAGCCCGGGAGAACAAAGGTTTGTGGTCCTAGGAAATGTTCTGGGTCGGATCAGCACACAAGCACTGCACCTTTCCATTGTGCTCGTGGTGACACAACTAAGTCCTATTTGTGCAAAACAAACATTTTATTTATGCAATAACTCCTGTGTATGATGTAAAAATTTTTTAAAGCCTAAAATGGCAAGAAATTTATCATGGGTGTAACAACAAACGAGTGATGAGGAAATTAGCAAAAATTAAACAAATAGATTAAATAACTTAGCGTGGGCCAGCTTTTCCCTTCAATTTCTTTAAACACTGAACTCTTGTGAGTAAACTTGCAGACAGTTTTTTATATAAAGACTCAATATTGTTCCTTCGTTTTGGTGGCTTCTAAAATGACTAGAGATTTTTCTTTTTAAATGAATAAAATCTCAGACAAGCTAGTTTGGAAATGTTTGTGCTCCCAGATGTGTTAGATATGATTATATATTAACACTCTTCTCCTTGTCTTTGTCACTTCTTTTTGCCCAGAATTCTTCAGCTACCTAAACACGCTCATGGGCCCTTTGACTCTCCACAGCAGCGTCCAGCACATCGTCCAGTACACCCGGCAGGCGTTGCAGTGGATTCGGATCAGTGCCAACCTGTCGTAGGGGACAGCGGAGTCTCTCATCAGTCCAAAAACTCTCGCAGAGAGCCCCCGTCCTTCAGCACTGCACAGAACCCTGCTCGTCCTAGAGCACCTTTTGTCACTTTGGGTTTGGTAATTGTTCTGCACTTGGAACGGCAGAGGGCGCTGTTCGCACCGACCTTTATGGCGCTGCATCGCCATTGTCGTGGAGCTGCTCAGGAAACAGAAGTTGGCCGCTGCGTGAAATCCCAGTGAAGGCAAAAAAGGAGAAGGTGAGACTCATTTGAAAAGAAGAGGTGGATTTTGTAAGGGTCAGATCCCGCAGACCAGTGAGCAACACAGAAGTATCAACAGAACCTTCATTTAACAGGTCAAACTTCATGAATGAGCTGCCCAGTCTTATGTTCCCGCTGCAAATTGAAGGGAGCCTCTGTAGAGGAGAGGAAGGCTGGCACTGAAACTGTGTCCCCAAAGGTAAAGGACGATATACTCGGATGAATCAATGACAACCACGTGATGAGCAGCATCCTGCTCCTTCAATATACATAGAACTTCCTTCATTTCATCATCTCAGTGACTGGTGAAGATTTTACTGAGGTTAAACAAGTGCTTATGGTGGGGTATCCGTGTGGAAAGTTTTTGTCATCCTGAAAGCATTTTATATTTCTTTCCCCCGACTTTTGTATACTACTCGTGCAATATGTTTTTACGTGTTCCTCAGAGCAACCTTTTTTAAAATTGGATCCAAGCATGGTTTTAGTGACGTTATTTTAACACTCTGTGGCATAGTCAGTGTTTCAATCTATGCAAGTCTTTTTTGAAAGTCGTCCATTGTTTTGATTTTTGAATAAAACGGAACAATTGGCCTTTCCTTTGCACGTGTAATCGACACAAAGCAGCGGTACACGCAGGCAGAATTGTCAAACGGTGAATGGCGCCGCCTACTGGCAACAACAGGAACCTAAACAGAATTCCATCGCAGTTGGTTTCCAGCTCTGGTGATTTTGAGCTCCAAACACCGCGGTAACGAGCTCGGTGGGCTATGACCCCACAGGGTTCAAGTAAATTCACCCCGTCACCTCCATATCTATGCATATCTCCTTTTAGTACTAGTAATATCTTTGACTACCCCGAATCCTTATGCTTACACGGTCCTGGTCTCAAACGTGCTGAGATATTATGAAATAATTATTCCTGTCTGGGTTTGATGCGAAATATGAACACCTGGATGATTTATGTGCTTTATACCTCCGACTAACGGAACCGAGCCTTCAGCTCGAGCGTTGCGCCCTCACTTGTGGCCACCACTGAATTCAACGCTGTTTGCGGCCGATGGAACGTTTTTTTCCTCTACAAATTTGTTCTCCCCGTCAGGCTCTATGCGAGGAAATCAGTCCATTCAGACTTGAGCAGTAAAGTGGTGAAAGCCCTTCGCTTGAGCAGAATACTTATTGGAAACTTACACATTGCTTCCTGTCTGTCATCCTAACGGCTTTTCCTTCGCTTCCCCGTTTCTTCCTCTTTCTTGCTGGTTACCGCCCACTTATCCTGCCGACCAATCAGAGTCCGGGCAGCAGCCCGGTGTTCGTCATCGAAAGGCTAGAACCATAGCAACAGGAAAAGGGAGCAGCCAATGAAATGGCAGCCCAGTTGTCAGTTTGAGTGAAACTCAGGGTAAACGGGCTGTAGATGTACAGTACAGTACAGGGCCACATACAGCACTGCTTCCATTCTATGATTTAAAAAGAACAGTATTTAATATACTTTGATTTGAGCCGCACGCTAACGCAACAAACTACATATTTTCAGTACACTAACGATGTTTTCTATGTGACGTTTCTTCACGCTTACTGTAATCATGTTTGTGGTCTATATTTATCTTATTTATTTAATAATCTATATTTATCACCACAGGTGTTCAGTGGAGCTCTGCACAATATAAATTACGTTTCTTGCAGGCCAGGTTGGACAAAACAGATGTGACTTTAAAAAGCACTGATCGTTATTATCATTAACTTTATTTAGATACCAACATTCAGCGCAACTGACAATGCCATTCAACTTTGCAGTGATTTACCTTTTCATAATGAAGGCTGTCCTTAGTTTATCAATTAAGGGCAAATGCCTTGATCACAGCTACTACTGCAGGAATGGGATTTGATCCAGCAACCTGTTAGACATGAGACAAGGACATCAGTCTACACTGTATCATGTGGCTCTGTGTAGCTCTTTAACCTTCTCAGGAGGTGACTTTCAAACCCTTCAGACATCCATAGGATGATGGAAGAGCAAAGGTGTCCCAGTGGACCACAGAGACCAAACAGGCTTCAGTCAGTGTGAGAAATTAAGTTGTCTGGAGTTTTTTTCACCATGAGCAGGAAAAACTTGTCAGGTACTATGAGGACGAACAGTTAGCAACAACAGGCATTCAAATGAGTTATACTGAAATACACATTAGCATGCAGATTATGGTGGCTTAAATGAACATCTTCCACTACATACTTTATCACCACACACACCCACCAATAGGCCCAAGGGGCCCATTTTACCTCATGATGCATATATTACTTAGGAATGATAAAATAAGATACATTAGTAAACACAAAGCTTGAAATGAAATGAAATACAGATTGCTGTGAGAAAATAAAAACAAATTAAACACTAAGAAATAACTTACAACAAATAAGGATTAAGTGAAAGGTATTTTATACATAACTGACTAAAACTGACTTTTTTCATTTATATACAGGTTGTTGCGATAATTACCAATGTATTATTCATATAAAGCAAAATATATATTTAAAAAATCTTTTTTCTACTACTACTGATAATGGAATAACAAAGTTTAATGCAAGGATTAGCACAATTTTTGTGTCAACAATTGAATGAGATTAAAGTAAAAATATTGACAGGGTTAAAACTGAATATTCCAAATTGATGGATGGAGTGTTTCGCTATAAACTACCCGTGGCCTGAAGCCACATTACAGATTGTTACCTGCCCATGAGCATTTTCCCAAAAACAGGTATTAGTGAGCTTGGCTTTACCCTAAGAGACACTCATGCAGACATCCCTGAGTTATGTGGGTTCACAATTAAAGTGCTGTTATTTTTTGTGACATTTTATATAATCTACTTGTGCAACAAGTAAAAGCAGTATATTTTGTAATTGTGACCATTCTGCTACAGCTGTTGTGTAAATGTAAATAGTACACTTTTTAAAATGTATTTTTACATGTAATTCGTTTGAGGTCCTTGTTTTTTAATACTGCTGGTACAATATGAATAAATATAACTTCCCCCTTTTTGTGAATATATTAATGTAAGCAGTAAAATTGCCTATCCTATCATTTGTATTTATTTTTTTGGTAAAATGATTTCGCATCTGGCCTCATTTTTATATGCTTTCCGTTACTGGAAATTAGGAAAAATTTGTTCTGTACACTTCTACACAGCAAAAGACCTGTTGCTTTCAAGAAGTAAAATGATTAGAGATCTTTTTGTTAACAGTTGGAGAAATTTTGTTCGATATTACTGGAACATTATTTTCGTGTTCCTTTCAATGTGCTTAATCTGATTATTCTATTGTGGTTATGAGACAAAAGAAATCTGTATGAGCAACAATGAGGAAAAACACATCTTCTGAAAGTGTTTCATAGGTGAATAAGATCATACGTAACTCAACAGAAATAATTTATAAAGTGTTAAACCACATTTCCTTTCATAATAATGCGATCTATAATCCAGCCTTGACTCTGGGCCAGTCAGTCAGCCAGCCATCAGCACTGTGAATATGAAATATACGCGTTTATGTGATGCACACATCCCCAGGTTCTGCTGCACCAGCGATGCGAGCGTAACCAATTATATTTTTTACAATTTTATTCATCATTCTCTCCGCTGACTGCAGAAGTGGTTAAATTTGCTGTGTGCCAACCAGTTTTCCAATAGCCAAAAAAAATGGGTGCCCAGAGCACTTAATGGAATTTACCAGAGCAACAGGAAAGCACTGCTTTAAAAATAATCGAACGTCCTAATGTATTTATTTAATCCTACAAAACGCTGCAAAACACAGATCAAAACCAAACTGGCTGTTTGTTGAAGGTTTACAAAAACCTTGGCAGATGTTTGTGCAAAGGGAAGGCGATCGCTTTGTCTGCTCTTTGCTTGTGACGTGCAGGTGGATGTGATTTAAATCGGACGCGACATATATCGTACTGTATACTGTAGACTGCATGCGGGTTTGAATCTAACAACCTGTCACGAGCAACACTGCGCCTGAAACATCAGGCCTGAACGCTGGAGGACGCCCTGTGTATTACGATTTTGAATTAATGACCTAAATAAAATGTGCTTTTATTTACAGTCCAGCGGAGACGTCGCTTTTTGTGAAAGACGCCCCTCGCGCTCCAGAGGTTTCTGCAGCCGCGTCGCCCGGGTCACTGAGGACACGCGCTCGCGACGCCGCTTCACGGCAACGCAGCACAACACCGTTTCCTCCTCCTCCTCCTCCTCTTACACGAAGCAGACGCTGTGGACCTGCTCGTTCGTGAATGAGCTGCTTTTCTGAGCGCACGCAAAATGTGTGCGCTTGGTCTTTAAAAGCACGACAGTCGACGCTTACTATTGCTGACGCCTCCCGGACTGGAAGCGCCGTGGCCATTTTACTCGCTGGGCTCTTTCCCCCTCGAGGACGAGCGCGAGCGCGAGCGCATTCACGCGGGCGGGCGGGGGGCGCAGTAGGCGGTCCAGTCAATGAAACGCGGCTGAGAGTCGAGACGCGACGTGAGTACTAGCGGCGCCGTGCGCGAGGGCTTCCAGATGGAGCCGCTGCGTCAAAGCGCAGGGCGACGGGTCGGCCGCCAGGGGGCGCTGTGAAACCGGCCGCCGACCGACTGAGGGTGACGGTGTGACCCCACGGGGAGGAGGGTTTGGGGCGGAAAGGCGTTGAGAGGAGGAGCTGGGCTACAGAGCAGGCGGCTGGAAGTGGAGCCAGACGGATAAGGGCGATCGCGAGTGACCGCTGACCGGGGGTGTCGCTGACCCACCGGGATCATGTAGAGACCGGAAGGCACGCGAACGCGGAGCACGCGAGGAGACCGTCGGAATATCACAAAAGGGGCGCGGGAGTGGAGCGGACTGGCCTACGCGGCGATGAGCGTCTTGTTTTGAACGCGAACAAGCAGAAAAGAAGAGAACCGAGGGGGAGAGGAGGAAAAGGTGAGAGCGGATCAGGCTTCTCTCTCTCTCTCTCTCTCTCTCTTTTTCCGTTTCCAACATGAACGCGGGCCGGAGGGGTGCGCACGCGCGCGCTCCTCACAGCCGCCTCGCGCACACCCGAACCCGTGCTCCCTCATGGGGGTGCTCCTCGGCGCGGATTCTACAGCCCCCGGTGGGCACGTGCCGTCGCAGTGCATGGCAACTAGGGGTCGCAGGTCCACGCGCGGCTATTATTATTGTCATCATCGCGATGGTGACCATGGTTGTTGTTGTCGTCGTCGCTGTCACTGTGGCGACTTGTCAGGACGTGTCAGGTCTGAGTCGTCCCACCCAGGTCCACGCTTGCGTCGGGTCGCTGTGTCTCTGTGGACACCGAGGGAAGGGGACAGTGGCCATAATCCGATTACTGACTGGTGCCGGTGCGATGCGCGGCGCGGCCGGGCGGGTTCACGTGTGCTGCAGCCATCCGCGTGCGTCCGGCGTGGGGCGGCGGGTCCGCAGCGGTGGAGTGAAGATCGCTGCTGTCTCTTGACAGTGCTTAATAATAATAATAATAATAATAATATACACCTTGTAACACCATGTCATCAGAAACTGAAAATCGCATTAAAATGATGTTTCACGTTTTCATTTGATCATGAATTTGGGTGATAATTTTTCTAAATATATTTTGGCATTTACATGCTGTTAGAAATTTGTATATTGTCTTACTGTTTAAAATAACTTGTTTAACACCATATATAGAAGCATGTTAGTCTCTCCACTGTGTGTGCGTGCACACGAGAGTGTGGGAGGGGGGGGCTGTTCCTCAGTGTTCGGAATCATGTGAGTGTCAAGGGGTTGCTAGAAGTTTTTCCCAGTGTTTAAATCTTCTGAGACTTGTCTTATGTGCTGAACTGTGGTGTACCATGGTACAGCCTCCCCACTGAGTAGTGCAGAGCTGCTCACTCAGCTGCCCAGGTATGCATTTGCTCTCCTGCTGGCTGGTGTTAGAAGCCACTGGAGGATCCCAGGAACGATGCAAGGGAACACACACTGAGACCGTGAAGCTGGGTCTAGACCTCCTCTAATTCTGGATCTGTCGACTATAAAGTGTGGTGGTGCCTCTTTCTCAAGAAAATGATAAAAGACTGGTTTCTCTGGACACAGATATCTCTCCTGCATGAACACACACACAGCCACTCTGATATAGTCTGTTCTGACTACTATGGGTGCTGGTGCCAATAGTGTGGGTTCCTCAAACACAATCTCTTCTCATGACCTTGACACCACAGTGACACCAACAAGCAGACAAATGAACAAGTATAACACTAGGCTCATTTTTATCATTTAACTGATAGGAGAAATGTTTGTCTTTAAATAGGGAAAAAAATCAGTTTAACATATGAACTGCGGTGCACTTAAATATGAACTGAGCCTTCCTACCATCAGCCCATAAAGCTTTACAGATATTGTGAGTTATTTAAATGGAAAGTTATCTCACGTGCCATTTAAATTGTATGGAGAAACCAGTAGGACATTAGCTCTCAAGTCAACAGAGAGGCTGGAAATGCTGGACCCAAATGTCACAGTAATATAGTGTGTCCTGATCCCAGTGGACTGCACTGCAGGTGCTGCTCCAGGATAGTTTAGTAGCATGTAGCAAAGCATGATGAGAACTTTAGGGTGTTTTGTTTTCTAATGGCATCATTCCACATCTACTGTACACCCTCAGCGGCTCTCCAAATGTGTGTGTCCTCTTCTCCTGCTGCCGTGTCTGCCCTTCATTCAGCTTCACCCTCATTATTGATTCCATTCATCACTGATGAGCGAGTAAGCACATGTACATGTGTGTGTGTGTTTGGGGGGGACTCATTGATGAGCGTCATTGCTGTGGAGGGGGGGAGTTGCGCCACTGTACTGCAGCTCTAGCTGAACATGCTCGGTTGATCTCAGCCAAAGATGTGGTGAATGCTTTGTCCGCCGGCGTGATCGATCGAGGTGAGCACAGCAGCCTGATCCACACGTAATAACGGTGGGGGGGAGTACGCACCAGAAACAAGGGGTGCCCTGCACTGATTGTAGACAAAGGGAAATGCTGCTGTCTCTTGTGCAACTGCCTGGGGAGCCTGGGGCTGAAGGAAACCGGGCAGCGGTTGAGGTGAGGGCTGTGGGGTGTCTTCCGGAAGGGGGGGGCAGTGCTGTTGCTGCAGACACCTGCACAGATGCGCTACAGGATGCCAGTGCCCTCGCCAGCGACGCCACTTTCAGCTCCACGTGATGTGCCGAGTTCAGCGATGTTCTCTCTCTCTCACACGTACACACATACACACACACACACACACACACTTGTACAGGAGACAGGAAGCCAGGGTGTTGTCTTCAGGGACCAATTAAGAGGAGACAAAAAAATGCCGGGTGGTAAATAAATCTGGACCAAAATAATAGCTTTTTTTAATGCATCTCCTCTGTCCTCCAACCTGTAGCAGTTCACTGTAGTCATTTTCAGCCTGGACTTGGGCTTTTGTTTGTTATCAGCTTTTCCTCTTTGCTCAGGAGGAGCGTATGCCAGTAATACTTTGTCCTGCATGTGGGTGGTCTCCCATGTCCCATGTTTGTCAAATTCAACCATTTCAGAGGGGTCCATAGCACTTTCCACCATGACCTGCATGTAGAGAGGTGTGAGATATCCACAAAGTGACAAAGGCAAGGTGCACCATACCTTGATGGATGCTGCCCTGTCCACCTACAGCTTATCCACTTCTCCAGGAACTGTCCCCTTGCTCATGGGGTATGACACAGAATGGCACCAGGAGGAGCAAAAGAAGGTGGTGGTGTGTTGGACCTTTTGTTCCATTCACAATGAAGCCTACCCTGATGCCAACTCTCCCTGTTCCTCTCTTTCTCTCATATCCCAGGATCGTCACTCCTTTTGGCCGGGAGCTGCTTTTGTACCCGAGTTTGCATGTTGTGAGAGTGTGTTTATGAGTGGGTGTGAGTAAAAGTGTGTACGAGTGCGCACCCGCTGCCAGGCCTTGCTTGGAGGGCATGTCAAACACTGACTCGGGTAAGTACGTGCGTGTTGTACCTGTGCTGTGTGCATGTGTCACAGCGGTCAGAGCCGCCAGCCACGTTGTTCTCCGTTGCTAACCTCAACAAACGACATAAACTGAGGAGGGGAACGTTTAGTCTGAAGTATTTCTGCACACAGACACACTCCTGAGAAAGAGGAGCAATTTTTATCGGAGGTCGTCATAACCACAGGTCAGATAACACATGATGTTGCCATGGCTACCAAACTGCATACCCCATGCCATTACAGTCAGACAGCAGACTGAAGGACCTGGAGCCAATTGTAAATGCGATGCACGTGTGGTGGAGTAACATTCACCACCTGAAATAACCTTTCTCCTCCCATCTGCTGTAGAAGCGTTACCTGCAGATTGTGATGCAAACCTATTAACTGAGTCCGACCTGATATTACCGTTGAGGTGGCAGAGTCTGAGAAATATAAATCAAGTAGGTAGCATTTTGTTTATAACTGCCACCTTCCAGTTAGAGGATCTGAGTTTGACCCCTCGCAGTGCAAAGTCTTGCCCCCCCCTCATCTCACCATCTTGTTATCTTGCCAACCTCGCATCTCACCACATGCTGTGGCAGAGTGGATTTACCACCATTCAGTACCCTCCAGAAAGTTGCAAAACCCTACCTCTCACCCTCTCCGTGCATGGAACATGTCTGCATCTTGACAGATGTGGGTGACATAAAGAGGAAAGACTATACTTAGCCTGAATTAATAAATTAACTTAGTAAGAAGTACCTTGCTGTATAAAAGGCTGAATAATTTTAAGTAGCTTAGTGGACAAACCTAAAATTGTAAGTCACTTTGGGGAAAAAAGCATTAGCTGGATGAAAAAAATCAAAATTTGCTAAGGTATTGTGCACCCAGTCTTTATGTTTTCAAGTATTAAACTCACCAAAGGCTAAACCCACATTAGTTCAGTGAACTGCTAGAAATTAAAATTCCATCAACCGCGATAAAACAAACACGTCAGTATTACCATACAGGCCACAAAATGACTGATACAAATATAATGCATCTTAACAAGACATCATAGACAATCATCTGTCTGACAAAATATAAAACCACAGGGTACGTAGTCCTCAACACAAGTAACCGTCCATAGTTAAAATAAGTCCCTACCAACTATAAACTTTCAGTTTTACCCCCGAGATTCTCACACTTCATTTGTCCTTCAGTATCTGTCAGGGGTATTAAAAGACGTCAGTTACATTCATACCAACTTTTATTAATTTTTCATACCGCAAGCAAGGGAGAAATGTGCCCACGTGTTTTCCTGCTTAGTGCAGCCCCAAGTGCACGTTGCCCCAGGGGCTTCTGGTCCTCTGGCTGACGGCTTTTGTATTTGTAGGTCAGACTTCCTCAACCCTCCAATGAGCTGTCAGGTGAGGGTCTGGTGTTTGTGTTTGCCAAGCAGGCTCCGCTCCCTTCACCCCGTCCAATGAAATGTTGGGTGAGGGGTGGGTGCTTCGTGTGTAAATTAAGCCCTGCCCACTGTCCAATGAGCTGTTGAGGGCGGGGCGGATCCTCGCATGAGTGCCGCCACGGAGTCACGGCGCCGGTGCAGCCAGACTGCAGATGGCGACAGACTGCAGCCCCATCTCATTAATCTGCAACAATCGCTTCCTAATGAGGAGGAGATCAACAGAAAAAAAAACAAGCTGAATTCACAATTTTTGCGGCGTGAATTTTAACAATCGCAGACGTGCCAGTTTTGCACGAAGGGTATTGTTCTGTTCAGTGTGCTGAGGTAGAAATGTATGTCTGTGAATGTAAAGGATGAGCGTGCTGTTTTCTAGTTTTTTTTTTTTTTTTTAGGTGGCGCAGACAAAAGAACCAAGTGACAATCAAACAGTGTCATCCATACCATTCAGCGTTGTGGTTAATCCTGCTGAATTTATATAGTTAAATTTGTTTACCTGTATAAATGGACAAATATCAGCAAGTGGCTTAACATTGTGAGCTGATTTGAAGAAACACATAAGCAAAATAAATAAATGTAGATGCAAAGGGTGCATTTCACTCCTCAGACACTGTTAATCTTGGAACTTGTGTGTGTTTGAGTTGGGCAAGGGTATACAGTTAATGAATAAACAAGTGTGAATGTTGCTTTGGTGCAGGTGGGTGGTTAAGAGGCAGGATGCGAAGGAGATTTGACTCTTCATGAGCCAGATGCAGAGTGAACAATAGGGACACTCAGCTGTTTATCCCACCTCCCCTTTGCCATCTGCAGCACATCTCCCAGTTGCAGCTCTCTGGTGGTGATGGTGGCAGCTCTGACAGTCTTGTGGGGGAGTAGCTCTTCCTCTGTATTCTCTGTATAATTGCTTCAACTGGGGTTGAGGCTCACCTTCGCCAGTAAGCAGGGATGTCTGTGGGGGGTGTCACAATGGTAGTCTGTGGTCGCTGTGCAACGTGGTGGCACACAGGCTGTGTGCCCACTGAGGGCTCACAGGAACTGGCTGTGGGCCTGATCAACCATGAGCCAAGGAGACGTCCATTCTTTGTACCGGGGGTCTTCACTAAGCCTCAAGTGGTGCTCTGTGTCCTGGATCCTCTGTGCCTTAGAGGTGTCTTTGAGCTCACAGAATTGGAGTTCCGGAATGCCATGAATGGCCACTGTGTGGCTTTGGCATCAAGGGTTATTTAGATGCTTTGTGCACTGCCTGTGCGCTGAAGGCTAGGACACAGACTACATCAGGCTAGGTTCAGTGTTTTGCGTGTGGGTCTGATTCTGCTAAGAGAGGTACAGTATAATAAGAGGTGTAACACCAGAGCACAATGGAGTAAATTAAAATTATTTTTATATAGCACTTTTCTCAACGGGGAGTAAATTAAAATTATTTTTATATAGCACTTTTCTCAACAGAGTGCTGAACAACAGAGCATTGATGACATCAAGTAATAAAGGACACCCAGGGGACATGCTGGCATGGCAACTGAGGAGAAGAAAATAAAAAAATTCCCAACCTGAAGAATGGGGGGGTTAAAGGGGCAGAAGGTGGTTAATTACTTGGAACTGCAGCCTTAGACCTGCAGGACCCAGGCTCAAGTCTGACTTTGGTGTCATCAATCAACATAAATTGGTCCAGTAAAAGCTGTCCTGCTGTGTAAGGGGCTAAATCATTGTTAACAGCTTGGAGTAAAGGATCAGATAAATACATTTTTGTAAATATTTTTGACTCCTCCTTTACTGGCAGTCCCATCATTTTGGGGAACAGAACACAGTGGGGGCCGCAAGTTTCCAGAGTGATGTTTTAGGACCCCCCTCGCTGCTCTTGCACTGCTTATAAAGGTACACCTAGCCTCAGCTGCTTTTGTTAGGTCCATTTGGATTAGAGGGTTGATAACATTAGAGGATTTGGGGTTTGGAAGAAGATGTAGAACCAGCAGAGTGCATCAGGTATGACAGCGGAAGTGGGGATGGAGATTCTGCATGAGACTGAGGGGTCACCGCAGGGACCCTACCACTCACAGCCCTACTTCAGTTTCAGACACAGCTCTGATGGTCTCTGCTGGCCAGGCTGTGTCGTGTCGTGGAAAATTGTAATTGTGTTTTTGCAGCAGTGGGAGACAGAGGTGGCAAAATGGTCCTGCGGGCTGCGTGGAGAGATGCTGTAGTTCAGTGAAGGCACAGGACTGTGTCTCAAAAGGTTGGTCGTGCAGGACGGCATGTCCTTGTGGCTGAGGTTCAACTGCAGAGTGGCTAACGTTTGAAAATGACAGCGACCCAAGTGCAGCTATGTGAGCAACAAAGCAGAGCTTTCCGAAAGGGTTCTTCTCATTCACACCATCGTTTGTTTGTTTTTCCTCTCCGCTGGATCTGGCCTTCATTAGAGCCACTGTCATCACAAACGGGTAATTAGCGGAAAGCAGCCCACTTGGCGCTGGACGGCTCCCTCTTTCTGCCACAGTCACATTGGCAGCATGGTGCCATGCTGCCTGACAGCAGTGCATCATGGGAGGTGTCTGTCCCATTTTGCCGTGATGTTTTTTTGCAGCTGATCTTTAGGAGACCCAGTGTGTCTGCCTTTGATCTGACAGAACCGCAGTTCAGAGTTTGCAGCAAGTTTTAGCTTCTGTACTCAGTGAAAGCTTTTCATAAATCTTGTGGTCTCCCAAATGCAGGTTGCGTGTTTTTTCACTTCTTCCCTCCCTGTGTGGCGTCCATCTCCTCACTGTAGAGGTAGCACTCTGGCTGAATGGCTGCTGTGCTGTCTTTCTCTCTGCTTGCATCATACCTGTGCTTGTCTCTCCACAGACAATTCACTATGAGTCGAGGCAGCTGGAGGAAGAAGGCTGATGAAGATGCAGGCTGGGGTGGCAGGGTGAGTACGAGAGAAGGGGTTTCCAAAGATGAAGAGATGCTCAGCTCTGTGGTCCTGCTGTGGTCACGCTTGCATTAGGCTGACACTTTTCGGTGCCACACTAACGGTTGAGTATGTGTACTTTGTCTTCCGCCTACTGCACGTGAGTGAAAGCGAGGTAGACGGCCATGGGTCACGTGGGGATGCGGTTTGTGGCTTCGCCAGGGGGCTGACGGTCCCACAACATTTATGGAAATTAGCTGTCATGTCAGGTGATTGGTCCACACCCCTGGCTGCCACTCTCTCTTCCACCTCCTGTGACATCATGCTGTACTAGAAGACTGTGCAGGTGTCACACGTGCCCAGACATCCCCGGGGAGGACTATAGGGACCTTGTGAAGTACACAGCTAGACTCCTTTTCACACAGAGCTCATAAATGGTTCCCTTTGTACTGGTACACTGAAGGAACGCGAAACACGGAGGACACATGGTGGCCTTGGCTTGTAGTGGCCTGCCTGGAGTTGGCTGGATGTTAGAAATCTCTGAATCTATGAATGCGAAGTTGAATGTAGACTTGGCTGCGGGAGCAGTCAAAACATTTCTCGGTGCAGGTGGCAATGTCTTGACTTGCATAAAATTGCTTCTGATTGCACTGTGCTGGCCTGGCTTGACCAAGGAGGCAGTTTTGGGCAGTGAGACACAGAAATGCTTTTTTCTTTTGGAGGCCTAGTGTTGCTCAAGTGTGGCTTGAAATGCCAGCAGGTTACACAGTGGTTTGAGCCATCACCTTGCTGTCATTAAAGGACCTGGCTTTAAATCCCACCTTCTGCTGTAATTTTTTTGGGTGTTTAACCAATATGGTATAAATTATATATTTTCATAAACAGACACATAATTGTAAGTAGTTTAGTCCATAAACATACAATTATAAGTCGGGTTTGTGAAAAGCATTATAATGAAAGGGGAGTTTACGTTTCAACAGTGGAAACATTGGGGTCCAACTTCCTGTTTTGGTCCTTCAGTTCCTCAGAGGTTGGTACCTGTCTGATCTTTGACTCTTGACGATACTGACGATTACTCATATTGAACATCGGTCAGCAATGCATTGTGGGAGATTTAATTATCTGTGTTGTATTGTTTACTGAGTTTTGGAAAATAAACCCTTATTGCCTTCTGATTAATTCTTAGTTTGCTATTGAGATCATTTCTGACCAGCAGAGTGGGTTTCTCATGATTCCCAGCAAAATCCTTGCGACCCCAGTGGAGCACCTCGATGGTACTGTGGCAGGAAGGTTTGGGACTACCTGCATTGTGTTCATCCATGTAGATCCCAGGTGTATTCAAGAGTCCGTATTTACCGGATGGAAGAGTACTGCAGTAAACGTGTGCAGTTTAATTTGTGTTAATGTGTTCCGCAAATGATGCTCCCCAAACAGGGTGTACTGTGAAATTGTATGTACATGTTAACAATCTGATTAAAAGGAACCCTTGTGAAAAATATTCACATGCAGTTGCGCACATTTAACAATTATGGTACCAAAAGTCTGGGAGAGTTCTCTTAAATGGAGAAATGTCATAATCATCTACAATATCAGAATGCAACGTCAGAATCACCTGTTCAATTGCTGCTTGCATCGGTTGCCATGGCACTGAGGACTCACTGGCAGAAACCATTCACTCTTTCACGTGATGTGCATTTCAAGTCAGTACTGAAGTGATTTCCCTCCAGACAGTTGGAGAAGAAGTGGCTTTTTTTTTCTCAAATGTTAGTGTAATTTCCCCGGAGCAAGTTTATGGTTAGAGGTTGAACCGCTGTTGTTTGTTAAATCCTTCAGGGTGGGTACATGGCCGCTAAGGTGTCCAAGCTGGAGGAGCAGTTCAGGCTGGATGCCCCACGGGAGAAGCAGAAGGAGGGCACGTCCTCCACCATCTTTAGCGGTGTTGCCATCTATGTCAATGGCTTTACAGGTGAGATGTCGTGGGTTTACCACAATTCTTGGTACAGTCCGAGGGACTATATAGAAGCCCCTACATTACACCATGACAAGTTCTGACCTTCATGCACTTGTGTGTCTGTGTAGATCCCAGTGCAGATGAGCTGCGTAGACTGATGATGTTGCATGGCGGACAGTTCCATGTTTATTATTCCCGGTCCAAGACCACACACATCATTGCCACAAACCTGCCAAACAGCAAAATCAAGGAGCTTAGGGGAGAAAAAGTGGTGCGGCCAGACTGGATTACAGACAGGTGGGTGTGTGTATGTCTGTGTGTGCGCGCACGCGTGTGCGTGTCTGTCTGTCTGTCTGTCTAACATTGAGTTCTGTGTGTCCTCACTCTATATCATGTCTCAGTATCAAGGCAGGGCGTCTCCTCTCCTACCTGAAGTATCAGCTTTATGCCAAGCAGAAGGGCCTGAGCTTCTCCACTGTATGTGTGGGCCATGAAGTTGATGGGCCAGGCCACTCCCACCAACAGTTAGGCCATGCCCAACAGCAATCAGGCCACACCCCCAGCATCACCCATCGGGCCACCAAGGAACTGAACTTCAGACTGTAAGTACAAGGAATCCATTTCAGTTGCACTAATTTATTACAACTTGTGGACATTTGCATATTCATTTCTAAGGTACGGTTTTTTAAGCTATCTTTTGTATTGTACTATAATTCCTGGAGCAGAAATGGGATCGACCAGACAGCAGGGCCCAAACTGAATGGAATACAGGAGGAGGAGAACGAGGACAACCTCCCCAGACTGGGTGCTGTCTCAGCTGTGGGGGGCCTCATGGAGAGAACTCTCACCAATGGCCACAGCCATCTTGTGAACGGTGCCTTAAAACCTATGGACTTGACACGGGAACGGACCCCCCTGGAAAATGGGCCACTCCAGCCCCCGGCTTTGCTCACTCATAGCAAAAGCATACAGGGGTCTTCTCACTCACTGACATCAGATAACCACCTGGCATCCTCCCAAGCGACCCCCCGTTCATCTTCTGACCAGATGGTGACCCCTGTCCCCGTACCCTGTCCCTCAGCACATGACCCAGAGCATCCCAACCCTCCTGTACAAAGTCCAGGCAGAACTTGGCTCAATGGGGCCCAACATGACACAAATCTGAGCACAGCCCCACCCGTCCCTGTTCCAGTGGACCACAGCAGTTCCCCGGGTCGGGCACCAGCAAGGAATGCAGGAGCGGATATCATCTCGGAGTTCTACTCTCACTCCCGGTTGCACCACATCTCTACTTGGAGGAGCGAGTTCTCCGAATACGTCAGTTCTCTGCAGCATCGGCGCCAGGAGACTGGAGGAGTCGATTTTCCCGGGAGGGAAAGGCTAAGGAGACACAGGGCAGCTCGGATCACAGGTACTCCATCATCCACATCCTCCTCGTTCTCTGTGGTGCTGCTCCACGCCACCGTGGGAAGCTCTGTGGGTTCCTGACACCCCGGGGCTCTGGCTCCTGGCAGCCCATTGATGAACAGGCATCGATTAAGCTTTTAAACGCATCTTAAGCTGGATTTGATTTGCATCGATCAGCTGTAATTCCTCATGAAGAGAAAAACTATTACCAGCCTTCAGGTCCTCATCGTTCATCTTATTTTCAGTTAATTTGTGCTTTTCAAACAAATGTGCAACGCTTGCTTTAATTCAGTGTCTCTCGCAGATCTGAACACAAAAGCTGAGCCCTTTATTTTTAGCTGTTTGAGTTAAATATTTTTCTGTATTCCTATGAAGGATTGAGATGTTCGCTTAGGCCCAGGTGAGGACATTGTCTTTGATAGCAGGCATTTTTATGACATTCTCATTTAAATAAAAAATCATTCTGGATTTTCTGTTGACCAAACTCCAGTGGTCATCTGGTTTGTCTCCTGTTCCATTCACTTATTTATGTTTATTTATTTATCCCACACTTTTCTTCAAAGCAGCTTTCAAAGATTTAACCTTATACAGCTTGGGTACATTTTCCTGTAGCAGTTTCATGTAAGCAACTGCAAAGCAGCAGCTGTAACTACTACACCACCTGCTGCTCTGTTATGTTTAAACCAATTGTTTGTCATCCACTGGGTTTCTGTAATTAGATTCTTCTCGATAAGCTAATTGTTTCCAGTTTTAAACAAACTGATCATTAAACCGATAGGTTTCTGCCACTGCTCCTGCTCTGGACAGGACAGTGACACCAGGGCAAAGATATGTGTTTTGAGGGAATTGGTGAATAAATATCCCTCAGTGTGTATGGGAGTGAGTTTGTGTGTTAGGCTACCCAGCCATGAACTCATCTATCCAGGGTGTTCTCTGTTTAGCGTAATACCCGGTTCTTCCATGATAGGTTCTAGACCACTGTGGTCCTAACCTGGACAGCTGGTTGCTTATGGTGACTGTGGCAGCAACTGTTTCCAGTGTTACTTTGGTTCAGACGGTGCTGGTGCCTGCTGAATGGGCTGCTAACAAAGGTTTTATCTTTGTCTGTGTGTGTGTATATGTGTGTGTCTCTGCCTCAGGCTCCTCTGGTCCATCCAGCCTTCCCTTGCGCCAGCCCTGTATCCTCCATGTAGACATGGACTGTTTCTTCGTGTCTGTTGGCATCCGCCACCGACCTGATTTGAAGGGTGAGTTTATGCTGTTGTCTCTCTATCTATCTCTCTCACTCTCTGACACACACACACACACACACAGCCGTTGTTTTTTGTCATTGTATTAAATTTGTGCTGACACGTTAATGCAGTAAATTATTTATAATCCCAGCAAAGTGTGACTGAGTTCAGGCAAATTTTCATTTAAAAATAAGTTTTAAGAGGTTTGCTCTGCTGTGGGGTCTCCTTACATTCTCATTTTCAAGGTCTGCTGCTTTTGTTGGGAGGATTTCCAAACACGCACGCACATACACTTGCACAGCAGCATATCAGCCTGGATGCTGCCATGGCCTTGTTTTGCACCAGGCAGTCAATAGCAGTTGGTGTTCCACCCCCACCCCTCACAGGGAAGCCCGTTGCTGTGACAAGTAACCGAGGACGGGGCCGAGTGTCCCAGCGCCCAGGAGCCAACCCGCAGCTGGAGCTGCAGTATTACCAATGGAAGCTCGACCCAAAACATGCAGGTGAGATGAACAGCTGCAGTGCACTCTGGGATTGCTCTGTTTCACCTTGCGGTGGTTGGGGCTGGTGTGTCTGTTCGTGATGTCCACAGTGCTTGATGGCTTGTCCCATTTAAGGTAGAGAACTGATTTGGCAACTGGAAGGTCCTCCCCATGTGTCACTTTTAATGTTATGACCCTGTGGAGAGAATAAATAACTGTGATTGTCATTGTCACACAGAGAAGAAAGATGGAGACCTGGAGATGACCCCCTCCCCTGAGAGCCCAGACAGTGCTGACCACCGTTCGGGGCAGAATTTAGCTGCACTCTCCATGGCTGAAATTGCCTCCTGCAGCTATGAAGCCAGGTATCTGAAACCCTGCCCCCCCCCATGATCCTGTGCTTTGACCCACATAAAAACACTTTGTTTGCTCCATGTGATGAAGGGTCCGGAAGCCATGTTAATGGTGCAAGAGTATTCAGTATTCTTGGATATGGCTCAGTCCATTAGCTGACCACTGTGAACTCACACTGCTGTCAACATGCATTGTCCTCTGACGTGTGTCTGCTGCTTGCAGGCAGGCGGGGGTCAGGAATGGCATGTTCTTTGGTCAGGCCAAGCAGCTTTGCCCCGGCCTGCAGGCAGTGCCATACGACTTCCAGGCCTACAAGGAGGTGGCCATGGCCATGTACGAGACCTTGGCCAGGTAACACCATGCCATCTTTCCTTTCTCTGTCTCTCAATCTTTATTGCCTTGACCACTCCTCTTTCATACTGACTCCACCCCTGACCACACCCCTTCCGTATTTCTAGCTACACCCACCACATTGAGGCCCTCAGCTGTGATGAGGCCTTGGTGGATGCCACCAGCCTGCTTGCAGAGCTGGCCATATCGCCCGAAGAGCTGGCTGGTGCCATACGCGCTGATGTCAGAGAACGAACTGGCTGCTCGGCATCAGTGGGCATGGGTCAGTCTCCAGTGCACACACCCCCTGCTGGCAAGCACCACATTCCAGGCCACGCAGCAACCTACAATGCTGCTGTGTCTTCTGCTTTGTCCAGGTTCCAACATTTTGTTGGCCAGAATGGCAACCCGTAGAGCTAAGCCTGATGGGCAGTACTACCTGAAGTCAGAAGAAGTGGATGACTTCATCAGAGATCAGGCTGTCACCAGCCTGCCAGGTGAGAACAGCACCCCCAGCTGTCTGCTACTCCAGTCTTAACACATTAGGTAAAAGGCAAACCGTTGGCAGGAAGCTGGACAAGAGCAGCAGGTTTCAGTGGACGCTGCCCTGTGTTTAAGGCGTTGGGCGGACCATGGGCTGCAAGCTGGCTTCCCTTGGGGTACGCACCTGTGGGGATCTGCAACAGATCTCCATGACCCGGCTGCAGAAGGAGTTTGGGCCACGGACGGGCCAGACGCTGTTCCGTTTCTGCCGGGGTCTGGATGACCGGCCTGTGAGGAGTGAGAAGGAGAGAAAGTCGGTATCAGCAGAGATGAACTATGGGATCCGTTTCACACAGGTCTGTTCCAGACTGTTTTTAGGCAATGTGAACTATGGTGCAAATGCTTCTGTGACTTTCTCTGTGACTCTGTAATATCTGACCCCCCCCCCATTTGACCATCCACCCCTGTTCCATGTGTCTGTATGGGCTGTCTGCCTCTGTTCCTCCATCCTGTGGGATTTTTTTGCACCCCAAACTGGTATTCCACAAAGGTGGAAGAAGCGGAGACCTTCTTAACCAGACTGTCCCAGGAAGTCGAGCGGCGACTGCAGACAGCAGGTCTCAAGGGCCGGAGACTCACGCTCAAGGTGATGGTACGCAAACCAGGAGCTCCCTTGGAGCCTGCCAAGTTCGGAGGCCACGGGATCTGTGACAACTTTGCCAGGTTGGTGCTGGATTATGTGTGTGGGCTTAGGTCCACTGCCCCCAAATGCATTACTATATGCTGATGGAGGTATCTAGTCAGTTATGAACACTGAATTATATTTTACTGTATTGTAACCCTGCAGGACGGTCAGCCTGGACCAGCCCACAGATTCTGGCCAGCACATTGCCACTGAGATCATCAAACTCTTCCACGCTATGAAGCTGAGTGTGGCAGACATGAGGGGGGTGGGCCTGCAGGTGCACCAGCTGACACCCTCTGTAACAGGCTCCTTGAGTCTCATGGGAAGCATCGGTGCTCCATGCCGCTCCATCCGCGACATGCTGTTAGCTCAGAGGCGTCCCCATCCAGATGGCCGTGAATCTCCTGCAGGTCAGAGCCGCTCGGGACAAACCATGTGTATACATACATGCATGTTTTTGTTTGTAATGACTGCAAGATCATAAGGAACTTCCCTGGTTCTCTGTGTTGAGGAGCTCACAGGCTCTCCCAGCAGCATTATAAGGGAAGGTGGCTGTAGGCAAGACAGCCCCGCAAAAGGGTTCATTTCTGCACCATAGTTAAATAATCTGGTGGCTGAAGGAGCTCACGGGTGGAGGGGATGTGAGCCGATGTCCAGTATGTGACCCATGTGAGCACTTCTGCGAAGGAGGTGTAATAAATACCTGGGTTAATGGCACCAAATGGCAGCTGACTGAAAATTTCAGGACGGCAGAAGGGAATGTGCCCAAAAATAACAGTAAAAGTCCTTTCAGGTTTTAGTGAAAGGTGTTTCCAGCTGAGCCAGTGGAGTCTGTCAGGCACCCCACTCAGTGGAATGGTGAACAATTAGCCAAGCGTGGTAAATGAAGGTGCGCTGCTCATTTGCGCACTTCACCTGTCATGCCTGCTGTGGACTGGATGTCTCTGAACTGTGTTTACCAGCCTCATACAGCCCTTGTGACCTGGGGGCATCATTACACTCAGCAAGACCGATGCACGTTGACCCTCTATGGATTCTTTTTACAGACACCAATGACACCGGAGCTCCAGCAGGGGCTATAACTTCAGATGGTGACCGCAACACCTCAGCAGTACATCACTTCCCTCCAGCTTTCTCCGCAGAGCCAGTGCCCGGGACCAGCAAGGAGGGAGCCCCACTACGACACAATGGGGGACTCCACACACCCAGGCACTCCAGGACACGCATGGACATTAGCATCGAGGTGCCGTCACCTTCACAGGTGACAACTGCCTACATAACCTTGTCTGCTGTGTCTGTTGCAACGTTTGGGAATGTCAGGTTATATGTGTCTTTGTGGGGTGGCGGGGGTCTCCTCAGGTTGACCACACCGTGTTGGAGGCGTTGCCAGCTGAACTGAGGGAGCAGGTAGAACAGTCCTGGTGTCGTAGAGAGGAGCTGACCTCTAACAGAGGGCTTCCACAGAGCACGCCCTCCCTACCCCCACCCGCTCCCCAGGACATGCTGGTACTGCAGATCCCAGAGCAGCAGGGCCAGGGTGGCCCTGCAGGCATCGTGCTGGCACTGCCTGATTTTTCCCAGGTGTGACCCCAGTCACCCTCATTTTGCAGCTCAGTCATCGTTCACTGCTGATGGCCCATTAATACGAAATGAGCATTTATTTTGAACTTCCAGTGTCACGACCCTCTTAAATCTCACCTATCCTTTTTCTTCTTTTCCCTCCCCTTTACTTCATTTTTCCTCTTTTTCTTTTTTGCTCTCTCTCCAGGTGGACCCTGAGGTATTTGCAGCTCTACCACCAGAGCTACAGGAAGAGCTACGCTCCGCATATGGACATAGAAATGCCACCAATCCCCAAGGCACTGTGGGTAAGAAAAAAAAGCCAGAGTCTGGACCTTGTATTTCTGAGTGGAGTCTGGATTAATACTCCAGGTACGAAGCAACCGTTTGGCCTCTCAGCTATAATTTTGGTTTTTCCAACGTTACTTCCATCATTTCAGCGGAGGCCAGGAACCCGTTGCTCCAGCTAAAGCAGGCAGGAGCTGCCAGCCGAACTAAACGCCATTACAAGAGGAAGAACGCGAGTCCTGCCAAGGGGGTGCCGAGTCCCGTCAAGAGCCGTCTCCATGGAAACAGCCCCACCAAAAGCAGCCCGGCCAAACGGTTCTCGTATGTGTTGAAGCAGGAGCACGCTGGGAGGGAGATGAAGGTGAGGCTCCGGCTGCTGTTTCTGAGGAACCAAGGAATTGCTGGGCCTCACCTTGGGAATTTATGCTCCACTACTGTCCTCTTCCAGCCTGAGAACGGACCGTCAACATCCTCACTGAAGCCGGACTTGCAGGAAAAACTGGTTAAGCTCACATCCCGGCCAGGGCCCATGCTGGCTGGAGCCTGTGAGTTTATGGACATCCGGACCCTGCTGAAGGAGTGGGTTACTACCATACCAGGTACAGCATGGGGGGTGGTGTGGCATACTTGATGGAAGAGCAGCTCTGGGGTCCTCCTCTACATATGCGTGACCTCAGTGGTGTCCTTCGCAGAGCCCATGGAGGAGGACATCCTGCAGGTGGTCAAGTACTGCACTGAGCTGGTGGAGGACCGAGATCTGGAGAAGCTCTACCTCGTCATCAAATATATGAAGAGGTAACATGGCCCACAGGGCCAAAGGTCAGATGGACCTTCCTGAGGAATGCACGGTCCTGGTAGTGCACCAACCAGAGAAAGCAAGTTTGCTAAACAGGTTATTTTTTATTTTTTTGAACATGTCGTCTGTGGTGTCTTCCTCTTGTTCCCAGGTTGATGCAGCAGTCTGTGGAGTCAGTGTGGAGCATGGCTTTTGACTTCATTCTGGACAACGTACAGGTTGTCGTCCAGCAGACCTACGGAAGCACCTTGAAGATCACATAGCTCTTCGACAGAAAGGGGACCTGAGCTCCATCCATCAGACGCTAATCATGATTGGAGCAACAGCCAGAAACCATGCCCACAGTCCAACTGCGCAGTCAGTGGTTACAGGAGCAGTAGAAACTGGTGTTGGAGCGCCACCCCGTGGAGACTGTTGGCAAGGCAGGTAGGACTGAAGAGTTCCTGCAATGTTCTGCCTCACCTTTTTTTGCACTGTGCCATAACTGCTCATGATTTTGCAAAAGAGCACAGTCACAAAATCAATAAACACAAGGAAGAATCATGTTTTTTTTTTAAAAAGAATTTTTTGTATTTTTTTTTTGCAAAACAAAGTGCCAAAATTTGTCAGCATCGCATGTAAATAGGGATTTGGAATATCTTGTAGGTGAAAATTGTATCTATGGAAACAAGTTTGTTTATATGAAAAGATGTTTTATTGTTTTTTTCCTTCTCAGTGCAGTGTTTACAAGCTGTGTAATAAAGAACCATTCTTGTTAGCCCCCCCATTAGTTGTGCATTTGTTGTGATGGGAAAAAAGTGGCAAAACCCTGCTTCTCATACAGGGAAGGATGAACAGAAATGGTTCCTTTTACACCGGTACAACACCCACATCATACTGCTGCTCTCCGTGGCACTGTTACTGACTGCAAACACCCCTGTAATATGGAGGGCGGTATGATGCAGCAGTACACATGCTGCAAAACCAAATGTAGTGACATAATGGGGGGGACCTCGATGTAATACATGGTTTATTGCTCCCGTTTTATTGTAATTCTCTCCAAGAAGCCGCCAGAGCAGTACTTTAAATCACACTACTTCTCTTTCTTTACCGTACCATTACTGAAGGAAGGGCTTGTAGTTTGTAGAACCCTCCTGGCTGTGGAGAGACCTACTTTAATGTGTGCCTGAAGACCTTATGCTGTGAAACCATTTGTATGTTTTATAAGACATTATTAATAAACATTGAACTCTTAAAATATTGTGTGGAGTTAAGGTCCCTTGTATTTAATGTTAAGTGTTATTACTGGCAGCTTAAACTTTACATAACTTGGGTCTATAAACCAAAAAAACCATCTACGTTGAGGAAATAGGAAATCGTGAGAGAGTTGAACTGCAGCAGGTAAAGCTAGAGTGTGGCGTGAGGTTGGGGGAAAGCCCTGCTCAGCACCTGCTGGCCCTCCCACCACTGTACACGGAGGAAATGTACAAACACCATTAACATTTGCACTTTATTTTCACTGAAATTACAATGGCTTTAATTGTTCTTTTCATTATTTGCCATTTACCATCAACTGTACACGCAGGGAAAAGCTGCAGAGTTTGGTGTTTTGACAGTTTGTCTTAATTTGAACAAACTTCTCTTTTACGTGTCAATTTCTATTTGGTGGGGGGGTGCCTTGTCACACAAGTCATTTGCTATAAAAAAAAAAAAAGCTATAGGCACTAGGATATTTCTGAGGAGGGAATCAGGGACTTGGGGGGAGGGGGGGCAGTGACAGCAATCCGGGGCATTGCATCATGATGGATGCTCAAGTTAATAAAGGATTAACAGCTGCAATCTTAAAATTAAATGCATTCCCAAAAACACTGACAAGCTAATTAATACTCATACATCTAAAACTCGGGCAATCGTGAACCTTTGGCCAGTCTTCAAATAGCCTACCCCACCTCTTGAAACCCACCCCTGGGACCAGCAGTCAGGGTAAATACAGGGGAGAGCCAAGATGCTGCCAGTTGAAAAATTAAAACATCCAAGGGGGGGGGGGGGGGGGAAAGAACAGGCACGTTGGAAGTGTGTAAATGTTGTAAAACATCACTGTAAAAACAGTGGAAAATACTTCGGTTTCTCACAGAAAACGTTTGCTTTTCTTTCAAATACATTGGGTTCCAAGCCCCTGAAGTGAGTGGGAAGGAAGGCATGACTGTACACCCCCCTACCCGTGTGTATGTGAGCACGCATGTGTGTCCCCTACACACATAATTCCATCTCCCACCAGATGGACCTCAATCCTCTCTGTAGGCGTCTCTTGTACCTATCATATAAGCCTGCTTGTGTGTGTGTGTGTGTGTGTGTGTGTGTGTGTGTGTGTGTGTGTGCGCGCGCACGAACGAACGAGACGATATAACCATATCTCTCTCTCAGATCAGATGATCTCAAAAGTCTTCTTCAGCTCCATGATGAGCTGCCAGTCCGACTTCTGCATCTCATCCCGAAACCAATTCTTCAAGGCATCGATGGACTGCCGGGTGATCTATGCCACGAAGGGAGAACAAAACAAAAAATTCACCACTGCGGACTGTGCACAACATCTGTAGGGCTACAGTTCTCACTACAAGTTAGACTGTGGGCTCACACTCAAAATAAACCCACAAACTAGGCCTCGCACTGGACACACAGTCACGGCCCACAGCCCTTTTATCCTCATTACCTTGCTGACGATAATGTCGGTAGCTTCGAAGTGTCGCCCATACATCTTTGGCGACTCGCCTGGGATGGGCTCGATCTTCACACAGATTTCCTGGCCCTTCTTGGCATTTTCAACACTCTTGTGGTTGATCTCAATGCTCGTCACAATGCCAATGTCCACAAACTGCCAAGCACAAAGGAGGCAATTGACTGTTTCTGTCTGCCTTGTGTATGAAATTTGCAAGTTCATGTCTGTGTATAAACTAAAAAAAAATTAAGCTCTTCAAGCTGTCCGTGGACATCAGCCATCAATGTGTTCACCAAGCTTGGTGCCAATGAATGTACTCATGATTAAATATGTATTAGTTCTAAATCCTGAATCTATTCCCATTTTCTCAGAATTTTATACAGTGTGAACAGAACACAGTCTGACTGACAAGATGAGTATATTAACAGATACACACGCGTACACACACGCGTTAGTAAATGTGTGGAAGAACAGCACTGGGGGGCTCCCCAGATGGCATCTGGGCGTGTGTCTGAGATAAGAGGGCGTGGCGGTGGCCAGGAACTTACCCCTTTGCTGGGCACACAGAGTGGCGTTCCCTGGTGGAGAACACCCGCCTCCACACTCACTCCCATGACGATGGGGTCACGGGAGTTGAAGATGTACTGAGGCAGGATGCGCAGCTTGCAGGGGAACACGGCAACATGCCTGATGGCAAGGGGAGCGGGGTGGACAAAACAGGAGCGTTAGTGAAAGTAACAGACAAACCCTGCACTGCCCCCCTCCATCACTTACAATAGACACTATTCACACGAGTACACAACCGGTACATACACAGCAGATACGAAACATTTTCCTCAATATATCATAATGCCTGATTGTCACCGGGAAGTAGCTCTCATCTGGTTTTGTTTGAAAACAATCGCATGTGTATGACGCACTTGAACTCATCCTGCTTCTGCTTCTTGTAGTCCTCTCGGTACTTAGTGAAGGCATCAAATAAGTGGTAGATGATCTCTGCGCTGAATATACGCACACCCAGGCTGTCACCCAGCTCCTGCGAGTCCCTCTCGATCTTCACATCGAAGGCAAGAATCACAGCGAACCTGTAGCAGACAGGCAGACAGGAGGGTGAACACAACCCCAAATAAAGCTTGCTTAGTAGCAGCAACACAGAAATGACTCTTTGTTATGACTTGTGTTCTTCTGGGAAAGAAAAGAACTATTAATCTCCAAAGACAAATAACCAATAAATAACAGGACAATTCCACGAATTGAATTTATGCTTCATCAACTGCCAATAAAGTTACTTTTCACAGAGCAAACAAAAAATACTTTTAAGTGGAAACGCACTGTGGGTCGTGCTCCAGCATCGTCGATGCCTTCATGACATCCTTCTTGTGAACGGGGCCGATGTTGATGCCAGCATACTGTAAAGACACACAGCTTCAACTCAGTGCAACACTGGTCTTTCAGCATCAATTCCTCACACATGGATTCCAGCGCATCAGTCAATAAACATCTCAATTATGGAGGACCAGTATCCACTTGCCAGACACCTTCTATACATACTAAGGCTGACAGGACCAGATGGAAGCCTTTGCTGAGATGGCTTGGTGTGAGGGGGACTTACTGGCACTTTGGAGCTGCGCAGGAACTCCAGCAGGGCTTCCAGGGAGCCCAGAGTAGAGGCCTGCACATACACACCCTTCTCTTCTAGCTTGATGGCACTCAGCGTTTGCTTCAGCTCTCGCACTAACTCATCCTGCACCATACAGAGAGCAGTGTGAGGAAGGAGACCTGCAGTAAAGCATGCTGGGACATGTCGTATTACAGACATGTGAAGTGTAAAAGGACATGCAAGGACACGGCACAGAGAGAAAAGAAAGCAGAACTGCAGAAAGGAGTTGCTGCATGAATGAGGGCATCAGAGAAAGACAGAAAGCAACAATGGAGAACCCACCCGCAGCACAGGGATTTCATCCTCCTTGTAAGCCACCAGCAGGGGTAGTCCGGCCAGAGCTTTCTCTAGATCCTTCCCCAGGATCTTCACACCCTGAGCAGTGGAAACCTCCTTGTGCTTCTCATACTGGTTCTGTGAGGACAGAGGCGCATGTTTCAGTCACAATGGTCTCCATCCGTCCATCACTCCTCACCCCCAAATAACCCCCACAGCGCTACCTTAACACGAAGCTCCTTGAGAGGTGGAGGTAGCAGGAGTCCCCTGATCTGCGTGACAATAGGACCCTCCACACCAGGAACAATGATTGTATCTCCTTCGCATAGGCGGCCGTTAATCAAGATCACATCTATCGTGGTACCCATGCCAGGAAGGGCCTTCACCTGTTCGGGAAAGGAGGGTATTCGAGTAACAACAGTGACTGATGTGCAAATGGACTGTGGTGGAGCTCCTCACCACCAAACAGAAACTCTGCACATGTGTTTTTTTTTAGTTAATAGTAGGCAAAAAATAGGCATCAGTGACTTTGCTAATAAAAACATTCTGTTAAATTGTAAGCTTTCAGTCTCTTCATTTTCACTAGTAAGAGGGTGGAGTACTTGCCTCCATGACCTGGGCCCGGAGCTCATCGCAATGGGCTAGTCGTCGTGTCAGCATGCTCTGGGTGAGATCCACCAGAAGGGCAATCAGGTTGCCCATGCCATCACCTGAGTGTGCTGAGGTGGGCACCAGCGACACAAAAGTTCGTGGGTCCTTGTTCTCGTAGAAGAGTGCTGCGTTCAGACCCTGAAAGGAAAGCAGGGGCATGGGGTTCCCATCACACAAAGGAATAAAGATGACACCAGATCAATAATCTGCAGGTGGAAATTTCCAGAAACCTTCTCCTCACCAGTCAGACACCCAGAGGTAAACGGACACTCTACGCCTCCATTGTACCTGTCTTCCACTCACCTGTTGGGCAAACTCCACAATGACTGCCTTGGCTCTCTCATCAAACTCATCTTTGGTGTTCTTTTTCTGCTTCTTAAGAGTGGCCACCACATCAGTGTCTGGGCTCTTCTTCCAGTCATACAAGCGGTCAATCTGAAGGGGAGCAAGAAATTTCAGAACTAAAATTAAAGAACTTTGTAACATTCTGTTGTGTTACCAGACTACATGTGCCAGATACAGCCAAAAAAAAAAAAAAAAAAAAACTATCAAACCCAAAAGTTTCAAACGTTTTAAAAACATAAAAATATTCAAGGCTGACTCAATACACATTTGTTTTGTTCACGTCCCAGACTGCAAGGCTTTTGGTGTCTTCTATTTTATAACGGTAAGAAATGTCTGGTATACAAATGCAGCCTAATGTTGTAATGGCTGCTTTTAAAGTCTAGAAAAATGGAGTGGCCTTGCTTGACATTGGAGAAAAATCTCACCTAATCTACCTAAGGCTTCATTCTAGCTTAGAGACCTTACATTGTTACTTAAAGCACAACTAATTAAGTATCCATTAAGAGTGTCAACCAAAAAATTATGAAACCCAGAGCCCTGCCACACAATTTCAAGATTTTAAATGACTTCCTGATTTGCAAGATTAAAAAACTCAACCTTTTCCCTTCAAGAACAGAAGTGTATTGGTCCCCACCTTGTTGAGCGCCACAATGAAGGGACACTTCTTTTCCTTCAGCAGGTTGATGGACTCCAGTGTCTGGGGCTCGAGGCCGTGCATTATGTCCACCACTAGGATAGCGATGTCACACAGTGAGCTGCCCCTATTCCTCAGGTTACTGTGAGGGAGATACAGTCACAGTGTAGTAGTGATTCTTTCTCCTCCTTACAGTGAGGACATGAATGTAAGGTAAACAGAGTAACACACAGACGTGCACACCTGAAAGATTCATGTCCTGGAGTGTCGATGATCAGCATTCCTGGGATCTTCATATTCTCCCTGTCAAACTGAACACACACCACCACCTCAGATCCTGGCAGGTACAAAGCACAGCTGAATGCATGTGTGAGCACAATGCAAGTCACCTACATTCTTCACCATCTTGGTCTGCTCAATGATGGTCTCCAGAGGAACATTTGTGGCACCAATCTGCTGTGTGATTCCTCCTGCTTCACCATCCTGCACGTGTGTGTGTCGTAGCTGTCGGAGAGGAGAAGCAAAAGCTATCCCCATAGGCCACACAGGGGAAAAGCAATACGCCACGGAATCTCCAAAAAGAGTGTGAATGTAAGGCGATTCCAGTCTCATCACAAGAGATATTTACCTTGTCCAGGATTTTGGTCTTTCCTGTGTCGACATGACCCAGGACACACACTACCGGGGACCGGAGTTTGTCCATGTTGATGTTCTTCAAGTTTTCCTGTCGCCGTTTCTTAAAATGCATTAATAAAATCAACATGAATGTAGCCAATATCATAAATGTACCGACTTTAAGTCTTCATGTTGGGAGGAAAAGGTAAAATATTACTTTGGTCAAGGATGACAATTTAAAAGCAAGACATGCTATTTTTGTGGCAGACAATGTTTGTGACTTGGTAACAATGGTAGAAGTCTAACGCCTCTTTTGGCTCATTTCAGGGAGTGGATGATCAAGGAAAGAATAAAGAGAGCAAGTCTAGAGCTACATGTATGATTTCTCTGTATAGTACATACATACATACTCATTCCACTCTTTGGTGTTTTGATGTTCACTGTAAAAAATTTACCTTTATCTTTTCATGTTATGCACCCCTGTTGTTGCTGGGCTTTTACATGACAGACCCCTACAGCCACAACTCTAAAATAACACAAATTTATCATTTATAAAGCTGCAAAACCCTTTCCTACTGGAAAAACAAACGGATATGGACTTGGCCACCCTACAAAACAAGATGCGGAGGTGACTCTGTACCTCAATACGCCGCTTGGCCCTATCGTATAGCCTCTCCTCTTTGGTCCTGCCATCATCTTCCTCGCTCTCGCTGCTTGACTCCGAGCTTGGCTCCCTCCCACCCTTCTTTCTGCTAGGAGGCTGTGTCTCCTTCTTCTTCTCCTCCTCCTCTTGTTCTTCTTCACTCTCTTCTTCTTCATCCTCCTCATCATCTTCCTCCTCATCCTCCTCCTCATCTTCATCATCATCATCATCATCCTCCTCTTCCTCTTCAGGCTGTGTTTGTTTTTGCTGAGGTGTTTCCTTGACCTCAATATGGACCTTCTTCATATCTGTAAAGGAACCATAAATCCCGCAAACTCTGAAAAAACCTTTCATTATATACTTTTTAGTATCTAGCAGTTTTGTCTATAATGCAAAGGGAATGAATGGAGGCACCCAAACTGACCCTTCTCCTCATCGCTGGCCATCGCCTCCCAGTCATCCAAATCAGCTGTCTCTGGTTTCGCCTCTGTCACTGAAAGAAAGACAAAGACCAAGGTTTAATGGAGAAGAGTTTACTATAAATCTCACAACAAAGAGTAGCTTGGAAACATTAAAAAGGTAACAGCATTATTATTAAGAGCTTTCAGTAAATGTCTGGAGCAACATTAAAAAGCCTCATTTATAATCTGCACACCACACACAGACACACACACTTATGATGTAAGAACTTCAATTTGTTTCATGAAATCACCCAGTTAAGGATGTTCCCACCCATTCATATTATTCCTAATCACTTGTCCCAGTCAAGGTTATGGTGGTCCTGAGCCACTGGGTATCAAGCTAGGAGACGTCAGCTACATGGTAGTTTGTCCATCATTATCAACAAGGAAAATCTTCATTGATGTCATTCCAGTGAGGATGAAGCTATGTTGTGGTTGGTGGTGGAGATCTCACTTGTGATATTGATGTGATGATGCTGGCATGTTGTGGAGTAGGACAATCTAGCCAAATCTAGGTTTGATTGAACATTACCGGTGCCGCACACGCTGTGTGTAATTTTACAGTGACCAAACAATCTGAAACAGTTGGCTTTGGTCTGTGGGAGGTAACTGGAGTACCCAGAGGAAACCCACACAGACAACTGAACATGCAAACTCTAAAAAGACTGAGCTTGATTGAAGACTTTGTGAGATGGCAATACTACTTGCAGCGCCACGACCCTGCCCAGATGAGAATATGTCATCTAAAATTATATAAAGTACAAAAACAAATGGTATTTAATGCATGATAATGATAAATATTTTATAATATTCTCAACAAAACCTTGTAGCATGAAGGCTGAGTATATTTGCATTTTCTCAAGGGTACAACAGTGGACTCGCACAATCCAGCATCTCCTAATCCTGCCCACAATGACTGGGAAGAGCACACCTACCTGGCTCCTCCTTGGGGGTCTCCACCTCAATCTCGCTTACAATTGGCTCAACTATCTCAGATGTAGGGGAGGTCACCTCTGAGGTTTCTGGGTAAGGAATGAAAATATCATTAGCTTCTAATTCATCATCACAAGATGAGTAATCCTCCACTGGCCAGTTACATCAGACTTTAAAAATCTTGTAATATGAATATCAGAGAGGCGTTCAGGGTCAGGGGCATGGATGAAGAAGAGAGCATGACAGTGTGCACTGCACGATGCCTCCAGTCAAAATCCCTACCTTCAGGACTCTGTGCTGTTGGCTTCTTTTTCCTCTTATCTGAGTAGACTGGCTTCTTTTTTGGCAAGGAGTCTTTGGATGGCACTTCAACACCTGCAACATGACAGCACAGGCCCAATGAGGAAAACTCCCGGTCACTGATTCTTCCTGGACCATGTCTAGCAGCTCTGCTCCTCTTGAACACAACTCATCCAACTCATAACACTCTTAGGCTAAAGGTCAGACATTGTCCCATGCTTCACCCAATTCTTGACTAATTCCATAACTCTTCCCCAGCTCGACCCACCTTGAGCTTGCAGCAGTTTTAGTGTTGCCTCAGCTCTGGCTCTGGCTTCTCTCTGGGCCTTGGTCAGTAGCTTGCCCTCCTTCTTCAACCGTTCCTTCCGCTCCTTCTCTTTTTGCTTCTTCTTCTCTTTCCGCTCCTGCTCTAAACGCTCCTGCAGAGACACAATGTGATTTTAGCATTGGGGTGTTCTTACGGTTGTATTTAATGCTCATAATTCATAGAGCTCCCATTGGTGGGCCTGAGTTACCTTCTCTAGTCTTTGAGCCTCCAACTCTTCTAGCCGACGCTGTCGCTCCTCTTCCTCCTGCCTGGCCCTCTCCTCTTCCTCCTTCATGCGAGCAAGGGCCTCCTGCATTGCCCTTACTGTGGCTTTACTTGGCCCTTTCTTCTTCTTTTCATCTTCCTTCTCTACCTTCTCCCCTTTCTTCTTCTTCTTGTCCTTTTTCTTCTTGTCCCCTTCAGCATCCCCTGTAGCAAGGTAAAAATAATTTTGCATGTTAGCACTACCAATTCTCACCTGTTCACTTCCTATGACCCACATTCAAATTCATAACAAAGACATGGGGAAAAAAATAAAAAATAAAAAAAAAAAAACAGGCATGAGCCCACCATCTTCTCTGTCTTGCTCCTCAGCACCAGCAGTCTCTAGACTTTTGGACTCTGCAGTGGAAGCAGGTGCAGACTCCTTCTTTGCAGGCTCCTTCTTGGATACTGCCTCCAAAGGTGACTCTTTGTCCTTTTCCTCAGTTTTTTCTTTTTGCTTCCTAACCTTGGCTCTCTCCTCTTCTTTCTTCTTGCGTTCCCGTTCTTTTTTCTCAGCCTTCTTCTGGGCTGCTGTCTTCAGCTTGAAGGCTCCCCCATCCTCATCACCACCATCTTCTTCCTCAACACTTTCAGGCTTCCCCTTCCCCTTCTGGTTCTTTCCCGTTTTGGCTTTCTGTTGGGACTGAGACGAGTCATCGTCCGAATCATCTCCCTCAATGTCCCCACCTTTCCTGGCAATTTCAGTGTTATCTTCCTCGGAATCTGAGAGCTCCTTCTTGGCCCCCTTCTTGGTCCCCTTGGCTTTCCTCTTGAGCTTGGGGTCATCATCCTCAGAGTCTGAAGGGCCAACAGGAGGAGCTGTTGTTGCCTTGCCTTTCTGGTTGCTGCCATTCCCTGGATCATCCTTATTTATATTCTCATCATCGTCTTCATCATCCAAACCAGCCTTCTTCCCCTTCCGCATCTTCTTCTTCTCAGCCTTGGTCAGTGCTGGCTCAGGTTCTGCTTCATCTGTAACCTCAGCTATCTGGTGAGCAAGGAAAAGAAAGTGATGGAGTTCATAGATGGACCATTAAATAACCCAGATATAATTTATCTCAAGATAAAGAAAATAAGCTTAAAGTTTCAGGAAGTTCCTTGGATTGAGAAACACAGAATATCACATCAATGAAAAGCTTTTTAGGAACTATCCAAATTAGTTTGATGGCACTGCTAACTGTAAACTATGGTAGTAGTAATCAGAGTCATGAAAGTCAAGCTAAGAATCCTTCACAGGTCCATGTAACTGCAAGAAGGGCACACCATTCGTACCTTTGCTGAAGCTGGTTCTTTGCCAGACTTTCCGCTTTGGTTTTCTAAAGAAAGTTCCTCCAGTTCTTTCAGAATGTCATCCTCGCTAAATAAGACAAGACAAAAAAATCCACGGTGAGGGCTGCTCCTCAGAGTGAAGAATATGGTGGTGATCAGGAAATAAAGAAGTGGAAAATACAACTTACTCAAACTCCTCCTTCTTTGTACCTTTCTTCTTCTTCCCCTTCCCTTTAGCCTGGTCCTTGGCTGCACCTGCACCCTCAATTTCTGCAGCTAGGGCATCAATATCAATGCCATCGTCTTTGGGACTAGGCAAGACAGTGGGTAAATAAAACATTAAACATACACTTAAAAATAAATTGAACACTGATTTTACCACTGATTATCATAACTACATATGCATCTTATAGTCATTATTTCCGATTAGTGTGTTAAAATTCATTACCATTCATAATATTCTCCTAATTTTTAGAGAAAACAAAAATTTGTCCCATCAGAAACAATAGTCATATTTGATGAAGTTTTGAGAGCAGTAATTTTGGAAGCACTGCTATTAAAAGTATTTGCTTTTGAAGACAAAATAAAAATGAAGGTAAAGGCAAAGACAGCTGCTCTCATAATGTAAATGAATCAGTTGAGAAGACATGTATAAATAACCATAATTTTGTGAATTGTGACACCTTTCATTACTAAGTGTTAAGCCACATAAAATTAAAGATAATCCTAGAGCTAAGCCTAATTTTTCTCTCACAGAATTAAAGTGAAAAGTAAAACTGAAAATTGCACTTATGTGTTCGCACCAGTCTGACACTGAATCCGTGCACTGTAAAATGAAAGGTTTCAAAATATCAATTGCCCCAGCAAAGGGTTTACTCACATAAAACATTTTGATGCCATGCAGCAAACACCTTGTTACTAAAGAAAATAAACATTCAGCCTATGCTGTTACAATGGAGTTTTTATTATAAAATGCACCAGTCCTCACTAATGCAGACATCCTAGTTTTGACAACTGTCTCAGACCCCCTGATCCTTGGTTCTTAACCTTGACAGAACAGACAAAAAAGGTGGGTTAGAAGGAATAGGAGGTGCGACCTTCCTGAACCACCTCAACACACTCATATCAAACTATCCACCTCTGCTGCCCCAGCAGCCTCCAGGTACCGAGACACCTCAGAGGCAGGATTCCTGCGCAGGTTCTCAGTACAGGAGGGCACTTTGGTGCTCCACTGAACTAATAATTTCCATATTGTGAATTTAACTTCCTCTCGCAGTGGTGAGGCTGAAGGGAATTAGAAAAGTTCCCTTACAGCAAGGTACTTCAGGACAAGGACTGCTAACTGCTGTACAAACACTCTGTGGTTACAGTAATATCTCTGATAAAGACACAGGCAACCCACAATCAATGACAGCTAAGGTTTGTCGTTGGGAGATAAGAACTTTCTCCAGAAGGGCCTTCAAACACACCAATGTGACGTTACTTTATCTGCAATAGAACATTTCTGGGAAAAGCGTTAAGGGAAAAAGGAACAACTCAAAAACCAGAACCCAGAGAGTGGGAGAGTGAGTTCTTGGCTTGCCTGTAGTGGCTCTGAATGCAAGGAAGAATAGCTTGGGCCTACTCAAACCTTTGTATAAAAATTGGCCCTAGGTGCATGTGGGGTCCCATTGCACTCTGGTTGCATCAGTAGTTGGGGCCAGGAGCACGAGTGTGGTATGCTGTGCTAAGGTGTGGTGGGTTTGGAGTAGAAGGGAACCAGGTTCCTTTACCCATGGATCTCATACAGAGGGAGTATGGATTAGACCAGGTTAGGTTTCTATTCAATCTACCTGTGTCACTACTGTACAGCAAACTACCTTAACACTTTTAGTTAATATCCAATCTTAAAAGTAGGAAAAAGATGTTTAAAACCAAAATCAGACAAACAGGTTAGAAATCAGAGAAACAGATTACCTGTGTATTTCTGCTGAGCTGGTGACTTTAAACTGCCTGTACTATGGGTACATGTGACAGAAATAATGTGTGCAAACTGCAACACACTGGCTTACCCTGAGTGTACCTTGTATTATATTACAGATTATTAGATATGGTCCAGACCACCAAGACCCAGAATGCAAGAAACACTTTCTGAAAATGTTTGGATGAATGGATGGATACATGCACTGATTAAAAACTAAAAAAAAAAACAAAACAATTATTATAGGAGGGCATTTTATTCATCTTAATCAACATTCTCAGGATTATCATTTTTATTCATTATAAGTTAGTTGGTTAACTTTGGATATTAAGGAGATACAAACTATTGCATAGTGGCTAGATAGGTTTGCTGTAGGTCAGACTGTGGGGATGCTGCAGTGTTTACAGGTTAACATAAGAATGAAGATTAGGATGTTGGATCCCCTTCGAACCGCTAGTCTGTTTATTAGCACTTTGTGTTTGATATGAATATCTTCTTCATCTTTCGGCTGCTCCCGTTAGGGGTCGCCACAGCTGATCAATTGTTTCCACTTCTTCCTGTCCCCTGCATCTTTCTCTGTCATTCCTGTCCCCTGCATCTTTCTCCATCAGTGTTTGATATGAATATGAATTTCAAAAATAAAAAAATACATTATTAACATTACAGGGAAGAGGAAGTGCAGTATTTCAGGTTGTTCTATAATCTTAAGGTCTCCAGTTCAAAGTACTCCTCCTGCTGCAATATGCTGTCAAGATGCTTAGCTACTGTATAATGGGAGAAAACCTGAGCATCAAAGTGAAATTCAGCTTGGACATAGGTGTCAGTTTAATGAGGTTTCTAATAATATTTCTTAAGTATTTAAAATAAACATTTTAAATGCTAGCAAATACAGAACTGTAAACCAGGCAAGTCATTTGGAAGAACCTGGTAAGAGATTGACACATACTGGTTGAAGTGATTCTCTCCAACATCATACAGTCTCTTGGAGTGGGATTATGGCTTTATGCTACTTGGAAACCTCACCTTGGGAAGGTCTCAGTCAGCTCAAATGTATTAACTGGCCTGTTGAATCCACACAGCTTGGACTCAACTTTATCTGTTCTCAGGCCACTAAATTTAGCCCAGAAGATTTCTATAATGTGACTTGTGTAAGAAAAGGTTGGAGAAACAGAGCTACATCCTGACAAAGTGTGTGTGGGGGGGGGGGCAGTCCTGAGAGAAGGTCAAAACCACAAAAGCCAAACTCTCCCTGGAAGACAAAATCAAAGTCTTGACTACAAAATTGTGAGGCCTTGTCAACAATAAACTCATCCTTCTGAAACTCTGGATTATAATGCTTAGTGTTCAAAATAATTAAGACTTTGGTGAATGCTGGCAGCCCTACAACACTAAACTGCTGCATAATACTAGAACAAGTTGTGACTGCACTTCCATATGGCCAGTTCAACCTGGAAAAAGGTACAATGACACAAGGTGATGAACCAGGTACGGCTACCACCTTGCATTCCAAGAATCAGTGCTGGTCTCCTCACATTCATCTATACTGTGGTACCATTGAGTAAACTACTGACCCTAAATTGATTTTTTTTTTTTTAATCAGCTCTGTTTAAACACTACAATGTACAATAAAACTCAAGATACAAGTGACAGAACCACGTAAGAGGTTGTCTTCATATGTTTAATATTTTTAGGGAAATCATTTCACAATAAAGTCCCCTGAAATTTGTCGAAGTCTACAATTAACAATTAAAAATGCTGAGCAGTATAAATGGGTAAATAGTTGTGTGGAAGAGCATGCAAACACAACACTAAGTGGCTTTGCAGAAGCATCAGCTGAATGAAAGAATGAATGAATGAATGAATAAATAAGCATCAGCAGAGCAAAAGAGAATTCAGATGGTGCTGAACATCCAGCAGTAAAGAAGGAAATGTCGACATAGACACTGGTAGAAACAACCCGAAATATTGGGTTGTTACAGATATTTAATTTTTTAAAAAATGAAGCAACACAGAAAGTATCAGTATGCAAAAAAGTTATGATAGTTGTGATAGTCAACTAGAGGGCAGAATGAACCTACTGCATCACTGGCTTCACATGGGTCAACAGACAGACACAGACACACACACACACACACACACAATTGAGGCAGCTCTCAAAGCACACAATGAAAACTGATGATGTCGCTGGCAGATCGTCTCAACAGCTACACCAACGGATTTAGTAACGACAATAAAGTCAGCGCATGTGTGAGTTGAACGGCGAGAGACTTCCTGAGACCGCAGTCAGAAATGAAGGCCAGATGTAACAGATGGGCGGCGATCCCATGTGGCCGCCTGACAAGAAAACGCCATCGGTCATTACCGTAAAAACAGGGTCTCTGCAGATGCGAGCGCCCTCACGAGCCACCCGTCCGCGTGCAGGCCTCACGCGCAGAGTGCCCAGCTAGCTGCTACAGCTACGTGAGCTCATAGGGAGCTTTTAAGTAAAGAAGAACGGCGCAAAGACGTCGGAACCCTTTCCGTTTAACAGTGGCCAGATCGATCTGTTTACCTGTCCTCGCCCTTTTTCTGCCTCTTCCCCATTCTCCCCGTGCGGTAAAGTCAGTGCTCAATTCCAGCTCGCTGATCACCGCCGCCGTTCTCTCTAGCACATATGGTCTCGACGGCGCGTGAACCGTAAGTTCAGGGGCCGCCGCCGCCGCGGAAAGATGATGTCATTACACGTCGCGAGAGCGGATGCGTTGTAGTCGAGCCGCGTTGCGTTTAGTTCCCACAGAAAAATGATTCTGAGCCTTTTTTTTTTTTTTAAATTAAAAAAGTACCGTAATCTCTTAAGTACATTTAGACGCACGCCTCCAATAAACTGACATTCTCTGTGTTCTTTTAAACTATATCTAAGGGGCAAACACGTCTCAAGAACAAGTATTTTTCCTCTACACAGCAAGCGTACAGGAAATTATTATGCGTGGGGTGCATGAAGGAAATAAAGAAATCCATCATAGACTTTGCAACTGCAAATAGTCGGAAATGTAAGCGCCCGAAAATGACGTCAGTTCCGTTTGTCTTAAAGGAGGAGGGATTTGGGTGGTTCCCTTTCAGGTTTGTGTTTAAATGAACGCTTTAGGTACAGTGATCCACGGTATTAAGTGTCCTCTCTCGATAATAGGAAAATGTTACTGTATTTTTTAAAGCATTTTGCTAAATCTGTTTTTAGGTGAGCTTAATAATTATGCAGCTTCTCGGGAGAAGCGCCGTAAAAACGTGTGGCGCCGCACGGATAAGTGTATTCCGTTTGATAGTACAAGACTTAATTAATCCTTGCTTCTTAGCTTTTTTTACGAGTGTTTATTTTAATTTTTGTGCCAGTGCGGCCAATACCATTTACCTATCAATAGTAAAATAATTTAGTAGTTTACGGATATATTATTTCAACCTACTTACTGCACTATTCAATGTATTTGGACCCAAGACTTTTATATTGTGGCAGTTCTAAATGTTACAATTTCTGCTGCTTTTTATTTATAGGTATTGGAGAGGTTTCAAGGGAAGGCAATGGCAACTCAATCCATTGACATAGTAGCCAAGGTGCTAGAGCAGCAGGTACTGCAGTCTGCTCTGCTAGTAGAACAACAGCTGGACAAAGAGTTGGAGAAACTGGACAGGATTGATGAGGATGAACTGGAGAAGCTGAAGGAAAGGAGGCTGGAGGCCCTCAAGAAATCCCAGAAACAAAAGCAAGTAAGAACTACATGGTGCAGTACATCATTAGCATTTTTAAATACTGACTTAAAAAGTAAAAGATCATAAATGATTTGGTTCTTGACTGTTCCTGCCCTTAATGATTTCAGTATGTACTTTGGTATTCTTGGTGGTTTATTTATATTCTTGAAAAAGTCACAATGTTTATCTTGAAATAGCCTTGACTGCCTAATTCTGTTTACATATTAATAAGAAATGGCACAGTATAGTTATAATATAAGTTTCTTTCTGGTATTTTAGGAATGGCTGTTGAAGGGACATGGTGAATATAGAGAGATTCCCAGTGAGAGAGACTTTTTCTCTGAGGTGAAAGAAAGCAAAAATGTGGTTTGTCATTTTTACAGAGATTCAACCTTCAGGTGAGTGTACAGTGTGGTACACAGTATATGATGCTTTTATAATTATCTGAAGATGACTGACAAACATTTCTTCATGATTTCTTTGTAATTCTTTCCATTAAGGTGTAAAATTTTAGACAAGCACCTCTCTGTTCTTGCCAAGAAGCACCTGGAGACCAAGTTCATTAAGATCAGTGTGGAAAAGGCACCCTTTCTTACAGAGAGGCTGCGCATCAAGGTTATTCCCACTATGGCACTGGTGAAGGATGGGAAGACTAAGGACTATGTTGTGGGCTTCACTGATCTGGGAAACACAGATGAGTTCACAACTGAGATGTTGGAATGGAGGCTAGGCTGCTCAAACATTATCAACTACAGGTAGCTGAATGTTATGAATTACAGCAGTTGGTCAGTGTTTTTTTTTATTTTTTTTTACTTAAATTGTTTAAAATTAAGGTTTTAAAGAAAACATTATTTGCAGTGTAGTCTTGAATTTCTGCTAACAGACACATAATGTTTTTATTGTATATTTAATTTTTTTCTTTTTCTTACAGCGGCAACTTGCTTGAACCTCCCGTTTCTGGGCAGAAGCCGGGGTCAAAGTTCACAAAGTTAGATAAAAAGACTATAAGAGGGAAAGGTTATGACTCCAATTCTGATACAGATGAAGATTAGAGAACATGGAGTCACTTTGGATTGTCCAAAAGAAACTAGATGCGAGACTAATTTGGATGTGTGATTTTTTTTTTTTTGTTGTTGTTAAATGGAATAGACACAACATCAGGACCTTTAACTTTTTTGAGCTGTTTAAATAAATTATAATACTCTTTTTGTTGGACTTATGCAGGCTTGAAATTTGTGCCAAGGAACCACCTCTCCTCCGTGAAATTTTCATCATCTTAGTGTTCCTGTAATTGTGCTCAATTTTCTGTTTTTTTTATTTAATTGTGATGGAATTGGTGGTGTAATAAAACATGTTCATATTTAAGTTATGTTTATAAATGTGGAAAATCTAAATATTCAGCCGATTACTCGTTTGTTCTCCCACGTAGATGTCTAGATGTAAATTTATAGTGATTTTTTTTGTTTCTGGTAAGTTTTCTAGCTACTGTACTGCAAATTGGTTACACATAGTCTACCAGTAGTGGACTGCAGACTATAGTGTTCACAGTAAATGGTGTTCACCACCTGCAATTCTTTTGGACCTGTACAACTCATGCCACATGGGACAGTAGATAAAATACTGGTTAGAGGTGCAGTCTTGCACTCAAATGATCCAGATTCCTCCTGCACTTGAGCAAGTTACTTAACTGATACTGTTAAAGATACCTAGCTGTATCTATGGGTAAGTAATGGCAAACAACTTAGTAAATGAACCTACTGTTGTAAGTTGCTCAGGAGACATTTGCCAGAATGATTTAAAAGTTTTCATTTGAAATGTAACTGAAGGAATATACTGAAATTACCAACATCGCACAACTCTTCGGAAAACTAAAAAAGTACAAAACCAGATTTTATGCTTAGGCCCTCTTACCGAGCACCACTTCACACAGTACATCATTGTGACAGGGGTACAATGAGAACAAGGTCATACAAGGAAAAATTTCAGTGTTTTTACTAATACACTACTGCGGATACGTTTGATTTTATTAACTGAGCCACAAATAGCATCGCCTTGAAATCTGTCAGTTCCACGGGTATAAATTTTACTTTTGAGGTTCTCTGTCGTTTGTTCAATTGAAAGTACATTAGCATTTGAAGAAAAAAATATGCACATCTGGATAACAAGTAAATATAATTGCATAATTAATTATTTTCAGAATTCTAGTAAAATATATACCGATTTCTTTTTAGTCTACTAACAGCTAGCATGTACTTGAGGTGTTGCCTTCCACTAGAAAAAGCCATGTCTAATCCCACCTCCTTCTTTAGAATCCTTGATCGAAGTACTTACGATAAATTTATACAATTAAAAATACCCTGCTGTAGAAATAATTCTAAGTAGCCTAACAATGTAAGCTGTTTTGAACAAAAGCGTCAAATAAATGAATATATAAATGTAAACGTGCCAGTCAAGCGGTCCTACTTGTACAGCTCCGACGTTTCTCCCGGAATTAAGAAAATGCAACACAAGTGTCGGAACACGGAAGTTACGAGCTCTACACTGATCTCTGTATAAACAGTAATGTGTAATTTAAGGAGAGACTTGTCGTTATGTCAGTATTACAAGTCATTTCGAAAAATTGTCTTATCATCACAGGTCCTCTGAAAATTTGAGAGCAGCTCGTCATTCGTAGGTTATCTGAGCTGTACACCATACAATCTGTTTCGGGGATATTTTCAGTGCGATTGTTCGATGTACTTGTGACGTATTTGGTGGCCAGCATTTATGATTTATTTTTTTAAAAAAATGGCCCAGAACAACATGCCTGGAATGGAGGCGTCAGCGGTGTCTATCCTGAAGAGAGCGGTGGAACTGGACAGTAGCTCCCGCTTCCAGGAGGCCATCGTGTGCTACCAGGAAGGAATCCAACTACTGCTTGATGTGCTCAAAGGTGTGTGTGTATGTAATGACGATGGGGTGACCGTCTTTATATGGATCTGGCATCAGGCCTGAGCTCTTTATATATGTCAGTGGTACTGATTCTGTCCGCAGCACTGAAGGATGAGTCCAAGAAGACACACTACCGGGAGAAAATCCAGGCCTATATGGAGCGAGCAGAGCAGATTAAATCACATCTTGTCAGAGAGAAAGAAGGTATCCTGTCTTTACAAGTGATTAACATAAACTGTCAGTGATGTTCAGTACTGTACTGCGTTTTGAAATTTACATGCATTTCTTTAAACTCAATCTTATTTTTCTCTGCACAAGTGGGTAAATACCACGAACAGATTAAAATTGCAGAGGATGCTACAGGATTCAGCTACGAAGCACTCTTCAAGCCTTACATAAGTGAGGTGCTCACAGAAGTGTGGGTGCAGGATCCCTACATCAGGTACACCCATCAGGTAACAACTATTCTGGCACACTGATGTTTTTTAGAAATAATTTCAGTTATGTACAATATGAAATTATTGCACCACTGAAAATGTAAGAAGACCAACAATGTAATTTGCTGTTTTGTGTAGTATTACACATTTTAATGCAGTACCCCTTAAGTCTATTGTGTCTTTCATTATCAGCTGTATAATTTCCTGCGCTTCTGTGAAATGTTGCTGAAGAGTCCCTGCAAAGTAAAGAATATTAACCTACTGACCTGTGTGGAGGATGTAAGCATCATCATGTCACTACAACATATGCTAGAAATTCTGCTTTCTCTCAACTATACTTCTGTTTTTGTTTCTGTCTGCCAGTTTTATTCCTGTTTTTTGTAGAATTAAAGATAATGTTACAGACCTTTCAATTTTCACTCCCTATTTTCACAATGAGTGCTTTTCAGCTTTGAGATTTACACAGGTCATATCGCCTCATGGTTCACTGGTCATTTGCAGGGAGAGAACTCATCTCAGCAGACCAGTGCACTGACTGAAATAAAGCAGTCCCTACAGACACATGGGGTTACGCTGGACATCCAGTTCTCCTCCACCATTCATGACAGAGAAATCAGGTTTGCTCAGATTTCTTTGCTTCTTATTTCATGTTACTTGAGATTCCTGTGCCTGGATTGAATTACTGTGTCTTGATAAAAGTACAATTTACTTTCTGCGTAATTTTATTTATACGCACTTATATTAGCTGACAAAATGTTACCATTTATATAGGTTCAATAATGGCTGGATTGTTAAGATTGGAAGAGGGCTGGACTACTTTAAGAAACCAAAAGTAAGATTTCAAAATTCTACTTACTTTTGTGGAATAACTTTAGATTAATGCCTGGTGTTGTTTTAGAGGATGTATGCTCTAATTTGCTAGTCTTACTTAATGATTTTTTTTTTTTTAAATAAGTGACTCATATTTTGTTTTATCCACAGAGCCGTTTTGCTATTGGATACTGTGACTATGATCTAAGAAAGTGTCAAGAAACAACAGTGGATATTTTTCACACAAAACACACAAAGACAGTTTAGCTCCAGAACAGGTAAATGCACTAAGCTGGACTGCTCAGGCAGCACATGGAATGAACAATAGGGAAAAAAAATGTCCTCATATGCCAAGGTGTTTGCCATAGATGTCCTTAACTACTTTCATCTGGACAGCACCATTGGTTAAATTCTTGCTTGATTTCCTGCTTTGGACACTAAAAACAGTATCTTTGGTACATTTTAGTAATTGTGCACTTACGTGATATCTGTATATTTATGGTGGTTTAATGAATTCCTACCAGGAAAACAGCATTTTAAAAACAGTTGAGAATTGTCAACTGTTTTAAGCATTCATATATACTGAATTTGCTCTCAAACTCTTTATTAGAAATACATGTAAATATTAAAACACAAAGTTTATTGGTATGTGTAATTTTACTCTTCACATCAGAGCAGCAATCTTTTCAGACAAAATGTTTATTTTGGTTTCTAATTTGTGGCTTTGGGGGGTGGACCTGAGGAAGGCTGTGAAGAGCAGTGCTGTGTCAGCAGGAGAGAACCTGGTGCCCACCAGGAGTCTGCTCAGCTCTTCACACATTTCTGGAGGCAGCCAGCCATGGGGCTCAATTTCAATTCCGCAAGTCTCTACAATGCCACTCTTGACATCCATGTGAATGTGCGCATTTGAGCTAGTAGTTTCATGGCGAAGTTCAAAAGAGGTCTCCAGAGTAAACTTGGGTGTCTTTCCAAAGACCCAGTCCCACGACTGCAGTTCATGGGCAATTGCATTGATGCCGGGATGACAGCGTTCATCCACTGGGTCCACCACGATCACCGGTCCGTTCGACCCAGATTCGGCGTTGTACTGCGTGGCCACTGCTTCCATTACTGCCTCGCAGGTTAGGCTCGGGTCCTCGTCGCTCAGGTTCTTCACGGGCGCGGGCACGCTGGGCGTGGCGTTGCTCGTGATGCCGGCGCACGCACTGCGCAGCGCGACGGACAGAGTCGCGCGGTCAGCCGCGCACAGCACCGTACAGTGGTGGTACGCGCCCGTTCTGCCCAACTTGGCCGCTGTGCCGGAGATTTTAAAGTGCTCGTTGAGAAGAATGTCGAACCGGTCAGTGGCACGCACGTCCAGGTTCGGCCTGAGCTGCCGGAGCGCTCTCATGACGACATGAAGGTTGCGCTGTCGATCGTACCGTTTCCGCGAGCTGAAGAAGGTCAAGTTGAGGTTTCCTTGGTCGTGGAAGACGGTGCCGCCACCGCTGCGCCGCCTTGCCACCGGGATGCCACGCTCCCTCAACAGCGGGACGTTGCACTCCTGCCACGGATTCTGGTGCCTGCCAATGACAACGGCCGGCTGGTTCCTCCACATGAAGAGAATGCCCCGGTTTTCCAGGTCCACCCGGGCGTGAATCCAGTCCTCCAAGGCCAGATTATGGAAAACGTCGGAGGACGCAGACTTGAGGACAGCTCCCCCTCTACAGTGCTCGTCTAGGAAAGCTGAAAACGTGCTCTGCGTGCGCATTAACTGAAAATACATCCGTGTTTTTACACACAGGTTTTTGCAAGGCCTTAATATCATTGTACGTTAATATCCGGAATTCCAGCCCTATAAATGCAATACTCAATGAATGAAAACTTTTGAGACAGTGAAACACCACGTTGTTTTCAATTCCGGGGGCAAAGATCTCGTTCCTTTTGGTTAAAATCATGGTTTTACCGCCACCCAGCGCCTGGAGTATGAACGTCGCATCAGTCGAGTCCATACGTCCTCAAGTTAGGTTAGACTACGCCGAGTTCCATTTACTTAACAAGGACCAAATTATTTAGTTTTAAGGGTGCATTTACTACGCACGTGCCATAATTTTATATTGTTGAATTAGTGCTGCATGAAGCATCGTCGGAACCAAAGGTTCAGGTTCTTGGCTACAAAATACTAAAGAAAAGCAGTCTAGCAAGGTGAGACTTGACCGTTGCTCCAGCATAAAGCAGAAAGCTGAAGAGAAGTCCAGTGTACATAAAAGCGTGCGAGAATTATCGTTTGGGTTGTTTAATCTGTGGCGGTTATTCAAAGCGATTTACACATGCGTTCATGCAATAAGGTGTCTCCCTGGAGCGATTCGGAGTTCTGCCAGGGTCAAATGCACACTTTACAACTCCCTGAGTTCTTCAGGTCAACTTCCAGCTATCAGTAAATGTCATGTTCTGCCATAGTATTAAATATCCAAGGCAACGGTCGCAAGAGACAAACGGATCTCACAGCTGATTGGCTTTAATCCTTGTTCGCTTGGTGACGTCATAATTTGGTGGCACGATTCGAAAACGCGATTGGCCAATACTTTAAATCCTCTGGAGGAAATCTGTTTAGCAGGCGCTGTCACAATCTAGCTGTTTTGCAACAATTTTTGGTATTAACAGGTGTGCAGTTAGTGTTTATTTGCGTTTAAAATTCAAATGTAAGTCAAGATTCTTTAAGTCGAAGAATGAACGTTTTCCCCTCGTGCTTATAACCCCGATCAGTGAATTTGAGACTTTAGCTGTACTGATTCATTCTGGTACTGAAGAGCTCTCTTTATGGTTGTAGAATACGATGCCATTGTAAGCATAACTTTAATTGTTGTTTTCGCTTGACTTATTTAACCATTTTGAGAGAAAATAATGTGCTCTGTTTGAATCGATAGCGTGGGGGTTCCCGAACTGGAGGAAAGAGGGCTGGTTG